>OY728158.1:564264250-565514250 GCA_963277665.1 Viscum album
CATTTATTTTATTATTGTTACTTTTTGAATAGTTTTTAAATTAGAAATAGTATTTTTACTTAATATTCAATTAAAAAATCTATTTTGATGAATTAATGGATTTTTTAATTAAATATTATTTTATAAAATATTGTTACTAAATAATTTTTTATTAAATATAATGGATCATATAATTTTCATGAGTATAATTGAAAATTTTATTAAGGTTTCATAGCTATTTTGTCAAAACCAATGAATTTCCAATAAATGTCAGTTTTTATTTTAAAAGAAAAAATTAACATATTTAGAAAATTACTTAGATTAAATGAATATTATTTTTTGAAATCAGGAAATCAATATTATTTAATGGTGAAATTTTCATAATTTTCTGTGAAAGTCGAATTTTTCTATAAAAATTAAATATCATTTAAATATATAATGTGATTTATGACATCATAACAACCAAATAGTTATTTAATAAAATACAATAAATTGTTTGTTTGACCTATATATGTTTTACCTTTAAAATAGTTTTATTTTAGATTTTTTTGGTTAATGTTATGGTTCCTTAGTGGACCCTCCAAAACTTATATAACATTTTAACTTTTAAAATGATTTCATTGAGTGTGTGATTCATCTCCACCTAAAAAAGCCTAATATTTTCAAATTTAATCCTTTGGCTTTGTAAAATAATGTTTTCCAATCCCCCTTGTAAAAACCATGGGAAAAAACCATGGTTTTGTTTTTGTATTTTATTAGTTTAATATGTGGCGCCAAAAACATAAATAATAAATAATTCTCTCTGTTTTCCTATATAAACCCACCAAAAATCCAACTTATATTCTATAAAAACCATTGCAGCATGTCCTTACCCAGCCCTAATATCTATAAAATCCTCCTAAGGTTCCCCAATCTCCCATGAAGCCTCTCTCATTCCCCTCCCAATCCTTTGGGATCACAATTCCAATTAAGGTATTTCATCTTTTCTAATTTTTTTCAAAATTTTATTATGTGGTTATACCATTTTGTTTTCAATTAAAAATGTTGGGGTATGTTTTAACACGTCCCCATAAATCCCACCTTATGTTTTAATTATGAGATACATCTTTCTCAATCATTAATTCTTCCCAATTACATCACTTACCATGATGAAATTCTGTAATGAATTTATCTCTTCTCATTTACATTCTAGAAATTCATTTGTATTATGAATCTGAATTCCAATAATTATGTCTGTACATGTATCTATATAAATCCCTTACTGTATATTTCATGTAAATATGATGAGATTCCCCTTTCCATTAGGAAAACCATTTTAAGCATTCTTATGTAACACTATTATGCTGGCGAAATTGCACCGCAATTTTCCAAGCAAAAGTCACTGGGTATTGAATACCATTATCATTTCTATATCAAGGGTATTCACCTTTAGGGACACTTATTTATTGATGATATAGTTTCATGTATAAATTCTCCATTACTTTATCATGGAATAAATTATTATGTTTAGCGAATCCATGTTATATGATCCATGTGGCACACTTATGTATATAATCAAATAATTAAGAAGGGTGTGCCCCAATCGTGCTCCAATGCATTTTGTAAAGATTATTATCATGATACATCAAGTGAAATGAGGTTTTACTCATTATAATTAAAGTATAATAAGTTTATACTCATGATTCGTGTTCAATGATCATTATCCACGCAAATATCATGTTAAATGTTGTAACCACATTTCCAAGTTATAATAATCACACTATACCACACCCTTATGTTCATGTTTCTTTTGTGATCCATTGATATGCATAATGCCTAAATTGTACTATATTCTTCATGTTATTATTTTATTTCTCTCTTAATAGGCTTTATATCTCACCACTTTATTATTCATGTCCTCAGTTTATGACATGAAATGTTATGTACGAAGGAATGTTGTGGTCATATAATAGATGTTTTCAAAAAAGTTGTTATGTTATCTGTTCTAAGTTGTTATGTAATATTCATATTTTCCAAATATAGTAGACCTATATATCCTCAATGTTGTATTACGTTGAATTATATGAAATAAATCAGGTTTAATTGTGTAATAAAGAAAATGGTTGTTATAGTTGGTATCATAAGATAGGTTTAGTTAATTTTGGGATTATGATTAGAAATCCCTAGTGAAAGACTTAGGGAGAAGACTAAGTATAATAAAAATATACCTAATGTTTAGTTAGGATTTAGTAATTTGGTTATCAATAAAATACATCTCTATCTAGGTACGATTAGGTAGAGTCATCTCTGGCACAAATGTATCTAGGGGGAAAACCTGGAAATACCACTTGGAGCTTGACTCGAACGGGAATTGGAGCATGACAACAGGCCTTGTTACACTCTTGGTTACAACTGTCCTGGGGGATATGGTTTGACAAATTTGTAATCTTAGTACAAACCATTATTAAGGGAATAAAAAAATTCCCCTAAGAATATATGTTGGGAAGTAGATCATGGATAACATAAATTGAAGCATATAAATTCATAAATTAAGTAAATTTACACAATTTATAAGTCATCTGTTTTTTAATTTTTATTACACTTTATGTGTTGCCGCTAAAATTTATTTTATTCTAGAAAATAGCTGGTAATACGAGGACTCGGGCTAACAACCGATGTGACGATCAATGTGATGACTATTCTAAATAGATGTCTAATCCGATCAGAGTAGGAATCATGAACTTTTTCATGATACTCCCTCATTTAACTCAAGTTATGAATAGAAACATGATTCAAGATTAACATTCAACCACCCATAATATATAAAAATTGACAATCAAGATTTTCATGAGACAAAGGCCTCATTCTTTTAATTTATCATCTCATCCCACAATTTTCGAACAATGGATCAACTCCCTTGAAAAGATCTTCTCCATCCTTCAATGTTCAAAACCAGAGAAAGTTCCTCTAGCTACTTATCATATGTAGGGTTATGTAGATCAATGGTAGAAATTTATCACGAATATGAATCATGAAGAGAGATTGTGGCGTGATAGTGGATGGATTTACAGAAAATGTTTTTTGATAAATATTTTCCATGCACCCTCCGACTTAAGACGGATATGGACTTCCATTCCCTAAAAAATACGACTAATCCATTGGAGTGTATGTGGAAAACTTCACATGGATTTCACAATATTACACTGGTTTTTTACCCTGGAATGCAAGGTTGACTGCTTCTTTTGGCGGCTTAAACCTATCCCACAGAAAGCACTAGATATCCATGACTTCGATAGCTATGAGTAAATTTTCTGATGATCCCTCAAAGTCGAAATGGAGATTAGCAAATAACAGCGGTATATTGGGGACGAAGTGTATTTGGTGTACTTTAATTTTATCATTATGATGGATAAATCCATTGGTTCTAGGAAAATCAAGCACCCCACATTCCAAAGGTGATGAATGAAGCACCCTGGAAATTGCCTGAAGGGGATTAAGAAATGCTTAATGTTTGGAAGAGAAGGGAACCTGTCCATTAACGGCCGACATGAAAAACCTCCGGTTGCGATAGATAAGAGGAACACTTTGTTTGAACCTCAAAGTGTTGTTAATTTTTTCAACTATAAAGAACCAGGGAACTTTGGAATCTAGTTCCATAATCTAATGGTTTTTAGAGGCAACCAACAACTTCCAAGGCATCAAGGGAGAGATTTGGCCATCACTACCTCCAAACTGAACCCTGAAAATGAACTGGTGATATATAGGCTCGTAAATAATTCAAAAATATCACACAAAATTTATGATTCTAGTTCTATGTATTCTTTTATGTTTCAAAAGTTTAGTATAATAATCCAAACATCACCAAAAATCATGGAAGTAAATATGTATATGAGAATAGTGAATGAGTAAGTCATTGAAACCAATGAATATAACTCCTCCCCATTCACAATTTGTGGATTGAACATCCTGAAAAACCTCTTCATACTTCCTCTGGTGGAATTTGATACAATTATTTTCATGGATTGGCCTTTCTTATATAGATCCAATATTGATTTCTTTGAGAGGGAAATAACTCTCCATATGGTGAATTGACCCCTGATTCTGTAAATGTGCAAGGAGGAGGATGAATATTCCTTAGCACCATCATCTCAAGCATGGATATTAATACCCTATGAGAACGCATATTGTTCTCATATTATTGTGTATATGGAAGAAACTATCCTTGAATACATGTCTGTTGTGATGGAATTCACTAATGTGTTTCCCAATTAATTGATGGGTCGTCCTCCTAAAAGAGATGTTGAACTCTAAATTGATCTAATACATTGGGATTTTCCTATATCCAAGACTCCATATATAATGGGTGTTGTCATGATTGAGGAGCTAAAGAAACAACTACAGGAGAATCTATAAAAAGGGTTTATATTCCCAACTGCCACACCATGGGGTTCTCTTATTCTCGTCGTCAAGAATAATGATGGGTCAGTCCGCCTTTGCATTGATTATCGTGAGCTCAAAAAAATCACGATAATGGACATGTATCCTATGACATTAATTGATGACTTTTTTGATCCGATACGTGAAACACAATACATCTCCAATGTAGATTTTCTGTAGAGATATTACCAAGTAAGGGTGAGTAAGGAGGATATCCACGAGACTACATTTCGTATAAGGTAAGATTACTATGAATTCATAGTAATGGATTTCAGACTCACTAATGCTTCAGAAATATTTAAGGACCTGATGAATAGAGTCTTTAGATATTAACTTGACAAATTCTTGGTAGTCTTTATAGACATTATTGTAATATACTACAAAACCAATGAGGGGAATTAGGAGAGTCAAAAAAATGTACTAAAGACCTTGTTAAAGGATAAGCTATTTGTAAAGTATAGAAACAGTGTGATTTGGTTGAAGGATGTCTCATTATAAGGTCAAATCAATACATGCAATGGGATATCAGTGGATCCCTCCAAGACAGCTACAATTGAGGGATGGTTGAGGACAACATCAGTAACGTATATCCATAGCTTCCTCGGGTAACTTGGATATTATCACCAATTTGAGAGAAATTTATCACGATTACCAAGCCCTCTTACCAAGCTAACTCGGAAGGGAGGAAAGTTTTCTTGTGTGATGAATGCGAAGAGAGATTTAAGGAGTTGAAAAGGAGGCTTATTAATGTCCCTTTACAAACACTACAAAAAAGTGGATAACTTTTTTATGTATTTAGTGATACTTAAAAGAATGGCTTGGGATGTTTGTTGATGAAAAATGACAATGTCATTACCTATGTTTCAAAGCAATAGACTGTTCATGAAAAAAATATCCAACACTTGATCTGAAGATGATTGTAGTAAAATTTGCTTTGACAATTTGGGGACATTACCTCCATGGGGATATGTGTTAAATATATACGGAGCAGAAAACCCTCATGTATATATTCACATAAAAAGAGTTGAACATGCACCGACAAATATGGTAAGATCTGATCTAAGACTATGACTTATCAATCCATTACTGACCTAGAAAAGAAAACAATGTGGATGTCACTTTATATAGAAAGGACCCAGTGAATCTATAATTTATGAGAGTTGAAAAGGATACAATATTCTTTTCTTTGATGAATATAGAAATGGGAATCATGAAGATGGGAACATCATCAATCCTTTCACAAATTCTTGTTCAACCATCTCTTTTGGAAAGGTTAATATATGCTCCAAATGTTGATGTGGGAATTCAGAAGAAAGTGGAAACTATTATAAAAGGGAAATCTTTGGAGTTCAATGTTAATAAAGAAGGAATTGTGAGATTTGTGACAAGACTATGTGTTTCATCAAATCTGAAGTTAAATAATGAACTTTTGAATGATGCACATTGTTCAAATATGTCCATTCACCCAGGAAAAAAATATGTATCGAGATATCCAATAGTATTATTGGTGGGATAAAATGAAGAAGGATATTGTTGTGTAAAAATAAAAGTGCCTCTTATGTCAGCAAGTGAAGGAAGAGAGTCAGAAGTCAAAGGGGGTGATGCAACCATTACCCATTCCTGTAAAGAAATGGGAGAACATCACAATGGGCTTTGTCATCGGATTTATAAAGGTATCTAAATGAAACAAAAACATCAAGGGCTTTGTGGATCTTATTACAAAGACAACACACTTAATTGAAATTCAGGGGGATTTTTCATTGGGTCAACTGGCACGAATATACATTACAGATGTTGTAAGGCTGCATGGAATACCAGTATCAATTGTATCTGATTGAGATCCAATATTCACCGGTTTATTTAAGAAGTGTCTTCAAAATGCTCTAAATACTGAGATGATATTTAGCACGAATTATCATCCACAAATGGATAGCCAATATAAATGGACTTTACAAACACTTGAGGGCATGTTGGGAGCATTCTCAATAGATTTCAAAAGTGGATGGGATAAACACATTCTTCTAGTTGAGTTATCTTAAAATAGAAGTTTATAATCAATCATTAAAATGGCTCATTATGAATCCCTTTATGGGAAGTGGTGCAGAACATCAGCATGTTGGGATGAAATTGGGGAGAAAAAACTCCTAGGCCCAGAAATGGTTGAATAAATGCTATAAAAGGTTATGACCATCTAGCAACACATTAAAGGTTCTCAAAGTCAATAAAAGTGCTATATTGATAATCATCAATGAGACCTATAGTTTTATGTTAGAGATATGGTATTCATCCTCATATCACCATTGAAGATATTTATGAGATTTGGGAAGAAGGTAAAGCTTGGTCCATGGAACATCGGCCACTTTTGAGATCCCTGATCACATTGGATCAGTGGCCTATCGACTAGCACTCCAACCGAACCTATCTCTAGTCCATGATGTATTTCATGTATCACTCTTGATACCTAATCCATCACATGTACCCAATCCCAAGGTGGTACTATTAGATAATGACCTCTTTTATGTATTGATAAATCAGAGTTACTCAATTCAGTTTTAGTATGGTAAAAGGAAATTTTGAGGTTGAAATTTCTTAAGGCGGTAAGATTGTAACGACCCAAACTTTTATTAATGAAAATTCCTCTTGATTTAATTCAATATCTAAATATTTATAATTTTTATATAAAATATTCACTTTTTTGGTTTTAGTTTTTTTAATTTTAAAATACCGTTATGAATTGTGAAAATTTCTAATATAGTTGTTGAATAGTGATCAAATGACTAGAATAAATATAGTGTTTTAACAAATCTAATTTACTCAAACAAAGGAAGTGATGGCCTCATCCAGTAGACTTTCTCCATACGAAGCCTATTTATCAGAGCTCAGAAAGGAGGTAGAATCACTGAGCTTCGCTTTTGACCAATCCCAAGCTGAGCATCAACGCATTAAGCTTGAATTGAACCGCCAATGGGAGAAATGGATTTTGATAGAGATCACCACCCGGACAATGTTATCCGAGCCACCCCATGATTATATGACCATTGCACACCTTAACCTTATGTAATATGTGGGTGTTATAAGGGGTTATGTTACAAGACCCTAGAACTATGATTATGTGAATTATTTTTTATATAATAAATAATATAAATTCATTTTATTATTGTTACTTTATAAATAGTTTTTAAATCCCAAATATTATTATTATTAAATATTAAATTAAGAAATATATTTTGTTGAATTAATGGACTATTGAATTAATTTTTTTATTAAAATAATATTACTTCATAATTATTTTTAAATATAAAGGATTATAAAATTTTTATGAATACAATGGTAATTTTTATTAATGTTTAAATGTTGTTTTTGTCAAAACCCATAAATTTTTGATAAATGTCCGTTTTTATTTTAAAAGTTAAAATATGCATATTTAGAAAATTATTTAGATAAAAATAATATTATTTTGGTAATCAAGTCATCAAAATTATCCAATGGTGATTTTTTTAGAATTTTCTATGATAGTCGAATTTGTGTGTAAAAGTTAAATACCGTTTAAATATATAATGTATTTTTTGACATCATAATGAACCAATATTGATGTTATAAAATACTATAAAAGTTATGATCAGACAATATATGTTTTAAATTTAAAATAATGTGATTTTATATTTTTTTGATTAATTTTATGGTTCCATGGTGGACCCTCCAAGACTTAAAATACATTTTAACTTTTAAGATTATTTCATTGGGGGTGTGACTCATATCCACAAAATAAAGCCTAATATTTTATTAATTAGTTCCATTGGACTTATAAAATAATGTTTTCCACTATTATATGTCAAAAAACATGGGAAAACCCATGGTTTGGATTGTGGTTTTGATTCGTTTAATGGGTGGGGTCCAAAACCTAAGTAATAAAGAATTCCCTCTCTTTTCCTATACAAACCTACCCAAGCTCCGACTTCTCGTCACTAAAAACCCATGTAGAAACACCCTACCCTTATATCATTTCTCTAAAATCCTCTAAAGGATCCCCAAGCTCCTAATATGCCTCTCTCAATCCCCTCCCATGCCTTTGGTGTCACACTTTGATGTAAGGGATTTTTTTCCTTTCTCATTTTGGTCCAAATTTAATTATGTTGTTATCCCATTTTTCATTTAAAAATATAGGGTTATGTTTTATAACCTCTCCCATAATTCCCTAATTAGGTTTTAATGGTGATAGACCTATTTCCCTATCATAAATTCCACCCAGGTACACTTGTTACCATGCTGAAATTCTGTAAGGAATTTCTCTCTTCTCATTTACATACAAGCAATTATTTTGTATTGTGAATATAATTTCTATTACATATGTTGGGAATTGTAACTATATGTCCCCCTTACCATCCATTAAATGTAAATATTATGATACAGCCCATTATATCTCATCCACCATTTTTATGAATTCTTTTGTCACGTGATTATGCTGGAGAAATTGCAACCCGATTTTTCGAGCCAAAGTCACTGTGTAGTGAACACCACCCTCGTTTCTCTATCAAGAGTATTCACCTTTATGCACATTTACATTTGATTATATAGTCTTATTTTTTAATTACACATTCCTTTATCCTAGAATAAATGAAATTTTTTTATTAAAACATTGTTATATGATCCATGTGGCACACTTATGCATGAAACGAAATGATTTAGAAGGGTGCGTCCTAATAGCGCTCAATTGCATTGGGTAAATATTAGTATCATGATATGTCAATTGAAATGAGTATTTACTAATAAAAATTCAATTGAAATTATGGTTTAATCATGATCCATGTGGAATGAACCCTAGATCATGCAAATATCATGTTAAATGTTGTTGCACCAATTTCATGTTACGATAATCATGCCATATCATGCCCTTATTTTCATGATTATTTTTCACTCCATTTATATTACTAATATCATAAAATGTACTATATTAATCATGTTATTATATTATTAATCCATTAATGGTATTTATATCTAACCCTTTTTTTTCTTGTCCTCAGGTTAACCCATGAAATGCTAAGTATGAAAGAATTTTGTGGTCTTGTAAAAAACGTTTTCAATAAAGTTATTGTGTTTTATGTTTCAAGTAGTTATGTAATTTTCCAAATATCCCAAGATACTAGACCTCTTGATCCTCATAGTTGTATTATATGTACTTTTATGTAATAAATCATGTGTATATTTGTAATAAAGAGCAGTGTTGTCATAATGAAAACTCCATCCATTAGAAATCTAGGCACCTTAATGAATAAAAATCTAACAAATAGTAAAAAAGGAGATTCAAATAAAAAGAAATATAAAATAGAAAATATACCTAAAGATAAAAACAATAACTCTTATAATGAGGGATGACTTGGCCTATCCAATTATGATATAAATAAAAAGTAAAAAACAAAGCACATGTCTTCGTCACTAAGTGGATCCATAGGTCACCTCCAAATATAAATTCCACAGATACACCATGTTAAACTTGAAATTATTCTTGAACCTAAAACTACAAGGTATATAGGAATGATCAGGGAAACGATTAGTCTTATAAAACCATACCCTATTTATAACTATTAAATATAATAACCAATTCATGTTATTTTGAAATGATGATTATAGACATTGGATTTCTCATTTAATTTCAAAATATAATGAAAATATATCTCCATGTTTTCATTAAAAAAACTACTCATTAAAATATCATTGAATTTAATAATTTTTTATAATTTCCATTCAATATTATCATTAAATGTAGGTTTGGATACACCAATTATTTAAATATTAATATGTAGTGTTATAGTTAATAATAATGAAAAAAAATTTTAAGATGAGGGAAACATAAACATTAACAATCATACTACCTTGAAAATAGAGGGATCATAACCAATATATTATATCAAATACCTAGAATAGTATTTTGACACATTTCCTAGCTTATAGGTGTGGGTTCATATTGATTGTATAGTGGTTTTATAGAAATACTTTTTAACACCACTAGAAAATAATAGACTAAATGACACTACCCTACTCAACAAGATATACCACTATTTTATATAGTCTATATAATTAAAACTAAATAGGTAAGAATTATTTTCTAGAATAGTATCAGGAACGGTGTCCTCCTGGTATGAATTTCGATGTGTGTGAGTGGGGATAAATAATACAGAAAGAAAACGAGTTCTCCAACTGGGAAATCATTAGTATGATATATGGCCCTATATGCTAATAAATTGTAGTGTTCTAGGAAGGTAACCTGGGTATTACAGGAGACCCATGTGGTTATATGACTAGGTTCCTAGCCCAAGGATGTTAGGCAAGAACAGTTGGGATTTTTCTAAATAATGGTGGGTTGAATGTCTATAGTCAATGATGCTTCTATTAAACACAAATCATCTACTATTCAATGAATGTTGGTTTATTAAATTATATTGGTGTAGGTATTTGTTTATAATTACTTTTATGTTACATAAACCATGATTCTTGCATATTTTATAAACTTTTCAAATCAAATTATTGCATATAAAAACTATCATTGATGAAATTATAAGCATTTTCCAATGTTTTTTTATTTTTTTGGAATAAAGGGGTCATAAACTACATTTTTCTACTAACTTAAAAATATTTATAAACATAATTAATTTTATATAACTTATTAGGTATTTATTATAGTTCTATTGAGTTTTATAAAGGAGTTTTATGTATTATTATATTTCATAAATGGAATATCAGGAATTTACACTAGGTATTGTTTATATAGTCATAGATGGAATATTTGATTTTGTTATTTGTATTTGATACTCTCATATTTACGATCCTTAGGGTTTTTGTAAAAAAAATAGATGTTATGTAATTGATAATTATGATATAGATTTTAAAAAGAAGATATTACTTGGAGGTTGTTTGGATGTTACATATTGGCTTATTTGTATATGTATTACACTAATTTCTAGGTGTTTATGAGATTTCAAGGGATGAATTAAATACTAGTATTTGATTGTTTACTAACTAGTGTCCCATATTTTATTTCATAAACATTCTATGGGATTCCACTCAATGAGCCCCGTAAGGTTAATTTAAGGTCTATGACTGTATGGATCACATCATATGCCTACAGGTAGGCTCACTACACCATGTTCTATATTTTATTGCTAAGATAAATGTAGTGAAACTATGTAATGTTTTAATTTATGATGTGTATTTTATAACTAACTTATATTCTTCCCCTATTGAATAATGGTTACAATTTCATCAAATCACATAGCTTATTAAAGGAAAAAGGAAAAATATAACTCTCATTATTATTAATTATTATGTTTAAGTAAAAAAGGTATTTTTATAACTTATTTTTATTCTAGAATTTTTCATTTCTCATATAAAAATAATTTATGATATTTATAATTAACAATGTTTCATTATGTGAAAAGTTTAGCATGGCTTAACATTTTTTCATCTCATTTTATTCCACTAGAATATTAGATTAATGTATTCGGTGAATGGTGTGTCTCGTTAGTTCATATTAAAATAATGAGAAATTGAAAAAAAATTAATATTAATTGGATAATATTTCCATTAATTAAAATATGTTCCACTCTGTAAATTTATAAAATACTACATTTTATTAATTATTTAGAAACCATCAAAATCTCATTACATACATTAGAGCCTGTATGTATTAAAATGGGTTCCTCTGGGTTTTGGATCCATTTTTTTTAGAAAGAAAAGTAATTTATAATAGTTGGACCACATTCCCACCAATAACTGAATATGTAAAAAAACTTTAAAACACGTTACATTTTAAAACTGATGGAACCATTGATTTATTGATATGATATTTTATTTATAATTTGATTTTTGTGTTGTTTGAGGTTGGGAAAATATTTCAAAAAATTGATCCTTAGGCCTACTAATAACTAAAAAGGAAAATATATGTTGATCAATTAATTTCATTGGAAATTTTATTACAACATTAATTTATGGATGGTTAATTCTTTTTGTTATCATATTTTAGTGATTATCAGAGTTTTTTGGATTTCACATTTTTTTCATTCATTTATTAATTTCATATATTTGTTATATTTTTATGAGGAAGGAGTGAGTATGTCATTTAAATATTTGTCTCTTCTCATTCCAATGGAAAAATAATATCAATGAATGTATATGGAAAAGAATAAGATCAGAGAAACTGTTGCACAAGATGAGAGGAATGGATCTTTGATCCGACCACATACCTCTATTTTATTATCACCATTTTTATTTTTATTTCAGTTCTAGATCTAAGATAATAATCTATTATTTTATCAATGATATATATATATATATTTAAATATATATGGAAATAGAGGGAGAGGGCCACTTTGAATAATTGGTAATCATCAAATCATTGATGGATTATTGTACAAGTTTCTCTTAATAAGGGTATAAGGATATATCATACCAAATAAGGAAGTACAATATTGAACATGACATGGATGATAATCCTTTGATTTCCAATAGAGTCCATTTGTTTAATTTATTTTGAGATATTGTGATATTCCATTAAACAAGGTAATGTTGATAGAGACACTCATGTAATATTACTTCCTAGTTATCCACTTGCAAAAAGGAAACCACTGTTTGTAAAATCGTACAAGTTGTGTAAACAATATAATGACCCTTGATTTTAATCCGTATATGTTACATCTTATTATATGAATATTCCATCCATAACATAATGATACTTTCTATAATAATATATTTCTTGTTCCTTATGAAAAATATATATAAATAAAACTGGTTCATTAGAGTCTCACATCAATTATATAATACCTAACACCCTTCTTAGACATATCATACATAAAACCATTATTTATAGCCTATGGAAAGTAAATATAAGAAAGGGTGAGTGTATATTATTTTTATGGGTAAACAAGGTATATATCAACTATCAAATAACCATAACATGAGTCAAAGGGTATGAGTACATGACCATAAAATTTTAAATCAATACCTTGTAAATATTATCAGATAACCTTTTGTCATGATATAAATCGTAATAGTTCATAAGACATGAAACACAAATGAATAAAATAAAATGAGAAATGAGAGAATATCATTGGTTTCATACATGGAATGGTGACATATACATATATATTGAAAATAATTTCCATAATTATCATAGATTCATAACCAGGACTATCATAGTGTATTGCGTTCACTCTAAAAACTATCACAGAAGTCAGGGTTCACAACCATGATTCTGATAGTGGATTACTCTCACTCCCCAAACCATCATAGTAGTCATGTTTTAGTCCAAAGAATATCATAATGGATAGATACCTTTACTACTGGGTTTCCTCCCCTATTCATATCGAATTTTTCTCCTGAGATATCAGTATTTATAAATATAAATGGAGGTATATATTGTTCCCACCCATCACATTATGGAAATCATACTGATGTATTCTACCTGATCAAAAAATATTCATCATAGCATACTCTATATAAAAGATACATATTTCATAAACATTTAACCTTTTATTATCGTATAACCTATGCAAAAATTATATGTTTCATAAACATATATTCATCGTCAACATAAATCATCAAAATAAAGAATAAGGATGACACCCTTGAATCACATCCCCAATAAATCATATGTTATATCAAGGATAGTGGTCATTAATGAATATAAAAACCTTTAAATTATCATTAATGAATTCATGAAGAAAATGTCCTTTCCATTTTGAAATCACTTAAAAAAAATATAGATATGTCAAATATAATGTTGAATTTTTTTTCGAAAATAAACATGGAAACATGAAATTGAATATTCAATGAATTGAGCAGTTAAAATTGTGGGAAATTCTCTTAATGTGGTATAGGTTAAAAAAACATTACTATAAAATTTTTTATAAGAAAGTAAAAAAGGTAACTTGTTTAGTAAATTAATAAAAGATTCCTCTAAACCATATTTTAAAAATTCAATCATGTTTAAATATAACATCGAGAAATCATATAATATTAGAAAAATAATTCTATAATTTTTTTAATAAAACATGGATATGGAATGAAAAGTGTTTTTCACCGAATAATTAAATAATGTATATTTTCCTTAAAAATGTATTTTCGGGATATTGGGTGCCTAACATGTTAAAAATAAATGGATAAAATTAATTTTCATAAAATAACATAAGGAGAGGAAAATAAATGAGTTTATTGAGTGGTAGGTCATAAGATTTCATCATCAGAAACATAATAATAATCAATCTTGATAAATAATGATATTATAACATTAATCCCTTAATGACTGGATATCATTTGAATCATAATACCATGAATTAAAGAGCCTTATATTGAAATATTAATCCTTATCATTTTCATAATAATAATCACAAAATACTTTCATGGTTAATATATACACCACATAAAAGAAACATGTGTTCACTATGACATGTTTCCGAGAGAAATAAAAGTGAGAAAAAATTCCTAACATTAGGGATGACTTCCATTGTAAATGTTTAAACCTCCTCCTATTTAAATGAACACATTTTTATTTAATATTAAGGATCTTAGCATTTGTTATTTTTTGCGAAGACCATCACAATTATATTTTTTTATGGGGTTTTAAAGATAATTTGGTAGGGTTTTATCGAGCTAGAAGGCTAAATGTGTTGTGAATAAAACAAATTTGTGGGTGTCCTCTAATAATGTAGGGGAAGTAACCACATATAATTCCTTATAGGATTAGAAAATATAAATATAATAATAATTTTAGGCTTCACCAAGGCACAAAAACTTAAATGTATGATTTGATATTGTCAAAAGCAACTCAGTCAATCACATTTGGCTAAGCATTGGATAAATTTTAATCACTTTCATCATGTAATGAAGTTTAAGACAAATTTTAACCTGAACTATAATAATTCGAATTTTTACATCAATAAAATAATTTTATGACCAATAAAAAAAGGGACCACAAAAAAATTGGATATGATAATTAAAAATTTTAAATAAAACTTGTAATATTATATTCATATAGGTAGTATAATTAATTTTAATACAAGTATAAAAAAATACATTGATAATATTTATAGGAAAATGATCATTTCAAGATTAAAAATCATTTTACAATAAGATAATGTAATAAATTTGGTTCCATGACTTTATTTTGGTTAAATAATAATATAATGAAGTTTTTTATGCTTTTGTATCCACCCGAAACTAAATGGAATCTTACAACCATGCCATAATTTCATGAAATCAGAAATATTCGTTTATTTGAATAAAATATAATATATCTTTATAAAATTCAGTCTTGGGTTCAAAAATATAATGAATTGTTTTGTAATATATTTTTAACTTCTAAAATTCATTCATGGCTAAAAACACTCAAAAATAGTTTAAAGGAATGTTTTTAGGAATATTTATCCCTTATATCCTTTTACTAACCATTGAGTTTAGTTGTATTAACCTTAAAAATGGTAATTTATTTTTATTTTTTTCACTATTAATTATGAAAAAAATTAAGATGTAATTATTTTTGCAACGACCCAAACATTTATTAATGAAAATTCCTCTTGATCTAATTAAATATATTATTAAGTAAAATGGTTATATAAAACATATTAACATGCTTATTTTTATGTTTTTGGATTTTATTATACATTTATGAATTTTTAACGTTCCTTATTTAGTCGTTGAATAGAGACCACATGTTTAGTATAAATATACGACTTTAAGAAAACCAATTTACATAAACAAAGGAAGTGATGGCCTCATTCAGTAGAATTTCTCCATATGAAGACCATTTATTGGATCTTGGGAAGGAGGTAGCATCACTAGGATTCCCTCTTGACCAAACCCAATATGAGCTTCAACATGTTAAGCTTGAATAGAATTTATTATGGTATAATTGTATGTTAATAGAGATTACCACCCAGTGAAATGTTATATAAGCTGCCCCGAGAGTATGTCACCATCACACACCTTACCCTAAGGTCTTATGTTTTTGTTATAATGGGTTATGTAATAATTCATTAGTTACATTTCTTTATGTGATCCATTTTATAAGAAAAAGTCTTATTCCCTCAATTCCTATCTGAGAATAGTATTTTTTAATATAATGATTTAGATAAATTGATATTCCAAGATAAATGGTACTTTTTGAAAATATATAATTTTTTTTATTAAAGTGAGGTTTTATTAATATTTGTTATAATAGTGTTAAAAGAACAGTCCTTTTAATTATATGTGGTGATTATATTCCTTACTGTTTTTACTCTATAAATGATTAAGTATTCTGTTTGATAAAAATTTTATTTCCATACGATAAACTGAAATTGTATATTTAATTGAAGAATTTTTTTTGATGAATTAAATTTTTTTTGAATAAATAATATTTTTATAAAATATTATTATTAATTAATTTTTATAAATGATCATATATTCTTATGATTCCAAATATAATTTTATTATAGTTGGGAATCAATTTTTATCAAAACCCATCAATTTTTAATAAATGATGGTTTTTATTTTAAAATTTATATTAAAATATATTTAAAATGATTTATATTAAATTAATATTATTTTTTGGAATCCAGACATCGAAATTATTTAACATTTATTTTTTCATAATTTTCAAAGACAATCAAATGTTTAGGAAACAATTATATACCATATAAATTTATAATGTCTTTATGACATCCTAATGACCCAATAGTGATGAAGTAAAATAATATAAAAGGCTAATTTAGACAATATATGTTTTAAATTTAAAATAATTGGATTTTATATTTTTTTTATAAATTTTATGATGCCTTAGTGTACCCTCCAAAACATATAAAATATTTGATCAAATTAAATTGATTTCCTGGAGAGTGTGACTCACCACCACATATGCAAGCCTAATATTTTAATAAGTTTGTCCATTGGCCATATAAAATAATTTCATCCACTCCCATTTAGAAAAAAAAACCTTGAGAAAACACCATGGGTTGGATTTTGGATTTAAATATTAAGTTATATAGATTATAAAACCAATGTTTGGAAATATCAAATAATTCCCCTCTCTTTTCATATATGAACCAACCCAGGCTTCCACTTCCACCCACTCAAAACCCTTGGAACACGTCCCTACTATTCCGTTCGATGTCTATAATCCTTCCAAGGTGCCCATATCTCTCATGAAGCCCCCCCTCATGCTCTTGAAGTCACACACTCAAGTAAGGGAAACCCACTTTCTTTACTTCCATCTTTATGTCCAAGTTTCCTTATATTATTATTCCATTTTATTTTAAATTAAAAATGATGGGGTATAATTATTCACCACATTTATGATTCCATACCGATGTTTTAATTATGAGATACCCCTTTCACTATCATTAATACATCCCATTAACAGTTGTTACCATGCCGAAATTCCTTAAGTAATTTCTCTCTCCTCGTTTACTTTCAAGAAATTCGTTAATATTATTCATCTAAATTACATAACATATGTTGGGATATTATTTTCCATTACCCTCTTACTATCCATTTTATGTTAAAATGATGATATAACCTTTTATCTCTAATCATCCCATTTTAATATTTCTATTGGACATCGTTATGTTGTCGAAGTTACAAAAAAACCCATGCCAAAATCATTGTGTAAGTTAATAACACACCCATTTTCCTATCAAGGGAATTCACCTATATGAACATGTAAATATTTATTGATAAAAATAATTTATGTATTCGACATCTCTTATTCTGGAAATGAATTATGATTTTTAAAGAATCTATGTTTTATGATATATGTGGCCCACTTATGCATGAAATGATATGATAAAGAAGGTTGTGCCCCGATAGAGCTCCAATGCATTAGAAAAGAATAGTATCATGATAAATCATGTATAATAAGATTTTAATCATTCTAATTCTTTTAAAATGGTGGTTTACTCATTATAATTCTTGTATAATGAGGGCTTACTCATGCACCATGTGCAATGAGCCCTATTTCATGCTAATATCACGTTTAATGTAGTTTCCACATTTAAATGTTATGATAATCATCTTGTATCATGACATTATGTTCATGTTTCTCTGAGGATCCATTTATATACCTACTTCCTAACATGTATTGTATTCTTCATATTCTTCCATGTTTACTACTTTTATGGGATTTATATCTCACCTTTTTCTTATATATGTCGTCAAGTTATCCCATGCAATGCTTTGTATAATGGAATGTTGTGTTTGGGAAAAATGATTTCAATACAGATTTTTTATTTAATGTATTAATTATTCATGTAGTGTTCCTAATTTCCACATAAACTAGACCTCTGGATCCTCATATTTTTCTTAATTTCATTTTTATGTAATAAATCATGTTTAATTGTGTAATAAAGTGAAGGGTTGTTATAGTTGGTATCAAAGTTTATGTCTAGTTATTTTTGGGATTAGGATCATAAAACCCTGGTGAGAGCCTCTGGGATAACATTAGGTAGAGGGAAATCATATCTAAATTTTGGTGAGTATATAGTTAGTGTTTTATCAAGAAAATACATCCATCTATGGATACAGACATGTAGAGGTTTCTCTAGAACATATGTATCTAGGGGTAAAACCCCAAAATAATGCATTGAGCTTGACATGAATGGGAACTGGTGCACGACAAAGAGCCTTGTTACACTCTTGGTTCTACAATCCCTGGGGATATTCTTTGGTAAATTCATAATCATAGTATAAACCATTAATAAAGGAATAGAAAATTCTCTTATGAATATATTTTGAGAAGTAGATCATGGATAACATATATTAAATCCTATAAATTCATAAGATGAATAAGTAAATGTGATTTATAATTTATCTCTTTTTTCATTGAATTAACCTTTATGTGTTACCCCTAACATTCCTCTTATTCTAGTTAATGGATGGTAATAGGAGGACTTAGGCAAACAACTGATGTGAAGATCAATGTGATGACTATTCTAATGAGATGCCCAATCTGATGGGAGGTGTAATCACATAATTTGTCATGATAAACTCTTAGATAAATCAATTATTGAAGAGAAACATGGGTAAAGAAGAACTTTCAACACCTAAATGAAATAAAATGATTCAATTGAGAGCTTCATGAGACAAAGGCCTCCTATATTCAACGGATCATCTAATCCCTCAATCAATGAACAATGGATCAACTCCATTGAAAGAATCTTCTCCATCCATCAATGATCTGCACTGGAGAAGGTTCTTCTGGATGCTTATCATATGGAAGGTGAAGCTTATCAATGGTTGAAATTGATAACAAATAATAATCCATAGGAAGAGATCGAGATGATGGAATTTAAGTATTTATGAATAATGTTTTTCAAAAAATATTTTCCACACACCCACTAACATAAGATGGAAAATAAATTCCTTTCCCTCAAGAAAAAAGGCGATGAATTCATCAGGGTGTACAAGGAAACCATCATAAGGATTGTAGGATAAACCTCCAGCTTTGGCTTTACCCCTGAATTGAAGGTTTACTGCTTCTTTGATGGCTTAAAACCAATCCTATGGAAATCCTTAGAGATCATTGACATTGATATCTATGAGGAAATTGGCTGATATTCCCTCAAAGTCGAAATGAAGATCATAGAATCTAAATGGAATCAAGGGGATGAGAATCAGAATGTGGTCTTTAAATTTGGGAGTCGGATAGATAAATCCAATGGTTCTAAGAAATTCCACCCCACCACTTGCTAAAGGTGTGGAAAAAACCACCATGGAAATTTTCTGAATTGGATGAGGAAATTCTTTAGGTGTGGAAAAGAAGGGAACCTGACCCTTAATTTCTGACAAAATAAACTCATTGTTATTGAAAAAGAGTTGAATGCTCCATTCAACAATCAACGCATTGTTTGTTTCTTCAACTAAAAATAACTGTGGTACTTTGAAAACTAGTTCCATAAGACAATGGTTTCGAACGCAACTAACAACCTCCAAGCATGGGAGAGCCTTTTCCTTCACTACCACCAAATAAAACCCTGACAATGAAGTGGTTCTAGGTACACAAGTTATTCATCCAACAATAGAAAATATACTTTTTTATTCATGTTCTATGCATTATTCTATATCCTAAAAGTTTAGTAGAATAATTTCAGCACCACAAAAAAACATGGAATTAGATATGTCAGTGATAATGGAAAATAGGGAAATTATTGCATCCCATGAATATTACTTCTCCCCTATCAAAATTTGTTGATTGAACTTTGTAGAGAACCTTGTTATACTCCCTATGATGGAATATTATCTAACTATTTTCTTGGAGAGATTTCCCTAAATAGTGCTAGCATAAGTTTCCATAAGAGGTAAATTGCTCTCCATATGGAGAATCGACCCACAATTTTATATAAGTGCAATGGGGAGGGTGAATCTTCTTTAGCACCATCATTTCATGTATGGATATTACTGCACTATGAGCATGCGTATCATTCTCAAAATATTGAGTCTAAGGAAGATACTATCCTTGAATACATGCCCATTGTGAGGAAGTTTCTGAATTTTTTCTCGAGGAATCTCCTGGTCTTCCTCCTAGAAGTTATGTTGAATTTTAGATTCATCTAATACATGGGGCTTTTCTAATATCCAAGACTCTGTATATAATGGTTGTTTTGGAGCATGAGGAGCTTAGGAAACAACTACATAAGAATCTAGATAAAGGGTTTGTACGCCCAAGTTCTTCACCATGGGGTCTACTATTCCTCTTCATCAGGAAGAAGGATGGATCAATGCGCATTTGCATTGATTATCGTGATCTCAACAAAATCCTAAAAAATAAAATGTGTTCTCTGCCACAAATTGGTGAATTGTTCGACCTACTATGTGGAGAACAATAATTCACCAAGTTTGATCTATGTTTGGGATATTATGTGGTAATCATGTAGAAGGATGATATCCCCAACACTGCTTATTTTAAAAGGTATGGGTACTATAAATTCATTGTAATACCTTTCGGACTCACTAATGCTCTAGAGAAAATCATGGACATGATGAATAAAGTCTTTAGAGATTTTCTCGATAAATTTTTGGTAGTATTTATAAACTATATTTTTAATATACTCCAAAACCATGGAGGAGCATTAAGAGCACCTAAGCACTATACTAGAGACCTTTTTAAGGGATAATATCTATGAAATGTACAATAAGTGGGAGTTATGGTTGAAGGAAGTCTCATTCATGGGTCATATCATCACAAGTAATGGGATATCATTGGATCCCTCCAAGTCTAATGCCATCGAGGGATGGTCGAGGCCATCATCTGTTATTGATATCCATATATTCCTTGGGTTGGCTGGATGTTATCTCCGATTTGTGAGAAATCTTTTCTGACTGTCAAACCCTCTTAAAAAAATAACTCAAAAGGGAGTATAGTTTTCGTGGAGTGATTAATGAAAATATAACTTCAAGGAGTTGAAAAAGAGTCTTATCAATGCCCCCATGCTCACAATACCCACAAGTGGGGAAAATTATGTGGTATTTAGTGATTATTCAATGAATGGAATGGGTTGTTTGTTGATTAAAATTGAAAATGTAATAGCCTGTGATTCAAGGAAATTGAATGTTCATGAGCAAAATTATCCATCACATGATGTGAAGTTGGCTACATTAATCATCGCTTTAAAAATATGGTAACATTACATCTTTGCAGAGAAGTGTAAAATATATACATATCACAAATCCTCAAGTATATGTTCACACATAAAGAGTGTAATATGCACCAACGAAGATGGTTATAGCTGATCAAGGACTATGACTGCTCAATCCATTACAACCATGTGAAAGGAAACCATGTGGATAATGTTCTAATAAGAAAGGACCTAATGATTCTATCATTGATGAGAATTAAAAAGGATCCAATATTAATTTATTTTAAAAATATAGACATGGGAATCAAAAAGAAGGTAATATAATCTATCCTTTTACAAATGATTTCTGAATCATCACTTTTGGAAAGGTTAAAGTATGATCAAAAGGTTGATGTGGGAATTCAGAAAAAAGATGAAAAAAATTATAAAATAGAAATCCTTGATGTTCAATTTTAATGAAGATGGAATTGTAATATTTTAGTAAAGAGCATGTGTTCCATCAAATCTGGAGTTAAACAATGAAATTTTGGATGATACCAAGAGTTTTAATTTCTCCATTAACCAAGGAATCACAATTATTTATCATGATCTCTGAGAGCGTTATTGGTGTGATTACATGTAGAAGGGGATCATTGAGTATACATCAATGTGCTTGGTGTGTCAACATGTAAAGGTCAAGAGGAAGAAGTCTAAAGGGATGAGGCAGCCATTTCCCATACCAACATGGAAATGGGGGAACATTACCATGGACTTTGTCACCAGACTTTAGAAGATATCCAAATGAAATAATGCTATCTAGGTTGTTGTAGATCGTCTTAAAAAGACTGCACATTTCACTACAATTTGAGATGATTTATCATTTGATAAACTGAAACTAATATACATTAGAGAAGTGGTATGGATACATGGAGTTCCACTATAGATTGTATCTGATCGATATCCAAGATTCATCCCTATGTTCTATAAGAGTCTCCAATATTCTCTGAATACTAATCTTAACATCACTACGGCTTTTCATCCTCCAACTAATGTCCAATATATGGAGTCTATCTAAACACATGAGGACATTTTGAGGGAATTATCAATAGAATTCCAAGGAGGATCGTATCAATATCTTCATTTGCTTGAGTTCATTTACAATAATAGTTTCCTATAAAATATCCAAATGGCTCCTTATGAAGCTCTTCGTAGAAAGAGGTGCATAACATCATCATGTTGGGACGAAGTTGTGGAGAGAGAACACATAGGTCCAGAAATAGTGCAACAAATAGTGGATAAGGTTAGGACCATCTATAATCACATTAAAGCTACTCAGAGTCGACAAAATAGTTATGATGTCAATCATCGACATGACCTATAGTTTGATTTTAGAGACATGGTATTTCTCTGTATATCACCGTGGAAGAGAGTTATTAGATTAAGGAAGAAGAGAAATATTATTCCAAGGTACATTGACAATTTTTAGATCCATTATTGCATTAAAGAAAGGGCTTATCGACTAGAACTACCACCGAACAAATATCAAGTACATTGTGTATTTCATTTATCAATCTTGTGGAAGTAAATACCTGAACCATTGCATGTACTCAATCCAGAGGTGGTATAATTGGAGAACTTCCTCTCATATAAATAGAATTCGGTGAATATCTTATATCATAGGGAAAAAGTTCTAAGAAATAAGACAATACCACTTTTCAATGTGTTATGGACAAACCAGATGATTGAAGACGCAATGTGGGAACCAGATGAAGTGATGAGGTGAAGTTATCCACATCTGTTTTAGTGTGGGAAAAAGGAAATTACAAGGGAAAAAATTCTTAAGGGTGATGATTTTAATGACCCAATCTTTTGTTAATGAAAATTCATCTTAATCTAATTAAATGTCCTATTATGTAAAAACGATATATAAAACATATTCACTTCCTCGGTTATATGATAATTGATTTAAAAATACTATTATGAATTGTTTCGATTGGTAATATAGTCATTGAACAGTTATGATATGATTTTATATAAATATAGGGATTTGAACATCCAATTTACTCAGAAAAAGGATGTTATGGCCTCATCCACTAAAATTCCTCCATACGAAGCCCATTAGTCTAAGATCAAGAATGAGGTGTCATCAATGGGCATCGATCTGGACAAATCCCAAGCCATGCTTCAACACGTTCAGCTTGAACAGAATCGCCTAGGAGATAAGTGGATAATAATAGATATTTCCACTTGAGAAATGTTATCTAAGCCACCGCAAGAGTCTATCATTATTGTACACCTTAACCTTGGGACATATGTGGGTGTTAGAAGGGGTTATGTAATAAGGATTTAGTTACTTTTTTTAGTGATCCATTTTAGAAATAATTTTCTAATTCTATAAATTAAACTATGTGATGGGTATTTCTGAAAAATATAATGATTTTTATAAAATTAAATTTTCTAGTAAAATTGTACTTTTTTAGAAATTTATAAAATATTTTATTAAACTTAGGTTTTATTTATATTTTTATTATAATTTATTATAAGGAAAACCCTTTTAATTATATGTGGTGATTATATTCTTTATTTATTTTACTCTATAAATGATTAAGTATTCTGTTTCATAAGAATTATACTTTAATATGATAAAAAATTGTATTTTTAATTAAATAATTTACTTTTATTAATTAAAACAATTTACGAATAAATAATATTTTAATAACATGTTATTATTACTCAATTTTTATAAATTATCATATAATCTTTATGAATAAAAACTAATTTTATTAAGGTTTGGATACTATTTTTGTCAAACCCCTTCAATTTTCAATAAATGATGGCTACTATTTTAAAAGTGAAAATTAACATATTTAGAAAATTATTTATAATAAATGAATATATTTATTTGTAATTAGAATGTTTATAATATCCAATTGTAAATTTTTCATAATTTTCTGAGACAATCAAATTTTTGGGTAAAAATTAAATACTGTATAAATATATAATGTGTTTTATGACATCTTAATGAACCAAATAGAGATGTAATAAAATAATATAAAAGGTATATATGGAAGTTAAGTATTTACCTTTAAAATAATGTGATTTTATAGTTTTTTGATAAATTTTATGATGCCTTAGTGGACCCTCCAAGACTTATAAAATATTGTGACATTTTAAAATGATTTCCTTGAGAGTGTGAATCACCTATACATAAGAAAGCATAATATTTTAAAATTTTCTGTCATTGGAATTATAAATTTATGTTTTGTACTCCCCTTTTTCGAAAACCATGGTTTGGATTGTGGTTTTAAAAATTTAATTATATAGATTCTAAAACCAATGTTTGTGAAATATTAATGAATTCCCCTCTATTTTCTATATAATTCCACCCATGCTCCCACTTATTTTCACTCAAAACCCTTGTATTATGTACATACATTTCAATCCTCTCTCTAAAATCCTCTCAAGGATCCCCAAACTCTCAAGAAGCCCCAACTAAAGCTATTGAAGTCACACACTCAAGTAAGGGATCCTTACATTCATTACATCCTTATTTGTGTCCATGTTTCCTTATATTGTTATGCCCATTTGTTTTCAATGAATAATATTTGAGTATGACTTAAAACCCTTGGTATAATTCCCTCATAACAATTGAATTATGAGAGGATTATTTTTGTCTCATTAATGCTTTTAATGTACACTCGTTACCATGAAAAAATTTGGTAATGGATTTCTCTATCCTCATTTACTTTCAAGCAATAATTTTATATTAGGATTATAGATTTCATTACATATGTTGGGATATTATGTTCCATTACCCCATTACTATCTATTTCATGTATATATGATGAGATACCCCTTTCCCTCTCATCAACCCATTTTATTATTTCTATTTTACATCGTTATGTTGTCGAAGTCACACCAAAATATTCCATGCTGAAATCATCATTTAATTGAATACCATACCCATTTCCCTATAAATGTTATTCAAATTTATACACATGTACTTTTTCATTGAGAACATAAATTTATTTATTCCACATCTCTTATTCGTTGTATAAATAAATATGTTTAATGAATCCATGTTGTATGATCTAGGTGGCACTGCATGAAATGAAATGATTAAGAAGGGTGCGCCCTAATAGAGATCAAATTCCTTGGGTAAAGAATATTATCATGATACATTTTGTGAAATGAGTGTTGTATCATGATAATTTATGTGCAATGAGGGTTAAATCATTATATTTCATGTTCAGTGAGGGTTTACTCATGCCTCATGTGCAATGAGATTTGGATCAGGAAAATATCATGTTAACTGTTGTTGCCAAATTTCCATGTTATTATAATCATTCAATATCATTCCTTTATGTTATTGTTTCTATTATTCTTCATTGATATAAATATTTCCCAATATGTATTTTATTCTTTAGTTTATGCCTTGTTTACACTCTTACTGGGCTTTATAACACACCCTTTTTTTATGTATGTCCTCAAGTTACCCATGAAATGCTCAGTTTAAAGAAATGTTGTGGCCATGTAAAACAAGTTTTTTAAAAGTTATTGTATTTTATGACTTAAGTCATCATGTAATATTCTTAATTTCCTAAGACACTAGGTCGGTCGATCCTTATAGTTCTCTTAAGTGCATGTTTTTGTAATAAATCATGTTTAAGTGTTTAATAAAGTGTTGGGTTATTATAATTCTATAATATACATTATTATGATTCCAAATTTGTAGACTACTTTAAAAAAATTAATTCACATAAGTTGCAGAATTTAATTTAAAAGTAATCATACAAATTTGATGAAAAGCATTTTCCAATGAAATTGTTTCCTTGTGTTTAAACAGTTTTTATTTATAATGTTATCAAAAAATTGATTCGTATAACTTAAATTGTATTTAAAATATTATAATTTATTTAATCTTACTTTTTAAACCATTTATAATAGAATGTAAATTTTTTAATTTATTAAACAAAAATATTCTTCCAGATAAATATTAATATATTTAGATATTCATCAAAAAATTAATCATTTTATAAATTTATTAAATATTCACGCTAATATAATTTTTACATGATTATTTTAAAAAAAATTCTAAAATTTATTTTCTATATGTAGTATAAATTAATTATTTTATATTTTTAACAAAATTATTAAAAAATAATTTTTGAAAAAAGAATATTGGAGTTAAATAAGGAATTTAATAAAAATTTCATAATTAATTATCAATGTTTTATTAATATAAAACATTTGTACATAAATGTTTTTTAAATATATTTATTCTTATTAACTATGATAATTTTAATGGCTAGGTGATTTCAACAACACTATATAATAATTTTTTCTATAGCATACTATGGTTTGTTTAAACCCATTGTCTTAGGTAACGCAAGATATCAAATAAATAAATTTATTTGAAAAACTTTTTCCATAAAATCTCATATTGTAACATTATACCCCATTATAAATGAATTTCTCCATTAAAATGTATCACCCTCATATATTATATGATAGTATAATTGTTTCATTATATCATTGAGTTCCCATGTAACTTCATCAAATTTTTTATTTCTTTAATGATAATTCACCATGTGAGTAATCTTGTTTTGTAATACTTTATACCAATGATCACAATTTTCTATTACTTATAATTTACAGTAAATATCATGTTATAGTGGTGGGACCTCTGAGTTTAGTAATAGTGGTGGATCTGGTATGTACTTCCTCATGAGATACACAAGGAACCTATAGTGTACTTCAAGGAAGATCAGTGGATGAACCAAGTTATAAGATATTATCCCAACTTGATCTAAAATCTCAAAAGTGATAATATACCTTTTTATCAACTTTATATTCTTTCTGATTCTCATAAAAATATTCCATAGAGAAATTAACAAAATTCATTTATCACAAACATCAAATTCCTAGACAAACAGTTGATAGTAAATATAAATTTTCCGTCAACTATAAGTGACCTTGATGTGTTGTTTAATGGATATATAATTCAATTTCATTTCCTCATCTATATCATGCCAAAATATCTTTCTATCTCCAAAATTATCCCATCATGTTTTATTTATACACTTCTTTCTAAAGATGGCTTCACTTGGAGCCACTTTAATGATCATGTGAAAGCTATTACTTTTGAAAAACATGATATAAGGAAGGGAATAATGCTGAACACATTTTAAATACATATAAAAATATCTGTAAATTTACACAAGGTTTTGAATTATTATCTCATACTAGACATATTTATGGGGATGATACACCATTCTAAAACTTAAAAATATATCCAAAGTCTGCAAAGGAATCCTCCAGAACATATTTGTAATCCTCTAATCCAGATCATATACAATAGAATGAGGCACTACATGAAACCCTTCCACACCCTTCATATAAAATCTAGAAACACAATACAAAGAGAAATAATCTTTAATGTTAATGATTTTTTTTAAATTTATATGGTGATTGACTGCACCCATTTTATAATTATTCCCATTTGATGTTTTGGGGATTCCAACGAAAAAACCGATGGTGTTGATTTTATATTTCCATTCGAATATAGGTAACAGTTGTAACATCCCTTTAGAAATTTATCTATCGACATTTAATTTTTGGAATACAATGCACTAAGCTACATACTATACAATTTCAATCATTATGTTGTCCTTTCAAAAATACTCTTTTATATTTCTATACATCATTGTACCTAAGGATGAATAGATAATGAAAAATTATGAGACTCATCCATCAACTTATTATTCAAATCTAGTGTGGATGGAACATATACTCAGTTCCCAAACATTATCATTATATCATAATAAAGGTCAAATTCTAAAAAAGTTCTCACCTTATTCTATAGCTCTACATATTCCTTCTTCACCTCTTTAATATTCACTTGGATAGACGGTTGAACACTAATTTTAGAAAGATAATATTTCTCCCATTACATTTACATTTCTAGATCCATTATATGCATGTATAGATATATTGTATATTTTTCGATCCTCACTGTTGAAATGATAGAATGATTAATTTCACAAAGAGAATCTTCCACCCTATTATCAGTCACAATGTGGAAATTTATTGATCAGTCATAATATTCATTCACCTCCAACCATATTCTTTGGTTCATATCTACCTTTTTCTACGTGAATATAACAATTATGAGTCTGTTTTAAATAAATAAATATATATATATATATATCAAACCTCAAAACAAAAAGATAACACCTCTATATATTTAATAGAAAAGTTATTATAGCTTACTCAAAATCATGATTTTTGTAATTTTATTCAATAACCTTCAATTGGCATAAGACATAAACTATCACCATATCATTATGCCTAAAAACGCATCCATAACCCATCATTGATGCATATATATATATATATATACTCTACACTACATGGTTATATATGAATTTTCACAATATCTAAAATTTTATTTAGTTCTATAAAATTTTCTTCACATTCATCTATATAAGGGAACCGATCTCCATTCCATGTTAACAAGGTTATTGTATTAAAAAAATAGGATAAAGCATCCACAAAGTACAGATAACATCCTTAAAAAAATACAAATATTAGTCATAGTGGTTTTTCTATTCCAACAATCTATATCTTTTTTCTTTGAAGGATCAATTGATACAAACACACTTGACATTATACAACCCATTAATGAATCTTTCTGAATCCACTAATTAATAATTGCAAAAAAAAATATAGTTGTTCTCTATCATTATATTATTATATAGAATTATCAAATGATCTTAATGATCATCATTTCTCTTCAAATATAAAAGAATATAATCTATAAAGTCTTCCAAAAAGTTTTCAAATTAATATCTAGAGAATCTATTCATTAGATCAGTGATGATTGTGGGGGAATTAGTAAAACCAAATGGAATCACTATAATTTCATAGTATCCATACCTTGTATGGAATGTTTTCTTTGGTATATCATTCTTCACGACCCGCAATTGATAATATATAGAATAATTTTAAGTCGTAGAAAAGTGTTGAACTCTATGCAATTGATCAAACAAGTCATCAATATGGGGAAGATAATACATTTTCTTGATTTTGATATTGTTAAGTTCTTGATAATAATTTTACAGTTTCATTAATCCATTTTTCATCTAAAAAAGGGCCATTTCACTCCATTGTTACACTCCTGGCCAAATGAATCCCTTATCTTGATTCTATTAGAAATTGTTGTTCAATTAATATAGCTCAATCATGTCCATTCTATATGGAGTATTGGAATATAGTTTAGCACAAGGTATTTGTTTTATTATGAAATCAACATAATGATTTAGTGGAAGACTAGAAAATTCTTTGGAAGAAAAATAAAAAGGCTCATGAACATTATGTATATCATAACTATTTTATTTCTCCCTAACTATTTGAGATAAACACCACTTTTGAATAGGAATGATGACCCCTAAATGGATGTGATTTCCATCAGAAATTTATATTTTCCATCAAATTTATGAATGATTATGAACGCGTTTTGAGTATCAATAGTGATTCATATTCCTTGAAAAATTTTTATTTCTTTATACATATTAATACAATTCATGCCTAATATAACGTAAAATTAATTCAGATAGATAATAAAAGTATTTATATGAGGTACATTCATTTAAATGTCAATCAGATAATAATCATAGACTTGAGATAATAACATCATACCAATAAAGGTTTTACTACAAACTCAGCATGTTATCATTTTGGTGGTATTATGATACTCTTAGAAAAATATTCATATATAATAGAGTGGGTAGATTTTTAATCAGGTAAGACATCAACCATTTTAGATTGGATTGTTAGTGTACCTTTCACAACAGCATTGTCATATCACTCATTAGAAATAGTGGTCACATGATATATTCATTTGTCTATAGTTTTAAAATATTGTTAATGTTGTTCATTTTCCATAACCTTATGCTTTGGTTGTTGTTGGCACAACTCCCAAACTTCTTTAAATTAAAACACATGTTTTTAGCGGTACATTCTACAATGCAGTCTCTCTATTTACATAATTAGCTATCTTTTTCCAATCACATCATCATTTTATTTCCTGATGAACTTATTTTCCACACATGAAACAATTACCAGATATAGTTTTACAATTTACTCCATGTTTATATACATAATTTGAGAATAAATTATTTAAAACATTCTTCTATATGTAGTTTCTAGAATTTCATTCAAATTTCATCTATCTATTCTTGTCAAAACCATGATATAGATGGGTAACATCAATCTTCATATCCATACTTATGGAACATCAAACAATTTCATCATAGCTGCTAAATTATGTTATGTTTAATTATATTTGGAGAATCGGTTCTAAGATATTGAAGAATCAATCATCTTTGCATTCAGGTCGGATGATAATACCATAAGTATAACTTGCAGGTTTGTGAAATTTTCATTATTGTTCCAATGGATTCATCATCATTCTAATTCAATTAATGTAATTTCATATCCATTTTCATATAAAGAGTATAAAGAATGTAATTATTGGGAAATTAGATTTTAAACTCAACCCACTCAAAAGAGTAAATTTCATCATGTTTTCTTGTGTTCTTGATAAGATCCCAACAATGATATGTTTCACCTTCCAAATGAAAAGAAATCCAAACAAAATTCACATTTTTTGAAAACTTGAGAGTCTAAAATATCTTTTTAATGGTACTGATTAATTGATCATCAATTGGTGTAACAATATTCCCACAAAAATAATGTGGATGTTTCCTCCTGAAAGACTCAATAGAATTTTTTCCCCTCATCTACTGATTTGTAATCTAAGCATGATTCACATATTGAAAATGTTTTCTAATAATAACAATGTTATTTTTCATTCTGCATCCAAAAAATTAAGATTCTCATGAGGAAACCCATTACATTTTCCATCACATTTAGAAATTACATTATTCTTTCGCGTTCCGTCTACAAAAATCTCAAATGTATTTGTGTGAGAAAAAATAATCATAGTGCGGAAAGAACATAATTATGATAAATCAATTATATAATGACTAAATTATGAAACCATATTCTATGATACCTTATGTTTATCCTAGTTAATTAATGATTATTATTAGAATTTAGTATTTTATCATATACTTATATATATCCTCAATGTTCTCAATAAAGTAATATCATCCATTTTTTCTAATATTTACAAAATATTTCTACAATACCAACATTAAATACCCGTACATTTTAAACATATATATTATATCTTATTAGATGAATATTCATTACATATCATAATGATCCATACCAGAATCATATAGGTCATGTACCTTTGGAAACATAGATACATAAAAGATTAGTTCGTAAAATTCTCCCATTAAGAACTTCATAATTAACACCCATCTTAGACATATCATTCCTAAAATATTTATTTACAACCTGCAGAAAGAAACATATGTAATGGTTAGATTATTTTCACAGTAACAGTATACATGGGAGATATAAATGATCATATATGAAAAACATGCGAATAAGTTTATAATAACATGTTACTAACATTTTAAATCCATACCCTTCAAATCATATATCAAAATATTTTTCATGACATAAGGATTGATCATTTATAAAACTAGATCATTAAAGGAATATAAGAACATGGTCCATATGAGCATACCATTTGAGTATGACATGTGATGATGGAATTCATATATGAATAGAATATCATTTCCTGAGTAGTTACGGATTCACTTCCAGGACTATCATAGTAGATTGGGTTCAATCCTATACACCATCATAATATTCAAGGTTCACCCCGTAGACTATTATAGTGGGTTGGGTTCATTCCAAAAAATATTCTATTAGTAAAGGTTCACCCCCAATCCTATAATTTTGGAAATGGTCACTTACTTGACTAGGATCACTCACCATTCTTGTCTAATTTATCGCATGGGATATCAATGATTACCTAATGCATTGGAGGGATATATAAGTTCCACCCATCACATTATGAAAATCATACATATGTGTTCTATAAGATCATAAAACATTCATCATATCAGAACCCATGAAAATAAATGTTTTTCATAAATATTTCATCATATCATAACTTGTGGAATAGAAAACACGTTTCATAAACATTTCATCATTTCATCATATTCTATCCCATAAAAAATTAACGAGTTTTATAAAAACATTAATCATAAAAATAAATCATTAAATGAAATAATAAGGATGATATTTTTGGAGAATATACCCATTATATAATAAGTTATATTAATTTTTCTTATCATTAATGAATATAAATTCCATTAAATGATCATTAAAACATTATTTTGTAAAATATCATTTCCATTTTGAAATCCCATATCTAAAAATCTAAAAATAGAAACAATATTATGGAAACATTTTATTGGGATATAACCATGTAAAATTTTAATGGAATCATCAAACCATTTACTAGTTAAGAAATTTAGAAATTACATTTTCCCATATAAGTTAAAAAACATTCCTTTCACATTTTTTTGTTTAAAAAAGTAAAAATGTACCTCATTTGGAAAATGAAAAGTATATTCCTTTTATAGTATATTGTAAACATTAAATCATTGGTAAAAATGAGTTTAAAATATCAAATTATAAAATTGAAAATATCCTTTTAATGTTTCTTTAAAGGCATTGATATTCAATAAAATTATTTTTTCTAACAATGAAATTTATAATATCGATTTTAATTAAAAGCATATTTAAAGTCTCTTGAGTACTTAAGGTGAGGATAAAGAATTTAAAACATGTTTTTAAAAAAAGATTATAATAAAATTCAAGATTTTATTTATTTTTAGGTCATAATACATCATCATCAGAAACATAATAATAAACAATCCCAATGATCTATTAAAATGTATCAAGAATCCCTTACCTCTTTGGTATCATTTCTATCATAATACCCATGAAGGAAAAAACCTTAGATGGATAAGTGAATATTTATAATATTCATAAAAAGAATCATAAAATAAATTCATGAAGATTAAATACACCAAAAAATAAGTGGTGGATATATGATGAGTCCCATGGAAATAAAAGTGAGAAGAAAATACCTTAACTTAGATCTGACTTTCTTCATACACATTGGAACCTCCCACTATTTTAAATAACGAGATTGAATCACTTCCTAAGGACCTAATGGTAAGTCATTTGGGAATACCTTCACCACTATAATGTGTATATGGGAGTTGGGAATATAATTTATTGGGGTTTGATAGAGATAGAAATCCCAATGATGCTTGAAGAAGAGAAAGGTAGGGCTTTCTTTTTAGGAATACCCAATTTAAGAGTAAGAATTATTTTATCTTAAATTAAGTTAATAAATAGGTTGCCATGATTTGTTTTAAAAAATGGAATAGAACCTTTCAATCATTAAATTAAATTCATGGAATGAAAAATAGTTTTTGATTTGAATAAAATATAACTTATCATTATAGAATTAAATATTGGGTTACAAAATTCAATGTAATGTTTTATAAAAAATTATTTCACTCCATAAATTTAAAATTTTCAGAAAAAAACACACCAATGGGATAAATTAATGTTTTTGGTATTTATAGAACCTTTTCTTTTAGTTTATCCCTCTGGTAAAACTATTTTGACCCCTACTGTGGTAACCAAGTTTTATTATTTTCATTATTTACTAAGAATTAATATTAACATGAAATTTTTTTATAATTTAAATTATAATTATTATAAATATGGAATACATTCTATAAAATTTAATTCAAAGAATCTGCATAATTTAATTTAAAAGTAATCTTGTAGTCGTGATTAAAAGTGGGATTCAAAAGAAAAAGTTCCCATATGATTAAAGAGTTCATGCATAAAAATTCAACATAAAATTATTTCAAATGACCTAAATTGGATTATTAATAATTTAACTTAACTAATGTTACTTTTAAAGCCACTAAAAATTAACCTTTCTGAATTCCTTAAACCGAAATAGATGTTTTGAAAAAATTCGGTATTTTTTACTATTCACCGAAAAAATAAATCTATTTAGGAAATCATAAAAAATAATTATAATATTAATTGGCCTAATGATTAAAAAATAATTTCAATTTTATCAAATACATTTTATAAAATCATAATAAATTAATTATTTGATTTGTTGGCAAAAACATTAAAGCACCGTCATTGTGAAAAATTATTTTGGAATCATATAGAAATATTAAAAAATATTTAATACTTAATTGTCAATGTTTTTGAATAATCTAAAACATTAATACATAATTTATTTAATTTTCTTTATTAAATCACCAATTTTAGCTTCTAAGTTATGAGTCTCATATTAAATAATATTTTTTTATTAATATATTATAGTCCATTTTATTTTGATGTTGCATGTAACAGTAGTTATGAAAGGAAATAAGTTTATTTGAGAAAATATCATAAATTCATTGGGTATTGTAGACTTTATCAACCAATATTTCCAAACTTGTAATTTGGATTATTTATCACCTTGTAAAATAAGATATTCAATTGAATATTCTATAGAAGAGGTTCTTCACTTAATATACACTTTTGGTCATTGGGAAGTCTTCCAAAATTGATGAATAGTCTTTCAAGGATAAAATTTACTCTATCAAGGTGATTGTGATCAATAATTTGGAAAAAAATCTTATATGGTAGTCATGTTCCCTCATGTGTGCTTTGGTTGTCTTATTCACATGTTAATTAAAAGTATGTACCCAATCCTAAGCCTTCATTGTCTAGGAATGTAAAAAATTAAAGTATATATATATTTAGTAAAACAAAATGTATGTAAATGCATTGATGTTGGATATACATTCTCAATGTACCTTAAGAAAAAATATAGTGATCCCTTCACGGTTTCCCTTATAGTAGATTAAAATGTGTCTATTATAGAAAATTATCTATTTCAAATAAATACTTGAGGAAATACGCTTGGAAATACTCATGAATCTCGATAAGAGTAATTCACTAGAATAAATTTAGATAACCAATTAAAAATATTGGAATTATTCTTATGGGAATAAATTAGATTGAGGGGTGCAAAATCATAGCATCCATGAGAAATAAAAATAAATCTCAAGAAGACACTGTAGAGTCTAGATAAAACAAGAACTCCCTTGGTGGTAGTATTAAATAACAGAATTCCCATTTAGTTGACATATGAACAAATAATCCTCTCAGGTATCTTGGTAATTTGAATACTAATCATAGGAAGATAATGGTTTTGAATTGGGAAAATATTTTGTTACCACAGGGAGAAAAAATAGTCCCTATAAAGTCTGCTCCAATCTGTTGAAACCATTATTTATAAGATCAATGGGTAATGTATTTAACTATAAATAGTTTTTTCATAGAACCAATATGGTATATTGTAACAGCCCGAGATTTTATGAAAAATATTCTTTTTAATTTTATTAATGTCTTGTGTTGTACGCTACACCAAAAGGAGCTTGCACAACACACATCCTTGACTTGCCTTGCATTACACGCAATCACAACCTTCCTCGATAGCGTGTGTAGTACGCAATACTGAGTTTCACGAAACAACGATATGCTATTAAAATATTATTAAAACTAGCCGTTATGAATGGTAATAACCACTTTTTAAATTTTAGAAAATTTATCGCTCAAAATGGACTTCATTTTTGGATTCGGAGTATCAAATTTAGCCTAAGGTGAAATTTTGGAACTTTTCGGATAACTTTCATTTTCTAATGAATAGTGAAAATTACTAAATTTTAATTAAAAACAACTTTTTTTATCGAAATAATTTATAGTGATAAATTATTGATTTGAGTGGTTTTAAAGTATATTTAGAATATATTTTTACAATTTAATACAATGTTGGTCATTGGATGTAATTTCACATTTAAACCAGACATAAACAAGTGTCAATCTTTTGATAGATATTGTTTCTTAAAAACACGCTTTTTGTTTTAACAGCGGGATTCAATTATAAAATTAATTAATGCAACTTTTATGTTATGAATTTGGTAAAATAGACTTAATTTTTGAATTTGGAATATGAAATATAGCTTAGGATGAAATTTTGGCATTGTTCTGAAAAACATCAATTTTTGATGAATAGTGAAACTACTAAGTGGTAGGTTAAAAACTGAATTTTGCATAAAACTTAATTTTACCGCTTCTGTGAATGGAATTTCGAAAATCCGACAGACACGGTTGATGTCAGTAAGTAAAATGTGGTTCAATGAGATGAAAATTGTTTTTGGTGAATAGTAACTTTTACTTTTATTTACCACGGTTAAAAGTAAATAGGGTAATTAAGGGTAAGAATGATATTAATATTACCCTAACACATGTCCTAATTCTATTGGACAAGTGTAGCTCGACCAAAAACAATCTTAAGTGGAAAATATTATCATTTATGCCCACTTGGATTAGATTAGGACATTTATTATTATTTAATTCAAAGAAGAGTTAAAAGAGTTAAAATCAAAGTTTATTTACTAAAACATTTTTTATATAGGGTTGTACATAAGATAAATTCGATTTTAAATATTCATTAGAAAGCTAAAATTATTTCCTACATAATGGTATTTTATTTGTAATTTTTAGACATCAAATAATTTAATTTATTTATGACACAAAGATGATGCAGTAATTATCTTATTAATGAAATATTGACATAATTGATGTTATAAACACCAAACTAAATGTAATTTTAGACTTTTTATGAATTCCACTAATTTTCTAGGTTACTATGATATATTAGTGTTTATTTAATCAACTTGGTTCGAACATATAATTCTGTTATGACTTTCACAAAAATCATGTATCAAATAGTGTCAAAATTGACACAAAATAGTATTTAAATCAAATATTATATTATTAATTGTTATTTTATTCCTAAAAATATAAGGTTCGGCCACATTACTTATATAAGGATATATGTATTAATAATATACAATTTAGGGTTCGTTTGGCTTGTTATAGTAAGTGTATTAACCATATAGTGAAAGAAAACTAAAAGACACGGTAAAAGTTAAATTATTTAACTTAGAGTTAAATCTAATTGATAAGGTTAAAATAATACCCTAAACTTGTCTAAATCCTATTGGATGATAGGATTTCGACCCTTCCCCACTTTATCTTCGAAATAAGACCCTTTTTAACCATTATAAACCGATTTTGACTTTAATATAAAATAATATTTTGAGATATTCCTAAGGTGCCCCTCTCCTCCCTTATAAAAGGACACCTCCTCCCCCTCCTCCTCACACCAATTTGAGCACTCAAGCTCGGCCAACCCCTGCCATTTTCTCCTCTCCACTTCCCTAGAATAATCTTAGAGGTCCTGGTCTTCTCCAAAGACCAATCTTAGTTCCTTAAGTGGAGGATTCAAAGAGGCGTTCCAAAGAAGAGGTAATATCCATTACCGATCTTTTCAATTTCTTTCTTCTTCAACTTCTTCTTATTTAGTTGTTTCATGATAAAGTAATAACATCAGTATTACTTAAATACTGATATGTTATTATAAATATGAAACAACCCTAATTCACCTTCTATCCATCCTACGGAAAAATGAAATCACCGCGCGTGCGTATGTACGGAATACCGTCTCCACGCCGTGGTGTAATCTATTTTACACCATCACCTTACAAGGATGGGTATAATGGTGTAATGAGTAACTATATATGATTATTATGAAGTAATATTGATACTGAAATAATATATATATACTCCAATACAATTCCACGATCATAGGAACGGTATCATCACTCGTGCGTACGTACGGAATACCGTCTCCACGATGTGATGCGACTCGTTCTACATGATCTTCATTTCATAATGATTATATAAATGAATTGAATGAAGGAATATGGTATATACTACACTAATACCATTCTGGAAATGAATTATCTATAACCTAAAGATAATAATAATAATTTATTCGACAAAACACGCATAAGAACAAAAAGTTATAAAGACCCGAGTAACAAGTAACAATGAAATATTACTAACAAGAAGCTAATAATATGACCATATATGATATCATATAAATATGTATGATTCTTTAATAAGTCAATAACATTATTTAAACCATTATACAGGAGCTTCGGACACGAACAAAGAAAATCAGACCTAAGGTAAGGGAAATATCACAATCTCATTTTTATCCGAGATTGTTTATTCGTAAGTATTTACTGGGGTGTATTTTATCATCCACATCCATGATTCCCTCAATATGTAATATTATTTCCATCCTTCTACAATAGTTTATATCCAATTTTACCCTTCGGTGAGTTTTTAGTGAAAGATACGAAAGGAATCTTTTGTCGTTTTTTTTCGTACGAGGTACTTTTTGACTTTTCCGACAAAAGTACGAAGAATGTTTTTTTTAACTTAAACGGCACGAACGGATTTTTACGGTTTTATAAAGCCTTATTTTCATGAAGCTTCCTCCAAAATATTTCATGACTATTTTTAATAAAATCTCTTTCTTTTAAAATTGCATGATGTTTTGTGAAAAGAAATTGATTTTGAAGAAGAAAAGATATTTTCCTCAAGAATTCATTTCAAGTGTTTTATCAAAATTATTTTCCATCTAAGATAATAAAGGGTTATGTTTCTATCCATATTTTTACATTGATTTGACTATGTTGTGATGGAATTATGTTTATGAATTCCTTTATCTTATATGAATGGTTTTATGATGTCATGTTGTTTAAGAATCCCATTTTTATTACATGGGTTATGCAATGATGTATGATTTATGATTTTGTGGCACACATAAGAATGGTATCATTATGAGATGGGTGGGACCTATATCTCCCTCCAATGCATTGGGTAAAGATTTTATATCTCATGAGATAGACAGGGTTGGAACGGTAGGTTATACCGGTTCAGTGAAACAGGACTGAAACGAGGGTTACTCGATTCAGAAAGGGACTTTGTCCACTAAGATAGTCTTGGAAATGAGTCTTGACTAACAAGAAATTATTCTCTATGATTATGTGTGAATGCCACAAAGTTTCATGTTTTAAGTTATGATTATTGTGATTACATTTAACTTCCATGATTTACCCCATGTTATGAAATTATGATCTCTTTTGCAGGTTATGATTTCCAAAAGTTATGTGCTTATGTATATGATATATTTGATATTTCTTTTGTTTATCCTTACTGAGCATTTGAGCTCACCCTTTTATGTTTTCTTTTCCCCAGGATATAAAGAAAGGTTTTAGGTAAAAAAAAAGGAAGATCTTTATGGGAGATTTTGAAGATATTTCACCACGATTAGAAATTTACGTTCCGAGTTTCCAAAGACACTAAACTATTACGATCCTTGTGTGTGTGTTTTTGTTATGTACCAAGTATTCCGCAAAAGTAATGTAATGTCCATGTACGTCAGGCTTCGGGTCTCTACTGTTGGTATCAGAGGAAAGGTTTAGTCAACCTTTGGAAACTAGGATGCGAGAACTTTAGTGAGATCCCTAGAGATATTTCTAAGGTATGTCTAGGGATGTCCCTAAGGTTAAGTATACGTATAGGTTATAGTACTAGAATTACGCTAACGATCATATAATTAAACCTAAGATGTTAGATATTGAAGGCACTCCCCCTTTACTATGTTGTTTTCTCTAGCATGATTTTTGCCTCTCAATGAATTCTTTTTGAGTTTTAGTTAATGGAGGGAACCAGACGGAATTCGGTTAACATTGAATCCAATGGACAAATTGGTGACAATAAGCAACAAAATTATGTAATGCCTAGAGAGAAAGATATTGTGATTATGCCGAATCAGTCATCGTGATATATGATTAACAAGGTGAAATTTAGTGGTATACCTAATTCATCAAAGAAGAGGAAGATAGACTATTATGCATGTTCGCATGTTGAGGAGCATAAAGAAAGGAAGATTGAGATTTCTAAAGAAGGGAAGAAGAACCTTGAGGAATACCTCAAATGGAGGGACCGATGTTATCTGTGTGGAGAAAAGGGTCATAGAGTGACAGACTGTTATGGAGTTCAATGTCTTATTTGTGGAGAACATGGGCATTACCCAACTCAATGCCCTGACCTAAAAAGTTACTTCTAAATCAAGGAAGGACTTCTTCCAGGACAATCATTGAAGTGGATGGACTGAAGTGTTTATGTATTGGTATTCAGGGATAATGTTGTCGAGGTACTTTTATGGTGTATTGAAATATTTATGTGTTGGTCTAATGTGGTATTCAAAGTGATTGAGATATTTTTAATAAGATGATATGCGCATAATGAAGGGAAAAAGAGAAAATGAAATGTTTAACAGTATTCGTGAGCTCATGATTGATATAAGGACTAAGTGATATCATGGTTTGAGTATATAGAGTTTTGAGGATTATGGTATGTGGAAAGTGTTAAATTTTAACTGCATTCATGTTTTCACTAAGGTTCAATGGGTATTCAAGAGAATACATGATTAAGGCCTTTTAATGTTTGGAATGTGAACAACAAGACATATCTTATGATATATGGGGATCGAAGATGATATTAAATCTCTGGTAATCATTTTCACTATATTATGAGAGTGGACTGCAGTATTATGGATAAGCCTAAAGATTAGAATGGATTATGTTGGACATAAGTTAGTATTGTTTAAGGATAGAAGATTTTCGATATTATTGATGGGATGTTATAGTAAAATAGCTTTAGAAAAAGGACAACCTGCAGGACGGGCGACAGCCCATCGCTTCGGACAAGGCTGTGGGAATTGAACCCACAACAGAAGTGCGACTGGACTTTATCGCCTACCACTAGCCTACAGGAAGTCCCTGTTTAGTATAAACTAGTTTTATTATATTAAGCAGTATGATATATGAAGTATAAGTCCATTTTAGGAACCATATGTGATTAATCTCACTATAGATCGACTTATGTATATAATTTTTGCTAACCTTTTGTTTGAGACAGATGGAATGACCCGTCATTCTATCACATGATCTGCTAACACTTCACGAATAACAAATTCAACTTCATTTATTTAAGAGATGAAGTGGAAATTGTTAAAGGCACGAACAATAGTGAGATTGTACCAAAATAAAGTAAGTATTTATTCTAATTCAAATTCTTTAACTTTAGGGAAACGATCTTGAAAACCAAAAATGTTGTCCTAGTGCTCTTATATCTGATGAATCAGATGGTACCTTAGATCGTCACAAATCTATGGCTTTGTGATTGTTGGTTATTTCATAGCCATGTTCTCTACCACTCTCCATCAGAACATGATGGTTAGATTTCTCTTCCATATCCATATTTTCTCCTATGTGGAAACCCAGTGATTAGTTTATTTGGGTAACCGTTATGTTTCATACATTTGTTTTTAATGATTTGTTTTAATATTCCTTTTTACGATGTGGGTTTCTATAAAAGAAACCTTCAAATAGTAAACCATTTATAACCCCGACGAATTTCGAGGGCGAAATTCATTTTAAGGGGGGTAGAATGTAACAGCCCGAGATTTTATGAAAAATATTCTTTTTAATTTTATTAATGTCTTGTGTTGTACGCTACACCAAAAGGATCTTTCACAACACGCATCCTTGACTTGCCTTGCATTACACGCAATCACAACCTTCCTCGATAGCGTGTGTAGTATGCAATACTGAGTTTCACGAAACAACGATATGCTATTAAAATATTATTAAAACTAGCCGTTATGAATGGTAATAACCACTTTTTAAATTTTAGAAAATTTATCTCTCAAAATGGACTTCATTTTTGGATTCGGAGTATCAAATTTAGCCTAAGGTGAAATTTTGGTACTTTTCGGATAACTTTCATTTTCTAATGAATAGTGCAAATTACTAAATTTTAATTAAAAACAACTTTTTTTATCGAAATAATTAATAGTGATAAATTATTGATTTGAGTGGTTTTAAAGTATATTTAGAATATATTTTTACAATTTAATACAATGTTGGTCATTGGATGTAATTTCACATTTAAACCAGACATAAACAAGTGTCAATCTTTTGATAGATATTGTTTCTTAAAAACACGCTTTTTGTTTTAACAGCGGGATTCAATTATAAAATTAATTAATGCAACTTCTATGTTATGAATTTGGTAAAATAGACTTCATTTTTGAATTTGGAATATGAAATATAGCTTAGGATGAAATTTTGGCATTGTTCTGAAAAACATCAATTTTTGATGAATAGTGAAACTACTAAGTGGTAGGTTAAAAACTGAATTTTGCATAAAACTTAATTTTACCGCTTCTGTGAATGGAATTTCGAAAATCCGACAGACACGGTTGATGTCAGTAAGTAAAATGTGGTTCAATGAGATGAAAATAATTTTTGGTGAATAGTAACTTTTACTTTTATTTACCACGGTTAAAAGTAAATAGGGTAATTAAGGGTAAGAATGATATTAATATTACCCTAACACATGTCCTAATTCTATTGGACAAGTGTATCTCGACCAAAAACAACCTTAAGTGTAAAATATTATCATTTAGGCCCACTTGGATTAGATTAGGACATTTATTATTATTTAATTCAAAGAAGAGTTAAAAGAGTAAAAATCAAAGTTTATTTACTAAAACATTTTTTATATAGGGTTGTACATAAGATAAATTCGATTGTAAATATTCATTAGAAAGATAAAATTATTTCCTACATAATGGTATTTTATTTGTAATTTTTAGACATCAAATAATTTAATTTATTTATGACACAAAGATGATGCAGTAATTATCTTATTAATGAAATATTGACATAATTGATGTTATAAACACCAAACTAAATGTAATTTTAGACTTTTTATGAATTCCACTAATTTTATAGGTTACTATGATATATTAGTGTTGATTTAATCAACTTGGTTCGAACATATAATTCTGTTATGACTTTCACAAAAATCATGTATCAAATAGTGTCAAAATTGACACAAAATAGTTTTTAAATCAAATATTATATTATTAATTGTTATTTTATTCCTAAAAATCTATGGTTCGGCAAAATTACTTATATAAGGATATATGTATTAATAATATACAATTTGGGGTTCGTTTGGCATGTTATAGTAAGTGTATTAACCATATAGTGAAAGAAAACAAAAAGACACGGTAAAAGTTAAATTCTTTAACTTAGAGTTAAATCTAATTGATAAGGTTAAAATAATAACCTAAACTTGTCTAAATCCTATTGGATGATAGGATTTCGACCCTTCCCCACTTTATCTTCGAAATAAGACCCTTTGGAACCATTATAAACCGATTTTGACTTTAATATAAAATAATATTTTGAGATATTCCTAAGGTGCCCCTCTCCTCCCTTATAAAAGGACACCTCCTCCCCCTCCACCTCACACCAATTTGAGCACTCAAGCTCGGCCAAAACCTTACATTTTCTCCTCTACACTTCCCTAGAATAATCCTAGAGGTCCTGGTCTTCTCCAAAGACCAATATTAGTTCCTTAAGTGGAGGATTCAAAGAGGCGTTCCAAAGAAGAGGTAATATCCATTACCGATCTTTTCAATTTCTTTCTTATTCAACTTCTTCTTCTTTAGTTGTTTCATGATAAAGTAATAACATAAGTATTACTTACATACTGATATGTTATTATAAATATGAAACAACCCTAATTCACCTTCTATCCATCCTACGGAAAAATGAAATCACCGCGCGTGCGTACGTACGGAATACCGTCTCCACGCCGTGGTGTAATCTATTTTCCACCATCACCTTACAAGGATGGGTATAATGGTGTAATGAGTAACTATATATGATTATTATGAAGTAATATTGATACTGAAATAATATATATATACTCCAATACAATTCCACGATCATAGGAACGATATCATCACTCGTGCGTATGTATGGAATACCGTCTCCACGATGTGATGCGACTCGTTCTACATGATCTTCATTTCCTAATGATTATATAAATGAATTGAATGAATTAATATGGTATATACTACACTAATACCATTATGGAAATGAATTATCTATAACCTAAATATAAGAATAAGAATTTATTTGACAAAACACACATAAGAACAAAAAGTTATAAAGACCCGAGTAACAAGTAACAATGAAATATTACTAACAAGAAGCTAATAATATGACCATATATGATATCATATCAATATGTATGATTCTGGAATAAGTCAATAACATTATTTAAACCATTATACAGGAGCTTCGGACACGAACAAAGAAAATCGGACCTAAGGTAAGGGAAATATCACAATCTCATTTTTATCCGAGATTGTTTATTCGTAAGTATTTACTGGGGTGTATTTTATCATCCACATCGATGATTCCCTCAATATGTAATATTATTTCCATCCTTCCACAATATTTTATATCCAATTTTACCCTTCGGTGAGTTTTTAGTAAAAGATACGAAAGGAATCTTTTGTCGTTTTTTTCGTACGAGGTACTTTTTGACTTTTCCGACAAAAGTACGAAGAATGTTTTTTTTAACTTAAACGGCACGAACAGATTTTTACGGTTTTATAAAGCCTATTTTTCATGAAGCTTCCTCCAAAATATTTCATGACTATTTTTAATAAAATATCTTTCTTTTAAAATTGCATGATGTTTTGTGAAAAGAAATTTATTTTGAAGAAGAAAGGATATTTTCCTCAAGAATTCTTTTCAAGTGTTTTATCAAAATTAATTTCCATCTAAGATAATAAAGGGTTCTGTTTCTATCCATATTTTTACATTGATTTGACTATGTTGTGATGGAATTATGTTTATGAATTCCTTTATCTTATATGAATGGTTTTATGATGTCATGTTGTTTAAGAATCCCATTTTTATTACATGGGTTATGCAATGATGTATGATTTATGATTTTGTGGAACACATAAGAATGGTATCATTGTGAGATGGGTGGGACCTATATCTCCCTCCAATTCATTGGGTAAAGATTTTATATCTCATGAGATAGACAGGGCTGGAACGGTAGGTTATACCGGTTCAGTGAAACAGGACTGAAACGAGGGTTACTCGATTCAGAAAGGGACTTTGTCCACTAAGATAGTCTTGGCAATGAGTCTTGACTAACAAGAAATGATTCTATATGATTATGTGTGAATTCCACAAAGTTTCATGTTTTAAGTTATGATTATTGTGATTACATTTCACTTCCATGATTTACCGCATGTTATGAAATTATGATCTCTTTTGCAGGTTATGATTTCCAAAAGTTATGTGCTTATGTATATGATATATTTGATATTTCTTTTGTTTATCCTTACTGAGCATTTGAGCTCACCCTTTTATGTTTTCTTTTCCCCAGGATATAATGAAAGGTTTTAGGTAAAAAAAAGGAAGATCTTTATGGGAGATTTTGAAGATCTTTCACCACGATTAGAAGTTTACGTTCCGAGTTTCCAAAGACACTAAACTATTACGATCCTTGTGTGTGTGTTTTTGTTATGTACCAAGTATTCCAAAAAAGTAATGTAATTTCCTTGTACATCAGGCTTCGGGTCTCTACATATATGACTTAGATTTGGATCGTAGGTAGGATACAATTATAGGACCCCTAACATGTATGGTACAAGTGTTACCTCCACAAAATTAGGCTTGTTTTGAAATCATTATGATGGAGGATAAGGGCTTGGAAAGATAGGTATAACAAGAATTTCTCCTAGAACCAAAATTTTTTGGTACGATAAAATAATTATAAAAAACATTGGTAGGGTCCCAATTGAATAATGAAAAATAGCTAATGATATTGAAATCTATTTGACCAAGGAGGGTCCTAGAAAATTTGGTAGGTCTACATTTTTGAATGGATTTGAAAATGTGCTAAGGAAATTATATAACACGCATATTGATATTATCTTCCTATAATTTCAACATCATATTTCTCATGATAATGAATATATAATCGTTGAATTCATATAAATAAATATTGATGAAAAGTTATAGAATGAACCTAATCTATATATCATACACATAAATTAAAAAAAATTGGTCACCTTAATTTAGAAATTAGTGATGTTTATTTTTGGGGTGATTTTTTTAGTTATTTATATTTGGTTTTTTGGAAGAATGATGTAGTAAGAACATGACCAAATGGGGATCAACCTGTAACTACCCTAATCCTACATTTACAGGCATGGTGCTAGTAACAAGTGTGGAAATCCATTACTAATATGGGAAGAATTTTCCAAATGTACCTGCATGCACACACCTGACCATATCAATGCATATGTGTGAAGTAATAAGGATAAAAATGTAACATTTTACGTAAAAAAGATGCATGTAAAAATAAAGAAGGTGTTCAGGAGTATGAAAGTGTAAACTGAAAATTTAAGTGAACAAATACATGCCATACTTTATAGATGTCCCAAGCTGATAAAACTAGAAAATTTAAAATTATGAGAGAGCCAACCTCTTGATCTCCATGCCCTGACCACCATACATAATCAAATGTTCTAGGTATCTATATGCTACTTTTTTATCTACAGAGACGTATCCATCGTCTTTATAAGAGATGACATGTGTGGGAAAAACCCATATAGGGGTGATTATTTACCTACCCTGTAGGATGCATCGAAATTTGAAAGGGGATAAGAATAAGACAAAAGTAGAATAAATAGTAAATATTTCAACCTAAGATAGTGTAACAAATTTCAATAACATAGATATAAATATATATATTATCAAACTATGGAATAAAAAATGAGATATCGATGTGATCTCTATCTCATATCCCTGTCCAGAAATAAGATCCAATAGTTCCAAGAGGTCTATTAATAATTCCTAGTATATTTACCATCTATCTAAAGATACATTCATGTTAATCCTCAAATTTCCACTATGACACATAGTTTAGGGGCACAAACTCTAGGTAGAGGGACCATGCCCTGGTATAACACAATTTTTACACTTAGAAGACTACTAGAAGTCTCAATCCCTATCATAGAATGATTGTTTCAATCAAGTAATTGGTAAAGAACCCACGCAAGGCCCAACTAGAGGGTTCCACTATAGCATTGGTAGAGGATCCATGTCTGTCGCATCTAGGTATTCCACTCAATTAGTCATTACAGGATCCATGAATATCCTAGCAGGTGGGATCTACTCTAATGGATAAGGACACATGCCCTAAATTCATGGGAGGGTGACACTAAATTAATTGGTAGAGGACCCATGCCCATCCCAGCTGGATGGTGCCACTCTAGTAGTTAATAAAGGACCCATGCCTTATCCTAGTATTATGGTTCAACATTATAAGTCTCTGGTGACCCTAAACGGTCATTATCACCATCGAGTGTCACCTAAATAATAATAACATATGGAATGTCTCACATAATATATCGAAGTATACTATATAGGGAAATGTCATGTACAATGGAGAAAATTACTATGGATAGGTTTCTCAAAGGAAAAAATTTGAGTTCAAATAAAAGATATGTAAGACGTTGAATGTTCATCAAAAAGGAATAAGGGGTACACATCATGTAAAGAGACCCACATTAAATGTGGTCCCACTTCTATGACAGAAAATATACCGAACAACACAAGGAACACTTATTGTATAGTAGTACCAGACATTCCTCATCCATCGGGATCCTATCTATGCTCTTTGTCATGTCCATGTATTCTTTCTTAACTCCGTGTACAATGGTACATGACTTGTTCTCCCAAAATGGGTACAACCCATCTGATCCCACTACATAGCCTAATAACATAGGAAGTCTCATACAAAATTATTATTATCCATGCTGTGTTCCATTATAATATATTCCAAAACCCTAGAGACGTAGCCACGTGGGCACTACACGGTGTCTTTTCATCACAATACACACCTTGTAGTCGGGTTTTATGTAGAATGATAGATCATCATTTAGAATCCCTAATACATCCTTGACTACTCATGTCTCGCCTATATCTTTCCCAAAATTGTTTAAAAAGGCCTATATACATAATTTACGACTCTAAGACGGCAAGAAATAAAATTCCAATTAGTTTTTTTAACCCCTACACACACACTGTGCCTATTCCATCATATAAAATTCCTTTCCAATGTTTTAGTCCTTGTTGGAATCACTTATTTCCTATAAATCATCTAATACCAACCCAAATTCATCATTATAGTTATCGCATGTAAATTCCCAACGAATCTAGGGGTCCATTTAGTCTTGATCAAGCATGGCAATGTCAAACCGAGACCCCATAAACAAATCAACGAAGAACACGAAAACTAATTAGGGGAAAAAGAAAGAAAATAATGGTTTATAATCCATGAACAAAAAATTATTTGAGTATGAACACAATCTGAGATATCCATTATGAGAAATAATTTAATAAATAATTAAAATCAGTACACAGATGCATGAAAAGGATTTCAATTGTTGCAGATCCAGAAATATAGTCGATACTACTTAAATAGTTTAATCAATTTTGAAAAAAAACCTAAAAATGATGATAAATTCATAAATTTGGATTTCTCATCATTGATGAATTTATTCACTAATACAACATCCTTATCTTATTAGATCTGTAGTTTCATCGTCGTCTAATTCTGATTTGCCAACGATATGGTGGAATAACTCCAATCAATGATCATAGGGTTATACCACTAATATTGTACATTCAACCATAATTAAATACTTATATAGGAGGGCTATGTTTAGGTGTTTAACTAAAGCAATAAATATAATTATTTATTCTAACTAAATGCACCTACCAACCACCGCGACATCTGAATGGCCCATGCTAGACAATTATAGGTCACACCTAGGGTTAACCTTATATTTAAGACTAAACTATAGTCTCAAAATTCTGATATGAGATTCCATTTTATATTTATCCATTTTTCTATTGAAAATCGTTCATGAATAGTATATAATATATTTAATTTTTTGGTAAAATAATTCATGGGTACACCGGGCCTCAGAATCACATATTGTACCTGTTCATGGATCATAAAATAATTCTATATATTTTCCAAAGTATTATAAGGGAAACACAGGGTCAATACATTATTACATCATTTAATATATTTTTCCTAAAAAACAAAACAAAATTAAAATATCAGGATATTGAACCTGCATCTGGCTCTCCAGCTTCCATGGGATTTCCTACATGCTCGTATGCTTCCATGACATGTGTACCATGTGGATGGCCCATCCATGAAGGTTCCTCTCTTGACAATCTATGATCACTATTTGGTGCTCTAAAAAAGTGGCACATCTGGGATGTTTAGCTCTCCACATTCAATAACGTGCATAGGGTCATGCATGTATATCCTCATCTGTGGCACGTGGAATATTTCATACAACCTCTCCAACTATGATAGTAGGGGGAGGTGGTAAGAAACATCACCAACCCTCTGCAAGATCTAGAATTACTTGATGAACCTTTAAGATAGCTTTCCACCCTGGAAGAACATCTTGATTCCTCTTCCTGAGGATACTCTAAAAAATTTTATCCCAACTTGAACTCTAAGGAATGACTAAATAAATATTTATATGATTTATTCTTACTCTAAGTTTAATTTTTTCTCTCATAAATGACCAGGAACTTTTCTTTCATTTTCAAAACAATCTCTATCCCAAAAAAAGATGCATCACCAATTTATTTCCAACATAAGGGTTACTTGAAGCACTAAAACAAAACCAGCCTTTAACTGCAATTGAAATGGCCTTTATTAGTTCTATAAAAGTTCTGAAAACATGAACAATGTTAAAATCCCAAGACTTTTATCAGTCTCAAAAAAGAACTATAAAAGGTTTCATTTATCAGTGCTAAAAAAAGAAATGATTAATTGGATCTTTATAAGGTATTTGAAAATAACTGATAAAATAACCATTTATCAGTGCTTTAATTTAGCACCTATAAGTGAACAATTTTTCTATTCTTATAAAAGGGATGATAAATAACATTTATCTATGTTTTTAGAAGATCTGATAAATTTTTCTTTATATCATTTCTTTTAAAATCTCTAATAAAGGTCCACATTGTAGTGTTATGTTAGAGCACACTATAGCAACACTATAGTGTGCTGTAACAACACACCACAGCACCAGAAACACACTAGAAACCCATCAGATATAAAAAAACAAATTCCAAGGCATAATTTAAATGAAATGAAATTTACAGCACACATTCCAAAAATAACTACATTATAGTCATTTCAAAACCATTTTTGACAATTACATAAATATAAGTTATTAATAAAATTAACAATCTATCATATATGTCAATGTTACTATGATTTCCATTTACTTTGGTGGTTGAACTGACAACATTGCTTGAGTAGTTTTGAACAAACCACCTGAACATGAAAAAAATAATCCACATATTTAAGAAAACAATTATTCTGTAACAATAAAAAGACATAAACTAAAAATAAATATAAATTAATAAATTAATTCTATGGACAATTATTTTACTGTGAAAATATCAAGATTTCCTCTATGATTGAGTTGTAGAGGGAATATAAATGAATGCGATAAATTTCTACACTACATGAGTGAATTGTTTTGTTACTGAAGAAGTCTTTTGAATTTTTCATGTGTAAATGGATAAATTTTGGATAGAGAATGCACAACTAGAAAAAAATAATCCACCTATATAAAAAAACAATTATTATGTGAGTAATAATAAAAAAATATATTAAATATAAATGAAAACAAATAAATTAATTCTATAGACAATGATTTTACTATGAAAACATAAATATTACCTCTGTAATTTAGTCAAGGCAATGTCATTGCTCTTCCTGCAAAGGTAGTTGAGGTAACCTGAATGAAAGTGATAAATACACCACTTTAGGGCTGAAAATATATTAAGGGAGAAGGTGTATGAATGTTGGGAAGAGCAACCACAACTCAAAAAACAGAATCTACCTGTATAAGAAAACAAATATTATACGAGTAATATGAAAAAGATATAAATTAAACATACATATGAAACAATACATAAATTCTATGGAAAATGATTTTACTATGAAGACATCACGATTACCTCTACAATTGAATATATGAAACGTCTTTTATCTTCATGAAAATGCAGTGGAGGGGACTTTAAAGAATGTTATAAACATACTACTATAGTGGTGAAAATATTTTAAGGGAGAGGAGCATGAAAGTTGGACATATCACCCCCAACTCGGACAAAAGAATCCACCAATATAAGAAAACTACTATTATGTGAGTAATAATAAAAATAAATAAATTAAACATACATATGAAACAATACATTAATTCTTTGGAAAATTCATTTAACATGAAAACATCAATATTACATGTGTAATTGAAAAGAAGAAGTTTCATTGTTCTTCTTTTAAGGCAGTGGAGGTAACTTGAAATAAATTGATAAATTCCCCACTACAGGGGTGAAAATATTTTAAGGGAGAAGGGGCATGAATGTTGGATAGACCACCCCTAACACGAACCAAAGAATCAACTTATATAAGAAAACTATTATTATATGAGTAATATTAAAAATATATAAAGTAAACACACATATTAAAACAATACAATAATTATATAGACAATGATTTTACTGTGGAATCATCAAGATTACCTCTATAATTTAGTGGAGACAACATCATTTCTATTATTTCAAAGGCATGACAATTGGACAAAAATCTTCTAAAATAAGAAAACTCTATAAGGAATAAGGAAAATTAATTCAACATTCCATTATATAATTTTTCGTAAAAATAGATATATTATATTGTAACATTACCATAGTATCTATCCAGAGGGTTTATTTAATTATATTTTGTTCTTCTATGGGATTTGTTACATCATCATGTACAAAAGACATTTTCTGCATGAGTAGTCAAACATTTAATTTAGATTATGTTAATGTAGTGAAGAAGATATAATAATATGAGAAAAAATGTAACATATTAAAAAAAGTACCTTATCATTGAACACAATTTATTTTATTAATGGTTTCATGGATTTGGTTTGTATTTTGAGAATCTAAATCCCCTATTTTTGGTCCCCTCTAATGTACATGACATTGTCCACATTGGGACCGACATGAACTGATTTTGATGTCCTAATGAAAGGTTCATCAACGATTGAATTTTCATCTGACTCAACATTCGTTTCATTCTTCATCAGTACAATTGATTAATTCTCTTTTTTTTATTCGGAGATATAAAATACATCCAATACCTATGATTCCATTATGAAATATCATCCTTTTCCCTTATATAATGAAATTCACCTTCAAAAATCCAATTTCATTATGGTTCACTTTATTGATATTGTACAGCCATTTTCAATAGAAAAGTGCCTCATGAAATGCTATATATTATTAAAAAAATATTTTTTTAATAATTCCAAAATAAGACATATTTTCATAAATTGTATTTAAATCATTGGAACCAAATATATGTGTCGATTTAGCCATAAGCGTAACACCACTATATTTAATTGTACTGAAGTCATCATGTTCTTTTGAATAGATTGTATAACCATTTATTAGAAACCCAATGAGAGATATAAAAACTGCATTGAAACCTCTGGATTTCCCTTAAAGGTGTTTGATAATTGAATTAGGATCTTTAGATAACTCATTTTAAATTTTATCTGTCATCCATCCTATAAAATATTTATTATGTGTTTCTGATATCCACCTTTCATCCCTTGATGGATTCAACTCCCTAATAATTTTTTTACATACTATAATGTATGGTTCAACATCTTTACTATTATTTAATATGTAAATAATTTATTTCTCCTTCTCTTTCATGGTAATTGTAACAAAATCTCTTTTGGGAATTCCTTCAACTATAAGGCATTCATTATTATGAGACTTTGGGAGATCAATGATTTCAACATCCTATAGGTAATCAGTACAGAATTCAATATCTTCTTCAACAATATATCATTATTTAACACTACCTTTTGGACTACTTCGATTCTTGATATACCCTTTCAAAATCATTATATACCATTAAATGTGTTACATCCATATATAATGGACAAGAACACATAGTTGAACCACTCTAAAAAATTGGACCATAATTTAGGCCATTATATCAATGAATGATTGTGGGAAGAACATTTATAACTCACATAATATAACTAAAATATCCTTATTTGGCATGAAAAACTTTATTGGGTCTATAGCTTTACTGCATATGTCTTTGAAAAAGAAGCATAGTTTGGGTAATGTTTGTTAGACATCTTGAAGCAGAATGAAACAAAAAGTAGCATCAATTAAATATTTCACCAAAATATGATAGTTGTGTGATTTTACAGTCATAAGGAAAAGTAAAAATGTCTATTTTTCCTATGTGGATAGAATGTAAGCCACTAGAAAAAGAAAAGGTCTTCATTTACCCTTCACTGGTGCCAACTCTTCCCCTCTCTCCATTTCAATCAAGTCCATCCTATCCTTAATTACATTTTTCTTTTTTTAGGAACATTTAGTAACATTCCAACAAAAATATCAAACACATTTTTTCTACATGAATGACATAAACCAAATATCTAACCTAGAAACTATACTAATATGATAAATTAATTAAAATTGAACTTTTCTTCCAACATTATTTTTTAAGGTTGTTTGAAAATCGTTTACCAAAAACATGTCACACCAATATAAAAAATTTCTCACATATAGTCAATATAAAATATGAAATTGATAAAAACCTGATATTCAAGCATAACATGAACTAAATGCACAATAATGATTCAAATGGTGATGTTTTGATGTGATAAAAACACATGTGCTTAACTGGGGATGCCCCCTTTGAATATGCTCCATAAGAAAACTATGGATCATAGAGGATTCTAAAAAGAACTAGATTCTATGTAACATATAACCAATAGTGGAACATACATAACTACACAAGCCTGGTTTTGGAAAAATAGCATCTGAAGTTGAATATCCACTAATGTGTCCATGAATGTTGTCAGAATTCATATAATATTTAGGTAAGAACTAATATGCCTCAAATAAGTTGTCAATAATAAAAAATATACATGAAAATTTCTACACGTTTAGATAAAAATAAAAAAATAACTAGTAAGAATATATACAACATAACACTAAAACTACAATGAAAAAATCCTAGGTTTAAGGTCAGATATAATCAATGGATCATACAACAATAGTCAATACAAACAATGGACTACAAATCATTCCATAAACAATGGTTCAAAATAATTTTTAACTATGGACAACAAACCATTCCAAAAACAACATAGCACTAAAAAATCCTAAACAAAAGATCATAAACAATGGATAAAAAACAAAATATCATAAAAAAAATAGAATAAGAAATCAAAAAAAAGATCAAAAAACACAATGAATATTGGAAGGACTACCTCGTTAGGATGAAGAAAATATGTGACCCTCCTCGAATGTTAGATGAGTTGTTCAGAGGATGTCGATTGGTGTGATTTGAACTTGAATTCATCAAATATGAGTTCCAGCATTGGGTGGGTTCCAAATAAATCATCTATATCATAAAGTGTTCATCAATGGTAAGGGTTTTAAAAATTGATCGAGATATTTTACTAGTGATTATATAATAAGATATTATAAAAAGCCTATTTATCAGTGCTTATTTAGCACTGATAAACCCAACCTTTATCAGTGTTTTGTTTAGCACTGATAAGGATTCATTTATCAGGGATTATTACTAATGCACTTTTAAAGGATTTATAATTTTAATTATAAATTAATGTGTAAATATTTATAAATACTCGATAAATTTATATAAATATAAATATAGTAAATATATCCTTAATTAAATATATCTATTATAATTTCATCAATATTAATTTATAATTATAGAAGTATTTTTAGAAAATATTATTTAAATAATTATATATTTATATAATTATACATATATATATATTTAATAACTATATATAAATATAAATAAAATAAATATATTAAATAATTAAGTAAATTTATTATAAATTCAATTATTTTTTAAATATACAAATTATTTATTTATAATTATATATGTTATTTTAAAACACATTTATTTATTTATAATTACAAATATATAATTTTATAAATATAGTTAATGTATAATTATAAATATATTTATTTATAAATATTTTTTACAGATAGATTTGTAACATTAATAATGGATATCTAATTTTGAGTGTATGAATATATGTATAGAATGAGTGAAATTGAATAAATTAAGAATATATTTATTTTTTTTGAAATAGTTGGTGGAAATACCTCTTTTATTGAAAATAGGAATGAGAAACATAAGAATCAGATAGGGTACAGGAGTACAAAACAATGTTCCAATAATAGAATCTAGTGACCTTTCTTTTTATCAATATTTTATATAGCCTTATTTCCTCCACACGTAAAGCATTCCATTCAGCAGTATCTCTTCCTCGACCTCACCCTCGACCTCTATATTTTCCTCTACTTGGTGGAAGAGCATTAATTCTCTCATATAGGGTCTTACCATCCGTGCTGTCATAGTCAGAGCCATCTGCCTGCTTCTCAATATTCTTTTTTGGGGAGTTGTCCCCCATCCACTCAACCTCTCCAATTTGTGTAGGATGTAACTGATTAGTCTCCTCCTTTGTTTGCTCATCCTCTGCTTCTAGGAAACTTGAAGACCTATTATTATTGTTGGAAACAAGTCGGAAGCCCTCATTATACATGACATGTATCGATGAAGCATAATAAATTTTGGAAGTGAGTGGCACTTGAAAAATTTGTTTACCATTAATGTAACCTAAAGAGTCCTTATGATGTTGTTGATCATCCTCTTTCGCAATCTCTTTCTCATTGACATTTTCATATCAAACATTGTTGTTATTGCCTTTGGCTTGAGGCTGAGCTTGTTGTAAGCTAGAATTTTGTCCATTGCATGGAAGATATGCATTAGTGACATTCATTTCTTCTAATAAAATTGTAGCCCAAGATTTTTATTTGGGTCGCGAAGTGGAGGCATCAACATTAGTTGAATCTCTTGGTTGACCCTCTACCATCAGCTCCATGCCCTTAGCCTCTTGGGAATCAGGGAGTATAGTTAGATCTTTAGGGGGATTAACATGAGCAATGTTTTTTGGAATGTCTTCAGCTTTGATCTTTTCCCTCTTTCAGCATAGGTTGATAGAATGACCTCTCTACCCACAACCCTCAAATACGATTTTCTTCATACATTGTTCCAATGAATGCCAGACAGTCATGCATTTAGAACAGAAAAGAGTTTTTTTATTACTCAACATATATTTTAATGTTATCTGAGGGAGTAAAAAGGGTTACCACATCAATTAATGTGGAGTTGAGATCAATTACCACCACCATCCGAAAAAAAATCCCAAACCGAACATCCTCAGTCTCATTATTGAGCTGGATAGGAGTCCTAATTGTTGTGCCAATATCAGAAAATATATTTGGGTTCCATAAAACCAAATTAAGTCCATGAGGATGCACCAAGACATGATAAAATATGTTATAAGCATTTGAGAAATTGAATTCCAAAGACAATTCATGTAATTGAAGCCATCCAGTTTTTAGTTGCAGCAAAATCGTGCCCCATGATTGAAGCGTTAGTTCCTATGAAGGGAATAAATAGTTATAAAAACCTCAGCCAAGTGAGATACATTTCCAATTGGCGAAACCCCACATAATTGAAATTCTTTAGACCATATCATCATGCTTCTAGTTTTGTTCTCTCTAAGTTAAAACAATGTGTGCAATGGGTGAATTGTTTCCAATTTTCATTCTTCTGATAAACGCCACATTATTAGCTTCAACATGGGTTGACAATGTATTATTCCTAATGATAAATCCTTAAGAAAATTAAAATCCCTAGCTCCATTAGATTTTTAATATTTGAATCATTTAGTGGCATCCATATACGTTCCTCCAATGTTTTTCAGCACCTCCTTCAAGGGATTAAATTTGAACCCTTCTGTTTCCTTCTGTCAGTGGAGAGTTTCTTTGATGACATGTCTATTGACCCCAGATAATTTTGCATTAGATCCAGCCAATACGCAAGAACCCGCAACTAGATGTGTTGTCAAAGGTCTTGATTTTACGAATCAGCAGCAAAATAGGAGGCCAACACTATATTAGAGGCTAAAGGTCTCACCTTTTCATCATCCGTAGTCAAACCAGGCTCCAAGGCTGTCCGTGAGTCCAGATTTTCATGATCTGTAGTAGAACTAGATGCTAAAGTCGTTCGCGAGTCCAGATTTTCATCTTTCATAGTAGAACCAGATGCCAAGGCCATTTGCAAGTCTGGGATTACATATTTTAGGTTAGATCCAGAAACCAAGACTATTTTCATAACATGTTTCATCTTCTTCCAAACAACAGCGTAGGTGTGAGGATCAGTGTCGCATGACAGGGAAAAATCTATTGACATGTTTTCTCCGGGATAAGGGAGCTTCATGAATCCAAGGAAGTGTGGGATCACCATTGTCACTAACCCTATGTCTGTGCATATTCTATAAAAAAATACATTAATTATACATGTATTTGAATTCAATATAACACACATTTGATCTATATTATTTTTACGTATATTTCTCATCAATAACAATGAATAGGTAATAGACAAATAAAAATATGATAAAGGTTATAAATCAATAACAATGTGGGAATGAATAATCATAGAGATCAATAGAGAGAGTAAATAGAATCATAATGAAAAAATATGAATCTCTAGAGAAAGGATTCTTGTTGTCAACATAAGGAATGAATTTAGTTTCCATAAAAAAATTATAAAAATGAATTTAATATATAACAATTTATTTTCTAATATTGGTTTATAAGAAAATATGTGATAATACATAAAATGGAAAATTAAAAATGAGGAGAATAACGTGACTAACTCATGAAAAGGGTGTATAAGTGAAAAAATATTATATAATTAATATAATATGTTTCAATAAATATTAAATAATATAAATTCAAATAAATCCATAACAAATTAATATATTATTTTAATCAAAAATAATATTGTTGGAAATATAGAAAAAATAACATGGGATAAATATAATTAAAAAATATCAATTTGTAAATTTATAAGAAATTACATAATGAATATAAAAAAGATATAACCTATAAGAAAATATGTTAAAAAGGTAAAATATATGTTGCTAAAATTATATATACACACCATTGAAGATGATTGGAAAAATAGAAAACTCAAATAAAAGATTTGATGGATAAAAATTACATCCTATAATGTATCAGTGGAAAAATTTATACAGAAAAATATATTTTGGTGTGTTTTTATTTTTTATAAAATTTATATTTATTTATTTATAATAAATATTTAATTTCGTATGATTATATTAATTTATATTGCTTCAATTTTTGGTCCCAATATAGAGTTTCATATTCTCTCTGTTTAAGGTTTTTAAAATTTAATTTTTGCATTAGTTCATCGATCAATATTTGTAATGTTTAAATCCATCATAGTACTAGAGATCATGTTTCTACATGGTATGAATGTTTTCTTTCATAGGTTTTAGATAACCATATTCATTGTTTTGTTTTTTTAAATATCAAGGTCAAAAATATAATCATGAATTATTAAGGCATTATAATTTTGTACATATACTATTCTGGTGAAGATACTAACTCGTGGTTAACATATAGTCATTTAAATATGTTATTTATCCCTAGGGAATAATTTATCACTAATGAAAATTTATTTAATATTAAAATTCTATAAAAATGTATTAAATTATTATGGTTATATTGAGGGACTTTAATCACCCCATATATATATATATGTATATTTATTCATATCCCTTTTTTGGGATTATATTCTCTATCAAATGAACATAATACATGGTTTATTAAAATTCAATAATATATGCATAGGTATTAAATACTTCCATGAAGTATATTATATAAAGAATAATGATATATCATAAATGGAAAAAAAGTTAAGACAAAATAAAATAAAATAAATAAGCCTATATAATAGAGGTATTTATCAGTTATCCTTTTAAAAATGAAAAATGAAATGAACAAACATTATTTTTAGATGTAATATCTGTGAAAAATAGTTTAAATTTATAGAAATATGAAAAAAATGAAAATAAACAATATTTAAAAGAAATAAAATTCACAATTTCATTTTTTTTCAAATATTCATACTTTAATTAAAATAATATGGTGAGATATTATTTTAAAAGTCTTTGTAACGAAATGAGAGAATCGTGATGAGTCAGAAAATATTAAAAATGATATTAATATATGTCTATATGTGATGTATTGAAATTGGAAAATTTCACTACATAAATTTTTAACGTTAACAATGTCATTTTTGTTTCAAAATATATTGAAAATCATGGAATTTATGTCAAGAATTTACATAATTCCTTGGCTATCCTCATTATACCATTAAATAATGCAATGTTTTATCACTTCTCACCCTTATCATTTTATGCATCATATAATGTTTCAATCGCAAATTTTATACATATTTTATATTTCATAAGTATAGATTCATCATTTTATAAACCCCAACATAATTATTTTCATATATTTATATTTTGAAATTTTCAGAATATTTTTATTCATTACTATTTATATATTTATATATTTCGGCCCCTTAACTAATAGATATGAAATTTTTTAATACAAAATATTAAATATTTTCTTTATAATTTAGTCTACTTTTTAATTATATTCAATTCTAATATAAATTGTTAATTATTTATAATTAAAATATATTTTATAGTATTCATTTTATTTAATTTTTAATATTATATAAAAAATAATTAAAAATAAAATTATTATTTAATATATATATATATATAATTATGTCACATTTTACAATATTTCAAAATTTATTGATACATATGAATATTTCTAATATAAAATTCAATATTTCTATAATTCATTAATTTTATTGTTTATTTATTAATTTGGAATTAATTCTTTTAAATATGTATCTCTAGATATAAAATATCAAATCTTTTTCAATGTCATAAAATACATCACAAATAAAAAAACAAGGTAATAAGAATTATTTATCATTAAAATGAAATAATTAATTACACACGAAATACATTATTTTAAATAATAATTTGAAGTGGTTAATTTAATTGTTATCTAATTGATCAAATAAGAGATGATTATTTGATAAAAAATTGTATATCATTGGATAATTATCACTTAAAATTGAGGGTTATGTATTGGTTACCCCAACTGTCACAAATTGGTTATCCCTACTACAACCTCCAAAAATTTCCTCCATTATAGTTTCAAAATTTAGCATTATTTTTCATATAACATAGTTTTACTTTTAATTTTTGAATTGCTACACAATTATAAATAGTTTTTATCTTCCTTAGATTTATTTTTCTTTATATCATGTTCCTTTCTTAACATCCCCTATCAGATGTTATATATTATTGAATAATTTGATATACATAGTGTTTATACACTTTTCTATATAATGATAATATAAGGCCCCAGCCTTAAACCTTACTTAATCTTGAGTTATTACAAGAGTACACATTGAGGATCTTTTCAGGTTTAGAGTTTTAGAGAATTAGATCATGAAACTTGCATTACATTCCATATTCAAACAAAGTGGTTACATAAAAGACTGTATTCATTCATCCCATCAACGGAAACATATTTAAAATAAAACACGGATTCTTTCTTGACACATCCTTCACACTATCATCACATCATGTACCTTTCCCTTGACCTGTGAAAAACATTTCAAAAACTTGGGATGAGCATAAAAAGCTCAGTAAGGGTTATAAAAATATGGAAAGGAAACATGAGTTCATATATACATAACAATGAAATCATACTTTACCCATAAAACATAGGCACTTTAACATACCTCATAAAATCATGAATAAATCATAGAAATCATAAGACATAAAAGGTAACTTGAGGCATTCATAACATTCTTACGTAGGGAGTAACCCTCTTGGTTACTTTTGGAATACCCACCAAAGTATATTCCCTAAATCTTTTCAGAGAAACCTTAATGTTTCATTCCTTCGCGTTACCCAATGCATTGGAGAGCTATATCGGGCTCACCCACCCTTAGTTTATCACGGAACCACCCATCTTCATAATAATTCCCAAGAACCATAACATAATCATAGCACATAACTTAAGCATAAAGGAAATATAACATTCCCACATTTCAATAACAATATAACATTTTAAGATATTGAAATAATGAACCCATTCTAAAAAACCCATTTTCAAAACCATTTAAAACATTTAATAAAGAGATATTTTAATCAAAGTGTCCCATACCACTTTGAAGCTTTTAACATTTTAAAAAATTAATATCCATATAAATAAATCCTTAAAACCATTTTGAAAACATGGATATTAACGATAAATATTTATAAGAATAAATCATTAAAAAATTTAAAACGATACTTTAGTTAAAGGGTTTTTAACAAAATGAGAGACACCTGAATACAATAATTGATGAATAACATTTAATCATAACTTTGTAATATTATCAGAATAAAGGAATTCATGATATAATATTCCAAATGATAGTATATACACCATATAAGTGTGAATTGGTGCATAACAACAATGAAGTATCAATAGAAATGTAAAATGAGATGAAATCCCCTGTAAAGAAGGTACCCTTAAATTAAGGATAAATCAATCTCCTAATTATGTGTGACAAATATAAATACACCCAATATAAGTGGATATTAATTGTAAAACAATCATAGGTCATTCACACATATTCAAAGGAGGACATATTCAATAACTACATGTTGAACCCAATGAAATCAAAATTGGGTTAGAAGTTCCCTTGACAGCCTAACGGCGTCACATCAAAATGAGGTGATGAGAGATAAAAAGTGTATCTCATCACTTGGAAATAAAATTTACATCAATAAGGATATATGGTAACATATCCCAACATAGCAATATATAAATTAAAAGACCCAACAAAATAAGTCTTTTAAAAAGAGGAGGGTGAAAGGTTCCCTTACCGACATGGGTATCTTTCGAAACATACGCCCCATGAAAGAAGGACAATACAAAATTGATGTAAATAATCATAAATGAAATAATGTTACACAATGAGTAAAATAATGGTCAGTACATACACCACTCAAAGGAAATTGTGGAAAATGTAGCATAAATCTCACGGGAATAAAAGTGAGATGAAAAATCCCTTACGAAAACTCAGCAGCCTAATGGCGCCACTTAAAACTTCCAAAAATGGATTGATGAGATCAAATAGGGTATCTCATTACATTACAATAAAATTTACAGAAAGAGGAATATAAAAGAACATCCCCCATCATAACAAATAGGAGCTTAAAAGAAGTGACATAAAGGAGAGTACTTACAAAGAAAGAGATAGGTTAGATCTCTTACGAAAATTTGGCAGCCTAACGGCGCCACTCAAAACTTCCAAAATGGATTAATGAGAGAGAATAGGGTCTCTCATCACATGAACATAAAAATTACAGTAAGATTGATATCAAATAACATCCCAATAACAAGAATTATGAGCTTTAAACAGAATGACATAAAAGAGTGTACTTAAAAAGAAAGAGTGGAGTAGGATCCCTTACCTCAAGTCCAACTTGTCTTGTTCGTTTCTTTATATTCTTGAATAATAAACATTGGGAAATTAATAATTTCCTAAGTACCTCCTTTATAGATTATTATTCAGTTCATATCACATATTATAATGTTATAATAATTGTTTAATAATGTTAGTTCATATCAGACGTTTTTGCCGATGTTTGGTACATGAGTCAAAAATGAACTTGTTTGAAAAAAGATTTCCCATGTAGTTATAAGTAAATAATTTACAGAATAGTATTAAAATATCATATATGTCTATTAAATATTCATTTTATACTATTCCATATCATTTGGAGATAAAAAACGAAAAGCACCGTTCATGGAGACGGTAGGCCGTACGTACGCATGAACGCTACATTCATTTTTTTGTCGTATTAATGGAATTAAAACAAAATGAGAGAGATATATATATATGTTATAATTCCAAAATGATATACATAATTTATATGTAATATATTACATATATATCCATTATATATATGTACTTATAATATTACATAACATTTTGAGATAAGAAATGAAATGTACCGTTCATGGAGACGGTAAGCCGTACGTACGCATGAACGCTACTTCCATTTCTATTTCATATTTAATGGAATTAAAACATAATGATACATAATAGTATTTTAATTCAAGTATGGTATCATATATGATATCATTAAATATATCCTTTATACGTACCACATATGGTATTAACGAATCAAATCACTTTGAGGGGGCGGTAGCCCGCACTTCCTTAAATGAAGATATCGTGTTTACCCAAAATGGAAACCATAAAGGTATGCTATAAATGAAAAATACAGAAGATTAAGTAAAACATAACCATATTAGATATCATATATAAATATAGTGTCATCCTAATGGCCACCTTTTAAGGTGTTAGAAGAATGTTGAACAATCATCGTTTCAGGAGGCAGAAATTCGCCATCCATGAAAACAGTATGTTCTTTAACGATTATATGTAGGTGTGTGTAAGTGTATCTCGAATACATATTATAACAACATCCTAGTATATTTATGATACTGGATTTGTTACAAAATAAATGAATAAAATGATTTTAGGGGGGTGGGGAAGAAAAATAAAACATAAGGACACAAGTGAAGACATTACCTAAAAATCGGGTAACTCCCTTTGGTTTGAGCTCAAAGGCTTCCTTGGGAAGACATATGCTCAAAGTGAGGCTTCAAGGAGTAAGAGAGGGCAGTGGAGAGACAAAATGGGCATGTTTTTGCCGAGCCAAAGGCATTGGGAGTGTTGGTAAGGAGGTAGAGGTTGGGGCCTTTTATAAGAGGAGAGGAGGGGCACTCTTGTAAATATAAAATATGTTACTTTATTTTCTAAAGAGTTTAGGATTTTAAAGGTCCCACATTGATTTATTTCTAGGATATGGTGATAAGGGTTCGAAATCCACTCATCCAATAGGTTTTGGACATTTGTACGTCTTAGATATTACATTATCTTTGCATTTTATTGAAATCGTTAAATAATGAGGTTATCGCTGCATCATCATGATGTCATAAATAATTTAATATTTTTAATGGCTAAAAATTATAAAAAAAATACTGTGATGTAGGAAATAGTTTTATATTTCAAATTACTATTTATAGTCAAACATATGACTTGCATAACCCCATGTAAAAATTGTTTTAGTAAAACATCTCATGTTTGTGTCATTTTTACTTTAACATAAAATAAAAAGATATTTATGTCATTTTCCAACCAAAGTGGCTCCATGGGGTCCCCAAGTTGACCCATGGATTTTCTTGGTCGGCCATGACACATCCAATGAGGGTAGGACATGTGTCTAGGTCATTTCATTTTATTAAAACATTATTCTTACCATAAACTACACTAATTACCTCTAATCGGGATTAAAAACTTAATAAATTACTATTCACCAAAAAATTATTTTTATCCCATTGAACCACATTTTACTTCTTAATGACAACCATGTATGTCGGATTTTTGAAATTAAAAACCCAAATATAGCAAAATTTCATTTAAATGGAAAAATCAGTTTTTATAAGTACCACTTAGTGGTTTCACTATTCATCAAAAATTGAAGTTTTTCAGAAAAATCCCAAAAATTCCCCCTAATCTATATTTGATATTATGAATTCAAAAATGAAGTCTATTTTACAAAATTCAAAAAATTTAAGTCACATTAATTAATTTAATAATTAATTCCCGCTGTCAGAGCAAATAGCGTGTTTTTGTGAAACAATAAGTATCAAAATATTGACAATAGTTTAAGTCTGATTTCAAAGTGAAATTAATTCCAACATCCACTATTGGATTTAATGGTAAAAATATATTCTAATTTAACTTTAAAACCAATTAAAAAGATAATATAATCATATAAATAAATTAGATTAAAAAGACGATTTGAATTAAAATACAACATTTTACACTATTCATTAAAAAAATGAACTTTATCAGAAAGATACCAAAAATTTACACATAGTAAATTTTGATGTCCCAATTCTTAAGAAGAATTTTATTTGGTCCAATAGAATGTATAAGAGTGAACAAAACTATATTTAATGATGGTTTTCCATGAAAAGGCGATAAGTGGACCTTTAGTGAAAACTAGGGCATATACGCCTAAAATTGAATTCTTTATGTATTTTAAGCCTTTATCTTTTATTGAATAAATGTAAAAACATTTAAACAAATATATAATCATATTTTAGTTATTTATATACATTTCTGCCAATACAATGGCTACATGTTAACTACCAGTTAAAATAATATTATTTTATTATTAGAGTGCAACGTAAGATTCCCAAGAAACTCGTTGTTGCGTGTTGGGTACGCCATTGAGCATAGCATCCCCTTTAAAGTCATATTAATATTTTATTCACAAATATGGATAAATATGAAAATTTTATATTCTTTATTTACCTGGGGTGTTACATCCTTCCCCCCTTTTGGGAATTGCGTCCTCTCAATTTTTGAAATTGTGCTTGGAAACATCCTTGAAAGTCCCACATCGGAACAAGAGTCGGTAAACAAATCACTTTAAAATAAAGGAAGATAAGTACAGAGGTCACCCGAGATATCCCATACTAGGATTCCATGTAGAAAAACATGGACATGGAAGAAAAAAAAGGGTCATGTTCTTGAGGGAGAGTGATAGTAAGCATGTCTAGTAGAAAGTTAACCATAAGAAAATCACAAACTTGTGATGGGTTAAACGGTATTCGATTCCCCAGTAGGAAAAGTTAATAGAAAACATTTTTGTTTTAAGTTAATTTTTATTGATGAATTTATTCATAAGGAAACATAATCACTTATCATGTTGAATTTCAACTTTTACTAGATTCTTTAATCAAACTCATATTTTTTTCCAAAAGACGAGTATTTAGGGAGACTTGTTCGCATTAAGAGTACTATAATCAAATTCTAGAGAATCACCTAATCCACCATAAAGAACTATATACTTCCCATATCTTTAGACCTTATCCAAAACCAAAACCAAAAAGGTTAGTACAAGGTCAGATAATCCAGAAAAGGATAACCCTTTAAAAAGAAAATCTATGATTAATCTCCAAAATTTGTCCAACAAAACCCAAAGTTCAACGAGGACCATCCGATAAAGAATTTTTCCATAAAATTCTTCAAAGTAAACAAATATACGATTGAAACCCAAAATTTGAAGGATTTAGTCACATAGTATTCCAAGTTAAATCGTAACATTTATCTCCAAACAACATCAGTTGCTCCTAAAGTCATGTATTTAAAAGTAATTAACCTAATCACATATCCTCCATGATAGGTTAATAATTTTCATAAATAACCCAAAATCAACATACTCTTAATTCATAAAATCATATAACTAAAAAGAATCAGTCAAACTAACCAGGGACTTCACGTAGTCCAGTGGTAGGTGATAAATACCAGTCGCACTTTGGTTGTGGGTTCGATTCCCGCAGCATTGTCCGATGCGACGGGTAGTCAAACGGTCTGCGTGTTGTCCTTTTTCCAAAACTATATAATTCTCAAATAATTCCCCAAAAAGATATAAAATCATCAAAAATAACCATAACATAATTTGACCTCAATTTTATCTCATGCCTTTCACTTCCATCATAACATATAGTAACCCATAATTACCTCAAAAGTAAGTATCATATAAACTCTAATGGTTACCTTTATAATTATTACCTGAACATCCACATCGACTGGTCATCTCGTACATGATGCATTAAAGATCATACAAAGGTTCAAGTTCTTGATCATGACTCATTGATAGTTGGTTTAGAACAACCACGAGTTTCCTTATTGAATCCCCCGTTTTATCTAGTATCTTAATCATAGAACCACCACAGTTTCCTTCAAACCTGTTGTCTCTTTGGTGCCTGATAGATCCATCCATTCACTAAAAATAGAAATGTCAGTGTGAGTATATCAACAAAAACATCATGTACTAATGAGGAAGGTAAACACTAAGATACACTTACTCATTCAATTTATCTAAAACTAGGACTCTTTCTGAAATCCTAACCATTATGGTAATGACACTTATGCTTAAAGAATACCCTAACCTATAAAGTTATCTAAACCGACCTTTGATACCAACTATAATCCCCCAGCCTTAAACCATACTTAATCTTGAGTTATTACAAGATTACACATTGAGGATCTTTTCTGGTTTAGAGATTTAGAGAATTTGATCATGAAACTTGCATTACATTCAACATTTAAACAAAGTGGTTACATAAAAGACCGTATTCATTATTCCCATCAATGGAAACATATTTAAAATAAAACATGGATTCTTTCTTGACACATCCTTGACACTATCATCACATCATGTACCTTTCCCTTGACCTGTGAAAAACATTTCAAAAAATTGGGATGAGCATAAAAACCTCAGAAAGGGTTATAAAAATATGGAAAGGAAACATGAGTTCATATATACATAAGAATGAAATCATACTTTACCCATAATACATAGGCACTTTAACATACCTCATAAAATCATGAATAAATCATAGAAATCATAAGACATAAAAGGTAACTTGAGGCATTCATAACATTCTTACGTAGGGAGTAACCCTCTTGGTTACGTTTGGAATACCCACCATAGTATATTCCATAAATCTCTTTGGATAAACCTTAACGTTTCACTCCTTCGCGTTACCTAATGCATTGGAGAGCTATATCGGGCTCACCCGCCCTTAGTTTATCACGGAACCACCCGTATTCATAATAATGCCCAAGAACCATAACATAATCATTTCACATAACTTAACCATAAATTAAATATAACATTCCCACATTGCAATAACAATATAAAATTTTAAGATATTGAAATAATGAACCCATTCTAAAAAAACCATTTTCAAAACCATTTAAAACATTTAATAAAGAGATATTTGAATCAAAGTGTCCCATACCACTTTGAAGCATTTAAAATTTTAAAACATTAATATCCATATAAATAAATCCTTAAAAGCATTTTGAAAACATGGATATTAACAATAAATATTTATAAGAATAAATCCTTAAAACATTTAAAACGATATTTTAGTTAAAGGGTTTTTAACAAAATGAGAGACACATGAATACAATAATTGAGTAATAACATTTAATCAGAACTTTGTAATATCATCAGAATAAAGGAATTCATGATATAATATTCCAAAGGATAGTATATACACCATATAAGAGTTAATTGGTGCATAACAACAATGAAGTATCAATAGAAATGTAAAATGAGATGAAATCCCCTGTAAAGAAGGTAACCTTAAATTAAAGATAAATCAATCTCATAATTATGTCTGAAAAATATAAATACAACCAATATAAGTGGATATTAAGTGTAAAACAATAAAAGGTCATTCGCACATATTCAAAGGAGGACATATTCAATAACTACATGATGAACCCAAAGAAATCGAAATTGGGTTAAGAAGTTCCATTGACAGCCTAACGGCGTCACAACAAAATGAGTTGATGAGAGATAAAAAGTGTATCTCATCACTTGGACATATAATTTACATCAATAAGGATATATGAGAACATATCCCAACATAAAAATATGTAAATTAAAAGACCCAACAGAAGATGTCTTTTAAAAAGAGGAAGGTGAAAGGTTCCCTTACCGACATGGGTATCTTTCGAAATATACGCCCCGTGAAAGAAGGACAATACAACATTGATGTAAATACTCATAAATGGAAGAATATTACACAATGATTAAAATAATGGTCAGTACATAAAACACTCAAAGGAAATTGTGGCAAATGTAGCATAAATCTCATGGGAATAAAAGTGAGATGAAAAATCCCTTACGAAAACTCGGCAGCCTAACGACACCACTTAAAACTTCCAAAAATGGATTGATGAGATCAAATAGGGTATATCATCACATTAAAATAAAATGTACAGAAAGAGGAATATAAAAGGACATCCCCCATCATAACAAAGAGGAGCTTAAAAGAAGTGACATAAAGGAGAGTACTTACAAAGAAAGAGATAGGTTAGATCTCTTAAGAAAATTTGGAAGCCTAACGGCGCCACTCAAAACTTCCAAAATGGATTGATGAGAGAGAATAGGGTCTCTCATCACATGAACATAAAAATTACAGTAAGATTAATATAAAATAACATCCCAATAACAAGAAAGATGAGCTTTAAAAGGAATGACATAAAAGAGTGTACTTAAAAAGAAAGAGTGGAGTAGGATCCCTTACCTCAAGTCCAACTTGTCTTGTTCGTTTCTTTATATTCCTGAATAATAAACTTTGGTCAATTAATAATTGCCTAAGTAACTAATTTAGAGATTATTATTCAGTTCATATCACATATTATAATGTTATAATAATTGTTTAATAATGTTAGTTCATATCAGACGTTTTTGCCGATGTTTGGTACATGAGTCAAAAATGAACTTGTTTGAAAAAAGATTTCCCATGTAGTTATAAGTAAATAATTTCCAAAATAGTATTAAAATATCATATATATCCAGTAAATATTAATTTTATACTATTCCATATCATTTGGAGATAAAAAACTAAAAGCACCGTTCATGGAGACGGTAGGCCGTACGTACGCATGAACGCTACTTTCATTTTTTTGTCATATTAATGGAATTAAAACAAAATGAGAGAGATATATATATTTTATAATTCCAGAATGATATCCATAATTTATATGTAATATATTACATATATATCAATTATATATATGTACTTATAATATTACATAACATTTTGAGATAAGAAATGAAATGTACCGTTCATGGAGACGGTAAGCCGTACGTACGCATGAACGCTACTTCCATTTCTAATTCATATTTAATGGAATTAAAACATAATGATACATAATAGTATTTTAATTCCAGTATGGCATCATATATAATATCATTTAATATATCCTTTATAGGTACCACATATGGTATTAACGAATCAAATCACTTTGAGGGGGCGGTAGTCCGCACTTCCTTAAATGAAGATATCGCGTTTACCCATAATGGAAACCATAAAGGTACGCCATAAATGAAAAATACTGAAGCTTAAGTAAAACATAAACATATTAGATATCATATATAAATATATTTTCATCTTAATGGCCACCTTTGAAGGTGTTATAAGAATGTTGAACAATCATCGTTTCGGGAGGTAGAAATTCGCCATCCACGGAAACAGTATTTTCTTTAACCATTAGATGTAGTTGTGTGTAAGTGTAGCTCGAATCCTTCTTATAACAACATCCTAGTATATTTAAGATACTGTATTTGTTACAAAATAAATTAATAGAAAAATTTTAGGGTGTTGGAGAAGCAAAATAAAACAAAAGGACACAAGTGAAGACATTACCTTAAAATCGGGTAACTCCCTTTGGTTTGAGCTCAAAGGCTTCCTTGGGAAGACATCTGCCCAAAGTGAGGCTTCAATAAGTAATAGAGGGAAGTGGAGAGACAAAATGGGCAGGGTTTGGATAATCCAAATGCTTTGGGAGTGTGGTTAATGAGGTATAGGTGGGGGCCTTTTATAAGAGGAGAGGAGGGGCACTCTTGTAAAGTTACAAAATGTTACTTTATTTTCAAAAGAGTTTCGGATTTTAAAGGCCCCACATTGATTTATTTCAAGGATAAGGTGATAAGGGTTCTAAATCCACTCATCCAATATGTTTTGGACATGTTTAGGTCTTAGATATTACATTATCTTTTTATTTTATTTAAATTGTTAAATAATGAGGTCATCGATGCATCATCATGATGTCATAAATAATTTAATTAATTTAATGTCTAAAAATTATAAAAAAAATACTATGATGTAGGAAATCATTTTATCTTTTCAATGACCATTTATAGTCAAAACTATGACCTGTAGAACCCCATGTCAAAATTGTTTTATTAAAACATCTCATGTTTGTGTCATTTTTACTTTAACATTAAATAAAAAGATATTTATGTCATCTTCCAACCAAAGTGGCTCCATGGGGTCCCCAAGTTGACCCATGGATTGTCTTGGTCGTCCATGACACATCCAATGAGGGTCTTACATGTGTATAGGTCGTTTAATTTTATTAAAACATTATTCTTACCATAAACTAAACTAATTACCTCTAATCGCGATTAAAAACTTAATAAGTTACTATTCACCAAAAAATTATTTTTATCCCATTGAACCACATTTTACTTCGTAATTACAACCATGTATGTCGGATTTTTGAAATTCAAAACACAAAGATGACAAAATTTCATTTAAACGGGAAAAATCAGTTTTTATTAGTACCACTTAGTGGTTTCACTATTCAACAAAAATTGATGTTTTTCAGAAACATCCCAAAAATTCACCCTAAGCTATATTGGATATTCCAAATTCAAAAATTAAGTCTATTTCACAAAATTCAAAACATATAAGTCACATTAATTAATTTAATAATTAATTCCTGCTGTCAGAGCAAATAGCGTGTTTTTATGAAACAATAAGTATCAAAAGATTGACACTAGTTTAAGTCTGATTTCAAAGTGAAATTAATTCGAACTACCACTATTGGATTTAATGGTAAAAATATATTCTAATTTCACTTTAAAACCAATTAAAAATATAATCTAATCATATAAATAAATTAGATTAAAAAGAGGTTTTGAATTAAAATACAACATTTTACACTATTCATTAAAAAAATGAACTTTATCGGAAAGATACCAAAAATTTACACAAAGTAAATTTTGATGTCCCAATTCTTAAGAAGAGTTTTATTTGGTATAATAGAATTTATAAGAGTGAAAAAATATATTTTTAATGATGGTTCTCCATCAAAAGGCGATAAGTGAACCTTTAGTGAAAACTAGGGCATATACGCCTAAAATTGAATTCTTTCCGTATTTTAAGCCTTTATCTTTTATTGGATAAATGTAAAAACATTTAAACACATATATAATCATATTTTAGTTATTTATATCCATTCCCTCCAATACAACGACTACATGTTAACTACCATTTTAAAATAATATTAATTTATTATTAGAGTGCAACGTAAGATTTCCAAGAAACTCGTTGTTGTGTGTTGGGTACGCCATCGAGCATAGCGTCCCCTTTAAAGTCATATTAATATTTTATTCACAAATATGGATAAATATGAAAATATCATATTCTTTATTTACCTGGGGTGTTATAGATAAAATCACAATTTTATGTTTAATTGGAATAATTATTTACTATGTCGTATATTAACAATGTATTGTTTTCAAATTTTACATTTTCAACTCTTATTTTATACAATATAAAATTATCATATCTCAATAATCGCCTTTATAAACTCAGAATATAATAATAATAATAATAATTAATACAATAATTTAGGGGTACCATTATAAATTTGATACAATCAGTAATAAGACCGAGTTGATTTAGTCCATCATCCACTAAGGGAATATCCCACACATTTTATCCCCTATAAAAACCTAGAGTACAAAGATCAAAAGTTACAAATCCCCAATATCTAATAAAATATCTACCTATAATTATACACAACAATTGTACCACTATTGTTTTTTTATTGTGCCCTCACTTAACTCAAATTTATAATTCATCCATGACAGTACTTGGAAAATTATCACTATTGAGTTTAAAACCCCATACCAATAAAATTTATGACACATATATTGAAAATATTATTTTCACATTAATTTATTATTAGTAAAGAAATTTTCATATATTTCTTTCAAGCTTTATTAGGATCTCATGTTATATCTTCAATAATATAAATCATCCATAATATCTTGAACATGCATGATTTATTATTCGGTAATAATTTATTCACTAAATTACTTTTCAAATTTAAGATTCATGATATAATATATGTAATGATAATCATAAACACATATCTAACATATATTTTATCTTATTATATTTTTTCTTATAGACCTAAATATTGATTCATGGGTCATTCATTTCATTTAACATTCTCACGTCCATAGTTGTAATATAAAATGGTTGTGATGGTCCTTTTGGTTTATGATTTTTTTTATTCTTCTATCTATTAATTCCCCCATGGGACTTTGACTTGCACAATACTGCATTTAATTTCAACCAGATTATTTCAACATTGACTAAAACCATAAATTTTGTTTTAGTTCACCATTATTCTTTTATCTTGTTTGGGAATTTTCCATCATATTATAATCCATATACATGTATCCTATAATAATATTCTTATACCATTTTCCAAGGAAAATGAGTTCTATAATCAATATATTTCTCCAAAATAGTTTATTACACTATTATTTATATTTTTTTTTGTTATTATCCATTAGTATACAGGTTTTATTAGAGTTATAGAACTTCATTTTCACCATCATCTAATAGTACATAATCTCATTATAACTTCCAATTTCATGAGAGGATAACACCCATCATTCAATGATTAGTATGTGAAAAATATATCAAATTTAATTTAATTATAAAGGAAAAAATACGATGCATATCATTCCAAACATAAAAAAATATTTATAATAATTAAGTGAATCCTAAATTATCTCCAGTAATTTTAAAAACTACTTATCTATTATATGTTAATGAAACCAAGTAAAATATTTTTTGTAAAAATAAATTAAATTAATTCCACTACATGGTATTTAAAACACTTTTTCATTTGTATTTATTACTAAGGAAAAAATTGATTAGTTTCACATTCAAGATGACAAAATAAAAGAGTTTAAAACTAATAATCATACCACTGAATACCTAAAAAATATTTTACAAAACATTTACCTTCGATTTAGTTATAAATGGTTCTTATGATTTATCAAATATTGGAAAATTTTATTTCATGAAGTTCTTTATTATTGGAATTCTATATTGAGTGGATATCAATCATTCTATTAGTTTTGGAAAAAAATTAAATATTGGTGTGATATATTCATTTCCAAATGGAATCTCTCATTTCTGAGTGGATTCTAGTGTTTTTTTGGTTTATCCATGGTAGAAGTGGAAGTGACTTATGACACCATCTTCCCAATAAAGTTTCCCATCTTACTGTATTAATGTAATGTCATGTTTCAAATGGAATTTTTCTTTATTCCCCCCCCCCTTATAGTTCCCACTATGTTTTTATCTCTACCATTTTTTATTTAGGGACAATTTTAGGTTTCTATCCCCTAATAATTTGTTTTCAAGAATTTTTCATTCAGATATCCTTTACTAGAGTTATATTTCATGATCTGATTTTCATAGTCCGATTATTAAACAATTTTTTTCGTTTTAATGTTGGATCCTCTAGTCTTTAGTGGAATTTACATGAATTGAAATTTTTGACATTGTCAAGAAAGATATAATGGTTTAATCTCTATTGTGTAATATTACTGTGTACGTGTTTAGAAAAGGTGGATTGAATTTTAGGGGTCTATAGGTAGGGTTTATATCTAGTGACTTCGGTAATAGTTTATTATTTATTTCACTTGTTTGTAATTTTCATTATAGTTTTTGTTCATGGTATTATTATAGATGTCTCTATCATCTTCTTTTTGATTCCCTTTTCATGAAGTTGGATCATTGAGGGGGTTTCATTGCCACTACATTCATTTCCTCACATTGTTTTCTTTTATTATTTCATTTTCCATTTTCTTATGTGGTTATTTAAAATAAATATTCCTTGAATTTCCTCATTTATGGGGGTGACGTATTGAAAAATAGTGAAAACCTACATTCAAAACATTGTTTGTGAATATTGTTAGGTGGGGGTGTGTGGGTGGTGATTTTGGTGACCGAACGATGTGTTATAGGTGTATTATCATGTCTATGATGATGTATTTGAATGACTAGGTGGATGATATTTTCGAAAAAGGATTATGATGTTCTTGTAGTATGATTTGTTCAATGAGAATCATTTTTCTAGAATGTTAATTTTTGTATTGAATGTTTTTCACTGTTAATATCCAATGGTTCGTAGTGATGGGTCAACAATGATACTTGAATGGAGCTAAATAGAATCGTGAGGAAACCTCGGTTCATGAATCATAGATTTTTAGGCATCATAAATCTCATGTAATTTATTTTATCACTCAAAGTCCATTACATTTGTTAGTACTATGGGGTTTTTCTTCCTCCCAGGTTGTGTTGGATTGTGATGTTTTGTGGTATTCTGGAAGTTGTAACAGATTCTCACTCAGCCATTGAAAAATGGAACTCTTCAATAAAAAAATATCTAATGAGGATTAATTGAGTTAAATAAACTAAAAACTATTTAAATATATATCTCAACATTTTTTTGATGAAAATCATTCACCCTATTTGTAAATATTTTAACTAATATATCAGATAACCCCAATAGTTATCTTAATCATTTTCATATATGTTCTCTAATATAATCATAATATCTAAAATTATCTATATTTTTATATGAAATCAATTATAAATAGCCACAAATAAGAAATTAATTATTACATAATTAACTTTCTTCAAATTCCGTTTGAAGAATTAAAGCATTCAAAAATAAAATAAGAAAAAAAATTACAAGACAAAACAACATTGTTTACGCCCATTGGAAAACAAATTTCCCACCCCAAATATTCAAAAAAATCATTTATTTGTCTCATAATTAATGGAAATACAAAAAATTTAAATTCACTTATCAAATCTATTTTTTTAATTATTATGTGATTTTGATAAAAGGAAAAATGATGTTTGAACAAAAAATGCAAAAACCCATTAAAAGAAGAGTAACCATGAAATAAAAAAAATCAATTCAATTCCATATGTACTGGAATTCTACTCATAGGAGATAATTAATAAAAACCTACTTAATTAATTTTAAATTAAATGATCATAATAATTTTTTGTAAATCATATTATTGTAGAAAATGGTCATAAAATAAAAATGAATTTTTATCCAGACAATTTGAATATAATTTCCTCAAATAATTACATTTATAATCAATGTATTGGAATACTATAATTCCATAAATTTACATCAACACATAAAACATCCATGAATCACTAAGTTAATATAATAAATAGAATCCTTCATGTCATTGTTGTAACATTATAATATTTAATAATAATTTTTACCATAGAGGGAAGAAAATAACAAAATAGGTTAACATATTCCCCATTGGTAGGAAAATGAAAGATAAATTCAGATTATAAATAAAAAATTATCATTAATCAATTAAGAGATGAAGAATCCACTTTGATAAAATTATGCATATGGTAAAGAAAACCCCAAAAATAATAATATGAACGTTTAGATAAAACATCATTACAAATTTATCATCACCATATCTAATAATAAACTAAAAATGATCCTAAAATGTATAGTAATATAAAGAAATAATGATGTGATTAATGGTAAAATTAAAATTTGTGAAAAAAATATTTCTAAATTTTTCATCTATAATTAATTGTGTATGCCCCATCCATTTATATAATATATTTACATTTACATCTTTAAAAGTGTTTGGTAATAAATTGGGACCTATCAAAAATACTACATAAAATAATGATTTTATTGAATTAATTTATAATATATAATTAAATGTAATGGTCAAACCATTAATCAGGTGACTTGATGATATTCATGAGAAGAAGGATGAGGGAACCATGGAGGAATTAGAAATAATATATTCCACATGACATAGCGTGGGTCTGCATCCAAAAAAACCTATATTACATCTAAAGAAATTATTAGATCACCATTTTCATGTCACAAAGACATTTGATGTTACGCCAGTCTCCAAAATTTTCATACAAAATCTCATCCTAAAATGATATAATTATAAAGCAACCCCATGATCAGGAATAATGTTTCAAATATAAAGGGGTATTTTGTTTTAGATTTCCTGGATAACCTCACACTCCAATGTCATCTCATGGGCTAGAGAACATTACAAACAAAATGCAATATATTGGCCATTATGATGCTCTATTTTGGAAAATTATAATTGTAACGATAATGAATATTTTTTCCAGTAGCAATATAGCCTTAACCTCATTACACAAGTTTATTTCATACTAAATTTGGTTTTTTTGGCAACATACATTCCATCCTCCGGCCAATGTAGTCTAAAAAAGCTTATGATTATGTCCCCAAGAAAATATAATCATGTGAAGCTAATAAATGCTATATTTATAGGATAATTCCTTAACATTTTTCTCCCCCAAGAGAATACATGATGTATAAATAATGGATATAAATTATGAATCATTACTAGTCATTTATAAGGAATTAGTACACATGGATGAAAAGAAAATATAATGGGTTCATCTGGTATTCCTCATACCCACTTCTCAACCAAATTGGGCAAGGGATTAATGAACTTGGAAAATTGTTCCTGATGATGGAAAAAGAAGCACGAGGAGATGATAATGAGAACTAAAAAACATTTTAGAATTTAATACTGAAGGATGCATATAAAAATGGAGGGATTATACAATAATGGAGGTTCATTATTTTGTAACTTTTATAAAGACCCGCGGTAAAAAAATTTGTTATAATTTTTCATTTTCATTCTATTTAAATATATTTATCATGTTTCTCTTTTACCATTTCATATTTTTTTATTTTTATTTTTACATATCATCTATTTTATTATAAAGATCTAACCAGATAATTTTTATGGAGGAGGAACCAAGGATAATCTAAAGTTTTTATTAAATCCAATTAATCTATTTAATTTCTACTCTAAATTTAACCAAGGGTAACAACTTGTGTGGGTTAGTGGTAGTTCATTAAATATAAATTTTATTGGTAGATCATTTTCTTATACCAACTATTCTCCTCCCTTCACCTTGTTTTCATTTCATACTATGTTTCCATGGTTATTAAGGGATGAATGGGTATAATAGAATCCTAGGGAGGTCATTTCGGGAGTTGATTTCATTGAGGAGGTCCTGATCATTCAAACCAAGATGGAGGTTGATTTAAAAGGTAATAAACAATTATTTAGTGAAATATGAATTCAAATCATTTTTATGTAGAGTATAGTCACAAAAAGGATTTTGTGTGTGAATAATGACTGAATATAAAACTAATCCAAGATACAATTTGGAATATACACGTAAATCCCTGTAAGAGTATCACCTCTCTCTGTAAATCATTCTATTTTTATTCCAAATTACATGTTTTCTTTTTTACCATACGCTCTACCCAAAATATCTCATTTATCTTATCCTTTTTAAATATTATTAATAGATAATGAGATTTGTTAATTAGAGAGGTCTTATTCAAGATATGACCTAGGTATTCTACTGGATACCCTATAGAGATTAAAATTCTATTAAGGATTTGTTTATAAAAAACTTCTTCAAAAATTTGGCACCATTTTTATATATTAATCCACTCTTATATTCAACAAATCATGTTTTTGTTAAAATTTTAATAAAATTAAAAAAATAAACTCTATATTTAACTGGCCCTTGGTATTAAATAAAAGGTGGCACAACTTTCTAGAAAATTAATGGAGCTTGTAAATATTGTGTTACAGATGAGGTTATCATGGAGTGAATTGATGATACCAAAGAATATCTGGACAATATGTATCATGAACTTTTATGGACGGAATTTTACAAAATTTATGAGAAATTTAATAAATTAATATACTTATTAAATGAACTAACATAGCCACTATGACTCCATCTCATAGCTGATAAATATATATTTGGGTTGAGAATACCCTTAATGTGAAGGAGATTTTCCCTAATTTCCAAATTACATATAATGAAAAATGGATATGTTACATTTAATGATATATGATATTGTAAATATTAAAAACATTTTTCATCCCAAGTCAATAAGAAGTTATGATTGGGAAATATCATTTGGCACAAATTATGGCTTCATCCTATTTCATGTTTCAATCATAATGTGTAGTTGAAGTATATCATCTACACTACCTATACAATTTTATTGAATTACATGATATAATAATAGTCCCATGTATCGTAAGGTATGATCTATTTGGAACTATATTTATTCACTAAACATGTTGGGGAATTAAATCGATTGTCTCCTTATTCACCTACGTCTTGGTTATCCAAAATTAAGCATTAAATATAATGGAAATATTGGAGTTTAATTTATGTAATATTAGTATGCGTTAGTCAAGATTTATTTTCATTGTATGTATTAACTCTTAATGAAAATACCTGGAAATTCTGTGGATTTTTTTTATCAGAAATACATGTGATTTTACGAGTCCCAAAAAATTGACAGTGCATGATTATGAGGCCCGGTGTTCCCGTAATCAATTTCCTAAGTTTTGTTTAGGGATTTTCAGTAAATGTATGAGTGGGTTTTTATAACTTTTGAACTGGTGCTCAGAATTGAAATCTGAGGAAAATGTTGAACTCGTAGTGCCGGTATTTGCTTAAGGAGACTTTCACTTTGATGGTAGTGGGTCGAGAATAAAAATTAGTTTTTGGGTTTTCGTGGAAAATAATAAAATAAAGTGAGCATCAATTTATTTTTATTTGAGCCGCCATGTGGGTGTTTGAAGGTGGGTCCCACTGGATCTATATCCTCTTTGTGGAATTTTAAAGTGGGTACCACCAGGGCTTAACCTCCCATGACCTGTTATGGTGGTGGGGACCACCACGCCGCAACATCCCATGTGGGTTAATGTGGTGGGGACCACCCGAGACCACATAACCTCCCAATTTGAATAATAGGGGTGGGGACCACCCAACACCTATTAATTGGAGGAGAGGAAAATCTCTCAACTCCCCTCATTAATGAGTGGGATCCCCTTGACCTACCCTACCATTTATGGCGCCACCCCCCCCCCCCCCCCGTTTAATTATTTGAGCCAACGCATAACTTGTTATGCCAAATCCTACCCATTAATTAATTGAGCCATCTATTGTAATTAAACTCTAAAATTTGAATTTTAATCCCAAGAATCTAAAATATTATAAAATATATTATTTGGAATAGTAATCTATTTACTTTTGGCTTTTGGGTGGAATATTGGGTAGAGGAGAGATTGGGAGAATTAGAATTCTCCGACGAAGAACCCTATATCCCAATGAAGAACGAAGAATGTGTTCTTCCAACGAAGAACAGTGGAAAAGAGCTTCTTTGACTTCTTTCTCAAAGGAAACTAACATGGGCAGTCTTCAACTACTGACTTCCCTCATCGTCATAAATGAACCAACGCATGAGCTCAGGATTGAATGTGTGCAGTGGACGCGATGAATAATGATCTCCTCTGTCTTCTTCCACGAGACTCCGTTGACGACCAACGACCAATGTAGGGGGTTAATTTGGTTAATATTACCTTAATTTTTCTCTTATTCCGTAGGAAAGGAATCATTGTGGATGTTGTGAAACAATTGAACTTCATCTTTCTTAATTCATGATGAGTCAAATGGTACCACCCTTAAGGTGGTGGTATGGGCCAGACCAACATGGCCGGACCCCTCCGCCCTTCTAGTTTGTGATGATCTTCGGCATGGAGACGTAACAACGAAGCAGCGTTGAAGGCGAAAAAAGAAATAGGCAAAGGTCATGCTTCCTATGGCATCCTCGAGATGCGCCGCGCTTCCCGCGACATTCACAAGTCCTTCCGCGCTCTGGCCGCGCTGCACTCCTGGATGAACCACGACCCTCCGGCCGAGCCACCCTGGCCACGCCGTCTGCCGGCCGAGCCACCCTAGAATGCACCGCTGCTGGCTTTCCCAGCCACCCACTGGCCTGCTTGTGCCACCTGGCTCCTGGCCGCCGCTGGGCTTCTGTGCGCCCTGGTCGAACCTCACTGGGTCTTGCAAGCCCGAGCAGCACCGAACCGCACCTGCCCAGCCGTCTCCTGGCTCCCGGCCGCCCGGCCTCTCGTGCCACCACCCGACCAAATGGGTGTCATCGTCGTGCTGGCCTCCCAATCTGGCCCACACCCCCCCTTGTTGTGCCCTAGTCGAACCGGCCTGGCCGCACCCTCTGGACCAAGCCGTGCTGGGTTGCATGCTCGAGGCACTCCGAGCCAAACTGGCACCGAGCTCGGGCCGAACCGCCCACACGACCTTCTGGGCTTGGCCTAGCGGGCCAGGATGAACCTAACAGGCTGTCCCTCCCAATGGTCTGGGCCAGACCAAACAGGTCTAACTAGGTCAACCCAAACCGGGTCAGCCCAGATGGGGTCGGACCGGGTCAGTCTGACTGGGTCGGACCGGACCCAAGCCCACTACTATCCCTTTACTTTATTTGGTCATATCTATGGCACCAGACGACCGTTTGATGAACCATCAGCGTCACTGGTGTTCTTCGAGCATGGCGGTCCCTTTAATTATACCCCACTGGAGTTCGGGGTAAAGTTGAGATATGGTCAGGTTGGATCGTACATGAATCCAACGGGGCCCCCTGGACTAAAGGTCTAATAAGTCACAGACCGTACATCCTATTGAGGGGTCATCTATTGCGTTGAGACCCCTATGACGTGGCGTACCTTTGAGATACTTCTACGTGGGACATCGTGACAGTTTGAGTATCGACCTATAGCTCGTGGAGCTGATCCTCCCAGAGACAATGAAACATTTTGTGGAAACCTAGTAGATGGATAATACCTGAATAATGCTGACTGATTTGACTCAGAGTGATTTGAATAACCTAGTGGTAAGCGCCTTGGTGTTGCGGCAGACCCACAGTGGGGAGCGCCTTGGTGTCGCGGCAGACCCATGGTACTCGACAGAAGTAGTACCTTAGTAGGATACGAGGGAGAGAGCCTTGGTGACATGGAAAACCCACGGTGGGGAGCACCTTGGTGACTCAGCAGACCCATGGTACTCTACGGGAGGAGTACCTCAACAGTCCAAGGTTAGTGGTAAGCACCTTGGTGACACGACAGATCCACTGTACTTAATAGAGGAGGAGTTCTATAGCAGTCGAGGTTTCGATAGTGTGACTGGGGATGTTACTTGATACTACCACTGGAATAAAATAATTGTTTGAGTTGAGTAAGTTACTTTTTTGTTTACCTCCTGATTGAGATGGATTACTTAATAACTTAGGTATATGTATGGGTATATACCTATATAGGGTTATCAGTTGATTTCATACTTTGTGGTGTGTCATTGTTGGATTTGTGAGACCTTGAGGGTCTCAAGGTCCCTACTGAGTATCGTTATACTCACCCCTGCACGGGCTATGCTTGCACCTCGTTATATTTGATGCAGACGACAGACAGTGCTGACCGAGGCTGAGTGTACCAGGACTGGGCGATACCCAGAGGTGGACCACACAGTGTGACGGTACACGGAAGAGACAGAGGGACGTGGAGTGAAATGGATGCTATCTGTACCTAATCTTCATGTATGATTTCATGGTGGATGATCCAGGAGCCTTTTCCCTTTTTCATGTACTTTTGCTTTCAGTTTCCTTTTACTTTACAGTTGGCCTTATATTTCCAGCCCCCTTTTTACTTTTCAGCACTCCATTTGTATACAGTTTTATTTAGTGTTTTGTTTCTTGCTCATACCCTGCTGTGTTCATTATCATGTTATAAAGGAAAAACCTTCCCATTTTAGGGATTTATGCCTTTTCTGCTAGTCTACATCCTTGGCCTATTGAAGGCGGGATTGGGGTAGTCACGGCATAGGCCCCGGGGGATGGGTCATGAAAAATTGGTATCAGAGGATTCAGTTCTACCACATAACTTAGGACTCTCATCATTTCTGTGAAGAAATAGTGTTAAGGGTGATGATTGTTGTTTTCATTTCAGGGATTCCAGTGTTGGTGAGGCGGCCGACGTACTTATACACCAGGACCCTAACTACTGATTTCCAAATCAGTGCACGAAAACACTGAATGCGTGTGTGTTTTAAATTTTTTTCCTTAAGTCAGCTCAACTAGTTCATCTCACCAGGTATAATATTTCACCATGTCGCATCTGTTTCTTTTAGGATTCCTCCCTTTGGATGACCATCTAAAGCCCCGAGAGTGGTACACGCAGATAGCCCACCGAGCGATAAGGCCCTGGTGCAGGGCCCTCTTCCAGCGGAGGCACTAGTGGTACCACTACCCATTAGGCCACCGATACCACCAACCCCAGCAGTAGACGATCCATGCCACATGAGTGCGTTGCATGAGTTCCAGTGCCAGAGGCCACCCAGGTTTAGGGGAGAGACAGAACCCCCATGCTGCCGAGGATTGGCTGGATGCAATGGTGAGAGTCTTCAGACCAGTAGGGACACCAGTCGACCTTATGGTGATCCTTGTCGTGAGTCTCCTTAATGTAGTAGTAAGCAAATGGTGGAGCCTGGTCCTAGAGGTGCGTGACGAGGTGAAAATACTATGGGAAGAATTCGAGATCCTGTTTCGGGTGGAGTTTGTCCCAGCCACCCTACGTGCAGTGCAGATACAAGAGCTACTTCACCTGTAGTAGGGAATAATGACGATGCAGCATTACTCAGTGAGATTCACTAACATCTCGTGCTAATCCACAGATATGGTATGGGACCCATTCTTCCGGGAATGGACCTTTGAGTTGGGGTTCATGTGAGAGATCAGGTATTTGATGATCTCTTTCAGCATTCAGACGTAGGCAGGGGTGTTGGAGCGATCCCTCTTATTATAGAGTTTCCTTGTTGAGCAGTCTCTAGTAGTGAGACCCACCACACGTCGAAATGCAGTGGAGTCTTCTGCAGTTGGTAGTAGACATATGTTGCAGAGGTCCAAGAGGACCCGAGCCACGGGTGGATGACTGCATGACTCAAGATTGGTTGTGCGGGGAACTCGGGTCAAAGATATACATGCTAAGAGTGGGTAGTATTTCACATGCAGTGGGTAGGGTCACATGGATCGTGACTGTCCAACCCACCGTTCAGATGATCAGCAGATGGTCGAACGACCTCCAATGAAGAGACAAAGATTCGATCGAGGCAGTCCGCTAGAGGCATGCAGACGTGGCAGTGGAGCTGGACGTGCAACGAGCGGTGGACAACGTTTCGTGGTGTTACTGCCACCACCACCAGGAGGTCCACCTCGACCATAGAGATCAAGTGGACATGGTAGAGCTCAACTCCAGGCAGCATAGGCTTACGATCAAGACGCTCTTTAAATTATTCGAGGTATGTTCTATGTCTACTCCACCTTAGCTGCAATTCTTATTGACATAGGTTTCAGTCACTCTTTTATTGAAACTGCCCTCGTTCGGAGCTTGGAGATTCCGACGGAGCCATTGGCTCGATCCTTATGGATAAAGACTCCTACATGAGAAGACTCGATGATTACACAATGGTTCGGGATGTGTGAGATTACTCTAGCAAGCGAGATCTTTAGTTGGGATCCCCTAGTAGTGGCGTCAAGGACTTACGAAATCATCTTGGGTATGGACTAATTATCTACAGTCAATGCTCAGATCGACTGTATTATGCGCAATGTGTGGTGCGTACGCACAGATGGGACCAGGTTTACCTTCACTGGTGAGCTGGGAGCCTTTGTAGCATAGGAAGGACTTACTTCGAGGAGGATGCAGTCGATCACTAATCAGTTGGTCTGCCTTTCCCTTGGATTAGTTTGTGTGAAGAGTTCGAGCTATCCTGTAGTGGTGGACTAGTACACGGATGTTTTCCCTAACAATGCTCCAGGACTACCTCCTCACAGAGAGGTTGACTTCTACATTGACCTATACCATGATACATCAAAAATATCTACACCAGCTTATTGGATGGCTCTCGTAGAGCTTCGTGAGCTATGGGTACATCTAGAGGACTTGCAAGAGAAACGATTCATACAGACCATTTTTTCTCCCTAGGCAGCCCTGATTCTGTTCGCCAAGAAGTCGGATGAGATCTTGAGGCTTTGTCTCAACTACTATCACCTAAACCTGGTGACCGTGACGAATAAGTACCCACTCCCGAGGATTGAAAACATCTATGATCAGTTTAAGGTATCACAGTTGTTCTTGAAGATAGACCTCAGATCAAGCTATCACCATCTCAGAGTTCGAGATAAGGACATGTAGAAGGTGGATTACAGATGTCGGTACGTCCACTACAAGTTCTTGGTTATGCCTTCTGGCATAGAAAAAACTCCAGCAGTGTTCATGGGACTCATAAATAGGATTTTCCAGCCTTACCTTGATCGCTTTGTCATAGTCTTCATCGACGAAATTCAAATTCACTCAACTACTGAGGAGGAGCATGCCTACAAATTACAGGTAGTATTGGAAACACTCTGAGAGCACCATATTTATGGTAAGCACTCAATGTGATAGTTTTGGATCCAAGAAGTTCTCTTCATGGCACGCGTCATCTTGGAGGATGGAGTTGTTGTGGATCCAGCGATGATTGAGGCGATATATTCTTGGGATCCACCCAGGAGTGTAACAGAGGTACGATGTTTCCTGGGTTTGGCTTGTTACTACCGGAGATTCGTTCCAGACTTCTCTATAGTTACAACACCACTCTTAGCCTTGATGAATACTAGGAAACCCTTCGTGTGGTCGAAGAGATGAAACCAGAGCTTTTAAGAGCTGAGGCAAAGGCTGACTAGAACCCCCATCATGAGGCTTCTAGAGGAAGGTGTAGGGTATGTTGTCTAATGCGATGCATCAAGTAATAGACTTGGGTGTGCACTGATGTAGGAAAGAGCAGTGATCACATATGGTTCTCGGATGCTGAGAAATCATGAGAAGAACTACGCTACCCATGACCTGGAGTTAGCAGCAGTGGTCTTTGCCATGAAGATGTGGCAATAGTATCTGATGGGAGAATGTTTTACCGTGTACTATAATGACAAGAGTCTCAGGTATATCTTCTATTAGAAGGTCCTAATCCTTATACAACCATGATGGATTGAGTTACACTTGGACTATGACTTTGAGATTATCTATACTCTTGGAAAGTAGAAAATTATAGTAGATTCACTCAGTAAGAGATCTGGCATACAGCTGCTTGGTGAGGTGACGGAGTAGCTGGCCACTTTGTAGATATAATTTGTGGATAGAGATGGAGCCGCTTTCATTCAGTCCCTTCCAGTCACTCCCCCACTTATTCAACGTGTTAGGGAGGCACAACATGGGGATGCTGACTGCGAGGTACGACTTGGTGATATATCCACAGGACAGACACCTGATTGATTTTATGAAGGTGGGGAGCATGTCATCCTCTTCAGAGGATGTACTATGATACCAGTATCATGTTTGTGGAAGTGTTGAGGGATTTCCACATATCCCCTTTAGCGGTACATCCGGGAGTGGTGAAGATGTACTAGGACCTTCAACGACAGCACTGTTGTCCAAGTATGAAGAAGGCAGTATCAGAGTTTGTCTCTCGATGCCTCACTTGTCAACAAGTTAAGGCGGAGCACCAGGTACCAGCAGGCTTGGTTCATCATTTAGAGGTCCCATATTGGAAGTGGAATGGGATATCCATGGACATCGTGACTATAATTCCATGTAATTCCATGGATCATGACTTGATTTGGGTGATCGTTGATCGACTCACTAAGTCGTCCGACTTCCTACCGATCAATGATAATGGTTCATTAGAGAGGTTGGGATGCCTCTATGTGCATAATATTGTGTGGCTACATGGATTACCTTCACTTATTGTCTCTGATCATGAGGCACAGTTTACTTCCCGGCTATGGAAGGTGTTGTAGGAGGCATTCGGGATGTAGATTCGTCCGAGCATTGCCTTCTATCCTCAGACGGATGGACAGACTAAGCAGAGCATTCAGACCCTCGAGGAAATGTCACGTGCATGTGTCTTAGACATCGGTCATAGTTGGGAGGATCAATTACCTTTGGTAGAGTTTGCATACAGCAATAGGTATCACTCCATCATAAGGATGGAACCTCATGTGGCATTATATCTTTTTTGTGTTGGACTGAACGTAGGAAGTCAGCACTATTGGGACCAGAGATGGTACGAGCTACCACGGAGAAGGTGCAGATAATCTGGGAGAGGATGAAGACTGCACATCACAGAGAGAAGTGATATGCTGACAGGAGACAGAGACCTCTGAAATTCAAGGATGGTGACCACGTCTTTCTATGTGTCTCACCTCGACAAGGAAAACAGATATTTGGCCTAGGAAACAAGTTATCTCTGAGATTCATCGAATCTTATCAGGTCCCCAGTAGAGTTAGTGAGATATATTACTACTTAGCTCTTCCACCTCAGTTTTACCGAGTGGACGACGTCTTCAACGTATCTCAGCTGAGGAGAAACGTGCACTACCCTTCACACATCATCAACCGTGGAGAGATGGATGTCAATGATGGGGTGACTTTCACGATGGTTCCAGTGGAGATTGAGGATCGACATGAGTGGTTCCAACGTGGATGGTCGATACCTTTGGTGCGCGTTCACTGACAGCACGGGAACCACCTGGAGAGCACTAGGGAGAGAGAGGCTCAGATGCTTGCTCCGTACTCCCACTTGTTCCCTTTGTTTGAGTTGTAGGTTACGGGGATGTAAAGCCCTGTGGTGGGGGCAATGTAAAGACCTAGAAATTCAGTGGAATTGTTTCCCTAAATTCATGAGAATTTTATGATTTCGCGAAAATTGATGGCGCATGATTCTGATTCCCGGTGTGCCCGTAATCAATTTCTAAAGTTTTTCTAGGGTATGTTCAGTAAATGTACGAGTGAGTTTTGATAACTTTTGACCAGGTGCATGGGATTGAAATATGAGGAAATCGTTGAACTCGCAGAGCTGATATTCACTTAAGGAGACTTTCACTTCGACGGCAGTGGGTCGAGAATAAAATTTAGTTTTTGGGTTTCCTTGGAAAATAATAAAATAAACTGAGCTTCAATTTATTTTTATTTGAGCCACCATGTGGGTGCTTGGAGGTGGGTCCCAATGGATCTATAACCTCCTTGTAGAAGTTGGATGTGGGGACCACCAGGCCATAATATCCCATGAGAGGTTATGTTTGTGAGGACCACCACGCCTCATCCTCCCATGTGGGGTTAATGTGGTAGGGACCACCCTAGACCTCATAACATCCCAATTTTAATAATAGGGGTGGGGACTACCCGACCCCTATTAATGAGGGCAGTGGAAAATCTATCAACTCCCCTCATTAATGTGGGGGAGCCCCTTTACCTCCTATATCATTTATGGTGCCATCACCTCTCTTTTAATTATTTGAGAAAATGCATAATTTATTATGATAAATCCTACCCTTTAATTAATTCAGCCATCTCTATTAATAAAATGCTACAATTTGAATTTTAAACTGAATAATCTAAAATAATAGACAATCTATTTTTTTGGAGGGGCTATCTATTCGCTTTTGTCTTTTGGGTGGAATATTGGGGAGAGGAGATCTTTGGATAATTAGAATTCTACAATGAAGATCACCATCTTCTAATGAAGAACAATGAACGTGTTCTTCCAACGAAGAACACCGAAAAGGAGCATATTCAACTTTTTCCTTAGAGGCAACCGATGTGGGATGACTTTGACGACCGAATTCCCTCCCCATCATGGTCAATGAACCGACGCATGATCTCGGGATTGAAAGTGTGCGGCAGACGTGAAAAACGACAATCTCCTCTGTCTTCTTCCATATGACTCCATCGACGACCAATGATCAAGTTAGGGGTTAATTTCACTGATATTACCTTTATTTTTCTCTACTTTTTTTGGAAAGGAATAATTGTGGAGGTTGTGAAACAATTTAATTTCATCTTTCTTACTTATTGATGAGCCAAATGCTACCACCCTTAATGCGGAGGGTGCAGACCAAACCAACACGGCCCGACCCCTCCACCGTTCTTGTTTGTGATGATCTTCAGCATGTCAACATAACAATGATGTGGCGTTGAATGAGATGAAGGCAACAGGAAAAGGCCGCACTTCCCATGGCCTCCATGTGCCACGTCGTGCCAAGGCCGTGCTTTAATCCAGGCTGAACCGCGGCCCTCCGGCCCAGCTGACCTGGTCGCGCCATCCGCTGGCCAAACCGACCAAGCCACCTTGGCCCGCACCGCTTCCAGCTTCCCCATCCACCCGTAGGCCTACACATGCCCCCCTCGGCTCCCGACCGCCTCCTGGCCACCCGCTGGCCTGCTTGCTGGCATGCTCGGCCCCCTCCCTACTCCTGGCCACCCGGCCTCCTGAGCCGCCACCTGACCGAACCGGCGCCCTGGCCGCACTGGCCTCCCGAGCTGGCCCATGACCCCCCGTCCGTAGCCCTGGTCAAACAAGACGGGTCGGGCCCTCCTGGCCGAGCCGCATCGGGCCTCACCGTCTCGGCGCTCCGAGCCGAACCGGCCACAAGCCAGGGCCGAACCACCCACGCGGCTAGCTGGGCGGGGCCCAGTGGGCCAGGCCGAATGTAATAGGCTGACCCACCAAATGGGTCGGGCTAGATCCAATAGGTCTGACCGGGACAACCCAAACCGGATCGGTCCTGACCGGGTCAGATCGGACCCGAGCCCACTACCGACCCTTTATATTTTTGGCCATATCTTTGGCACTAGACAACCGTTTGACAAACCTTCAGCGATACTCGAATTTTTGGAGCGCGACGATCGCTTTGAGTATACCCCACTAGAGTTCAGGGTAAATTTGAGATATGGTCATGTTATATCATGCACGAATCCAACCAGGCACCAGGAATGAAAGGCTAATAACTCACAGACTGGGCTTTCAATTCATGCACCTTCTGTTGCATTGAGACCCCTATGACGTGGAAGACAATTGGGATACTTCTATGTGAGACTTCGTGATAGTTGGAGTATCAACCTATAGCTCGTGGAGCGGATCCTCCTGGAGACGAGCATGCATAGTGTTGAGACCTAGTAGCTGGATGAGAACTGATTACTGCTGACTGATTCGACTCGGAGTGATTCGACTAGCCTAGTGGGAAGCGCCTTGGTGTCATGGTAGACCCACAGTGGGGAGCGCCTTAGTGTCGCAGCAGACCAGTGGTACTCAATAGAAGTAGTACCTTAGCATGCTATGAGGGGGAGCACCTTGGTGACGCGGTAGACCCACGGTGGGGAGTGACTTGGTGACGCTGCAGACCAACGGTACTCGACAGGAGGAGTACCTCATTAGTCTATGTTTAGTGGGAAGTGCCTTGGTGACACGGGAGGCACACTGTACTCGATAGAGGAGGAGTTCTCCAGTAGCTAAGTCATCGATAGTGTGAAAAGGGATTTTTCTTTATACTACCCCTAGAATAAAATCCTAGTTTGAGCTGAGTCAACAACTTTTGATTTTACCTCATGATTGATACAGATTAATTAATAACTTTGGTATATGTATGGACATATACTGATGTAGGGTTATCTGTTGATTTCATAATTTTTGGATTATCCTTGTTGGATTTACGAGACCTTGAGGGCCTCGGGGTCCCTACTTAGTATTGTTATACTCAACCCTACATGGGCTATTCCTGGACCTCATGGTGATGGATGCAGACGATGAACCGTGCTGACTGAGGCTGAGTGTAATAGGACTGGACGATACCCAGAGGTGGACCACATGGTGTAACGGTACACGAAGGAGACAGATCGATGTGGAGTGTTGTGGAGGCTCTTTATACCTACCCTTCAGGTAGGATTTCCCGGCGGACGATCTAGGAGCCGTTATCCCTTTTTCCAGTACTTGTACATTCAGTTTCCTTGTACTTTATAGTTGGTCTTGTATTTCTGACCCCCTTATTACTTTTCAGCACTCCTTTTGTATACAGTTTTATTTAGTGTTTTTTTACAGCTCGTACCCTGTTGTGTTCATTTTCAAGTTATAATGTCAATGCCTTCCAAGTTTATGGATTTACGTCTTTGGTGCTAGTCGCTAGCCCCAAGCCTATAGAAGGCGGGCTTGGGGTAGTCACGGCACGGGCCCCAGGGGACGGGTCCTGACACATAACACAATAATTAATTAATACTAATCTAAGGGGAATCCATGAGGGATTTATAAATATCATCCCTATATGATAACAATAGATTTGGTTTATTGATACTTAGTTTAATATTATTACCACTTGAATATTTCCACTTCCACCACATTTTCATATTATGTATCTACTATGTGGTGATTTGTAAAGGATCCCACTCATGTGACAAGTTATTTTGGTGAAACATGTTGATACCTCCAATGGATGGATGTCCTTCAAATTTCACAGTAATGATATTCAATAAACCCATATGATAGTGATTGACCAATCTAGAGTGCACAAAATATTTGAGGACCACTTTTACATCCCAATTCATTTATATTTCAATTATAGTTTTTCTTATTATTACACGATGTTATTTTATTGGGATTCCTAATAATTTTTAATGTCTGTAACAAGTGTTATTAGAACCCTATAAATCCAAATAGTGGTGTCGAAATGAACCATGGATTAGGATATGTGAAATTATTATATGTAATGACAAATTTTATTTAATATTTTCTATCAAATTATTTTTCTAAATGTTGATAGGTTTTTGTTTTGTGGGTTTTGTATTATGTATACAATATATGATTTCAAAATCTATGATGCATTTTAAATCAATGAATTTTCACTAGTCATAGTGTATGGAATCTTCATTTAATTATATATTATTATTTCATAATGTTATGTAAAAATTGAGTAAAGGATCACTTATATGATATCTCATTATATCATAAGATATAATTCAGATGTATGTTTTTAGTCCTCATATGTATTTTTTTAAAATTGATACATATGACTTTCTATTTAGTGCTATGTTGAAAATCTTTACATAAATGGCGTATAATATTTTATGATAAAATTATTTATTATTGAGTTTGAAAGATTTCATGAAAACCATTTATGATCTATTGCATTATCAATTGTATTCTAAAACTCCCACTATAATATAAAATATACAGGATATTGAGATTTTAGTTTTTTTTAATTCATAAATGAATTGGGTTTTATTATTTATAATTTTTTATAAATAATGATAAAATATATTTTTAGAATATATTTTAATATATAAAGTGTTTATAAATCAATTAATAATAATGAATTTATAACTAGTAAAAAATTTATTATTAAATAATTCTTAATATTAATTATTAACATTAAAAATACCATTTATTATAATATATGGAATTATATTTGAATTATATATAAAGTTTTTATTTAGTAACAATAAGGGTATTTTATAAAGAATATAAAAATTTAAAAACTTGGCCATATTATAAATTTTATATATTTTAATTACGAATTATTCATAATAGATTATTTTGAATTTTTCAAATTATGGGTTTTATTTTGGATATTATTTAAGCCACATCAAATGTATTTTATAAATTAATTTGATCAAGGATTAAATATTTATTATGTTTCTGATATTTTTATTATGTAAAATATATACATAATCAAAATTGAAATATAAAATATAAATATTTCATGAAATATCATATAATTAATAAGGAAACATTATATAAGTGATTAAAAAAGATTTTATATTATTAGTTGAACATAAATTGTTTATATTCTTGAATATAGAATTTCTGTAATGAATAAAAAATATATGATGTTTTTAATTAAACTTTATTTATGAATTATTGAGAAATATTTATCACATCTTTAAATTTATTGAGTGTTCATATATTTAAATGTCATTCCCCAATTTCTTTTTAATGGATATAAATTTTTCATTTATTGTGAATAAGTTCATGATTTATTTTGTATTTTTAAACTACTTATTATATATTCTCAGTCCTTTTATTACATGGTAGGTATGATTACACCAGTTTTAGTTTTCATCTACTTGGACCTCATTTTGTAATCAAGTTATTATTTTTAATTTAATTGTTGAATGCGTTATATATGTATCTTAGGTCGTAAAGTTATGATAAATTGTATGATATCTTGCATAAATTGATCTTATATAGAAAGGGATTTGGTTTGGGCTTCACACTAGACTTGAGGCTTATTCCCTATTCTCAAATGGTTAGTGTTGGTTATCTTGGGATCCATAATTAATTATGTAGAGATTTTAAATCTTCTATAATATTAAACTGTAACATTAAGAGTTCATATAGCGTATTCATGGAGTGAATTTGGGTGTTTTTAAAATATTTGGATTCCATTTTCTAGTATGTAACATAAATTCCAGGTAGTGTAACAATTTACTCATCAATATGGTTTGAATATATTGATTTAGTTGATGGAATAATATTTAAAATTAAATCACTTGAGGTGTGTATAAATAAGGGGAATAACATGAGATAAGATGGAAATATATTTTTTTTGGATTTTGTTCCCATGAACCAACTACTATGTATATTATATTTAGTTTATATTCATGAATTTGAATATTAATAAATATATTATCATGTTTTGATTACTCTTTTATTTATCATTAATGTGATAGAGTCCTAGAATAGCTATCTTGTTGAAAATTTAATAGAAATTACAATCTATGATGAGAACCAATAAATGTGATGATAAAATTATTAATCATTATTCAATGGTCAAATAACATTCTATAATGGGAAAAAATGTTTTTTTCATGTTTGATAACTCATAATAAGCTCAGACTTAATATCATGATGTTCACACAGGGTATTCTCTAAGTCAAATAAGTATGATAACTAACCAATCTATATGAATTCCACATATTAGAGGGTCACTAGATATTAATGTCTCTTATCATGTGTTAGGATCCTTATACGATAATATTATTATTAAAAAATCAAGAGTCAAATACTTCAAAGTATTTACCAAATTAGGGATATCAAATGTTAAGAGCAATTTTGGTATATTGGGTGCATCATGAATGATATGTAATTAATGAACAAGTCAATGAGAGATTTGCCCCTTCCATATTTATAGAAGTTAATATATTATCACTTTCAAAGAAAATGGAAACTTTTTAGTAATCTTCATAGATATTGTTTAATGATGAGTTTATTTTATATAGTTAATGAAATATGTATCATGCACATAAGTTGATGACATAGGTGTGAAACCTTCACGATTAGATATCATGACCAACGGATTATATTACGAAGTGAGAATATTTATGTAGTTGTTTTCATTGTCTCATATCTACTTTCAAATGTGGACACATTAACCCATTTCTAGACAATAATCATGGAATTTAGTAAACTACACCTAATTCCCCTAGGAAACTTTCCTAATTTGTCAAACTGAAAGTTTTTTCATTTATTGCAATTAAATATTATTTATATTTATTGGTTGGAAAAAATATTATCCTCAAACCTAAGAAATTATAAATATTTCGTATTAATTGATAATAATAATTATATAAATAATTACAATCTAGGTAAAAAAATTTTAAAATAAATTTATAATATTTAATTATCACTTGATATTCATATAGAAATATAAGATAATTTATTTTTTAAATAAATAATTTATTTTATTAATTGAACATTAAGTCAATATGTAGTCATCAATCAATGAATATAATATTTATTTATTTACTAGGATTAATATAATGATAATTATTTATTCAGGAGTTCAATATTTAATTCGGGTGATTGGAAAACCAAAGTTTTTTCTCGTGACTTTTTTTTATTTACTAGATTGTATATTATATTTATCATTGTACAGGTTAGTAAATGATATGGTATAAACTGATAATTTTATTAATTTACATGGAATGGGTTTATTTTTGTTTTTGACGAAAAATGAAGGGACTTATTTATATTAATTAATATGAATCTCTATCCGTGGGTTTCTAAATATAAAATTCTAAAAAATGTGAGATGGTGGATTTTTTTTAAAACATTAACCTCCATATAGAATTATCTATGAAAATTGTATATAATATTTTATTCTAATGTAGAGATGTTCTCTCTTACTCTTTTCCTCCAATTAATTTGGTGAGATAAAGAGATTATCCCTTTAAACTGAATAGACCCCTATAGTGATCAAGGGAGCAATGCAAGATGATAGAAACTGTCCCACTAGGTACTGGAGTACCATTAGTAAAATTTCAAGATTAAAATAGAAAGTGTGAATAACACCAATAAGGGATCTGTATTTCATCCTCATCAATATAATGAATATAAAAATGAATGGAATTAGGATGATCAAAACCTTAATCAATGAAAGAATTATAGATCATGGTATTTATTCTTTTTATTAAATTAATTATAAATTAATGTTAAACAAATTCTCTCCTAGTTTAGGTGAAAATGTTTTTCAACATTACATAAAAAACAAATAGTTTGTCATAAAATTCACATCATTTACATTATGTATTATCTAATACATCTAACAAAATTAGTGTTATCTATATACCCAATATGCCCTTTTACTACAATTGAAACAAAAAATTGATATCAGAGTAGTCAAATTAAATTTATAATTAATATTTATTATTGATCATTTATGTATTTTGTTGTCAGTTTTATTTTCAATAAATTTATTCATTCAATTTTATTATTGTGATATCTCGTTATTCTTTTCCTTTCTCACTCGTAAAACCCATAGAAGTAATTGACATATGATTAATATCTAAATAAACATCCAAAGGTGGACCATAGTTTGTACATGGAACATAACTCAACCACATGTTGTTTAATGACACATGATACAGTGGTCATATAGCTAGAAATGATGTAATAATTGAATCACACACAATATAATTAATTTACAAGTAGTGTATTTAATTCACATGTTTTGAAATTAATAAAAAATAAATGTAATTAATTTAAATACAGTGTAATTAATTCACATATATTGTTATTAATTTAAATATGGTGTATCTTTTATAATGAATTCATGTTATTAGTAATTAATTCATATTTTTTATATTCATTAATACTTGGAAAAATTAATTAACATCTCCCATAATTAATTCACAGGTGAGGTAATTAATACAAATGAGGTGTAAGTAATTTATACACAATGTAATTAATTTACAAGACACATAATTAATTCACATTTTCTGTTATTAAATATTTATGATAAGATTAATTCATAGAAGTTTATGGACAATACATTCCAAGCCATCTTGTACTATATGTAAATTAATTTACATGGATAAACTAAAAACTATTTTATTACTCTATAAACCACATAATAACGAGTTTCAGGCCTCATTTATTGACTCGTAAACTCTATATGATAGGTTTTATATTATATTAGTTACATAATTTATTTCCATGTAAATTTTGGAACTACAAGTATTATATGTCCATTACATACAATATACTCCATGTGTATTAAATCAATACATAAAAATACTTTTTATATGTTTTGTGTGTCATTTGTGGATAGTACATGCTGCGAAATAATTTCACATACCATGTACATCATATGTAATTTGATGTCATTGTATATAACAAGGACTATAAAATATATTTTAGATGGGTATATTCCTTGTATCCTCAATGTAAAATAAATAAACTTAATTAAATTTAATTTAAAATTAATTTATTTAAAATCACAAAGAAATGAAATCTCTGAGATAAATTTGATGGAGATAAATATAAAATGAATTAATTTATTCATTAGCTAATTAATCAGATTAATTCACATACATTAAATCTAAAAATAATAATAATGTGAAATTAATACTAGAGATTTATTTTATGTATGAATTCAATTCAATAATAGATGATCATGAATATAGGCATTCCAATGTTTGTGTTGGAGGACTTTTCATTTAATTATTTCATGGGGATTTTTCAGTTATTTTCCTAAATAAAATTTATGCCATGCGAGTCATCCACCCTCACTATTATTTTTATACCAATGTTCCCACCATTTATCTTATGTAAACCCTATTTTATGGTTCACTTATACTATATGTAAACTCAAAAAAATTAAATGATAGATATCCCAATAACAAAGAGATTGTTCAAGATGGACCCAATGTGAAACCAAACCATGGAGATACATAGGACTAAGGTAGAACGTTGCTAAATTGAGCCTAAATTAGATCATGGATTTCCCCCCATAAGGATAATATTTTTCCTATTTTCAACTAAATAAAATAAATAAAATAAATATCTTTATCGTAAATTTTTTTTGTTAATTTTACTTCTATCTTCTGTATGATTTATTTCATAGATGCTTGACCGTGATCAAAACAATATATTTACTATTGTGAATAGTTGGAATTAAAATGGATGTATTATTTATAATTATTTTGTCCAATCATTGTTAATTACTTAAGTTAAATCTAGTTAATGTTAATATTACATGTAAATAGGTAAAATAATAATTTTTTCACAAAATAGATAGAAAATATTTATTCTTATATTATGTCAAACTATAAATTTCATTTCTAGATTTATGGTGAACCCACTAAACTATGTGTTAGAATTGCCTTGGTAGGACACTAACATTTTTCAGGATGTTATAATAATGGTTTTAGGTTTAATTAACAATATTCACATTAAGAGTATTATTCCTTACTAGAATTGATGTCTCTAGAAGGCATGTGTAGAGGAAATTTGAGTTGAGTTTTAATGATTTTGGAGTCTACTCAACAGATCTTAGAAAATTTGGAAATATTACCTCGATAAATACCTATGAGTAATTAAACATTCCCTTTATTGGGTTATAAGTAGGAAAATATTGGCCCTATCCACTAGAATTTCAACATCAAATGACATTTTAAATTCATTAGTGAGGATCATCGATAATTGATAAAATATTGGTAGACCCAATGATATAATCAAATTATTTCAACCCTCTTCTTTTACAATCATTTAATGTACTCATATATATTTAACTATGGTAAAAAATTAAAATAAAAACCACAAAAACATTTTAATCATTCACTAATTCATGGAACTTCATTACAAATACAAATTTCCTAGAGTAGCATAGATGTTTTAAACATCATTATCGTAGTTGACCTTATGTTGTACGTTAAAATTACCTAAATCCAATCATATTACAATCTTTTATAGGTGTAAAGGGATATCTATAATAGAAATATAGAGGTTGTTTCCTCCATGTTACTTTTATTCAATCACATCAGAAGAAGAAATAGAGGCTTAATGATAAATGAGATCCACCCTTTACTAATTTATTATAAATTTTTAAGGTTATTCTTTTCATATAATCATGCCATCAAATATTTAAATACATTGTTTGAATTTATGTTTCCATTTATATAATATAACTCCATTATTCTCATGTTATCATCCTTACCACCAAGGTTCTCTTTATTCATTGATGTTTAGATGAAAAAAATGGATAAATCGATCATAATTTCTTTAAACAACACATGAACTAGAAAATAAGGTTTTGTGGATATTTTTCCCTCCCTCATTGTAGTGAAAAAATTGGAATTCATGGTTGAAAATCCCATTGACTTTTACATCCAATTGTTTCAATTCAATGTATTTCAATAAGATAATGGATTCATTGGGACGAAAATGAATAGTAGGTTATTTACTTATCATGTGAGTAGAAGTAGTTATTGGACGAATTTAAATAAATTAGACTAGAAGTAGTAATAATATTGTAGAATGTTGATAATTTAATATAATATTTCCATTGTACATGTTGGGTATCAAAATAAATATAATTTAAATTTATTAATAAAATTTATAAATATTATAAGAATTAGAGTGAATGTCATAGATGATGGGAAATGGGGATTCATATGATAGTAGTGAGAATACAGAGCTTCTAATGTACTAGAATGGATTAATTTGAGACTCTAATGAGTGTTATCAAAAAAATTGTCATAGTTTATAGTTTGAAAAAATGAGAAATTATTTATCTTTTGGAATAAATGTTCTTCTGGTACTTCATACTAATGTAATTCTCTTGTAACTCTTAATCATAGACACAATTTATAGTTAATGATGATTATAAAAAATAAGTTCCTTATCTTGTTTTTGAAGGATAATTATTTTCTAATTAAACAGAAATTAGATTACATTTTCCTACCTATTAAAGTAATTTTGTGTCTTCTATGATATGATAAAATCTATACTAAAAAACTACATATAATATTTTATAAAATTATCCCTTTACAAATAAAGTTATAACCCAACAGTTTTAGAGTTAGTTTAGTAAGGATATGTGATTATTCTAAATCTAGATGTAAATTCATATTCCTCATGAGATTAATTTAAATTTTCTAAATATTTAATGATGTAAAATAGTGAACATAGTAAATATATAGGAACCTCCATATTGTGTTTTTAGGAATCCTATTAACTATGTAATAATTGATCATACATGTGGATTAAAGTTATTCCCAAACTCATATTTCCTTATATACATAAATATAGTGATGTTAGTTAAAGTATGATCAATGACGAGTCTAATATATATTAAAAATATTCTTTAATCATTAATTTTTTTTAAATTGAAATGAAACAACTAACTACATTCCAAATATAATGATTAATGGTTATCATATAAATTGAAAAATGATAATAATATATTTTAAAATAACCCCATGTGTGGGTTAATGTTTTTTATTAAAACATATTTTTAGTTACAAAAGAATATTAAACACTTTGTGCACCTCATGTAATAATATTATAGTCACTAAGGAGAATAAACTCTTTTCAAGACTTCCTATATTTAAATAAAGGAAAACTATTTCTATAATGATAGTGGGATAAGCCTTTATATCTATGGGTTATGTCACTTGATGCACTTGAGTTGGAAAAGAAATTATAGACTCTACTGAGCTTTGTTGGATGAGTAGTTACAAAGACACATACTTCATGGGATTAGATAAAAAATGTAGTTTATTTTGTTCATAATAGTGGGAGATACATTTATTTATCCTTGATAACAATGATTCATTGAATTAAGTTGAAAATTTAAATTTAATAAGATTGATAATTATGTATAGAATTTAGTATTGGATTCCCTATATCAGGATTTAGGGACTCTATTTTTGTGGTTTCAAATTCCTTACACCAATTGTCTCTATTCAAGAGAAACATGATGTTAATTAAATAAGATGGTACTAAAAGGCATGATGGATTATTGAATGGTTTAGTCTGTGAAAAAAACATAATAATAATAATAATTTATAAAATATTTTTGAATTATACTTTTATAATAATATTTCTATGTTATTAGCAAAAGGTTGTTGATTCCCAAGGACACATCATCTGGGGGAATCCATACGGAAGATACCAGTACGACACAACTACAAGATGACCCCATGGTATATGTCTATACGGAATGACATGAAAGAGTTAGAGACCTTATTAATTCCCAATAATATATATATATATAACATAAATTAATTTATCGATAAATCATTCATAGTGATCATAGAATAATAATTTTCAAGAAAAGGAGTTCTATGTGTATCTAATATTTTAGTGGGAGCACTATATGTTTTCGAGATATATATTTTTATAAAAAGTGAACAATAAATATAATTTATTACCAGTTTATTGATACTAAATATTGAATTTCTCCAAGAATTACATAATGTAACGAATATGTTATTGGGAAAAAGATATAAAAAACTAGATACATGGGGTTCTAGATCAAGATAAATTACATATATTTAAAATATGCTGAAAAATACATGTTGAGTGGTGCATTATAGGTGAATATACACCAAATCCAACATAATTGCATAGGATTGCAGTTTGAACTATATAAAAGTACATAGAAAAGAGAAATATATGAGTTCATATTGTCTAGAAAAGTGGTGATACAGATTATAATTATAGTTAAACTATTTTCCTCATTTAGTTAAATTTTATCTAGTATGGGTGTAAGGAAATGGTAATATGAGTTACAAACATTTTTACTTTTACTAGTTTCTATATCCGCAATATGTGAGTATGTTGTGGCAACAAATAAAGACTAAATTGGTTTAGAAATGTTCTATTCATATTATGGGTTATACAAAATGTAATATTTTTATCATTATTATGATAATTTGTGATTTTGGTCCAAAATAAGATGTTAGGAACTGAAAATGGATTAAGAGGTAGGTACTCAGTAATATCATTACCAAATGGATTTTCTCAAGGAGGAAATGACATGATTAGAAAATCATCTAAATATTAATGTGGTTATACCAATCCTATCCATTAAAATATGACAAGCATAAAAATTATTGTAATACTTAGTAGATGCATGTTTATCTTTTGAAAAATAAATCGTTTATAAGAGTTGGCTCTAGTGTAAGTGGGGGTCTATTAGATTTGAATCCATAGAAAAATCTAATTTTTTCTTTATATTTATTTTATATTAATGGATTTAAATTATAATAAAAATCATATCACATATTCATTACTATTTTATGTAAAATTAATTTGATAGTATCCTAGAATATATATCTCACTGAAACAATCATTTTTTCCCAACCATGATTACAACCATGAAATGTTAAGATAATATTTTTAAACATTATTATATAGATGGATTAAATTCAATGATGGGACACATAATATGTAGGTTGTCAAATACGATTACTCATAAATAGATTTGGCTTCATTTCATGATGTTCACAAATGGTAATCACCAAGATGAGATATTATGATAATTGACCCACATGTATGAATAACATATATTATAATGTCCTTAGATAATCATTTTTAGAGAATGTGTAATGCTATTATGAAATTATAATTAATTTTAATTCACATCATGAATTACATACATTGACACACTAAATAAAACTATGATCCCATATATTTATAAGAATTAAGTTTTATTGGGTGTGTCTTGAATGATATGTTATTAATGAATAAGATAAGAAACAATTTATCACTTATATATTTAAATAATTTGATATCTTGGAACGTTGATGGTGATGGTCGTTTTTAATTAAATTATATTGTCATATTTTATCAATGATTTTATTATATATAGTTCAAGAAAGATGTATTATGAATTCTGGTTGATGAAACTAGTGTGAAATCTAGTTGAATAGATATTATGTTGAAGGTATTATATTAAATAGTGACAATTCATATGGGGTTATTGTTTTTATGAGATACGTTCTACCCCTATGGGGGCCTTGACCTATTAATTCTTACAAATTATTGAATTTGGAAAATCCCATTGAATTTTACCGAAGACTAAGCTACAAGAGTCACACAAAACATGTTTTTGTTGATATAAATTAAATAGTATGAATATTTAATAGTTATAATATGTATTATTATTAATAGTGAGAAGTAATATTTATTTAGAATTAATTTATTATAAATATATGATAAATATTTATTCACCATGTAATTATTTAATTACCATAATTTATAATATTTATTTATCTCTTAACATTCATGATGTGGAAAATAATTTAATTTTCTACAAAAATATTGAACTAATATGTAACAATTATACAATGCGTAGAATATTTATTTATTTATTAAATGTGTAATATTCATTTAATTTTTTATTAAAGAGTTCTATAAATTTTTTGGAGGATTACAGGACTGTATTTTATCTAGTGAAAAAATATTTATTTACCATATTATAAATAATTTTTTTCAATGTGTTGGTTAGAACATGCCCTAAAATAAAATATAACAATTATTATTTTACATGGAAATGGGTTATTTGGGGTTTAACATACTACTAATGGATTTTATATAATTAGTTAATATGAAACTTTATCCCAAGGTCTATAAATAGAATATTTTTAGTATTTTGTGATGTTGATCATTGTGGAAAAAATTATCCTCTCTAGAAAATTCTATCCCAATAATGAAAGGCTCTAGAATTTTCCCCCATGCTTGAGAGATTCTCACTTCCACATTATAGGAACTCAAGTAGTATGGATCAAGGGAAAATCCATTTATACTAAAGAAATCATAGCCATGATTAATAGATAGATTCAAGATGATCAGTATTTCTATTCTAGAACATAGTGTGCCGCCAAAAAAATTCCAATATCAATGGATAATGTGGGGATCATTGGTAGAGGGGCTCTACATTTGGTCCTCATTAATGTAATTAATATACAGATTAATGAAATTTTGATGGTCAAGGAATTCATTGAAAAAATAATTCAAGACCATTTTATTTCTTATTTATATTAAATTAATTATAAATTAAATTGAAAAATATCCTCTATTGGTTGTAGTGAAAATATTTTTCAATATCCTTTAGGATAAAAATTATACTATTCACATCATATAAATTTTTGAGGATCCATTTAAAAATAAGAATTATTTGGTATTATACCAAATAAGAACTTACACTATATCAAGTGCCATGGATATTAAATCGAATGAAAAAACTAACTATGATATTCCTATCAATGAAGATATTGGGAAGAATGATATTATACAACTTGGATGTTTCATGATAAATTAATGTGACCATGGATTACAATATGATATTTAAATAAGTTATGAGATGATATTAAGGGTTAGTTTCCTCTTTTATTGTGTTTTTGGGTTATACATAGATTGGAAACTGAAAGGGTTAGGAGACGAGAGGATAACTGTCAAGTTTTCCCATATCACTGATTTAGGGAAGTGGTGTATGGTCATCTATCCATGTTCTACATATTATATGATTGAGATGATTCCTTGAAAAAATAAATAAGGTATTTGTTTCAACCCAAATTGTGGTTAATTTATTATTATGGTATATATTGAAAAATAACATCATTATCTTCTAACATATCATTGATATTAATCATATAGGAACAAGAATCTTATTAAAAGTAACACCTAATACTATTTAATTTAGAAGAGTTCATAAGGGAAAATTATATATGTTGGATTAACCCTTGGTTGAATAGAAATTATTAAAATTGTTTAATAGGTGAATCTAGAAATTTATAAGAGGCGTATAATGTTTCAATTAATGTTTCAAAGGAATTTCATTCAAAATCACTTTGAGTAATTTAATCATCATTCTCATAAGATGATTGGATAAGATTGTGATACTCAATATTATTGAGTATACTAATCGTAGAGAGAGACTAATGATTTCTAGTAATGATTATTATGGTTAAGGAATTCGTTTCATTGTCAACAGTGGTAATGTTTTATAAAATTTGAATGATTTCATTAAAAGTTTATTTAATATTATCAGGTGTATAAAATGGAATAACTAGGAATGAGATGTATGGGTTATGTTTCTATAAATATTTTACAATTGGGAAAAAAATTGAACTATAGGCATAAAAATTAGTTGAAAGACTAAAAATATTTCTTCTGGTAGTCATCCATGGTCAATGTTATTTAATGGTTTAATCATGAATGAGTAGTATGTTGGGACATAAATTCTAATTTTATTTCATCCTATTTTTTCCATTATAATTTTATGGAATGGAATATATTTTTTGGAGTTTTTCTGATCAGTGTGCGGACAGGGATAACACAACCACTCCAAATAGTAGTGGAGTCATCAAAAGTATTTATCTTCGGAAAAAATCATGGTTGTACATAATGTTTAGAGAATGAATTTTTCATGAATTTTGTTCTTGTGATGGTTTACTAGATCATGTGTTTGAAGTAAAAGGAGTCGATGGAGATCACTAGGAACATACCAAATGAATTAATCATCATAAATGTGTGAATGAGTTAAAACCCTGAATACTAGCTATTAATTCTTATAAAAGGTAATTAGTGCCAAGGTACATACTTTCTCCTGGTCATGAATACTATATCAGATAATTGTATTGTGTATAGGTGATATTAACAATGTTAACCATTTTTTAAGAGAATTACGTTGTATCAATCCTATTTAATTAATTATTACTAGTAATATTTTTAGTGTCATGTAATTATTCTACTTCCATTGAATATAATGACGGATATAGTGTTACTCCCATGGCATTCCGATAAAATAGTCAAATAATGTTAATAATTTATATTATTTTCTACTCTATGTACTTACATTTTTTATATTTATATTTCATTTAATGCATGTAAGTATTTGTTGTATCTATATATGATGATCTTATTTTTTGGGTGTTTTATTCAAATTGGTTTCCTACATTTAGAACACTTATTTGATAAACGATACTTTTTGAGAAACAGATTTTCCAGCATAGAACCTCTAGCATGAAAAATTCTAATATATTGGAAATCATAATTCCAATTAATTCATGGAAACCCATAGATAAAAAGTGGTATAACAACCATGGTAATTATTCTATAGATACTAGAAGATTTTTGTGTAGAGGGTACTCAATATATCAGATGGTTTTTGGATTTTCCCTCCTTCCTTGAGGGAATTACAGTTTCCACTTGATGTTGACAAACAATGGAAATTATGTTGTCATATTATAGAATGTTATAGGTTTATTAGTTTTATGAACTGTATTTTTGATTCAATAGAATACATATATAGTGTCATCAAATTCCAAAGGACTTGGTTACACCACTTATTATTGTTTTTCTAGAAAAAATATATAATTCCAAATGGGAATGGATTCACATGAAAGAACATAGGTTATTAAAGATGTCATTGGAATAGAATGTTTAAATCTATATCTGTTAAGTGAAAAAATATTAGGTCACATGAAATTGATTTAATATATATATTAAAACCATCAACACTTACTAAAGTGTTCAAGATGTAGTTATTGTTTATCCTTAGGTTATCAGAAAGCAGACTAGTGTAAGGTCATATAAATTTATTCAACATGAATTAAGGCATGATTCAATGTATAAAGGATAAATTCATCGATGATATAAGGGATTTGATTCTACTATACTAGTATTGATCCATTATTTCACTAATTATCTTAAATATATATTATGATAATAAATTGTTTGATATGCAACACCATGATGAGGTAAACAAACTTTGATATTTTGTTTTAAGAAGACTTTGGTTATGAATGATGATGGATTTATTATTATTTTTCTTTTATTATCAAATATAAATGGCGTTAAAATGATAATCTGTCCTTGTAAATTTTCTAGAAATATTGTTCCAATTAGAGATGTATGAGTCCAACGGATTTAGTTTAACAGACTGTGTACAATATATGAAGTCAAAATAATTGAGTTGTTAGATAGAGCGTGTCAGTAAAATTTTATCCCATTATATTCATAATCCTATAAAAAATATTTTTTATAAATAAAATTATGTATTTTTTCTTCAAAATATAAAATATCATGATGATTAATATTTCAAAAAGATTATGTTAATATTAAAGAATATAATAAGTTTGTGTAACATTATTGGAACAATGTTTCCTAGATAAATATATAAGTTTTAGAAGTTGTGAATGATGTTATTTAAAATGGAATGACGTATGAATTAGTTGGTTAAATGTTTATAAATTCATCATAAAAAATATTTTTTGTAATTCATGGGGATGGATCTTTTATAATTTATCTCATTGATCAATGATTGTTTTTGGAGAGAACTATGAAGTTCATCAACAATAGGTTTTTCAAAATCATCACAAAAAGGTATTATAACATTGTCATTGGACATAGGGAAACTTGTGAGATGATTTAAAATTGGTGTCCAAGTGAATTATTAAAAAAGATAAGTAAAAAAATTTCATTGATTTAAGTATTTTTTGGAGGCATCGTGTTTTTATTTTTGAGTAGAGTCCTCATAAAATAGTTTCTATGAAGAAATTTTAGATGATTTTATGAAATTCTTCTCAATTTTTTTTAAATACATTAATTATGATTGTGTTGATCTATTCCTTCAATGGTTTTAAATATATATAATATTTCATTAATGTTAAAAGAGATAGTTTACTCTGAGATTTAAGTATGTTTACTATAATGTTTTGTTGAATCCTATGTTGTAGGACATTTGAAGGAAATAAATAGAATAATGTTTAGCATTAGAAATTCAATGTTTCATTAGGAACATTAAATTTTTATGTTCCTAATAATCCATCAGATTTTGTATAAATTAATCCTTTATAAAGGGAATAAAGTGTATAGATAATTTTTTTAACCCTAGGAGAATTAATAAATAATTTTGGTGACAACCAAAGATTTTTAGAGATTATCCCATCATAGCATTAGATGTAGTATCACTGGATGAAGTCCAACTAAAAATATTTTTTAACTATTCTTAATGGTCCAATAAGGTGAATATTCAATTGTATAACCATGGCTTTAAACCAGGTATATTGGTATAAGGATTTAAAAAAAAGGATATCAGAATAAGAATATCATACAAAGGGTATCAGATAGATATGTTTAGATAAAGAGACTGATATAAAAGTTCTTACACTATAGTGTGAAATAAATTTAAGGGGAAGAATAAGGACTTATAATAATGAATTTTTAAAGAATTTTGAAGTTGTATTGTGAAAATATAATGAAGCCTATTGACGAATGATCCTTTTATTTCTCCAAAATTTGTTAATAGATATTATTTATGTGAGAATCTGATTAACTATAAAAAGACTATAGTTCCATTAAAGATATTGATATTCATTTCATGTTGTAAACGAAAAAATTATTTTTTTTCATGTGGTTATGATGTCTTATATCATTTAAATACCATACCAAGGTCTATATATTCTTATTTAGTAGTGAACCTTTTAAATTATTATGTTCTTGTGGGAATTATTTTTTTTAATTTTTAGTAGTGTCAATTATAAATAACTCTAGGAAATTGTTTTTTTCATAATTTGATTAAATGAAAATAAGATCACCAATCCCAACCTTTCCATATAAGAGATAAGATAGATATATATCCTTCCATTTAATTGATATCAGAGTAATTTTCCTTCTATTAACTCTTTTCTATGTGAATTTTGAAAAATAAGAATGTTTCCATAGATTTTCATAAACCAATTAAAAATTAGAGGCTTTATATTTTTTATGGGAAGAATAATTTTATTTGGAATTAAATAATTCTTTCCAATCTTTTATCCATTATTTAGGTTGTTCTGGAAGCTTCTACAAATGGTTTCACTCCTCATACTAAAGGTTCTCCCATAACAGCTGCATATTAGAACAATCTAAAGGATGATAAGAATTAAAAAAATTATATAAAGTCCACATTATCTGAAATTTAATTATTAAGTGTACAATTAAATTGAATAACTATATGTGTATAGGATAATTTGAATATTTTTTACGATGGGAACGGATATTTGAAGAGATAAAAGTTATATATACATTGATTTTATTATAATGATCTAGAAATGGGAGATAATGAATCTTTTGGTGAGTTCTTTCGAATGGTTAATGATATTTTAAGCAATAATTGTTTGGTATATATAAAATTACAATATTACGTGAAAGATCATAATATTTGTTCATGGTAAATTTGATGACATGGTATCATACTTCAAAGATATATATCCAAAAACTTTCTCGTTAGATTATTTTTATAGTATTATAATCAAAAATGAAATTATTAGAAAAAAATCTATTGAGATAAAGGAAAAGGATGATCAAGAAATATATTTCAATGTTGTTATGTAAGGAAAATATAAGAATGTTAATGAATAAGAAGTCTGTGACTCTAAATATAATTATAAGTATGATTTTTTTATAAATTCGTCTCTTTTTTCTATAAATGTGAAAAATGGAATAAGGGATTATACATGAAAGTTACTAATGGTGTTCATTAATAACACATCCATAGGAAATTTCATGACAAGTTTTCCAAGTCTAAAAAAAGATCATTATAATGAATAGGAGGTTATAAAGTAAAGAGGATATCTAAAAAAGAGGATAGAGAAATCAACATCATTTTCAAAGTAAAGGATAATAAATTTACTAAATATAATAATAGAAACATTTTTTTTAATGTATGGATGTTGATGATAGTGAAGTAGAAGGTGAAAACTCAATTAATAATGCTACTATAGATTTTCATAATGAAAAATTAAAAAATGAGAATTTACCAGCGATGAAATTAACCACTCTAAATATGAATAATATTATACTCAAATATAGTTTATGATAAAAAGTTAATTTATGGAATTTCTTTTAATGATAGTTAAAGTTGATAAAGAAAATAAGAGGTTGAAGAAAGAAGATCTATAATCAAATAATTATAAATATATTCTAGAAGAAACATCTTGGTTGTTAACCTTTATTTATGTTCTGAAAAATTAACATGATGGGGAGAAAAATATCAACATCAAGCTTGAAGGAAAGATAATGGAAAAAGTGAAAGAATTATAATTTGTTCAATAGAAGTTAGTTGAATATGAATTATGAATATCAAATTTCTAAAACATTGATTTCAAATATAATGAATTTTATAATAATTGTGAACCCCTAAATGATAATAAAATATAATCTAATTTTTTTAAAAAAATAATAAATTTTTTTACAGATATAGAATGTAAATAATACCCAGTATATGACGCCCTGACCCCGGTAGCCCGGTGCCGGTGCTATGGTTATGGTGTGCAATTTATTTCTCACAAATGAAACAAATAAGTCACACATCATAACCCATCAGGAGGAACTTTCTGGTTTAGATCCTGGAGAATCAGAGACAACAGCTTTGCTTCTTTACTTTCTGAGCTAGGAACAAACATCCAAGTCTAGGAAAGGCTCTATCAACCTGTAAAAATTTAACATAAAACATAGGGTGAGCATTGAAATACTCAGTAAGGTGTTTTTGAAAATACTTAAATACAGCTTTTGAAAACTACGTTGAAAAAGAATACTTTTCCATACTTAGAAAGTTTTAAAAGAAAAACTTCAATACTAAACAAAGGTTGATATATCAGAGTTAAAGTACTTCATACGTATGCACTAAAACACTTAGCGTTAACTCACTTAGTAAAAAAGATAAGCATAATAATATAAAGGCAGGGGTTGCATGAAGTAAAGTGTCCATAAACAAGAAAGGTGTGCATGAACAACAAGGGGTAAACATTATCAGAGTCGCCTACAAGCGCATTATCTAAAAAAACACATCATGACATGATAAATGTAATGCAACATTTGTAATAAAAATCCTGAGAAGAAACTGGACATGCATCAACATTTCCATATCATATGTCTTGTATATTTTCTTTAAATCTGATACTCATAGGTAAGGTTCTATAACCAAGGTTATTCCTCTAATCGGAATAATCACTAGGTTGGTCATAATCAAAGAAATGTATGCTGAAGGACTCATGGTCTCTGTGTCAAGGCCTTGTGCCATGACCTAAGGGTAAAAACCCAATCTGACTGTCTCGATAACTATCGATGCATCGAGGAGCTTACTTTTACCGGTCTCCAACCCGGAGGGCTTACTTTAACCAGTCCCCAACCTGGAGGGTTTTCTTCTTACCGGACCCCATTCCGGGTAGTCCCATACATTTCTCACATGTTGATAAGGTAAAATATTCAAGGTGTCCCATACCACATTGAATATTTAATTTTCATTTCTTATTACCCAAGGTGTCCCATACCACTTTGGGTAATACCATTTTCATTTCTCATTACCCAAGGTGTCCCATACCACTTTGGGTAATTAGTTCTTAGTTCCTCTTCATGTTGAGTCATATGCATGAATAATATTAATAAGGTAACAATTACAAAAATGGTTTACAAATACATGATATGACAGATAAACATGAAAATATGGAATAAAAGAAGGCATGGTTAAGCAATCATACTATGTGCGTAGAACAATTATTTAAGCACATAAAATGATGAATGTGAGAGACTTGCGCCCAAGGGTTATTAAATGATGAGTTTTCTAAAATTCCAGTGCATGGAAAAGAACTACTTGTCATTAAATATTGTACTTCACAGGTCATAGTACTTGCAACAAATCTACATCCGCTAAGAATTACTGCGGCATGCTTGGTATAAAAATATTAAACACTTGCAATCTTTAAAATTCCGACACTTGGAAAAAAACCACTTTGAAAATATTATCTTTCATTAATTATTATTCTTCTCTGGTCATAGAATTTGATGTTACACTCTGCCCACTAAAAATCATTGCAACGAGTTTGGTATAAAAATAATAGAGGATTTTTACAAATTAACATAACCCTTAAATCCATATCCTTTTTATGCAAGTTTAAAACAGTCAAGGGCATATCCTTTTGAAAAAACACAAATCATTTCAAGGGCGACTTTAATCATGTTCATTGGAGTACCCTTAGTCACAGAAATATAAAACAGCATAGACAAGTACTAAAATTCTACATGCATAGAAATATTAATAACCATTTCTTGAAACTAGGGTTTCCAGATATTATTCATAAAAAAAACATACATACATAGGGATATATACACAATATATATATATATATATATATGTTTTCTCATAAAATAAACATGGTTTACTTAAAATCTGAAAACCTCCAACTGCTTATCACCTATTTAGTTTAAAAAAAATCAGAACCTTATGGGGGTCTAAATTTTTCATGAAACTATATAAAGAAAACATTGTTTTTAACTATAACATATTTCTACTTAAACCAAAGTTCAAGTTCGCATTCAAAATATTTTTGAAACATAAGTATCCATTTCATAAAAATAAAAACCGATTTCCATTCCAACACATAACCTTATATAAATATATTGTTATATATATATATATATGCATCTTATATAAAATCATACCTGCTAGGAATTGAGTTTAGAAATACCCTTTCAAAAGTATAATTCTTAGTGAAAAGATACTGAATAATCTTCGATACCCTAAAGATAATCGGGTTGGAGTTTTGTATATACATATGTATATATATATATATATATAATTATATTAATACACCTAGCATCACCCCGGTTACAAAATAAAACTCAAATTAAAAAAAATCATATTAGGGAAACACCAATCCAAAACCACACACACCCTGTTCTTTTTTGAAACAAGGGGTGATACAATTATATAAAATTTATACGTTTATATATATACGTTTCATGGAACCGATTACACCTAGGGGTTTATTCTAGGTTTTCTACTATATATACTCATACAAGAAGGAAAAGAAACAGGTGTACCCCATGAGGGTAAACACCCTTGGTGTCCTCTGGATAGAAGAACGGTTAGCGTGGAGTATATATATATATATATATATTCCTTTTACTATAAGGCGTATATATATACTCATGTATATACAAACGAGAAGCATGGGTGAGGGGAAAAACACACAAAATTGGCACCCTTACAGCTCAAGAGAGGAGCTCGTCGGAGGTTTGCTGGCTGTCCGGTGAACCAGGAGAAGCTCTGGTGTCGCGGTGGCGCGGGTTGGCTCCGGAGGTCCTGTTTTCACTGGGGTTTCTCAGTTCTTAAAGCAAGATGATCCAGGGGTTAGGTCGATCCTATGGCATCCTAGGTAGGTGGGGGTGTGCGAGGGTCAACCTAGCAGTGGTGAAGGAGGCGTCTCGGGCAATCCAGGTACCGGTTCGTGGGACCTCGACGCGAGGTTGAAGACAACGTGAAGGCTGAGAAAGGAAAAAAATGACGGTCGGGATCCGACATCGCGAGATCGTACGGCTGCGGTTGGGGGCGCGAGATGGCCTGGGTTGCGTGTTGTATAAAAAAACTAGTTTAATAAATGCTAAAATTATTCTACTTCGCAATATATATATATAACCGGTACATTTGGAATTTGTATAAAATTTAATAAGTACTTTTTAACTCATAAAACGAAAATCCCATTTTAGTTTATGTAAACAAATGATACTATTTGATATATCTATTATTTTCTTTTTAAAATATATATATATATATATATATATTTTTAATACAACACTTTTATAACTACTATGATCTTATAACCATTAAAAATCCAATTTATAACTTGCTTTACTTGTTTATTGATAAAATTGTGTTTAAAAGACCCGTAGTTTTTATCTAATTTAAAACACATAGTTTTAGAGATCCGAAAAGATACATTTTTTTTCATTTATCGCTGATACCGCTGTAGACTTGATGTTCATCATATTTTAAAAGAATACCAAGTTTTCCATCATATAAATATCATCATGATCAAAATAGATTCATTTGCAAGAATAATATTTTATTTTTAATACTTGAAGATATAATTCTAATATTTTGTATAAAAGAAAATTGAAATACCATAATATTATAAAAGCATTATAAAGACAAATTTTTTATAAAATGGTGCACTTTATCCATTGGAACCCAACGGTCAAAACAAAACGGTCATATTCCTTTTAGAGGTCCATTATAAAAGCAAGGGGTAGGATGTTTTATATTTTCAAAACACCGGACCCTTGGCGGATGGCTCTTCTCATACCTCTGGTGCTGAGTGCGTGCGCGGTGATTCTGGAGGTTATACTTTTCACACTGATGGATCCTGAAGATGACGACTATCCGATTGCCCGTGTTGTGGTTCTTTGTAGTCTTGCTGTGGCCGTGTTAGGTCTTGTGCTGGGTACTTTCAATTAGATGGGTCTTGTTGTAATGTATCTTTTAAATATATAACAGTTTATCGTATTCTTCATGTTTGATTTCTACTCGAATTCTTTATCCACACACAAACCATAAAATAAAATAAAACAAGAGACATCATTTAAAAGCACGACATTGTTTACTTGGACCAGTTTATAAAACCTGGGGCGTTACATTATCCCCCTCTTAAAAGAATTGCGTCCCCGCAATTCGATCGGCGTACATACACTGACTTACGCACACAGCTTCTCTGACACCCGTGGTGATGTCCCTCTACCTCCAAGGCCCATGGAAGAAGTTACTATTCAACTCAATCCCCAGGGCTGAACAGAGCTTGTGGGTCTCCTCTTCCCAAATACATTTCTGGCAAAGTGGATCGTGGTTGAAGCCAAGCTCCCACTTAATACAGGTGGTTTTCCAGAGGTGAGAACGAGTGACATCAAGCTTCGCGACATCCTCTTGGATTTGGTTCCTAAAGATCTCTCGAACCATTTCATAATTGAAGGATTCTAGGAAAGATCCAAAATCGTAGAGCTCCCCAAGTATGCTGAAGCATAGGATTTGGTACATAAAGACTGTGCGGAAGTCCAACTACTTTGCAGCTTCTCCAAATGTCGGGAAGGCCAACCATTTATTGTTCATGGTGAAACACAGGAAAATTCCCTCATAGTACTTTACTTTCTTTTTATAATTCTCAAACAGCGCACTAGCCATTAGGTTATACACAACTTCTGACCCTCGGAAGATTCAAAGGACATTCGAGCTTTTTGATATTTCATAGAGGGTTTTGCACGTGAGTCGTAAGTTAACAAAAGGTTGGTAACATGTTGAGCAGGATTTTGCTACAATAGTCTCTATGATTTCTGTAGGGAGAGTCAAGAGTCTTGGCGTGGTTTGCTGTCTTGCCATCTGAGAAGTTTAAGAACAAACCCTACTTAGTAAAACATTATTAATGTTTTTGTGTTGTCCTAATTTTCCAAGGTTGCCTAAACCATTCCTCTGATGCCAACTATGACGCCCCGACCCCGGTAGCCCGGTGCTGGTGCTATGGTTATGGTGTGCAATTTAATTCGAACAAATGAAACAAATAAGTCACACATCATAACCCATCAGGAGGAACTTTCTGGTTTAGATCCTGGAGAATCAGAGACAACAGCTTTGCTTCTTTACTTTCTAAGCTAGGAACAAACATCCAAGTCTAGGAAAGGCTCTATCAACCTGTAAAAATTTAACATAAAACATAGGGTGAGCATTGAAATACTCAGTAAGGTGTTTTTGAAAATACTTAAATACAGCTTTTGAAAACTACGTTGAAAAAGAATACTTTTCCATACTTAGAAAGTTTTAAAAGAAAAACTTCAAGACTAAACAAAGGTTGATATATCAGAGTTAAAGTACTTCATACGTATGCACTAAAACACTTAGCGTCAACTCACTTAGTAAACAAGATAAGCATAATAATATAAAGGCATGGGTTGCATGAAGTAAAGTGTCTATAAACAAGAAAGGTGTGCATGAACAACAAGGGGTAAACATTATCAGAGTCGCGCACAAGTGCATTATCTAAAAAAACAAATCATGACATGATAAATGTAATGCAACATTTGTAATAAAAATCCTGAGAAGAAACTGGACATGCATCAACATTTCCATATCATATGTCTTGTATATTTTCTTTAAATCTGATACTCATAGGTAAGGTTCTATAACCAAGGTTATTCCTCTAATCGAAATAATCACTAGGTTGGTCATAATCAAAGAAATGTATGCTGAAGGACTCATGGTCTCTGTGTCAAGGCCTTGTGCCATGACCTAAGGGTAAAAACCCAATCTGACTGTCTCGAGAACTATCGATGCATCGAGGAGCTTACTTTTACCAGTCTCCAACCCGGAGGGCTTACTTTAACCAGTCCCCAACCTGGAGGGTTTTCTTCTTACCGGACCCCATTCCCGGTAGTCCCATACATTTCTCACATGTTGATAAGGTCAAATATTCAAGGTGTCCCATACCACTTTGAATATTTAATTTTCATTTCTTATTACCCAAGGTGTCCCATACCACTTTGGGTAATACCATTTTCATTTCTCATTACCCAAGGTGTCCCATACCACTTTGGGTAATTAGTTCTTAGTTCCTCTTCATGTTGAGTCATATGCATGAATAATATTAATAAGGTAACAATTACAAAACTGGTTTAAAAATACATGATATGACAGATAAACATGAAAATATGGAATAAAAGAAGGCATGGTTAAGCAAGCATACTATATGTGTAGAACAATTATTTAAGCACATAAAATGATGAATGTGAGAGACTTGCGCCCAAGGGTTATTAAATGGTGAGTTTTCTAAAATTCCAGTGCATGGAAAAGAACTACTTGGCATTAAATATTGTACTTCACAGGTCATAGTACTTTCAACAAATCTCCATCCGCTAAGAATTACTGCGGCATGCTTGGTATAAAAATATTAAACACTTGCAATCTTTAAAATTCCGACACTTGGAAAAAACCCACATTAAAAATATTATCTTTCATTAATTATAATTCTTCTCTGGTCATAGAATTTGATGTTACACTCTGCCCACTAAAAATCATTGCAACAAGTTTGGTATAAAAATAATAGAGGATTTCTACACATTAACATAACCCTTAAATCCATATCCTTTTAATGCAAGTTTAAAACAGTCAAGGGCATCTCCTTTTGAAAAAACTCAAATCATTTCAAGGGCGACATTAATCAAGTTCATTGGAGTACCCTTAGTCACAGAAATATAAAACAGCATAGACAAGTACTAAAATTCTTCATGCATAGAAATATTAATAACCATTTCTTGAAACTAGGGTTTCCAGATATTATTCTTAAAAAAACATACATACATAGGGATATATACACAATATATATATATATATATATATATGTTTTCTCATAAAATAAACATGGTTCACTTAAAATCTGAAAACCTCCAACTGCTTATCACCTATTTAGTTTAAAAAAAATCAGAACCATATGGGGGTCTAAATGTTTCATGAAACTATATAAAAAAACTTTGTTTTTAACTATAACATATTTGTACTTAAACCAAAGTTCAAGTTCGCATTCAAAATATTTTTGAAACATAAGTATCCATTTCTTAAAAATCAAAACCGATTTCCATTCCAACACATAACCTTATATAAATATATTTTTATATATATATGCAGCTTACATATAATCATACATGCTAGGAATTGAGTTTAGAAATACCATTTCAAAAGTATAATTCTTAGTGAAAAGATACTGAATAATCTTCGATACCCTAAAGATAATCGGGTTGGAGTTATGTATATACATATGTATATATTTATATATATATATATATATATATATATATAATTATATTAATAAACCTATTGCATCACCCCGGTTACAAAATAAAACTCAAATTAAACAAAATCATATTAGGGAAACACCAGTCCAAAACCACACACACCCTGTTCTTTTTTGAAACAAGGGGTGATACAATTATATAAAATTTATACATTTATATATATACGTTGCATGGAACCGATTACACCTAGGGGTTTATTCTAGGTTTTCTACTATATATACTCATACAAGAAGGAAAAGAAACGGGTGTACCCCATGAGGGTAAACACCCTTGGTGTCCTCTGGATAGAAGAACGGTTAGCGTGGAGTATATATATATATATATATATTCCTTTTACTATAAGGCGTATATATATACTCATGTATATACAAACGAGAAGCATGGGTGAGGGGAAAAACACACAAAAGTGGCACCCTTACAGCTCAAGAGAGGAGCTCGCCGGAGGTTTGCTGGGTGGCCGGTGAACCAGGAGAAGCTCTGGTGTCGCGGTGGCGCGGGTTGGCTCCAGAGGTCCTGTTTTCACCGGGGTTTCTCAGTTCTTAAAGGAACATGATCCAGGGGTTAGGCCGATCCTATGGCATCCTAGGTAGGTGGGGGTGTGCGAGGGTCAACCTAGCAGTGGTGAAGGAGGCGTCTTGGGCAATCCAGGTACCGGTTCGTGGGACCTCGACGCGAGGTTGAAGACAACGTGAAGGCTGAGAAAGGAAAAAAACGACGGTCGGGATCCGACATCGCGAGATCGGACGGCTGCGGTTGGGGGCGCGAGATGGCCTGGGTTGCGTGTTGTATAAAAAAAACCAGTTTAATAAATGCTAAAATTATTCTACTTCGCAATATATATATATATAACCGGTACATTTGGAATTTGTATAAAATTTAATAAGTACTTTTTAACTCATAAAACTAAAATCCCATTTTAGTTTATGTAAACAAATGATACTATTTGATATATCTATTATTTTCTTTTTTAAAATATATATATATATATATATATTTAATACAACACTTTTATAACTACTATGATCTTATAACCATTAAAAATCCAATTTATAACTTGCTTTACTTGTTTATTGATAAAATTGTGTTTAAAAAAACCGTAGTTTTTCTCTAATTTAAAACACATAGTTTTAGAGATCCGAAAAGATACATTTTTTTTCATTTATCGCTGATACCGCTGTAGACTTGATGTTCGTCATATTTTAAAAGAATACCAAGTTTTCCATCATATAAATATCATCATGATAAAAATAGATTCATTTGCAAGAATAATATTTTATTTTTAATACTTGAAGATATAATTCTAATATTTTGTATAAAAGAAAATTGAAATACCATAATATTATAAAAGCGTTATAAAGACAAATTTTTTATAAAATGGTGCACTTTATTCATTGGAACCCAACGGTCAAAAGAAAATGGTCATATTCCTTTTAGAGGTCCATTATAAAAGCAAGGGGTAGGATGTTTTATATTTTCAAAACACCGGACCCTTGGCGGATGGCTCTTCTCATACCTCTGGTGCTGAGTGCGTGCGCGGTGATTTTGGAAGTTATACTTTTCACACTGATGGATCCTGAAGATGACGACTATCCGATTGCCCGTGTTTTGGTTCTTTTTAGTCTTGTTGTGGCCGTGTTAGGTCTTGTGCAGGGTACTTTCAATTAGATGGGTCTTGTTGTAATGTATCTTTTAAATATATAACAGTTTATCGTATTCTTCATGTATGATTTCTACTCGAATTCTTTATCCACACACAAACCATAAAATAAAATAAAACAAGAGATATCATTGAAAAGCACGACATTGTTTACTTGGACCAGTTTATAAAACCTGGGGCGTTACACAGTATGTAGCCAAAAATAGTGAAGTTAAAAATGATGATATTATTATGAAATAAAGGTTTGAAGAAAAAACATCTACTACTAGAGAATATGTTATGTTTGAAAATATGTCTAATTCAAAGAATAAGAAGATATCGTAAGAGTACTAAAATTATTTTTCAACATAATAATATAATGTTTATGGCCTGAAATATGATGTAAAATAGATAAATAATTTGGGGATGTATACAGCTTATAGAGGAAAATATTTTTCTATGGATATTTCTGTTGCTCCATAGGATTTAGCTAAATAATCAAAATTGGTTCAATAATAAAAATATATTAAATCCAAGGGGTATTGTATATAGATTCCGAGGGGAAGTTAACCCAATGAAATTAGAAAAAATATACGAATTTGAGTTTCAAAATTTAAAAATTATTTAAAACATCAGAACCTATTTGTGAAGGATTTCATCAGCCTATATTTGTTGTTGAAATATTTCTTGAAATGTTTTCAGTTAAGAAAACTATTTCAAAAATCCTAAAATCCAAATATGAATGAATACAAAGTCAGTAAAAGGCCTTATCAAATGAAAATTATCTCATATCCATGAAAGGAGAATGAACATAGATGCTTGATAGTGGGTGTTCATAATATATGATCAAAAATTAAAGTTTTTATAAAATATGAAATATTATATTTAAGGGATATAGACTTTTAAAAATTATTAGTCACTTACAATCAAAGGAATTATATCTACAATCATTTGGAATTAATGATTAAAATGCAGAATATCCTTGTTCAATTATGGATTAAAACACATCCTCATTGTTTTTTTATAACCCTATGATTAATTAAATGAGGTTTTTAGAAGAGATTTATTTAACGGTTAATTTATTAAAAATGGGAACGTTATAAAAAGAGGAAAAATGAACCAAGGTTATGTTTTTTTATGATAGATATTCACAGGGTTTATGTTATCTGAGTATGAGGGAAGAAAACTAGTTATGGAATAAGAACCATAGAGATATTTTCTAGAGGAATATTAGTAAGTTGATATAGAGAGAATTTATTTGCGATATACTTTTCATGATAAGAATTAGATATTGGTGTTTTTTATATTCTATAAAGGAAACATTACTAATTTAGATCAAAATAGTGTTGAGATACATATAGCTCATCAATTAGAGCATATCCAGTGTAACATATTTCGGCCTATGAGAAATCAATCAAGAAATAGATAACGGTAATTCATTATGTTAATTGATCATTTCACTCATATTTCTTGTATTGGGTTTTTGAAACACAAATCACAGGGTCTCATTTTGTTTAAGATATTTTTTTTATGAATGATGATAAGGAATATAGAATTTATTTGAATAAAATTCGAACTAATAATGATGCTATATACAAAAATGGGTAGTTGAATTATTATTTTCAATAACATGTAGTTAATAATGAACATAGAGATCCGCACACACAAAAACATAATTTTATATATAAAATGAGGAATAAAATTATATTTATTTGGATCAAACTATGTTTTTTGAATATGATACATCTAAATTGTTTTAGAGATAATATTTTAGAGTAACAGTCAACATTCAAAATTGAATTTTATAATGAGATACTATGATATGAATCCTTATGATATGTACTACAATTAAACCCTATGTTTTAAATACATAAGGGTATTTGGAAGTTCGATAATTATAAATTTTAAGGTTATAATCTTGGTAAGTTCAATAATGGAAAATTTAATGGTATTTTCCTTGGATGAAAGGATAATGGTATAAAAAACATGAGTTTAAACAAACTATGTGTAAATATTATTATCTCTATGGATATAAAAGATTTTGAACATTTTTATTGATTGTTTTCAAAATTATATGAAGATGTACGAAATATAAAATATGAATTTGTTGTTCTTAGAAAACATGATAATGTTTCAGACAAATTTCATGATATCAAATCTATTCATGTTGAAGATGCAGGTTCAAAAATTTAATGTTATGAGAGATATGTGAATTCATATCATCCAAGGCTAAGAATAAAAGAGGTGGTCCATAAAAAATAACGGAGATCAATAGAAATATGTTTAAACTATAATAAAATCAAGGATTGTTTCACACACATCTTTGTATTCATCAATTGACCCAATATATTCTGAAGAAGTATTATACAATCCATTGTATATTGATTCCATGAAAGAATTATTAAATCAGATTTGGATGATAAAAATGTGATTGGAAAAAAATAGTTAATCCATGATAATTTGAATGATAAATTTGAAGAGTTAAGAAATAAGGAAATATTGGTTTGTAAAGGCAATACAAAGGATGAAGGTATTGATTTTTATAAGTCCATTTCACAAATCGTTAGACCTAAGAACATCTGAATCTATCTTGTTATTGTTTCACTAATATTATAAAAGATATAAAAAATATAAGTAAATATATCTTTTATCATAATTCAACTAGAAGAATAATTTAATATTGAGAAACCATAAGGCTTATTACTTAGTCAAAAAAACAATTTTTTCAATTTAAAGAAGGCCATTTTTGGGTTAAATCCTTATCTAGGTTATTTTTATTATAATATTGATTATTTATTAAATCAATTTAACATCATAAACTTGAAATACAATAATGTAATATATATAAATAAAAATACAATTTTTCCCAATTTTTTATTATTTATATTGATGATATCATATTTTATATGAATGACGAAAAAATGTTCGAACATTTTTTCATATAGATGAAGTACTTATTTTATATTCATATGCTATGAGAAATAAAAATACATATTTTCTTACCAATCTCTTAAAATAATGAGAATGAATTTTTCTTTTCTCATGAGAACTATGATAAGGAACTATTGAAAATAAACATTCTTGTAAGATTCAATGACTATTTGAACATCATTTTTAATTGGAACAATGTTTGAAAAATATGGTTAAGGAAATGATTTTGATGATTAAAAATTATGTACTTTTATTATAATTCTATTATATATAATAGTATCAAGGCTAGATCTACTATATATTGTGACAATTTATTTAAAGAATTTATGTTATCCAAATGAGTTTCATCTTGTGTATAGAAAATTAATTCTCAGATATGTTAATGTCATAATTTATTTTAAGTTGAAATATGATATCATAGAAAATAACGATCAGTTCAGTTTCACATATACACACTAAGAAGGTTTTGTTGAAGGAATAAGATCCAGATATGGTGGTGTATCCTTTTTGGGAAAAATATGTGTTTTTTGGTATATAAGGAAATAATGTTTAGTGACTCTCATTATAATATAAGTTGAAAATATTTCAGTAAATCAATCTTCAATAGTGTTAATATAGATAAATACATTGATGTTGGATTTCTGGGTGGATATAAAGGTTCCCCTTCTCTTTAGTTTTTTCAATCAGTGTTTTACAAATAACACTAAAAATAAAGTGAAACATTCTCTGTCAATGTGTTGTATTATGAAATATCACTTCATAAAAGATCATGTAGTAATAAATGAATTAAAGCAATATTTTGTCTCTATAAAAGAGAAAGTAGCCAGTATCATCCCTAAACATCTATTAATGGAAACATTTTAGAGGATGTGGTAAATTATGGGTGTACAACATCACTCTATTTAAGGATAATGAATGTAATTATCTATCACCTCTGTTATCATTTCACTGGATAGTGCGGTCAAAGGGGAATAAAATTTGTTATATAAGTCTATTCATTTTTATGTGATTTAACTTTCAAGGAAGAAAATATATATAGTGGTTGTTTTTAAAAGTGTAAATATATTATTTTAGCATGTCAAATATATTTCTATAGATTATTGAAGTGGATGTAGGATTATATTTATTTTATATTGGATTGAATTTCTCTGATGAAAATATAGGAATGAAAAATTGTTAGAATGATTTTGAATAACTAATTTATAGGCAACAATGATTTTTTTCAATAAATCTTTTTTATACACAAAATTCACTCACATAGGCTTACAATTAACGGATACTAATACACTTCATATTTTAAATTTTTTTAGAGATTTAGGTTATACAGTTGACATAAAAATCCATAAATGGTGACTATTGACACTAAATTTCATTGAGGTGTTGTTTTAAGAAAAGACTAGTTATGAAGGAAATTGTATTTACATGGTGTTATGTTTTTCTAAATTTAAATAAATTAAAAATTAAAATCTATCGATAATAATTTTAAATATATATTTTTAAATATAAAGATATTTTATTCCAATGGATCCAGGTGAATGGACTGAGTACAACCGATGAAGTGCAGTGGATCGAGTGATCGGATGAAGTATAGTACTAACAATTTATCCCATTATATTCACATTCCTATAAAATATAGATGTTTGATAAGTTAAAGTAGGAAAGTATTTTTATTCTCAAAAGAACTAAATATCATGATTATTATAAGTTCTCATGGTTAAATATAATGTTCGTAAAATGATTAAATTGGTGTGAGATTGGGGGAAATATGGATCCCAAAAAAGAGAGGTGTTATAACAGATGTGAAAAATGTTTTATAAGATAGAAAAATGTATACAGGTATTTGGATGAAAATTCATAGGTTCATTTGATATTAGAGAGTTTTCTTGTCCATTGGATAGGGACTTATAGGTAGATCCAAATTGATGATGAATGTTTGTGGGCAGAAAAATGAATTTCATTGGTAAGAGGTTTCCTATATGAAATAATGGGTTGCTAAAAATTCACCAGACAGAGGGATCATGGGGAGATCATTGGATAGAATATTTTATTTGAAGTATTAAAATAGAAAAATAAGAAATAGTTCACCTGAAAACAACATTTTAGATAAACCATACAATGGTTTTTAAGTGGAGTTATCAAAATAAAGTTTCTACAAAGATAATCCAGATAATGTTTTAAGAGTCTTTGCCATATTTTTTTAATAAATTAATTGTAAAAATGATTATTTGTTCCTTAGATATTATAAAATATAGTGAATATTTCAATAATTTTTAAACAGATTATTAATGTTGAGATTTTTATTAAGTTACTATGAGCGAGTTCTAAATTTTAGGATGTTTGAAGGTGGCCACGTGAGGAATTTTTGGAGTGGGATATTCGATGTTTGATTAAAAACATTGAATTTTAAGTTCATGTTACTCGATATGTTTTATAGAAAAAATCTTTTATTAATTAAATTAGGTTCCTAAATGATGTTTTTAATACATAGTGAATTTATAATTTATTAAGGTGGTGACCTTGAGATTTAGAGATTTTATTATATAAAAATCAGACACAGTAGCACCAGACAAAGTGTTATCAGACCTAGATACTAAGAAGATGGTATGGGTGGAATTGGGAGAATAAAAAACCATATGGACTCAGTATCATATCATGGATATTGAATCAATGATATCAGAATATTTATATTAGATAGTGGATACTGACCAAAGGGTATTGGGTAAAAAGGTTCAGATGAAGTGGTGGACATAGAAGTTATGCCATAATAATGTGATAAAAATTGAAGAAGAATAAAAATCAATTCCTAGAGGATACTGTAAAAAAATCAAATATCATAGTGAAAAAACATTGAATCTTTTAAGTGATGGTTATTTTTTATAGAAACTATTAAATTATGTTTTCTATGTGAGAAACAAATTCACTATCAGTGGATTATAGTGAAATGAAAGTGATGGATAGTCTGTTCTTGTTTTAAACCATAAAAGGATTATCTTATAGTTATGGTGTGGTATTAGTTCATTTCCCTAAAAAATGAAATGAGTAAATACACATATTGAGTATTGAACCCCATAATACATATTTTCTTATTGATGTGCTTTTTTTTTGTTTTCCAATAGACTAATGGCTTACTAACCGGAGAAAATTTTGTTTCAAAATCAGAAAAAATAAGATCACTGATTCATCGCCTCCCACTCTCAGTGATTATATAGATCATGATTGGTATATTCACACTAATCTAAAATTATACTCATAATTGTTAAAATTATGATTAAATATTATAATATAGAATTTAAATGAGTATGTATAAAAGGAAGTAATAATGTTACAAAATATACGAAGGAAATAAATGGCATTGAGTAGTATTTGTCTCCCTTATAAAGACCAAATTTTTAATCTTGATATTATTATAGCATCTCCAGGGATTTCTTAAACCCAATGCCAACAAAAAATAAAACAATTATGGTGTTTGAAAAATTTTATGTTTGAAAATTCAACCTTATAGAAATTTCAATGATATCTATGCAACTAAAATCGCTACCCACTACTACCACAAATAAAATAAATATTCATTGATCTTACATGCACTCTATTAGGGTTTATGTTACAAGAAATTAAAATTATGTAAAAAATTTAATTAGTAATTTAATATGTCATTATCACATGTATTTTTAATATTTTAATTACTGACTTTTAAAGAAAAAAGAAGTTTATTTTTATAAACAAAATATTTTCCTTTATTTTCTTATTTAAAAACAAAATATAAAAATTTTGGAATCTAAATTAGTTAAAACTAATATAATTATAGTATATATCATGTCAATATTAACATAGTATAAATTTTTTATATTTTTCGAAAATAATATATTTTGGATGAATAGTGAAAAGGACTCAAATTATTGAAAACATTACATTAATTAAATTATCTTTTAAAAAAATAAATATTAAGTCTTCAAAATATTTAAATTTTATCATATATTTATTTATATGTAAAATAAACTGAAAAAAGTTTATGTTGTATTCATAAAACCCATGTACTTTATTTTGGAAAAATTATAAATATTTTTCACTAAAAATGATTTATTCACTTATATTAAAAAAATTAGATTTCACCCCATATATATTTTAAGTACAAAAAATAGATTTTATAATTTATATATATATATATATATATTATCAAATTATTTTATATGTTAAATTTAATTTTTTGGTACAAAATTATAATTACTAATATTCACGTCAAAGACCCTGATAATGTTGAAATTGTTATTTTAAAAAGTTTTTTATTAACGATCATTAATTTATTTAAAATAAAATAAATTAATATTATATAAAAATTTAATTTAATATATATTTTTAAATTATATTTTATTAAATTATTACTCATTTAATTACTCATCAATATTTGATAATAATAATAATACTTAACGATGAAAACAATATTTTTCTACACAACAATTCATCTATATATTAATGTTTTTAATTTAAAACTTGTTTTATGATTAATTATATATTGAATTATAATAAATGGTAATTATATTTTAGTTCATAACATAGAAATTTTGTAACAGGGTCATTTTATGTGTTTAGTAAAATTTTAATTACTCCAGTAAAAAAACAATTTAATTTAAAAAAAAGGTGAATGTAAAAATATAAGAACAAATGACTCCCAACAAGTCTAAAACCTGTGTATGAATTATTATTTTCGAATTTATAAAAAAAATTACACAAATCAATCAATTATTTAAATTTTTTTGACTTATTTTCCCATGAATAGTGTAATGATATCAATAGAAATTAAAGGGTATTTGCTGAAGGTACCATTTCATCACATATAAAAGGTTGTGCTTTCACCACATCATACAATAACTATCACTTCAAATTAAATCCTGAAATTCTTCCATTTTTATAATAATAAAATCATATCTAATATTTATAACTTTGTAGTCTCTATTATTTAGCTTATGTCCTTCATTTCCATGGAAATTTTCAAGAGAATGTTCAAGGAACCAAATTGAGTCTTACTTACTCCTTAACTTATATTCTTAATATTTATATTTACTACCATCCCTAAAAATGTAATTTAATTAAATAAATATTATTACTACTAATGTTTTATTATATTAATGAGAACCATTTATTTATCCCCTTCCATCCACATAGAAAAATATGTGAACGATAATCGTGCATTGTATAGACAACTACCTCCACATAGTAGTGTTTTCCATTTATCATACTAAATATAATTCTGTATCAAAACCAAACATAATATTGTTAATAAATATAAAAACATTTAATAATATCATTATAATTAATTGTTAATAATATTATAAACATCATTAACCATACTCACCCATCAAGATATAGCGTGTTCATGTTTGGGATAGTTTGACCACATACATGAATAATACTATAAAACACTATCATGTATGACTCTAGGAAATTAACAACTAATATAATTATAAAGTAATATTTAATTAATTATTATTTATCTATATATTGTTAAATTGAATATTTAACTTATCCAAAAATGTCATCTTTGGTCTCTAAAATTACCGAAATAATCTGACACCGATTAAATTTTCAAACAAACATGGGAAAAAATTTGTTAATAAATAATAGAATATGTTAATATATAGTATTTATTAAATTAAATAAAACATAATAAGTTTCGTATTAACGTATATAGTATTTTCTTTGATAATTTATTATATTATAAACTTTTACAGGATGAATCAAGAACATGGTAAGGGATTCATGTCTTAATTTTCATCTTTTGAGACATAATTATTTTTTAGAAACCATATTTTGTTTTGAAAGTTGTATCTTATAAAATTAATTTTTTTGAATCATTATCCATTATATTTTATTATATTTAATGTTATATTCAATTTTTTTCTATCATGGGGTTTTTACTCAACAATTTAAAAATGTATTAGGGTTTTTTTCTTAACTCCACGTCATTCTTTAGACATAATGATTCTTTTGTTATTATTTTTTACATTAGTTATTTATTATATCATATATTGATAATATAATTACATTATATCTGAAATTAATATTTTTTATTCAAATTATTACTATGATTTCTTTCTTTGTTAAAGGAATATCATTGTTGGTTATAGTTATCATTCTCTTTAGCGATGGCTTCCCCTCAATATACATAATTTTCCTTCCCACAAATGTTATAATTTTAAATTGAAAACCTAATAATTATTTATCTCTTGTGACCATCATATTACACATCTCATGTTTTTAAAATTATATTTTATTATCCTTTTATGATTTATTATTTCAACAAAGTTTCCATTAAAAAATTAAAAAGGGAACCTTATGATCTATTAGTCCATGAAATTAATCACCTCAACAAAATGTCATTCACCATGAATATATTTTTGAAAAACTATTTGTTTTATGGAAAAATATATAATATAATAAATTTAAATGGTTAAAGTATATGTTTTTTCTATAAAAAAAGTATACTCATTTATAAAAGTGACACATATTAGGTAAATTTTTATTCTTACCACTCCATGATTATTATCATGAACTTTATTAAATTTGAAATCACTATTTCGATATAAAAATATTATTTATTAAAAAATGAAAATGAAAAAATTATTTACTTCTTTCTTCTTTATGTAACAGTTATGATATTGTTTTTTCTTGTTATTTCAGATAATATTATTAAACCCATTTATTTATCCTATGTTTGATCATGCATAGGATTTATGTATATATTATTTTCCTCATTTGGAAAATGTATACATATAAATGTTATGATTTTAATTGTGTGATGGGTGTTCCAGAAATTATATAACCCTTCAAGGTAGTGGGTAATGCTTCGTATCTCGTGAGATTTTATTTATGAGGTTAAAGAGTAATGATAATCCACCAAGGTACATTCTCTTCAAAGTTAATAGTAATTAAGAGTAAAACCAGTACACAATGGGAATTTATTCACTAATGTCGTCTATAAATCAGTCTGTGACATATGATTAAAATTTTATGTCTTATATTAGGGCCATATATTCCATGATTCCATGATCTCATGATATAGTTTCCTTAGACATTTTCCATGATTGTGATTATCCTCTTCGTTATATTGGGTTTAAATTATATAATTTCCAGTAATATTCAATTTTTTCATTATAATAACATATTGTTTATTATATTCTCACTTATGATATTTGATTTTTTTCCATTTATGCTTATCCTTACTGGGTGTTTGAGCTCACACCTTCTTATGTTTCCTTTTCCCTGGGTATTGAAGGAAAATAATACGAGTGAAATGGAAGATGATTATCTTATATAGGATTTTATTAGAAACTTTTGAAGATTAAATATGGATTAACTGTTTATTATTATAGTGAAAATTTCCCATGGGTTATGAAAAACATGTGGTTTTTCAATTATAATTTCAACTAATTATTCCAAAGTCACTAGACCCTTAAACCCTTGGATTATATTCATCAGGTAATTTCATGTGTAAAAATTATAATATTATGAGGTAAAATATATTGATGAATTGGGTAAACATATAAGGTATTAGATCAGGGTTTAGTTATTTTTTTACAATATTATGAGGGAAAATTCTGGAAGACCATAGACACAAGAATATTCATCATAAAACATCGTGAAAATTTGGTAATGTACAAATTTTGTTGTTCTATTAGAATTAAAATCTCTACATAGATACTATAATGTTGATGCACGACCTGGAAGAGATTTATGTTGTGGTGGTAATCCTTAAAAAGATCATTATATATATACTTAACATGTACCTAGTTCTTGACCAAGAGACTTAACATTACACCTAGTTCAAAAATCCCCATGTATATTCTATGGTCAATCATATTCTCTTTATCAACCACTATGAAAAATATATTCTAGAGTTATTTTAAGGGATTTGGTTAAGGATTATGAGAAACATAATTATAGAGTAACCCATGTTCAATCAATAATGATATATGTGGAACTATGTATAGAATCCCAAACCATTCAAACATATTTTTCAATGATTCTTAACATAAACATCCAACAAACACAACCAAAAGATTGTGAGGTGTTATATCAACCCATATATTAAATACATTGATATTAATTCAAAGTCGAGTAATTTTCATTAAAATATATAACAAATCTATGATAGGGAAATATAGGTATAGTTTATTTAGAGACTAGGAAACAAAAAAATTAGTTCATAAGAAATATTCATTATGTCCCACTTATTTCGTCATCAATGGACCCATTTTTGACATATTATACTTAATATCCTTTTTCATGGCCTGTAAAAATGAATCTTATTCAAGGGTGAGATCAAATTCCAAGTAAGGGTAAAAAGGGAGATATCAATAATATCATAATCATAAGACATAAGAACATAACATTTGAAAATCTTATCCTGTATATGATAGATTGTGATATCATTCCATGGGATAAATAATTAACATTAATCAGAATCAGTGAACAAAATCCCAAAATTCATAAGATAAAACATAATGTTTTGTTTCATACACATAATCATATAAAATTATTTCATATTAGCCATGGCGCATTTCCAAGACCATCAAAGCAGACAAAGTCTATTAATAAATCAAGTTCAATCCTCGTTCCAGCCTTATATTACAAAACTATGATCATTTCTTATTCCGCCCATTTATATATAATCATATATAAAAATTTACCAAATGGATTGGATGGAGGAATATGTACCACCCGTCTCATAAATAAATCATTCTTACAATTTCAACAAAACCATAAATCATTCATCATACCATAACCCAAGAGATAAAAGGTATTTCTTAAACATCATTGCATCATTATCCATATCAAACAAATGGATTTAATAAATATAATTTCATCATAAATATAATAAATTCCTATTAGTAATAGGGATATAAATTTAATCCTATTTAAGTAATATCACTATAAATGGAAAATAATTGTGATAAAACACTTGAAATTAATGCTTGAGGAAAATATTATTTCTTCTTCTAAAACATGTTATTTTCAAAAAATTACACTCAGTTATAAAAGAAAATAATTTATTTAAAAATAACCTGGGAATTTTGTAAATTACTTTCCAAGTAAATAAGGTGTTATGAAAGTATAAAAATCCACTCATGCTTTTAAGCTGAAAGATATCATTCTTCTCATACTTTTGCTGCAAATTCAAAAAGTACCTCATATCAAAAATTACTAAATATTCCTTTCTTAAAATTTAATAAAAATTCACCAATGGATAAAAATGAATTTAAAATTTTATATAAGTATATAAATAAAATTTTTTAATATATATTTAGGAAACATGTATATGGAAGATTACCATACCCCAGTAAATTCTTATGTATAAATAGTCTCAGATAATAATGAGATTATGAAATTATCACTTACCAAATTATAATCCTTCAAATAGTATTCCAAATAAAAATAATTAAATTATATAAATATCATTAACTTCATAATAAGAATCATAAAAACATTCATGGGTAGCATAAACACAACTCAAAAAATAGGTGATGTATAAGGCATATGTCCCACAGAAATAAATGTGAGAAAAAAATATCCCTTACCTAGGATACGATTTACTGTGTATGTACCTGAATATCTTTTATAACAATTGAAATAATTTCATTGACATATTGTATAATAATAGTCATTTTTAGGAAATCATATATGATCATTTCATCATTGGTTTGTCAGTAACATTACTACACATCCATCATGCATTAACTTCTTTATTTTGTTACGAATTTTCTTTAGATATGTTCATCTTCTTGGATTATAGTTATCTCATTTAGAGAATGATATTTGTATAAAATATATAATATTTATTCATTAAATTCATTTATATAATCATTCTTATATGAATATAATGTATTATGATTGACATCGCATCATGGATATGATACACCATACGAACTCATGAGCGATGTTATCATTCCCATAATTGTTGGAAGGTACTGAAGTGGATGATGTATAATATTTAGGAATACATATCATGTTATAATAATCATATATAATTATTATTTCCATCATTATACTCTTTCAAATAAGGTGGTTGGAAAAAATGGACTACACCACGGTGTGGAGATGATAAGTTATACATACGTACACGTGGAGATATTGTTTTTCATAAGATGACAATAAGGTTGAGTATGGTTGTTTCATATTCATAATAACATATGAGAATATAATTAATACTGGAGTTATTAAATTATAATAAAACAAATCATGAAGGGTAATTACGAGAATAAAAAAGTTTGAAAGAATCCATAGAGGAGACTTAACCTTCTTTGATATGCTTCCTCTAAATCACATCATAGAGAACTAGTGTTAGACTTTATAGAAGACCAGAACATATATAATGTAAATAGGGAAGTTTATAAGGGATTTTAGAAGGTTATGGATACTTTTTAATACTCAATGTGAAGTGAATAGGAGATCGAGGATGTTCATTTTTATAATTGATGTGAGGGTCACTTTTGGAAGCTCAATAAAAAATAATTTATAATAAAGCCAAACTGTGACCAAATCCTCCAAAATATTGAAATTTTGATGAAGATATGTGATATGTTTTTAATATCATCTTTCAATAAATTTTTGACAGGTTTACTTTCAGTTTAAACATTAATATATTAACATTTAGTTATTCTATTTAAATTTTAACTAGAGTAATACATATTTCAATATTAAAATGGTAAAATATTTGCTTGTTTCAGGTCAATTAGACTGTAAATATATAAATTAGAAAATTTTAGACCATATCATATTTGTTCTATATTTTTTAAAATGTTTTATTATTTTTCAATAATTTAATGAGTCGTTGTTTTTATTAAAAGAACTAGAGTGTCAATTTTTAGACTATTAAATTCATTGAATTTTTAAATTATTAAGATTACGAGTAAACATAGAACCAACTATTTTTTTACATTACTATTAAGTCAAAGTAATCTATAAAATTTATTTTAAATATTAATTTTCCCAAATTTTATTTATTTTAAAAAAATTAATAACATTTATTTGTTATCTCCGTTAATAAAATAATTAATATACCAACTTTGAGTAATTATTTAATATATTTATTTATTGAATAAAATTAAAAAATAAAATATTAAAATGAAGTTAAATATATTTTATTTCATATTAATACTTTTATTCAATATTATCTTATGAAACTTTTTACATTAAAAATGTTATAATTTTGAAAATATGTATATAACAACTTTTAAATAATTTTAAATAAAATAACATAAGAATTTTAATCTCTTATATATGGCTTTAGATGCCCACTAACTCTACCCTTTGAAGGTTATGGTCGATATTTACTCGACCAATAAGATTTGGTCATGATTTTGATAACATTAATTGTTACTATTATATTTAATAATTATTGTTTTAATAATAAAGTTTTCATTGATTTATCATTAATTAAATAATTTATTCCTTAATGATGTACAAGTGTTTAAAGTAATTATTTATTTCCAAAAAATTACTAATAAATTATAATGATAAAGAAAAACATTTTTGATTTGATATGAGTACTTATAATTGAATTTATCATCTATATAACCTTATTATAAAAAGGGAATATTAATTAAAATTTTAGTGAGACATATTTCTCTTTTCCTTAAATAAAAATAAATTAAAAGTCATAATCTCATCCAAGTGCCTTCCAATTGACATTATTGCATCCCAATGATGATTTAGGTCAAAACCCAATCATTTAATGATATTAATACAAGTGTTAAGATAATTTTATAATTGTATTCATACCCTTAATTACATGATTTACCCTTTTACCGTAATAATAAAAATTACATAAGATACTATTCATAATACAAAAAAATAAAATAAATATATTTACATAATTTGGATCTATTTCTTAATAATATGTAATATATTTTTCAAAATTAAAAATAGAGATGTTTTAGAAATTTATTTAAAATTAATCCCATTATCAAAAAATGAGAATGAAATTTACATGTTAAACCATTGCAAAAGATTGAAATTTTTTACATCTGAATTAAATAACAAAATAATTTTGTTGACCAAAATTATATTTAATGATAAAAATATATTCTATTTATAATTTAAAACAATTAAATATTATAATTTATCCATATAAATTGTTTTTATGAAAATACATTTTTTCAACTAAAATTTAGTGTATATTTTCTATTTATCAAAACATGAAAGTTATCAGATAAATATCAAAAATTCCTCAAAAGTACATATTTAAATCCCACTTCTAATGAAAGTGTTTATTTTTTCTTATAAAAAATATTAATGTGTCAAAATATTACTTTTAAAATGGTTCTCTATTAAAAGGCATATAATTATCCTTTTGAGAAATATTTGTTTTTATACATCAAATATGGTTTATTCAAACCCTATGAGTAAAATATATGTTGGATGAATATAAAAAATATATTATTAAATATATGACATATATATAATTCTTTAATTTAACTTACCAATTTTAATTCACTTAATTTTACAAAAAAAATATAAATATATAATTGATTTATATTTTAAATAAATAATTAGTAGCTAAAGAATTCACCGTACATTTCCATGAGGTAATTATATATATTCTTGCAAACCAAACATCTAGGGTATAACAATAATTTTATACTAAGGGAATATAATGGTTCATTTAAACTCATTATTTCAAAAAAATCAAGATATTTAAGAATTAAATTTATGTAATGAAAATATTTCATAAAAACATCCAGGTGTTACATTTTACCCCCCTTAAACTCAATTCTACCCTCTAAATTTATCACTGGATATAAATAGATTATGATATCTCTCACTTATCATATCTTCAGGTTCCCACATTGATTCATCAAATTTGTGATTCTTCCACAAAACATTAACCAATTGAGTGGTCTTTTTTCAAAAATCTATTTTGCTATGATCTGCAATCTATATCGATTATTCTTTATAAGAAATATATTTCTCCAGTGGTATGACTTATGAGTTTAGTACATGTGATGGAATTTGGATTCACTTTCTCCAGAGGGATACATGTGACACCTAATGAACATTAGATTCGGTGAAAGCGACAACTGGTAAGCTACCTTCCCAAACGATCCATAATTTCAAAAGGACATATGTACCTAGGGCTCATATTTCCCTTTTTTCCAAATATATTTACTTTCTTCAAATGAGATACTCGTAGAAATACCTTGTCACCCACATTAACCTCTATGAATTTTCTTCAGTTTTCATCATAACTATTTTTTTCTACTTTGAGATTCTTTTATGTGTAGTTTAATAGAAAAAACATTTTCTTCCATTTCATTAACAAGATCATGTCTTAATAGCTTTATTTACCAAACTTTATCCCATCATATTGGAGTTATGTACTTATTTGTACTAAGGGAATTATAGGTATCCATATGAATACTATATTGAAAGCTATTATTGAAATAAAATCCCGCTAATGGTTTTTGTTAATCCCAATCACCTTTGAAATCCATATATCATGCTCCCAAAATTACTTTTAGAGTATGAATTGTCCTCTTAGACCAGTCGTCTATCTGCAGATGATAATAAGTACTGAAACTTATCTCTGTATGTAGAGCCTGTCAAAGATTTCACCAAAACATCATGGTATACTTCATATCATGATAAGATATAATGGAATGTTTTACTCTATGAAATCTTACCACTTCCTTACATATACCCTATAAAGCTAATGAAGGGAGGAATTATCTCGAATAGAAATGAAATGTGATTAATTCATAAGGCAATAAACTATAACTAATATAACATAATGTACATTATATGTTTTTGAATGTTTGATGATAATGTCCATAGTGATGTTTTATCATTTCCATTCTGGAATGGATAACGGTTGTAACGTCCACTTAGACTTCTGTCACTTAGCCTCAACATACTAACAAACCAAACACCGAGAGGCATATTCTGCACCATATCATTTCATGTCATCCCACAAGAAATACTCTTTCAAGTCCCTATACATCTTTTATAATCCTGGATAAATAGAGAATAAAGAACTATTAGCCTCTACCAAAAACTCATTATTTAATTATGATATGGGAGGATTACAAACTTGATTCCTGAACCTTATTATTCCATTATAGTAAAGGTTGAATTCAGAATCATTAATCACATTTTTTTATATCTCTACACTCTCCTTCTACTTATTTGTAACAATCACTTGTATAGATTTTCAAACATTCATGTGAGAGAGATAATATTTTTCCCCTTCATTTAACATTTCAAGATTTAACCTTTCCAAATTCATAAATATTGGATCTTTTGTGATCCTGGTCATGGATAGGCTATCGTGGTCATTTCAACTCAAAGAAGCTTCCACCTTGTTTTCTTTATGAGGGTGATAGTGTATTGACCATTCATCATCTTTAATAAACTCCAAACATCTTATTTGGTGCATATTTAAAAAAATTTGTGTGGAAATATACATTATCCTTTTATGATCGATATAAATGTCACAACCTTCTCAATAGATATTGTGCCTCCAGGTCTTTAATGCAATGATTACTGTAGATGACTCAAAATCATGAGTTAGGTAATTTTTTTAATGGATTTCAATTTTCACGAGTCATAAGATATCACCACATCATTTTTCCTAAGACCACATCCCTATCCCTTTTTTGATGCATCACAATAGATCAAAAATCATTCTCCCCTACAATGATTTGTGAGCACAGATGCACTCTCCAAACTTCTTTATAGATCTTTTAAATTCTCTTCACATTCCTCCATCTACATGAATGTAACTCTTATTCATGTCAACTTGGTCAGGTGATTATATAATCATGAAAACTCATTCACAAAACATCAATAATACCATTCCAAACAAGAAAACATTATATATCAGTAATCATTATTGGTGTAGACCAACATTCAATAACTTCTATTTTTAATGGATCCATTAATATCCTATATATTGAGATTACGTGACCCAAAAATTAAACATTATGTATCCAAAATTCAAACATTTTAAATTTTGAATAAAGACTCTTTTTTTAAAAGGTCAGCAATATAATTCTCTAGTGATATTAATGTAATTCCTTGGCTTTAAAATAGACAATAATAGAATCCACAAAGGCTAACACAAACTAATCAAGATAGTCTATAAATAAAATATTCATTAGATCAATGAATATTGCATTGGAATTAGTAAGACCAAAAGGAATCACTATAAATTCATAGTGTCTATACCTTGTACGAAATGTCATCTTCGGTATATCTACCTTATAGGGCATTAATAGACGATATCCTTAACAAAGATAGATCCTGAAAATGTATTGATCTCTGCATAGTTAGTCGAATAAGTAATATATTTGGGGGAGATGGTATTTATTCTTGATAGTGATCTTGTAATGTTATCAATATTTAAAGTAAAGTCTCAGTGATCCATCATTATTCATAAAAAACAGAGTAGGTTCTCCAAATGGTGACGCACTAGGGTGTATGAATCCCTTATCAATACTCTCTTGGAGTTTCTTCTTAAATTACTACAACAAAATTGGTTCCATTCTATAAGGTGTCATTGAAATATGCATAACACCTGGTATGAGTACTATTGAAAACTCAACCTCATGATTCGGTGGGAGACCTCCAAATTATTCTATAAAGACATCATAAAACACCCGTACAATACGTGTACTCTAAATTGTGATTTTCTCCCCAACTAGTTGAGATATATAACATTAATATATAGGAATGGAGATCCATAAGATAGAATAAATTTTAATATGAAGGTTATACTCATCTTTGCATTGATAGATAATCATAAATTGATCTGCAATATGAAATGTGACTTCCCTTCCATATAAGTGGATATGATTTCTATATAGTGATAGCCAATCCATAATAAGAATCAAATCGAATTCCACTATAGGAAGGATCAAAAGAATTTTATGAAGCACATTCCCAAAAACTTCAATCGGAGAGGAATTATAAACATTTGATGTGACCATTGTTCCATTAGAAGTTTTCACAGCTAACAGAACATCTAATTGTTGAGGTAATATAACCATACCATTAGGAAATTATTCAGAAATATAAGAGTGGGTTGATCTAGAATAATATAAATAAATCACTACCTTACTATGGTTTGTAAGTGTACCTTTAACCACTTCATTATGGTACTCTACATCACCGATAGTGATTGCAAGTGACATTACTTTATCTTTATACATAATATTTTGATGACATTGATCATCATAAATAACCCTTGGATTAGGAAATTTATTTTTATAATTCCCCATTTCCATTCACTTGTAACATTGATGTGTAAGAGGTGCATTATTTGTATCCTTTTCTATATTCACATCTTTAGACATATTTTTTGCATCACCTATGAATTCAACAAATAGATCACTGTCTTCTCAACTCATAAAAAATTTATTTTTCCCTTTAAGACAATTTAATCCATGTTTCATTCCACAAATTGAGCATAAGGTAAATGTCATCTTTTTTTTAGTTTGGTTTATAAATTTTCCCTTCAATTCCATTTTTATCTTCTTATCATACCCCAATGAATAATGGGTTACTCCAATATCTGCCTCAACCTTAAGATCACATAAAATGATTTCATTATAGATATTGAAGTCCCATATTAATAATTCCCTTTGGAGACTTGGTTTTAAGCCAGTAAATAATTAATCAAATTTAATATGATGTTGGATAAATAATTCCCAAAGAATACCTTGAATGTCTTATAAAATTTTCATCATATATACCACTAGATTCTTCATCCTTTTTCATAAGTTCAAGAAACTCTTTCTCCATATTTCTTAAGAGGATACAAGGAACATACATATTGAAAACTAATTTCTTGAACACATCCCATTCAACGGATTAAATTTCATATCTTTTCTTCATATTCTTGATAATGTTACAGAATTGATCAGTTTCATCTTCCAAATTATAAACAGCTGAGATGAATTTATCATGTACCAAACATTAGAGTAATGAAAATATCCTTTAAATGGTATTAATATATTGTTCATCCACTAATAGATCAGAAGACCCACATAAAGATGGTGGATACTACCACATTAAGGGATCAACATGATGGTTTTTCCTCATTTCCTCATTTATAAGTCCTACATGATTCATATCTTGAGAATGTTGTGTGAGAATAACTACAATATTGTTAATTCCATCTCCCATACAATTTGGTCGTTAATGGGGAAAGTCATTCAATTTCACATTGCATTCATCATTAACAAGGTTCCTTTGGATTCCATCTATTGACAAAAACCAAGAAGAATAATATGAGAAACAATAACCATAATAGGAAAACCACATAATAAAGAATAAAATTTCAATTTAGTATATTTATATTTTATCCTAGGTTATTCATGATAATTCCTAAAACCCTAGGATTTTAACCTATACTTAAACACATCCTTAGGGTTCTTCCAATGTTATTCTCATCGTAGTTTCCAATGGATAACTATACATTTCATTTTATTCCAACTATAACAACCCATTATTTAAAAAATAGATATTGCTTCAAAGTTGAATAATACTCCATAAAATATATAAAAAATCCATGATAGAACCATATAGGTAGTGCATCTTGGGAAACATAATCAACTGCTTCATAAGACATCTTCATTGTCTCCCACTTATTTTGATATAACTAGACCAATTTTTGACATATTGTACTTAATATCCTTCTTCATAACTTAGGTGAATAAAAGATATGAAAGGGTGAGATCAAATGCATGGTAAGGGTAAAAAAGGAAGATATCAATCATATCATAATAACAAAATATAAGAACATAACATTTGAAAATTTTATCCTTTGTTTGAAGGATTGTTATATCATGCCTTGGGATGAATCATAAAAATTCATAAGAATCAATGAACATAATCCAAAAAGTCATAAAATAATATATTAAGTTTTGTGGAATACACATAAGAATAGAAAATCAATTCATATTAGTCTAGGTGAATTTCCAAGACCATCATAGAAAACATTGTCCATTAATGAACTGAGTTCCCTCCTCATTCCGGCACTGTATTACGAAACCAATATCATTTATCATTCTATCCATGTCTATCTCATGATATGTAAATTATTACCCAATGCATTGGAGTTACGTATAGGTCCAACCCATATCATAATTTAATCATTGTTATGTGTTAAATAAAAACATAAATCATTCATCAAATCGTAACTAAAGTAATAAAAGGGGTTTCTAAAACATCATTCCATCATAATCCATATAAAAATATATTACCCAAATAGCATTACTTGATAAACAAAATAAAATCATAATAATAACAAGGATATAAAACTAACCCTAATTCAATAATGTCATCTTAGATGAAAAATAATTTTGATAGGACACTTGAAATTAATTCTTGAGGAAAATATATTTTCTTCTTCACGTACATTTTCGTTTCTAAAAATGGATCAATGTTCAAAAATAAAAAAATCTATTTGAAGATAACCTTGAAATCATGTAAAGGTAGTTTCATGTAAATAAGGTGTTAAGAAAGTATAAAAATACATTCATTCAATATAAGTTAAAGCAGAACATTCTTCTCTTACTTTTATAGGAATTTCAAAAATTACCTGATATCAAAAATGAAAATATATTCCTTTCATACTGCTTAAAAAAAATAACCATGGGTAAAATTGATGTTAATTTCTTTTAAAGTATATATATAATATTTTGGAATACATATTTTGGAAACATTGATATGGATGATAAATATAACCCTATAAATACATACGTATAAACGATCACATATAATAATGAGATTGTAAAATTATCTGTTACCAAATTATAATTAATCAAATAGTATAACTCAAAAAATAAATAAAATTATATAAATATTACAACCTTCATAATAAGAATCATAAAAACATTCATTGGTAGAATAAAAACAACCCAAAAAAAATATGTGGTGCAAATGAAATATCTCCTACAGAAATAAAACTGTGAAAAAATAATCCCTTACCTGAGGACTGATTTCCATTGTATGTACCCAAATCATGTGTATAATGACTCAAATAATTTCATTCAATTGTTAAAAAGTCATGGTCATTTTTATGATATCATATATTATCATATTGTCAACCGTTTGTTAGTAACATTATTACTCATCCATCGGGCATTAACTTATTTATTTTATTACACATGTTTTGTTGTATAATTTACTCTTCTTATACTATAGTTATATCATTAATAGAATGATAATGGTATAATTTATATCATATTTATTCATTTTATTAATTTATATAATCATGATCTAATTAATTTCATGTAGAATGAATCACATCATATCGTGGAGATGATATGTTGTACACACACACGAGCGACGATCTCATTCCTATAATTGATTAATGTTATTGGAGTGGATGGTGTATAATATTTCATAATAAATATCATGTAATGATAATAATTTATAGTTATTATTTCTATCATTATACCATTCCAAATAAGTTGGTTTTGAAAAATAGATTACACAATGGTGTGAAGATGGTAAGCCATACGTTCGTACACACGATGATTTTTTTTGATCGATGGATAGAAGGTGGAATATAGTTGTTTCAAAATTATAATAACATATAATTAAATAATTGATACTAGAGTTATTACTTTATAATTAAACAACTCATGAATATGAAGTAGAATAAGAAATAAGTTTGAATGAATTGATAGATGAGATTACCACTTTTTCGATGAGCTTCGCCTAAATCTCATCTAAGAGTACTAGAGGGGGTCTTTGAAGAATACCAAAACCAATATAATGTTACAAAGGAATTTGTTATGGGAAAAGGGAAGATTTTGGCCAAGCATGATTGCTCAATGTAAAGTGGTGAGGTGATGGAGGATGTGCATTTTATAATTGAGGTGAGGGGCACTTTTAGAAACACTATAAATAACAACTTATAATAAATAAAAACATACACAAAAACATCCAAAATTTTCCAATTTAGAAAATAACATGATATAGGGTTGTATAATAATAAACCAATAATATTTTTATAAGTTTTTTATCAATTTAAACCTTAATATTTTAATTATCATTTAGTAATTCTATTTAACTTTTAACTAGCATTACAAATACTTTAATATTTAAAGTCTATAATATTTACTTATTTGATCATGATTAGATCGTAAATAAATACCTTAAGAAATTTTATACCATATAACAATTATTATATTTTTATAAAATATGTTTTATGATTTTTAAATAATTTAATGAAATATTATTTTCATAAACAAAAAATTGCGTCTATTTTGAAACTATTAAATTCATTGATTTTTGAAAATATTAAGATAAATATTTAGCTTCAAACAAAATATTTTATTACAATATTAACAGGTCACAATAATCTAAAAAATTTATTGTAGATATTAATTATCCAAAACTATATTTATTTTCATATTTTCAATAAAATTTATTTGCTATCTATATTAATAAAATAATCATTACATCAATATTGTGTAATTATTTGATATACTTATTTGTTGAATAAAAATTAAAAATAAAATACTATGATGAAGATAATTCTATTGGATTAAATAATAATACTTTTATTCAAATTTATCTTTTGGAAAATTCTATATTAATTTTTTTTATTTTGAAGACATGAGTGCGATAACTTTAACATCACTTTATATAAAATAATATAAGTGTCATAATTTTATCTATAAGTGTCCAAATAATAAATAACATTACCATTGGATGGTTTTGGTCGAGATATACTCTTCCAATAATGTTTTTTAAGATTCTGGGTCTTCAAAAGGTTATTATTATTTTAATAATAATTATTTAATTGATTTATCATCAATTAAATAATTTATACATAAATTAAGTATATGACATTAAGGTAATTATTTATTTATTAAAAATTAAAAATACATTATCATTATAATCAAAAAAATTCTATAATTGAATTGATTATTTATAATCAATTTTATATTCTGTATAATCTTATTTGAAAAATGATATAATTATTATAATTTGAGTAAGACATATTTAACCTTTCTATAAATTAAAAAAATTAGCGTCCTAATCTCATCCAAGTGGCATCCAATGGACACTATTTTGACCTCAGGATTATTTAGGTCAAATCGCACTCAACCAATAATATTAATCCAAGTGTTAGGGTATGTTTATAATAGTATTGTTACCCATAATTATCTGATTTACCCATTTATCGTATTAAAAAAATTAACGAAGTTACTATTCATATTGACCAAAAACAAAATAAATCTATTTTTTAATTTGGACCTACAAGATTAAAAATATAGAATAAAATTTTCCAAATTATATAGATATCTGTTTCAGTATTTAATATAAAATTAATCTTGTTGTCGAAAAGAGAGAACATGTTTAAAAATCTAAAACAATGAAAAAGATTGAAATGTTTTTACATCTGAATTCAATGTAAAATTAATGCTAAAGATATACATTATGTTGAATGATAAAAATAAATTATATTTACACTTTACACCCCTTAAATATTATAATTTGACCATATAAAATATTTTGATGAAATTCTTTTTAAATTAAAAGTTTATTTATTTTTACTATTCATAAAAACATGAAAGTTATCAAAAAAATATCAAAAATTCATTCAAAGAAAATTTTTATATCTATATTATAATGAAAATTTTTATGTTGTCATATAAATATTATTATTTTGTCAAAATAATAACTTAAAAGGGGTCCTCCATTAAAAGGTGTAAAATTGTCCCTTTGAAAAATATAGGTTTTTAAAGATAAAATATTATCTATTCATACCCTATGACTAAAATATCTATTGGATTAATTTAAAAATATTTTATTAAATATATAACATATATATTTAATTAATTTCATTTAAAAAGTTTAATTCATTTAAATTTTTAATAAAAAATAAAAATATATAATTGATTTATATTTTACATAAATAATTGGTAGCCAAGAATTGACTATACATTTTATGCATTATTTATAATTACTCACGCTAACCGAATTGGTAGAATTCAGTGATAATTTTTTAAAAATAACATCTTGGGTTTCATTTAAACTCACAATTGCGTGTAATGAAGGAAATTGAAGAACTAAAATTATATAAAGAAAATATTTCTTAAAAACATACAAGTGTTACAGGTATATTTTCATTGGAAGTATAGGATCTCAATACATTATAAAAGTAACTAAAACCCCACATTTTTATTTTATTTTCCTTAATAAACTCATAAATCCTATTTACCTCCTAAAATAATATAAGTTAATATAGGATATATATAAATGAAATGGGTGATCTCTAAAGCCCCCCTAAGGGAATAACCATGGTAATGAATAATAGAAAATAAGTTATAAGGCATAACATGGTACCATAAAAGGAAAGAATAATAAAGAATCACATGATATAATAACATAAATAATGTGATTTAATTATATCAAATAAACACAGGAAAGAGTCAATAACATAAAACATGACATAATAATAAGTCAAGGATAACTGCCAAAATGATGGCATATGGTTGACAAAGACCCATATTTGATTGTGTTCACTTCCCAATCACATACATAAAGTCTAACAAGAGAATGAAATTACCCAAATCTTTGGTGTGATATCTAGGCACACCCAAAATTTCATTTACATGCATATGTGTGTGAAATACGGAAATCAAACATATGGAATAAACATAAGGATCACTAATGGAAAGAGATGGGTTTCATCACCAAGTCATATAGCATAAAAATATGGAATATAATATTGTTTTCCATGAAAGAATAGTTTTATCATTTTCTAGATGTTCATAAGAATAGTTCTTGAGTAATGAATTCATTGTGAAGTATATACTTCACATATAGTAGATAAATACTAATGGAAGTGTACCTCTTAAGTGGGACTTCAGAAAAAGGCGTAAAAAGAATTTAAAGATGATAAGGGCATAATTATTTCTATAAAACTAGTATTGAAATAAATTCCCTATAAAAAATATGAAATCTTAAAAATTTGGGAGGTTTAAAAAAATTTAATGAGTGGTTCTATTTGTCATGTATGAAATAGATAAAGTCCCTTTAAGCATATATTCTTATCAAAAGAAATTAAAAAGGGTTCCTTTTAAGAAATATATATACCCATTAATAAAAAGTAAATTATACTAGTTTTATAAGTTTATGAAATATATACCGAATATAGAATATTTAAATAATAAAAAATACAGAGAAAGTGATGTAATGAGAGAGAAAGTCTAATCTGAAGAAAATAAGGTTGATTTGAGAGGTCACTTACCTTAGATTTTAGAATCCTTCCACACTTTCAATTAATTCCATAAATAATAAAATTAGATTCATTACATAAAAAATCAATAACCATTCCCATCGACATTTTATTTATTATAATTTTACTATTTTAATTAATAACCAATTTAATGAGATATAATTATTAATGTTTTTGTTCTTCGGGTTTTCATTTCATAGTTCTGTAGTTAGATGGCTTGTGGATAATTGTTGATGTTCTTGTAAAATGTGAATCCAAAAACATTATTGAAATGAAATTATATTAATTTCAATCCAAAAAATATTAATAGTACCAAATTTCCTTTTTTCGATATTTTGATGATTCACTTAGTAAGATATTTAATGTTATGTGGCTTGTTCATTTAGTTCATTTTGTCAACTTTCATGAATTAGGTTCATTTTATTTAATTAAATGATTATTAAAAAATTAAGGAATGTGAAATAAGTTATAATATACTTATTATATTAATATTTAATAATAATATTTTTTTTACATCTATCCTAGAAGGTGGTGGAGAAAAATGAAGAACATTATTCATGTAATTGGTGAACCAACAATAATGTGAACAACACTTTTATTACAAAAACTAAAGAACTGATGGTATAATATGGATATTAAAACATAAAAATAACATATTGTTAAATTTATGATATTTTTGTTACTATTTTTAGGGTTATTGAGATCATATGGCGGTGGTGGAGGAAGAATAAATTAAACTAAATTTAGTTTAATGTTTTCCTCCCCCTTGGGTTGTCTAATTTTAGACAACCTATTAAAGATCCTCGGTATGGTCTTTGTTTGAGAAATAAATAACTTGGTAATGGGAGAGAATATTGGGAAGTAAATTTTATAGAAATTTGGAAATCTCCAAGGATCATATGTTTTTGGGAGAAGGGGTGGTGATGGGTGGAATTTATAACAGGAGGGGACGGGTGTTTTTTATTATTATAATAATTTGTTTATTATTTTCATTCAAGTATACCAATAATGTTGATTATAAAGACTTTATATAGTAAATGGTACATTTTTTTCAAAATAAGGTGTTTGTACATAAGTTATTAATAAATAGTACATTTATTTACTATATAATGTCAAATACCGTACTTCATCGTATTTCACAATTGACCAAAAAATAAAATATTTCAGAAAGTTTCCAAAAAACAACCCTAACCATTATTCAGAGTATAGATTTCAAAAAGGTAAACACTGTTATGAACATTAGTGTATATTAATTAGTAAATTAATGTTCAAATAAAATTCTCATTTATTTAAAAATTTTGAATTTTAATAATTTAATCAATTTTTGAACCCTTTAATAAATTACTTATGGTATCATTAAATTATATTATCAATATAATAAAACATAATATTAATTTATAGATCCATTTTCGGAAATTAAACATTATTTTAAATCATTATATTTATTATTAAATTTAATTTAAATTTTTCATATTTTATAAAAATTATAGAACATAATTTATCATTTTTAAAAAAGTTATTTACTTATATCATATTATAAATATGTAACATTTTCATTTTGTAAGACAAAAAATATTATTTTAAAATTATATAGTTCAGGATACTATTCTATCTGTTATTTTAATATTTATAATGATCAAATTTCTATTCCAAAGGTCAAGTTAATATTCCAAAATTTTGGATACTATTCCAACTATTAGATTTGTAATATTCACAAGGTTCCAAAAATTCATTAAATTAATTATATTTCATTCATTAATTATCCCCATCAATTATCTCCAAAATTTATATGTATATTTTACTTTTTATAATTCATATCTCAATTCTAAAACACTTCTTCATTTCTACACTATTTTACATGGGTGATATTTTTCTAGGGGATTAAGGCGATATAAATTTTCCCATTATTTTCATATTATTTTCTATATTTTATCCAATTGTAATATTTTCAATTATTATATCCATATTTATTCTCCAAATGTAATTTTTAAATCAATATAATAAAATTTATTTGGTTTTATCATGTTATGTGTGTGAATTATAAAATATTATATTACAAAATATTAAATAATTATATTTTTAGAAAGGAAATTCCATTGATAAAATTTCAGGCCATTACATTCAACCCACCTTAAAAAAAATTCCAAAAAATTTTTTCCTTATGTACCAAGGTGAAATTAGTTAAGGGTACTTCTACTTCATGGCTTCCATAGATTATAATGTAACCACTACATATATATGGTTTCACCATAGTATATTGATTGGGTGAGTTCTATTGTTCGGTATACATTTATCTCTATGGCCCAAGAACATTATATACTAATTCACTTATGAGAGATCATTTTCCACCTATATCATCTCAAAATTCAATACATGATTGGAACCGTGTATGTTCTTCCTCAAGAGGGATAATTGAAATATTTCTTGTTCTTGTTAAAGGGTTATTAGGTGTTCTAATGTATTGTCTTATAGTCCAATGAGACAAATATGTTACTAGAGATTAGATTTCCCTTATTTCCAAATCCCACAACTCTCTTCCATAGAAATATGTAGAGAATAATTTACCCCTAATGTCAAACCCTATGTCTCATAGACTATTTCCAAAATATATCTTTTTTCAAAAATTAGTATCAAGGATGTGATGTTAAATGGTCTTATCCTTTTCACACATTTCCAAAATTGTTTCACAACCCATTAAATTGAGTTCAAAAACATCATACCAACACACAGGTGTTCTACATCTCTTCTCATAAGTGGATTCATGTGGGTCCATTTGGATATAAGAGTGAAGGAAATTGGTATATGAGAACTCAACTAGTGGAATATATTAATATCATCCTACTTTAAATCACAAAAAATATTCTATCAACATATATTCGCGTGTCTACATAGTCAAATTATATTGTCCCTTTGTTTTTAGGTGATAATCCATTTTATAGTTCAATTCAGTTTTAGATCATGTTGACGAATTTCCAAAGCATAGGGTTAATATTTTATATCAACCAAATTTAATCGATAGTGGTGTTCCATAAGTCCTTATAGTGTACCATAATTTACATGTTTAGAAATTAATTCAACATTGAATTATATTCATTCAAAAACAACAAACACATGCCAAGACCATATTGGTTTTGTGTGTTTAGAAATTGGGAGACATAAACAACGGGTTCATAAGACATCTAAATTGTCTACCACTTATTCATTCATATGTAGTCCCCCTTTTGACATATCGTACTAATAATTTTTTCAAAATTTATGGAAAATAAAGATAATAAATGGTGGTATAATATGCTCAGAAAGAGTAAACATAAGATATATAAATCATATAATAATCATAAAGTATATGAACAAAATATTTGAAAATCTTATCGTGCATATGAAAAATCTAGATAAAATATCATAGGATAAATCATAAAAGTTCATAAACATTCAATTAACATATACCCAAAATTCATAACATAATACATATAATTTTTGTAATACACTTAATCATATAAAATCATTACATATTAGTCACAAATCATTTTGAAGACCATCATAGTAGAAATATTCCATTACAGTACTGGGTTTAGTTCTCATTCGATCCCAAAATTACCGAATTGAGATCATTTACCATTCGATCCCTATATATCATGTGAGATAGAAATACCTACCCAATGCATTGGAGGAATATATAGGTCCGACACATCATATAATGAAATCATTATTACCTAGGCCACAAAAACATTAATCATTCATCATAGTATGACCCAATGAAATGGGTTTCATATAAAGTATTCCATCATATAATAATCCATATAAAACAAATGTATTTAATAAATAGAATTCCATTATAAACATAATAAAACATAGGAATAATAGGGATAATATAATTGATACATTACCCTATTATCTAAGTCTATCTTAGATGGAAAATAAATTTTATAGAATGCATGAAATTATTTTTTTGAGTAAAATGTACTTTCTTCTTTAAAGAAACACTTTATTCTATCAAAATGACACACAATTTTAAAACAAAATATTTTATTTGAAAATAACCATGAAATATAATAAATTAATGTTCCTGGAAATGTGATGTTATAAAAACATAAAAACATATAAAGCTGTATAAGTTAAATGAAACCATTCATTTGATTATTTTAATGGATATGTAAAAAAGAAACTCGTATTGAATAACTAGAAAAGATTCCTTTCAGACAGTTTAAAAAAATTCTCTAATGTGTAAAATTAAGTTTAGATTTTATATAATAAAAGAAAAAATATTACATATATAGGGAACATATATGTTGAATATAAATATACCACAAAAAATACTTACTAATAAACAATGCCATATAATAATGAGATTGGGAAATTATACCTCACATTAGGTTTGATATCATTTATTTGTTTTTGAACCTCCTTTATAATGATTTTAATAATTTCATAGACTTATTGCAGAATAATTTTCATCTTTATCATATCATATAAAATCAAATTATCATATGTTTTGTAATTAACATTTCATTATTACTCGTTATTTGAGTATAAACCGATTCATTTTCTTACGCCTGTTTTGTTGAATATTTTATGATTCTTCTTCATCGGCTATTTTCATATCATGCCCATAATTATATTAATATAATATATATCATATATATTCATTATATACATTTTTATAATCATTATTTTATGAATATCATGTTGAATGAATCACATCACGTCGTGGAGATGGTAAGTCATACGCACACACGAGTGACAATATCATTCATCTAATTATGAAATAGTATGAAAGTGGATGCTATATATGTTGTTCAATAACAAATATCATGTACTAATAATCATATATATTTATTATTTCTTTCATTATACTCATCCATGAAAAGTGGTGTTGAAAACAATATTACACCACGTCTTGGAGACGATAAGTTGTATGTACGCATGCATAGTGATTTCATTTTTCATAGGATGAATAGAAAGTGGAATTAGGTTATTAAAATACTATAGTAAAATTTCAATATATAGGTGATAATAGAGTTATTGTCTAATAAGTGAAATAACAAAGGAAGATGAAGTAGAGGAAGAAATTATCTTGAGAGAGTTGGTAAAGGAGATTACCTCTTCTTCAGTGATCTCCCTCTAGATCTCGACTTAAAGGCACTAATGTTTGTATTTTGATAATACTAGAACATCTAAAGTGTGAATAGGGAAGTTTATATGGGAAATTTTAAGGGTATCGATGAACTTGAAATCTCAATGAGTTATGAAGATATGATGGAGGATGTTCCCTTTTAACATCATTAGTTTTGTGTAATTATTGAACATACTTATTGAGTGAATAAAAAATAAAAATAATATACTATGATGAAGATAAATCCTCTATATTTCTGAATAAAACATATGGTAAAATATATATTATAAAAAATTCTACATTGAAAATGATATATTTATTAAGACATTAATGTGACAACATTAACATCAGTTGAAATAAAATATTATAAGTGTCATAATCTTTTACATATGGATCCAAATGGTCAATAACTCTACCATTGGATGAATATGATCGATATATACTGGGAAAATAATATTTGATCATGTTTTATTGTATTTCAATGGTTATTATCATTTTAGTAAAAATTATTTTATTTTTTCTCATTGATTAAATAGTTTCGATATCATTAATGTACAAACTATTATGTAAATAATTAATTTACTAAAAATTACAAATAAATATACACTATAAATATAAGGAAACTACCTTAAAAAATTACTTAATATTGAATAAAATGAATAATTCACATTGAGGATCTTATCTGGTTTACAGTTTTAGCAAATTAGGACCTAACTATTACATCTCAAAAGATTACAATGTAGACACTTCTACACAGTTTCTATTTTTTTACAAAACATGAACTCTTGAAAAAAAGAGTCATGTCTAGTTCCATTTTTAAGACATAATGACTTTTACTTGATCCCATCTTTGACCCTATTCCACATTATGTCCTTTGAAAAACATTTCAAAAACATGGGGTGAGCATAAAAACCTCAGTAAGGGATACAAAAAGAAGGAATACTGTTAGTTTTCTTCAAAACAATAGGTAAACCGTGAATACTTTATCAGAAGTAATACTTTTCACCTTTATGAAGTAGTAAATACTCTTCACTAAATAAAAGATCATTACTTACCCTTTTTTAACCAAAATATTACCATAAAACCCATATAAAGAACACATAATATATAAAGGTAACTTGGGACATAAAGATACATAAATGGAATAACCATATGGTCAACTTCCACACATATCACTAAATGGAATAGCCATATGGCCAACTTCCATACCCAATTAATTGGAGGTTATAACATAACCACCCATCCTGGGTTATCACGACACAACATGTCATTTGGTTTATCACGTAACCACCAGTCAAATGTCTAAGTACCATTATAAAATCGTAGCACATACAACAAATATAAAGGAAAGAAAACATTTCCACATTTCAATCACAATATATCACTTAAATATATTGATATAAAAAATCCATTATCAAAACCATTTTCAATACCAAATATATAATAGAGTATATGGTATTTATTTTTCCTTTTAAAACATTGCTGCTTGTTAAGGAAGCAAAGGATCAAGTAATACTCACGATGGCGGAAAGGTCGTTGTCACCACGTACATTAAAAGAAACATTCCATTTTGTCATTTAGTAAAATGCTTCGTAGAGAAATATTCCCAATGAATGAAATTAAAAGTCAAAGGTGTTTATACATCGTATAAAATAAAGTCTTGTATTAAAACAAAATATGCCTAAATGAAATGAGATTGAGACGAAATCCCTTAACTCATGTTCGACTTCACTAGATCTCTCTTTAATATCATGATTAATAAAATAAATTTAATTTATACTTTCTTCAGAAACCTTTTCAATTTTATTATTCCTTTTATATGACTTATTGCCATGTTATAAACATTATGTAATCATTTAAGTTAATAATGTTCGTTTTGTCGATATTTGGTTCCTAAGTCAAAAATGGACTTTTTACAATTACATGTTGTTCATGTGGTCAAAGTTTTATTATATCCAGAATTGTATTCCTGATTTGGATACCATATATATCATATATATCCAGAATATACATTTATTTTTAATAGTACATAACATTTAGATGTAAGAAATGAAATACACCGTTCATGGAGATGGTAATCCGTACGTATGCATGAACGCTAATTTCATTTCTATTTTATATTTAATAAAATGAAATCACAATTATATAAAGGTTCATTATAATTCTAGTATAATATCGTATATAATATTATTAACTCCATCCTTTATATGTCCCACATATGTCATTAACCATTCAAATAACTTTGAGGGGGCAGTAGTCTGCACTTCAAAAACATGAAATTATCGTGTTTATCCATTATGGAAACCATAGTGGTATGACATAAATTAAAAATAAATAAGAATAAGGAAACCATAAACATAATATATATAATATATAAATACAGTGACATCTTAATGGACACCATGAAAGGTGTTTAAGAGAATATTGAGCAATCATCGTTTCGTGAGGCAGTAATTCACCATCCATAAAAACAGTATGTTCTTTAACCATTAGACAGAGTTGTGTGTAATTTTAGCTTGAATTATTCTCATATAAACATCCTAGTATATTTAATATACTTGTTTTGTTAAAAAGGAAGGAATAAAAATATTTTAGGGGGTTGGAGAAGAAAAATAAAACAAAAGAACATAAGAGAAGACATTACCTTTAAATCGGGTCACTCCCTTTGTTCTAAACCAAAAGGGTTTCTTGAAGTTCATTCTGCCTAAGGTAAGGCATCTAGGATGAAGAGACAGATGTTGGGAGAATATTTGAGTAGTTTTTGGATGATAAAAAGGTCTTTAGAAGTGTGTGAAATGGGTAGGAAGTGGGGTCTTTTTATAAGGGAGAGGAGGGGCTCTTTTGGAAAGCATGAAACAATTATTTTATTATATAATGATTTTCGGTTTATAAAGGTCCAAAAATTATTAAAGTTGAATATAAGGTGGATCATGTTCGAAATAAAATCATCCAATAATAATTGGACAATTGTTGTATATTATTTTAAACATTATCTTCTTATTTATTTAAATCATTTATTAATGACGTAAACATTGCATCATCATTGTGTCATATATAATTTTATTATTTTATGTCTAAAAATTATAAAAAAATTGCCATGTTTTAGGAAATAATTTTACCTTTCTAATTAAAATTTATAGTAAAATATATCAATTATATAACCCCATGTAAAAATAGTTTTAGTAAAACAACACATGTTTGTGACATTTTTATTTTTACTTTAAATAAAAGGTATTAATGTCATTATCAAACCCATGTGGCTCCATGGGGTCCCATAAATTGACCCATGGATTTTCTTGGTCGGATATAACTTATAAAATAGGTGTAGGACACGTTTAAAGGTGATTTAATATTATTATAACATTATTTTTACCTTAAATAGAACTAATTACATTTAAATCACGATTAATAAATCTTAAAAGTTACTATTCATCAAAAAAATTCATCCGATTGAACCAAATTTTACACACTAATGACAACCATGTATGTTGGATATTTGAAATTCAATTCCTAGATGTGGTAAAGTTTCATTTAAACTAAAAATTTAGTTTTTTAACTACCACTTAGTGGTTTCACTATTCATCAAAAATTGAAGTTTTTTAGAAAAATACCAAAAATTCACGCTAAGTTGTATTTGACATTCTGAATTAAAAAATGAAGCCTATTTTACAAAATTAAAAACATATAAGTTTCATTAATGAATTTTAATAATTAATTCCCGTTGTCTAAACAAATAGCGTGTTTTTAAGAAACAATATCTATCAAAATATTGACACTTTTTTAAGTCCAATTTCAAAGTGAAATTAATTTCAATGACCGCCATTAGATTAAAATGTAAAAATATATTATAATTGAACATTAAAATAACTTCAAAATATAATATAATCATATAAATAAATTAGATTAAAATGTGGTTTTGAATTAAAATACAACATTTTTCATTTATTCATTAAAAATGAACTTTATCGGAAAAATAACAAAAACATACACAAAGTAAATTTTGATGTCCCGGTTCTAAAGAACGATTTTATTTGGTCCAACAGAATGTATAAGAGTGACCAAAACAAATTTTAAAGAGGGTTCTCCATCAAAAGGCGATAAATTGACCTTTTAGTAAATATTAGAGTATATATGCCTAAAATCGAATTCTTTTCTTATTTTAAGCCTTTATCATTTATTGGATAAATGTAAAAACATTTAACAAACATATATAATAATATTTTAGTTATTTATATTTATTCCCACTAATACAATGGCTATGTGTTAACTACCATTTGAAATAATATTATTATATTATTAGAGTTCAATGTACGATTTTAATGAAACTCATTGTTGCATATTGGGTACGCTATCAAACATAGCAACTCCTTTAAAGTAAAATAAATATTTAATTAACAATTATTAATAAATATGAAAATGTCTTATTATTTATTTACATGGGATGTTACATCTTTCCCCCATTTTAAAAATTGTGTCCTCGCAATTTTATTCACTTATCAAAATAAGTGGGGGTATTTATCCCTCGTAGCATTTTCAGATTCCCACGTTGCCTCTTCAACCATATGGTTTTTCCATAAAACCTTCACCTGATAAATTACCTTATTTCGCAACACTTACTCTCTTCAGTCAATAATCTAGACTAGTTTTTCTTCATAAGAGAGATTCTATCCCAACTGATCTACCTCTGGGCTCAAAACATGAGATGGATTTGGCATATACATTCTCAACATCGAAACATGAAAAAAAATTGTGTACCTGGGACAAACATGGAGGTAATGCCAATATGTATGCAACTGATCCAACTTTCTCCATGATTTCATAATGTCCATGGAACCTCAAACTCATCTTTCTTTTCTTGCCAAAACACATCACACTTTTCAATGGAGAAACGTCGAGAAAAACATGATCACCAACCTTGAAAGATAGGTCCTTCCTCCAGTTATCCACATCAATTTTCTGCCTACTCTAAGCTATTCTCATGGGATTTTAAATCAACTGAACTTTTTCTGCCATCTCTTCTACCAATTCTGGTCCCATCACCTTCCTTTCTCCTACTTTGTCCCAAAAAGTTGGAGTTCGACATCGTTTACCATATAATGCCTCAAATAGAGGAATCTGTATACAGGAATGAAAACAGTTGTTAAAAGAAAATTCAACCAAACAAAGATGTTGGTCCCAACTTCCCTTGTAATCCATCGTGAAAGCATGTAATATATCCTCCAGGGTATTAATTGTTTTTTCTGACTGCCCATCTAATTACGGCTGAAATGTTGTACTCAAATTTAATTAAGTACCCAACGACTTCTGAAGGCCTTTCCAAAATTTAGAAGTAAACCTGGGATCATGATCAGATACAATAGAGATGGGAACTACATATAACTTGACTATCTCTTTAACATACAAACGAGAAAGTTGATCTAGATAGAATGTATCTTGAATAGGAATGAAATGAGCAGATTTAGTCAATTGATCAACAATAATCCAGATTGCATTATTACCATGAGATGTCTTTGGTAATACCACAAAGAAGTCCATGGATATATTTTCCCATTTCCACTATGGAACCGGTAATGTCTAAAGCATATCTTTGGGTAACTGCCGCTCTTCTTTAACCTGCTGATAAGTCAAAAACTTCACAGAAAAATCAGTAATATCTCTTTTCATTCCATCCCACCAGTAATACTCCCGCAGATCTCTGTACATCTTAGTACTATCGGGATGAACTGAAAACGGGGAACTATGAGCCTCACATACCAAATCATTCATCATCTGTTAATCACAAGGCACACATAATATCTTCCATAACCTCAAAAAACAATAATTATCAATGTTAAATTCAGGAAACTTACCCATCTGAACTATCTCTACCTTTTTCTGAAACCCACTGTCTTTCTTCTGCACTTTCTTAATTCTGTCTGATAGAGATGATCTCACTGACACATGAAACAAAACAGAAGAACTTCCTACACCAACAATTTCTATTACAAAATTCAGCAAATGAAAAATCAAAGGATCTCGTTCCAAATGTATCATGGTTAATAAATCATTACTTTTTCGACTCAAAGCATTAGCCACTTTATTTTCTTTTCTGGGATGGTAATGAATTGTACAATTGTAATCCTTGATTAATTCTATCCATCTCCTATGTCTCATGTTCAATTAATTCTGAGTGAATATATACTTTAAACGTTTGTGATCAGTATATATTTCACACTTTACTCCATACAAATGATGCCTACAAATTTTTAGTGAAAAAACAACAGCAGCTAATTCCAAATCATGTGTAGGGTAGTTTAACTCATGAGTTTTCAACTGACTTGAAGCATAAGCCATTACTTGATCATTCTGCATAAGGACACAACCGAGTCCCTTCAACAAAGAATCACTATAGATAACAAACTCGCCATTTCTGGAAGGAAGTTCCAAAACAGGAGCATTCACCAATCTTCTATTCAATTCCTAAAACCAATCATCACATTGTTTTGTCCAGATGAACTTAACACCTTTTTGAGATAACAAAGTCATTGGACTAGATAACTGGGAAAAATGTTCAACAAACCTCTGGTAATAAACTTCCAAACCAAGAAAACTACAGATCTTGGTTATATTTGTGAGCCCTGGCCATTATTCAACAACTTTTGTTTTAATAGGATCAATAGTTATGCCATTTTTTGATACAAAGTGACCAAGGAACGAAATTTGTTGCTACCAAAACTCACACTTGATAAATTTTCCATACAGTTTATTTTCTTTTATGGTTTTCAAGATAACCCTTAAATGACTTTCATGCTCCTCTTTACTTTTAGAAAACACCAAAATATCATCAATTAACATAACCACGAACTTATTCAATAACTCATGGAAAATTCTATTCTTTATATCCATGAATACAGCAGGTGCATTGGTTAACCCAAAAGTCATAAATACAAAATCATAATGGACATATCTACTATGAAATACAGTCTTCAGAACGTCTGCTGCTTTTACATTCAACTGATGGTACCCCCACCTAACGTCAATCCTCAAAAAATACAGAGCTCCCTGGAGCTGATCAAACAAATCATCGATATGAGGCGAAGGATACTTGTTCTTAACAGTGATGTTATTCAATGCTCTATAATCAATGCAAAGTCTCATTGAACCATCATTCTTTTTAACAAACAAGACTGGAGAACACCCTGGTGATGTGCTAGGTTGAATGAATCCTTTATCTAATAACTCTTGCAATTGTTCCTTATCTCTAAAATCTCAACCTGAGTCATTAGATAAGGGGGTTTTGAAATTGGATTAGAATTAGGAACTAAGTCAACAGTAAATTCAAATTCTTGATCATGTATAATACCAGGAAACTCATCAGAAAAAACATCAAGATACTCATTTACCACTGGAACATCTTTAATCTGACTAGTTCCTTTGTTTTCAACAATATGTGTAAGGTAACAGTAATTTCAATCTTTTACTAGCTTCTAAACTTCCTAATATGTTATCAAATCAAGGGTTCATTCTTGTACACAAACTGCAAATCTTTCTGAAAAGAAACCTCTTTAGCTCTTCAGTCAATCTTAGCATGATAAACAGAAATCCAATCCATTCCCAGAATAACATCAAACTCTACTGGAGGAAAAATAATAAGGTTTTCCTGTAGATTCTTTCCATTCATAAGGATAGGATGGTTCTTATAATTTCTTTTTGTCTCAACGTTTCCTCCAGGAGTTTTTACCATAAGTTCAGGTTTCATATCTTGATTTGGAATTCCCAGTTTACTAGAAAACATCTCAGAAGTGAAAGAATGTGTAGACCCTGAATCAAACAACACATTGGAACAATATGAACAAATAAATAGTGTACCCGATACTACATCATTCGATGGCCCAACATCTTCTAAAGTAGTTGTAAAGGATTTAACCGCCCATTTATTCTTGTAGTCTTGATACTTTCCCTCAGTTGAGTTCTTCGTTAAACACATATTTTCATAATGACCCATTTCATTACACTTAAAACATCTTACCGCTGACTTTTCATTGCTAGCTTGACCATCATACTTACAATTACGAGCAATATGACTAGATTTACCACACTGGAATCACTTTCTAGACTTGGATAAACAATCTCCCGGATTCATTTTACCACACTTCTCACATGATGGATATTTGGTTTTCTTACCTCCCGACTACTTCAATGAATTCTTTCCTTGTTCCTGCCAACTGTACCTATTATTATGTTGTTTGTCAAAGAACATCTGATCATCGACAAACTCCATTTCCACCTTCTCTGCACATCGAACAAGTTTTTCATAACTTTTGAACTCATGAGAAGCTAATTCCCCTCGATAATTTGGCTTTAACTCTGAGTAAAAATGGTTGATTTTACTATCAAGATATATTATGAAATTTGGAGCATACCTTTCAAGTCAAGTGAACTTTTCTTCATAAGCAGCCACTGAGTCATCCTCCTACCTCAATTCTAGGAATTGTTTTTCTATCCTAAGATGAAGCACCATTGGAAAATATTTCTCAAGAAACATACCTTTGAATTCATCCCATTGAAGATCATAATTCTCATCACTATCCATGATATTTTTTACTATCGACCACCAATGATTAGCTTCACCTTCAGAATGGTAAATAGAAAGACTAACCTTTTGATGTTCTAAACACCCCATGACATCAAAAATTTTCTCCAGTGCTTTATTCCACCCTTCTACTAGCATAGTTTCAGATGATCCTCTGAATGATGGGGGGTGTTGCCTCATTAAATGTTCCACCACTAACATGTTCCTCTGTGGTCGATCTGGCTGATCTCATGCATGGATACCACCACCATTTATATCCTGAGTCAACTGTGCCATCACAGCAACAAACTGTTCAGTTCTGATTCCGACCATCTTAGGTTGCTGATTTGGAAGGTTGTCTTCCTCTTGATGTCATCCCAACATAGCTTCCCTGTTTCCTCTATGGAAAACCATTATGAACATAGAAATATATTAGGTGAAGCATCATGGTAATCTTTAAATGCTATATCATTTCATTCATACCATAAATTAATTTATGGACATAAATTTAACAATTTTCTAAATCCTAAAGTTGTGTAAACTGACCTCGGATACCAACTATAAGGACCCAGCCTTAAAACATTACTTAATCTTGAATTAAGTGAATAATTCACATTAAGGATATTTTCAGGTTTAGTGTTTTAGTGAATTAGGACATAACTATTACATCTCAAATGATTACAAATTTGACACTTCTACACAGTTTCCATTTTTTTACAAAACATGAACTCTTAAAAAAAGTGTTATCTCTAGTTCCATATTAAATACAACATGACTTTTCCTTGATCCCATACTTGACCCTATTCCACATTATGTCCTATGAAAAACATTTCAAAAACTTTGGGTGAGCATAGAAAGCTCAGTAAGGGATACACAAAGAAGGAAAATTGTAATTTTTCTTCAAAAAAATAGGTAAACCATGAATACTTTATTATAATTAATAAATTTAACCATTATGAAGTAGTAAATACTCCTCACTAAATAAAATATCATTACTTACCCTTTTGTAACCAAAAGATTACAATAAATCCCATATAAATAACACATAACATATAAAGGTAACTTGGGACATAAACATACATAAATGAAATAACTATACGATCGACTGCTATACATATCACTAAATGGAATAGCAATATGACCGACTTCCATACCCAATGCATTGGAGGTTATAATGTAACCACCCATCCTGGTTTATCATGGCACCACCTGTCATTTGGTTTATCACGTAACCACCTGTCAAATGTCTAAGTACCATTATAAAATCAAAACACATATAACAAATATAAAGAAAAGAAAACATTTCCACATTTCAATCACAATATATCACATAAATATATTGATATAAAAAATCCATTATCAAACCCATTTTCAATACCAAAATACATAATATTGTATATGGTATTTAATTTTCCCTTTAAAAACATTACAGCTTGTTAAGGAAGCCAAAGATCAAGTAATACTCGCGGCGGCGGAAAGGTCATTGTCACCACATACGTTATAAGAAACATTCCTTTTTTTGTTTAGTAAAACGCTTCATAGATAAATATTCCCTTTGTATTAAATTAAAAGTAAAAGTTTTTTATATAGCGTATAAAAGAATATCTTGTATTAAAACAAAATATGCCTCAATGAAATAAGATTGAGACGAAGTCCCTTACTTTGTGTCCGACTGGACTCGATCTCTCTTTAATATCTTGAATAATAAACTAAAGTTAATTTCTACTTTCTTAATAACCTTTTTCAAGTCTATTATTTTATTTATATCACTTATTTTAATGTTATAATCATTATGTAATCATTTAATTTAATAATGTTCGTTTTGTCGATATTTGGTACATAAGTCAAAAATGGACTTCTTACAATTACATGTCGTTCATGTGGAAAATGTTTCATTATATCCATAATGATATTAATGATTTGGATATCATATATATCATATATATCCAGAATATACATGTACTTATAATAGTACATAAACATTAGAGTTAAGAAATGAAATGCACCATTCATGGAGACGGTAATCCGTACGTACGCATGAACGCTACTTTCATTTATATTTTTTATTTAATATAATGAAATCACAATGATATAAAGGTACATTTTAATTCTAGTATAAAATCATATATAATATTATTAACTCTATCCTTTATACATCCCAGATATGGCATTAACGATTCAAATCACTTTGAGGGGGCAGTAGTCCGCAAATCCAAAAAATGAAATTATCGCGTTTATCCATTATGGAAACCATAATGGTATTACATAAATGAAAAATATATAAGCATAAGTAAAACATAAAAATAATATATATATCATATATAAATACAGTGACATCTTAATTGCCACCATGAAAGGTGTTTATGAGAAATTGAACAATCATCGTTTCGTGAGGCAGTAATTCCCCATCCATAGAAACAGTATAGTCTTTAACCATTAGACGGAGGTGTGTGTAATTTTAGCTCTAATAAATCTCATAAAAACATACTAGTATATTGAATATACTGGTTTTGTTACAAAATAAAGGAATATAATTTTTTAGGGGGTTGGAGAAGCAAAATAAAACAAAAGAACATAAGAGAAGACATTACCTTTAAATCGAGTAACTCCATTTGGTTTGAACTAAAAGGGTTTCTTGAAGAGATTTCAGCCTCATTTAATGCTTCTAGGATGAAGAGAAATATATTGGGAGATTTTTTGAGTAGAGGTTGGACGAGCTAAAGGGCTTGAGAAGTGTGCGAAATGGGTAGGAAGTGGGGTCTTTTTATATGGGAGAGGTGGGGCTCTTTTGGAAAGCATGAAACTATTATTTTATTATATAATTCTTTTCCATTTATAAATGACTGAAAATTATTAAAGTCGAAGATAAGGTGTCCCATTTTTGATATAAAATCATCCAATAAAAATTGGACAAGTGTTGGATATTATTTTAAACATTATATTATTATTTATTTAAATCATTCATTAATGATGTAAACACTACCTCATCATTGTGTCATAAATAATTATATTTATTTGATGTCTAAAAATTATTAAAAAATTTCCATGTTGTAGAAAATATTTTTAGACTTATAATGAATATTTATAGTCAAATATATCAATTATATAACCCCAGGTAAATTTTCTTTTAGTAAAACAATACATGTTTGTGATATTTTTATTTTTACTTTAAATAAAAGGTATTAATGTCATTATCTTACCCAAGTGTCTCCATGGGGTCCCATAAATTGACCCATGGTCTGTATTGGTAGGACATGACACATCCATTAAGTGTAATAAACGTTTCAAGGTGATTTCATATTATTATAACATTATTTTTACCTTATATTAAACTAATTACATTTAAATCACGATTAATAAAACTTAAAAGTTAGTATTCGCCAAAAAATTATTTTCATCTAATTGAACCACATTTTACATAATAATGAAAACCATGTATGTCTTATTTTTTAAATTCAATTTACATATGTGGTAAAGTTTCGTTTAAATGAAAAAATCAGTTTTTTAACTACCACGTAGTGGTTTCACTGTTCATCAAAAATTGAAGTTTTTCCGAAAAATACGAAAAATTAACCCTAAGCTATATTTGACATTCCGAATACAAAAATGAATTATATGTTATAAAATTCACAATATATTAGTTGCATTAATTAATTTTAATAAATAATTCTCGTTTTCAAAACAAATAGCGTGTTTTAAAGAAACAATATCTATCAAAAGATTGACACTTGGTTTAGTCCAATTTCAAAGTGAAATTAACTCCAATGACCACCATTGGATTAAATGGTAAAAATATATTCTAATTTTACTTTAAAACCAATTACAAAGATAATATAATCATATAAATAAATTATATTAAAATGTGTTTTTGAATTAAAATACAACATTTTTTATTTATTCATTAAAAATGAACTTTATCAGAAAAACAAAAAAAACATACACAAAGTAAATTTTGATGTCATGATTCTATAGAAAGATTTTATTTGGTCCAATAGAATGTATAAGAGTGACCAAAACTATTTTCAAAGAGGGTTCTCCAACAAAAGGTGATAAATCGGCCTTTTAGTGAATATTAGAGTATCTATGCCTAAAATTGAACTCTTTTCTTATTTTAGGCCTTTATCTTCTATTGGATAAATGTAAAAACATTTAACAAACATATATAATCATATTTTTTTGTTATTTCTATTCATTCCCGCCAATAAAATGGCTATGTCTTAACTACCATTTAAAATAATATTATTATATTATTAGGGTGTAAAGTAAGATTTCAAAAAAAACTCGTTGTTGCGTATTGGGTACACTATCGAACATAGAAACCCCTTTAAAGTAAAATTAATATTTGATTCACAAATATTAATAAATATGAAAATGTCTTATTATTTATAAAACTGGGATGTTACAATAAATAAAATCATATTATATTTCAAATGTTTATTTATAGTCTAATTTATTATCTGTATAACCTTATATTAAATATTATTTAGTTATTAAAATTTGTGTAAGGAATATTTAAATTTTCATTAATTAAAATAAATTAAATGTACTAATCTCATTCATGTAGCATCCAAAGGATACCATTTTGACCCAAATATGATTAATGTAGAATCAAACTCGTACAAAAATATTATAAAATGGGTTAGGGTAATTTTATAATATTATATTTAACCTTAATTAACGGATTTACCATTTTATCATATTAATAGAATGTACTAAAGTAAATATTTTAATTACCAAAAATAAAAGATATATATATATAAATAATTTGGACCCACTGATTCAAAATTCGAAATACATTTTTAAAAATTTAATGAACATAATGTTCATTAATTATTTTCAAATTTAAATCGTTTTTGAAGTGAGGAATCAACTTTTTAAGAGTTAAACCAATGAAAAATATTGAAATATTATTACATCTGAATTAATTAAAAATTTAATTATAATTACCTACATTATATCAACAAAAAATATATAATATATTTATACTTTTATACCAATAATTAATATAATTTATCCACATAAAATATTTCAATGAGAAATATTATTTCCAATTAAAATATAGTATATATTTACTTTTCATCAAAACATGGATGTTATCAAAAAAATATAAAAAATTACAAAAATTTAAATTTATATTCCACTTAAATAGAAGAAGTTTATTCTTTAATATAAAAATTATATATGTGTCAAAATTTTATTGTCAAAATATCTCACCATTAAAAGGTGTTAAAATTACCCTTCTAAAATATATATGTTTTCATACATGAAATATATTTTATTCAGGTCCTATTGCTAAAACATCTATTGGTTGAATATAAAAAATATTTTATGAAATATATAACATAAATATTTAATTAATCTCATTTAATAATTCTAATAAACATAATTTATTAATAAAAATGGTCAAATATTTTGTTCACATTAAATTGGTTTATATTTTATAAAAATAATTTCTGACGAAATAATTCATCGTAGATTTTCATATTTTATTATTATTTATTCATTCTTACTTATCATCTAGGTTATAAGAGACATTTTATATCAATGTTATCTCACGTTTAGTTTAAACTCATGATTGTGTGCAATACAATCTATAAAATAATTACAAATATTTAGAAAAATGGTTCTTAAAAACATTCGGGTGTTTCCTTCTACCCCACTAAAACTAAATTTCTCCCTAAAAATATATTAGTTGGATATAGAAATATGAGGATACCTCAACCTCATCACATCATTAAGTTTCCAAGTATCTTCCTATAATTGGTGATTTTTCTATAAAACATTAACCATGTGAGTATTCTTCTTTCAAAGAACATTTTCACTATGATCAAAAATCCCAATCATTTTTACTTTATTACAAAGATACTACTCCAATTGTACGAATTCTGAGTTTATTACAAGTGGAGGATCAGGTATGTACTTTCTCATGAGAGTTACATGGTACACATCATGAACATGAGATATATTTGGTGGAAAATCTAATCTATAAGCTACCATCCCTACTTGATCCATAATTTCAAAAGAACAGATATACCTAGGGTTAAATTTCCCCCTTTTTTCCAGATATCATTACTCTCTTCTAAGATGATATTCAAAGAAAAACCTTATCAACCACTTCAAACTCTAGGTGTTTTCGTCAGATGTCATCATAACATTTTTTCAACTCTGATATGATCTTATTTTTTGTCGAATTAATCTTACATTATCTTCCATTTCATCCACAAGATCAGTTCTTAATAGCATTCTTTACCCATGTTCATCCCAAAAAGTTGGATTTTTGCACTTATTTATATAGAGGTCTTAATAAGGATCCATCTTAATACTAGAGTGAATTATATTTTTGAAATAAATTTATACTACTGTTGTGAGTTGAAACCAACAACCTTTGGAATCCATAGAGAAAGCTCTCAACATGCCTTATAGTGCTTGAATTGTCCTCTCAGAATGAACGTCTATGTGAGGATGATATGTTGTTATAAAAAGTATCATAGTCTCTAGAGACTACTGATGACTTCGCCAGAACTTCGACTTAAACCCCGAATCCAAATTAGATACAATGAAAATTTTTACTCCATATAATATTACCACTTAATTTAAATATATCATGGAAATATGATCAAGATAGATACCCTCTATAATTAAAATGAAGTTTTCTGAGGTTGTAAGGTGATAAGATGTAACCCATGTAACATTATTGCCCTTATATTTTTTGGTTAGTCTGACAATAAAGCCCAAAGTGTTTTTTCCAATTTTCAATCAGGTATCATTAATGGTTGCAACATCCCATTAAACTTCTGTATCTCCAAGTTAACATGCTAACAAACCATGAATTGAGAGACATAATTTAACAGTAACCCTTTTTATTACATCCCGCCAAAAATACTCTTTAAGGTACATGTACCTTTTTCTTCTTCCAATATGAATAAGTAATGAAGAACTATGATCCTCATCCAAAATCTCCTTGTTTAATTCGGGTATGGGGGGAATACAAACATAGTTCCTAAAACTTATTGTTTCATCAAAATAAAGGTTTTATTCATGATAATTTATCATATTATTTTAGCTCCATATCTTCTTTATATGACTCCTTAATCAACACCTGAATAGATAGTGGAACATTCATTTGAAAAATATAGGATTTCTACCATTCTTCTAAAATTTAATGATCCATCCTTCTAAAATCCATAAATTTTGTATCTTTTGTGATCATCAATATGGATAGGCCATCATGCTCCTTTAGACTCAAGGAATATAGAGTGTTTTTCTCTTTTCCAATGTGTTAATGTATCAATTAGTTGTAATATTTAATAAAATCTTTTACTATATACATTGGCGCATATTCAGTTTCTTTTTTGTTAAAATATACATTATACTTTGATGGTCTGTATAAGTATCAAAAATTTCAACATATAGATAATGCCTCTATATCATTAACGCAATTATTACCACAGATAATTCAAACTCATGAGTTGTGTAATATTTTTCAAGAATTTTTAATTGTCATCATGCATAAGCTATCACGATATATTTTATATAGATAACACATCCCAACCACTTCTTGGATGCATTACTATATATCACAAAACCTTTTTCCAAAATAAGGAATTGTGATCATAGTTTCACAAAATAAAATTTTTTAGTTCATTGAAATTATATTCACATTCCTACATCCACACAAACATAACTCTATTCAAACTCAATATGGTGAGTGGATTAGATAGTCAGGGAAAATCATTCACAAAACACCGATAATATCCAACAAAACCATGAAAACATCATTTATCAGTTATAGCTGTTGCTTTAGGCTAGTGTTTGATAACATTTATTTTTTATCTATCCATATATATCCCCTCTCTTGATATTATGTGATAGAAAAAAAGAAATTTTCTCAAGAAACAATTCATACTTGGAAATTGTTTAATTAACATTTTATTTTCATAGGGTCATTATTTTAATTATCATGATATCTTCATTCTCTTACCTTATCATTGAATATAAAAGAGTATGATATATAAATAGTACAAAAAACTAATCATGATATTCTTTAAATACACTCTTCATTAGATCTATGAATATAGTGGGGGAATTAGAAAGATCAAAAGGAATCACTACAAATTTAGAGTGTTGATACCATGTACGGAATTCCATCTATTTTATATCCTCTATATTGACCCTTAATTGATGATATCATGAATCAATATCAATCTTGGAAATGTATTGAGATCCTTATAGATGGTTAAATAAGTCATCAATGAGGGGATGATGATATTTTTTCAAGATAGTGATCTTGTTATGTTCTCGATAATCAATGAAGAATCTCATTTATCCATATTTATTCTTAACAAAAATAATAGGTTCACCCTAATTTGATTCACAAGGGTGTATGAATACCATGTCATAAATCTCTTGGATTTTCTTCTTCAATTCCTAGTATGAGTTCTATTGTAAACTTGAATTTCGGGATTGGGGTAAGTCCAAAATATTCATCCAAAAATACCTCAAAAATGTATCATACGATATGTGTATTCTTTATGGTGATTTTCTCCCCAATCATCTGAGTTATATAACCTTCATTTATAGAAACCAAGACCCATATATGAATCCCATGTCCAGATTCTCTTTGAAGGTAATATTTATCCTTGCATCGATAGGTGATCATAGATTGATCTAAAATATGAAATGTGACTTCATTTCAATAGATATTGATATTATATTAAATAAATAAAGATAATGAATTCCCATAAGAACATATACTTCCACAAATTTTATGATCACATGATTTTCATGAAGCACTTTCCCAAAAATTTCAAATGGATAATAATTATAAACTTTTGGCGTGACCATTGTGCCATTAAGAGTTTTCATAGCTTACTCAACATCTTATTATTAATGTAATATGGTCAAAACCTTGGAAAATATTTAGAAATAAAACAGTTTTTAGACCTAGAAAAAAAATAAAACATTTACTAATTTAGAGTGGAATGAATGTGTACCTTTAACTACTTCATTATCATACCCCAAATCACTGATAATGATTGCATGTGACATTCCTTTATCTTTATCCTTAAGAGTTTTCAGACGTTAATCATCATCAGTAACCCTTGGATTAGGAAATTGGTTAGCATAATTCCCATTTCCTTGCATATGAAGCATTTAACTATAGGAGTTATATTATAAATAGCCTTTTCTCTTTTTTCATCATTAGACATATTTTCCAATCACATTGATATTCTACATCCCAATGACCTTCACTACCCCACTTAAAACATTTTCTAGTCCCTTTAAGAATATTTACTCCTTGTTTCATTCTACACATTGAGAAAAAGATAAAACTCATCTTCTTTTCATTATAGCCTTTATAGTTTTCCATGAATTCAAATTTTATCTTATCATCAGACCCATAATACTGATGGGTTACCCCAATTTCTATATCAACCATGAGAGCATATTGATCAATTTTATCATACATAATGAAGTCTCTTATGGATAATGTCTTTTGGAGACTTGGTTTTAAGACACTAAAGAAACAATCAATTTTACTATCAGATTGAATCATAATTATAGAAGTGTACCTTGAATGTCCTCTAAAATTTTCTTCGTTGGTAATAACGGATTCATCTTCATTTTTTGTAAGTTCAACGAACTCTTTATTTATCTTTTTCTGAAGAATAACTGGAAATTAATTTTTGTAAAATAATTTCTAGAACTCTAAAAATTCCATGGATTCAATTTCATCTCCTTTCCGCCTATTCTGGATAATATTCCTCTGTTTATCTGCTTTACCTTCCAATTGATAGACTGCCAAGATGAATTTATCCTGTAATGAACATTGGAGAACTGAAAAATATATTTTCAATGGTACTAATCCATTGCCCTACCATTAATAGATCAAAGACCCACAATTATAATTTGAATGATTCCTCATGAAGGACTCAACATAATTTTGTTACGTCCTTTTATGTTTTTCCAGTCTTATATCATTAGATTGAGGAATTTATGTGATAATAGCTATAATATTTTTCATTCCAACTCCCATAACATTTAGTTTCTCAATATGACAATCATTTCATTGCCCCTCATATTCAACATTAATGTAGTTCTTTTGGGTTCTAGGAATTGATTAAAAACAAGAAGTATAGTGTGAGTAACAGAAATCACAATAGGAAGACAAAATATTCCAGAATAAAATTTCAATTTATGAATCTTAATGTTTTCTCCTAGGTTATTCAGGATCATTTCTAAAACACTAGGATTCTAACCTATATTTTAACATATCCTTAGGGTTCTTACTATGGTTTTATCATCCTAGTTTCTAAAGGATAAATATACCTTTTATATAATATCATCTATAATGAACCATAATTTTAATATATAGATATTAATTTAAATTGGTAACATATTTATTACAAAATACAATTCTAGGACAATATAGGTTTACTATCTTTAGAAACTAGGAAATATAAACAGCAGGTTCTTAAGACATGTATATTGTCTCCATATTATTCCTTCATTTCTACACCCATGTCTAACATATCCTACTTATATTCTTCTTCAAAACCATGGGATATGAAATATAAGAATCAATGAACTCAGATGCTTAGTAAGGGAAAATAAGTGAGATATTAATCATATCTTAAGATATAAGATATAATAATATAACATTTTAAATATTTTCAATCATTTGAAAGTTCAGGATATCATGTCATGGGCTAAATCATAAATGTTTATAAAGAATTACGAAACATATTCAAAAAAGTAATAACACAAGACGTGGAATTTTTGGAATACACATATGTTTAGAAAATCATTTCATATTAGTGTATTCTCATTTTCAAGACCATAATAGTTGAAAAATTCCATTAATAATCTAGGTTTACATCCCATTACAGCCCTATATTACTAAAATGAGATCATTTCTTATTCCATACCTATCTATCTCATGAGATATTAATATTTACCCAATGTATTGGAGGGATATATGGGTCCCACCCCTCTCATAATTAAATCATTGTTATGTGTTCTACAAAAACATAATTAGGCCTTCATTGCATAACCCAACGAATAAAATGGGTTTCTTAAACATCATTCCATCAGAACATAATCCATATAAGAGAAATATATTTCATAAATATAATTCCATTATAAACATAATAAAATATAGGAATAATAAGGATAATATACTTGAAAAATATATTTATAAAATAATGAAATCATAGATGAAAAATTATTTTTATTGAACATTTGATATTAATTTTTAGGAAATATATCATTCTTCTTCATAAAAAATTTTCTTTTCTCAAAATTCCATACAATTTTAAATTAATTTATTTATTTTTAAATAATCTTGAAATATTCTAAAGGATGTTTAATGGAAATATAGTGTTAATAAAACCTAAAAGCCTATCATGCTTTAAAAGGTAAAATAAAACATTCTTCTCATACTTTTTTTGGATAAGTCAAAAAGTAACTCGTATAATAAAAAAATATTCCAATAATAAAATCTAATAGAAGTTACCAAATGGATAAAATTAAATTTATTAAATTTTATAAGAATATAAATAATATTACATATTTATGAAATATGGACGTGGATTATAAATATACCCTAATAAATACCTATGAATGAACAATCTCAATTAATATTTGGATTACATAATTATTCCTTACCTTAAGTCTGATATCCTTTTTATATTTTGAACCTTCATTATAATTATTTATATAATTTAATATAATTATTCTAAGGATATAAATTATTACCTTATTATCAACTGTTTTTCAATAATATTTCAATATTACTCATCATCCGGGTATAAACTGCTTCATTTAATTATGCATGTTTTATTGAATAAGTTAAAATTTTTCTTAATAGGTTATAGTTATATCAATTCCATGATTATATTAATATAATATATATAATATATATTCATTATATACATTTATATAATCATTATTTAATGGATATTCTATATAATTAATCGCATCGCATCGTGGAGATGGCAGACCGTACATACACACGAGCGATGATGTCATTCCTTTAATTATGAAATGATATGGATGTTAATGGCATATATATTGTTAAATGATAATTATATTTTAATAGTGATCATGTTTAGTGATTATTTCCATAATTATACCCATCCAAAAAAATGTTGGTGAAAAATAGATTACACCACGTTACGGTGATGGTAAGCCGTGTGCACACACACATGGTGATTTCATTTTTTGTTGGATTGATAAAATGTGGAATAATGTTGTTCCATTAACATAAAAATATATCATTATATAGGTGATAATTTATTTATTACCTAATAATGTAAAAAATAAAGGGAGTGTAAGTATAAGAACAAATGATCTTGAGAGAGTTGGTAAAGGGGATTACTTCTTCATCGGCTAGCTCCCTCTATATCTCCTCTTAATGGCACTAATGTTGGTATTTTGAGAACAAAAGAATTTATAGAAAATTTTAATGGATTTTTATAAGGTAAATGGTCAGGGTATTAATGATATTAGAGGCTATAATTGTTATTAATAAATGATGGAGTCTTTTCCCTGTTATGGTTGAGGTTAGGATAACCTTTTGAATTTTCAAAAATATTAATTTATAATAAATTCAAACCAAATCTAAATCCTCCAAAAAGTCACAGTTACAAATATTATATGATATATGTTTTTAATCTCATAAAAATATAAATTTTAGAAATTTGTCTCTATAAATTAATATCTTACCATTTTAATTAACACATAGTTATTCTATTTAATTTTTAACCAATGAAACAAGTATTTCAATATTAAAATGGTAAAATATTTACGTATTTGATTTCAAGAATAACATAAATTAATAATTTACGACATTATAAACCATTTAATAATTATTATTCAGTTTAAAAAAATGTTTTATGATTTTTAAACAATTTAATAATACATTATTTTGGTAAACAATCAACAGTGTCAATTTTTATATTATACAATTTATTGATTACTATAAACATAAAGATAAGATGTTAACTTCAAAATAATTTTTTATTATATTTATATGAGTTCAAGGTCATCTGGACAATTTTATTGATATATTATTTATCTCAATTTTATTTCTTTTAATATTTTTAATAACTTTTAGTTATTATCTCCTTTAATAAAATAATTAGAAAATCTGTTTTGTTTAATTATTTAACATAATTATTTTTTGAAAAAAAAAATAAAAATAAAATACAATGATTTGGATGAATACTATATTTTTTATAATAATACTTATAATAAAATATATATTCCGAAAACTCCAACATAAAAATGTTATATTTAATAAAACATGAATGTGACAACATAACTTTCAATAAAATATTTTATGTATCATAATCATTTCTATATTGATCAAAATGGTAAATATCCCAACCCTTGGATGAATATGGTCGATATATAATTGAATGATAATATTTTTTTAACTTTTATTGTCTTTCAATGGTTATATTCAATTTAATTAAAATTTCTCTATTGATTTAACATCAATTAAATAATTTATGAATCATTATTGTATAAGATATTAATGGAATTATATATTTCCAAAAAATGACAAATAAATTTAAAAGATAAATAAAAATATCTTATATTTAAAATTAGTATTAAATGTTAAATTTATCTTATGTATAACCATATATTAAAAATTATATAGGTATTAAAATTTGTGTATTAAAATTTTTACTTTTCTTTAAATAAAATAATTTAAATGTCTTAATCTCATCCAATTTTCTTCTAAAGAATACCATTTGGACCTATGTATTATTTTGGTTGAAGAAAACTCATAGAATGATATTAGGACAAGTGTCATAGAAATCTTATATCAACATTTATACACTAAATTAACTAATTTACTCTTTTAATGTTTTAATAAGAATTACTGAAGTTACTATTCATAATGGCCAAAAATAAAAGAAATTTATTTAAATATTTTGGAGCTGTGGAATCCAAATATGGAAACCGTTTTTCAAAACTAAAAACACCAATTTTTCATTAATTATTTTTAAACTAATCCCTTTGTATAAATGAAAAATGGGTTATTAAGAGTTAAAACATTACAAAAGATTGAAATGTTTTAACATCTAGAATCAATGTAATATTAATTCCAATGACATAAAATATATTAACTAATATAAATATAATATAGTTATATTTTAAAACCATTCAATAATATAATTTAACTATATAAATTATTTCAATAGAAAAAAATGTTTACAATTAAAATTTAGTATATTTTTATTATTCGTGAAAAAATGAATGTTATGAGAAATATATCAAAAATTCCTATAAAGTAAATTTATATTCCACTTCAGAATAATAATTATATTTTATCATATTCAAATTATTATAATGTAAAAATTATATTTTAAAAAGTCTCACCAGTAAAAGGCTATAAAATTACCCTTTTGAAAAATATAGGTTTTTATATATAAGATGTTGTCTATTCAAATCCAATTAACAAAATATCTATTATCTGAATGTCAAAAATCTTTTAACAAATATATAAAGTATATATATCTTTAATTTCATTTATTGATTGTAATTAACATATTTTATTAATAAAAAATACAAATACATCATTTATATTTAATTGGTTTATATTTTATAAAAAATTAGTATCCCAAGAATTCACCCAACATTTTCCTGAGATAGTTATATTTATTTCCACTAACATAAAAACTAGGTTGTAAGGGTATTATTATAACAATGTAATCTTTCAATTTTTTTAAAATCAATATTTCATGCAATTCAAGCTATTGAAGAATTAGTTCATTTAAAGAAAATATTTCATAAAAAATATAGGTGTTACAATCCTAACAAAATTCATTGATGTAGATCCTTGTAAGTTGATAGGGTGATATTTATTCTTTAATTATGATTTAATGAGTAATATTTGTTAAATTCCCCACAAAAAACCATATGTAATTATTTCCTCATAATTTATTTGGAAGACTAGTGACAATGCTTATGCAGGAATTTTCCCATTTCCACGAAGGTTCGAGTAATGGTTTCATCATCCACATTGAATTTTCCATTCGACCATTATCTACTGACATACTAAGAAATTTAATGAATATTATAGAGTATATATATTTATATTTTCACACTAATTTTTCTCTTGAAGATCTTAATTTTTTTCTCCCTAGGTGGGTGGAGACGGTCGAGAAATGTGAATCATTCAACATATCCTTCTTTATCTCAAGATTTGATGGAACACATAGTCATGACCCATAAATTAAAACTACTTATTCAAAAAGTTTTACTAATAATTAAATTTTTATTACTTTTAAACACATTTAAGGATAAGGTGAGAAACCTCACAATTCCAAACCACATAACATCATGTAGAAAAACAAATATCTAAATAGTTAAGGTCATGTTTGAGCCTATTACTATCATAATCCCTATATATTCTCCTTTTAAAACCTGTAACATTTCTTCCAGTTCTTCCTGGATTGGGACTTAGAACCAATAAGCCATCATGTCCCATGTTTGAATGATCTCCTCTGTATTTATCAACCATTTATTGAACGCTCTTGTTAAAATAAGGTCTTTCTTATTGATCTAATGAAAATTTCCCTTAGTTGGGTCCATGAGAATTAATATCTTAGATATATGATCAAAAACCTTATTATATACCTTAATCAGAAATTCCAAACCCAATATTTCATCTTCAAAATTCTTGATAAACTCGTATGTTTTCACCTTATATCCTACCTCCTTATCTTCCTTTATTTTCTGGTCATCCAGTATGAAAGAATCCTCACTCTTGGAAAGAACATACACCAAAGTGTCTCCCTACATCTGGTTGGGATCTTCCGTCACGCCTGTTGTTTTATATAGTTCGATAATAACTCCACTTTCAGGTTCCATATCATTATAAATGAATAATTATCACAACTCCTTCATCCTCAAATTGAGGGGGATTTAGTCTCCACGTGTTTAAGAAGGTAAGAATAATCTTTCCTCCCTTTTTTCTTCTTTTTCTTATCCAGAATGTATCCCTTCTGAGTCCTTGATTCCCTTCCTCCCCTTCTTCATTCTTGGGACATTATATCCTCTAATAATAAATTCATCTACACTATATATAAAGACCAAACCATAAAAAATTACATAATACTGAATTAAATGAATAATTCCCATTGACAATTTATTCAGGTTTAGAGTTTTATACAGATAGGCCATAACTATTACAGTACATCTCAAAAATTACAATGTAGACACTTCTACTCAGTTTCCATTTTTTCATAAAATAAAATCTCATGAAAAAAATGTCCATGTCCAATTCTATGTTTTAGACAGCATGACATTCCCTTGATCCCATCCTTGACCCTATTCATCTTTAAGTCCTGTTAAAAACATTTCAAAACTTGGGATATGCTTAAAACGATCAGTAAGGTTTATAAAAAAAAGAAAGAAAACATTAGTAAATAAATACTTACATAACATAAGATATTTAACATACGTCATGAAATCATACGATTTATGAATAACACATTGAAATCATAAATCATAATGGTAACTTGTGGAATCCATATTATACTTACATTGTAGCTATCACAGCTACGTAGGGAGTTACATTTGAATACCCATCACAGTATATTATCTAAATCTATTAGGAGAAACATTCGTGTTTACATTTTTCACATTACCCAATGCATTGGAGAGCTATCTCGGGCTCACCCGCCCTTGGTTTATCACGGAACCACCCGTATACTTAAATAATGCCCAATAACCGTAACATATTCCTAGCACATAAAACAAATGTAAAGGAAACATGAGACTTAAACATTTCAATAAAAATATATCATTTAAATATATTGACATAACATATCAATTATCAAAACGAATTTCAATACCCAAATACGTAAAATAGTATATGGTATTTATTTTTCTTTAAATAAAACTATGGCTTGTTAATGAAGCCAGAGATCAAATTATACTCGTGGTTGCAGAAGGGTCGTTGTCACCGCTTACATTAAAAAGAAACATTATTTTTTTCATTAAGTAAAAAACAATGGAGAAAAAGATTCCCTTAGAATGAAATGAAAATTCAATGGTTTTTATACATCATATAAATTAATGTCATGTATTAAAACAAAATATGCATCAATGAAAGGAGATTGAGACGATGTCCATTACCTCGTGTCCGACTTGACTCATTCATTCTTTAATCAACTGAATAATGAATTAAATTAAATTTATAATTTCTAAAGATACTTTTTCAAGTTTATTATTCATTTTATATCTCATATAACCATGTTATAAACATTATGAAATCATTTATGTTAATAACGGTTGTTTTGTCGATATATGGTACTTGATTGAAAAATGAACTTCTTATATTTACTAGTTGTCTATGTGGTAAAAAGTAAATTATCTCTATAATTATATTAATGATATAGATAACATATATATCTTATATATCCAATATATATGTATTTATAACATTATGTAACTTTTGGAGGTAGTAAATGAAATGCAACATTCATGGAAACGGTAAGTCGTACGTACGCATGAACGCTACTTTCATTACTATTTCATAATTAAATGGAATTAAAACATAATGATACATAGTTTTATTATAATTTCATTATAATATCATTAACTTCATCCCTTATTTGTCCCACATATGTCAGTAATGAGTCATATCACTTTGATGGGGTAGTAGTTTGCACTTCCTTAAATGGGATTATCGTAATTACCCACTATGGAAACCATAAAGTTATTCTATAAATGAAAAATAAAGAAGCATAGAAACAATATAAATATTATATATATCACATTTAAATATAGTTCGATCTTAAGGGCCACCATAAGAGGTGGTAGGAGATAATTGAACAATCATCGTTTTGTGAGGCATTAGTTCATCGTACACAGAAAAAGTTTGTTCTTTACCCATTAGACGGAGGTGTGTGTAAGTGTAGTTTGAATACATCTCCTAATACCCACCTAGTATATTGAGGATAATGTTTTTGAAATAAATAAAAGGAATAAATAGAGTTTAAGGGTTTTTATAAGGAAAATTAAAACAAAATAACTTAGGAGAAGAAATTAAATTTAAATCGGGTATCTCCTTTTTGTTTTAAACCAAAAGGTTTGCTTAAATTTCCTTCTTCTAGGGGGAAGGATTCTAGGAGTAATTGAGATATTTATGGAGATTAATTGGGAATAGGATGGATAAGTCAAGGGGCTTTAGTGGTGTGTGTAATGGGTTAGAGGTGAGGGCTTTTTATAAGGGGGTGAGGGGCTCTTTAGGAAAGTGTGAAAATGTTATTTTATTATATAAATATTTTTGGTTTCTAAATGTCCAAAACATATTAAAGATAAAGATAAGATGAATAAATAGATGTTTTGAAGAAAAACCTCATTAGTGATATTAGAATGGTATGTGACTCAACGTTGTACTTGAATCGGCGAGAATTTTGGAAATTCCAAGATAAACTATGAGATTAAACAACTCAAATAATAAAACCAATAAAGATCAAAAAAACTTTTGTTACAATGTCAATGTTTAAGAGTAATATGTCATCAAAAATGGAAGAATAGAATTTTTAAAGTATCAATTTAAAATAATTGAAGAATTTAAAATGAATATATAGATTTACGATGCATGTTTGATGATCAAGAGATACATCTTTCTCTCATTATGTCATTAAGATGTTAAAGTGCATGAATATTTAAAGAATTAAAAGAGGTTCACATGGAATCAATGGACGAGGTGGATACATTTCCTCAAGTGTAATGGATTAAAAAATTATTTAGAAACATCGTCAAATGATAAAAATGTGTCTTACATAATAATTTTTTTCTATATTAAAAAATCACTTCAAGGACTAGGATCATAAAAATAAATGAGCAGGGTCTCATATGCTTGGTATGTATTGCATTAGTATTAATTTCTTTATTGATTGAATGGAGTAAAGATGATTAATTTTCGATCAAGAGTACAATGTAATATTCCAAAGTAGACCCAAATAATAATTTCTCATAAATTGAAAACGTCATGAATAATGATGGAATCATATAAAATGTTTGAATTTTTGAAAGATGTGGATGGTTTAATGGATCCAGTGAAAGAAAAACCACACATAAAACCAATGGAAGTGTAGCAGTGGAAATGGACCAAGAATGAACCTTCTTATAATTAAATTTTTATGAAATGTATTTGAGGTGATTGGATTGATCTGGTGTATATATTTTGGGAAGAAAATACACCTCCCATATGATGGGAAACAAAGATCTTTCCACAGACACCAAATATGATAAATATATTGTATTATGTTTTAGAAATTATTAAATTATTTATATAGACCCCATCTAATAAAAAAATTAATGGGAAAAATTTAAATCACATAAAATACAGTTCGGATGACGGTATTAGTCACAACAAACTGTGTGTAAGTCAATCGTTTAACTTAGAGCACACGGTGAATTAAAATAAAGACATGCATCATTAAGGGAATTGATAAAACCATTATAAAAAAATAAAAACCCATTAATGTGAATCACTATATCAATTATTTATAATAATATTTCTTTGTCAATGGAATACGAAAATCAGTTCTGTCTAATACAATATTGAAATTTGGGCAAAACGTATTTAGAGGACTTAGTAAAAAATTACTATTTTTGTGATTTTTCTAAACTAACATGTTATTTCATACACACATGTAATTATTTTAAAAATTTTAAGGTCTTTCAAAATACATAAATTTCAAGGTAAAAAACAGTTCAAAATATTTCTTGATTTGGTTCATCATGATGTGCGTGGGAAAATGTCACACAAATCCATGGTTGTAAAATGATATTATGTTATATTCATCAATTATTTTATTAGGATGACATTGTTGATGGATATCTACCAAAAATACATAGTGTTAAAGTGTATTCAATAGTTACAAATATTATATAAGAATATTTTTTGAGTGAAAATTTTGATGTTTCAAACTGGAAATGGCACATAATTCATAAATAATCTAAGAGAGGAATGAATTAAAAAAAAATAAGGGACTAATATTCACCAATAAAGAAACCTCAAAAAATGGTGTTCTCAAGTGAAGGAACCATATCATCAATAAAAATGTCATAATCAAGTTTTAATTGAGAAAAATATTCAAGATAAATATTGGAAGTAAGTAGTCCTTTCAGAAGAATACATATCCAATATGGATTTGTTGTGTCCCTATGAAGCATGGACACTCATTGAAAGATGATAAGTGAATAATCCAACAATGAAATACATTAATGTCATTGGGGGTGGAATTTTATTCTTCACAAGGATAATAATTATAAATTTTACACTCATAGGGATAAAAGTATTTTACATGTCTATTAATCCATTAATTAATAATACAAATTCTATAATTAAAGTCATGGCAAATTATAGAAAGTTAATATACTACTATTATAGATAACAATAAGAGGTCACAAAACAGCATTTAATTATTATTTTTAAATTATTATGAATCATTAGAAATATATGATGATGAAGTGAGAAATATACGAGATAACATGGGACTATGTTAGACTCCAAAGAATACACCTATTATAGGGAAAACATAATATAACCAATTGGTGTGAAAATTAAAAATAATTTGGTTAAAATCATTATAAAAAACATCATTGGTAACTATAAATATCTGGATCAAGAAAAAATTAATAATATAATGTTGAAAACATATTTTTATTCATAGGTTTAACTAATAATCATTGAATATTATTTTTAGGGAAACAATTAGTCTATATCAATTTATAAGAAACTTTAAAAAATTGAAATGAATAAGGCATGGGATGTTTTTTAGAGGCAAAAAATTGTTATCAAAACCAAGTTGGTTTTCAAAAATAAACTCAATAAAGATGGATATTTAATAACAAATAATGAACATATAGTGTGAAATAGATATTCCATAATATGAGGAATTGATATAAATGGAAATTTTACACTCAAAAAATTACTTGAAACTAAAGTACTATTTTTTGAAATTTCAATGAAAATATGTTTCAATTTGTAACAAATAGATATAAAAAAGGAATTATTGAATTTAATCCTTGAAGGGGATATTAATATATATTAATAATATTTTTTAATATTTGGTGAAGATAAAAACAATTTGTGAAAGCTAAAGAAGGCGATATATGGCTTAAACAAACACTAAGTGCATAGAATCCATGGTTGGATCTGTATATATAGAGGATTTGGTTTCAAATAGGGGTTAATTGCAAAACCTACAATAATAAATAGAAATAATAGTTGTTTTAGTTATTATTTATGTGTAGGGAATTATTTTTGTAGGATTAGATATTAAAAAATGAATTTAGATTTCATAATTCATAAGGTAAAAATTTTAGAATGCCTTTAATTAGTGAGTTATCATTTTTCTTAGTCTATAGGTGATCTAATGAATGTATGGTACATTGTTTTATCACAAAATATGTTTTAAGGTGGCTTTTAAAGTGATTTAAAAGGATGATTTAAGGCCAACGACTACTCTAGTGATTAATCAGATGAAAGAATCAAAATATTTGGAAGGAAAATAGATTGATATAACACTGTTTTGGTAAATAATTAGTGGTTTTTTATAATACAAATCCACTAGATATTTATGCAATATCTTACTAAATATGGTAAAGGATATAATTTTATAATGTTTTATGATATTTTGACAAATAATAGATCATGTTATTGATCTTGGAAAATAGATTATCATGTGGAAACTAGATATTTTTTCCAACATGTAAATGAAACTTAAAACTGGGAAGCTGTTGTAACAGAGATAGTGAGGATAATAAAGATTTCATATAATATATATGGATGAAGAAGGAAAAATTTTGAGGAGAATTTCATTCTCAAAGAGTAATTATAATAGTGGTGCTTCCATTGTTTGTGGTTATAAAATTTTAGGAATAATGAGGACACCCTTAAACTATAATAAACAAAAAGTGATATTTAGTGATTTAGGTGCATAGGCACACTACCATGCATGATACATTGATTACACTACTTAGGTTAACAAAATAAAATCATCAATTCTATTTCTATATCAATAGTTCATATTGGTTGTAAGGAATAGAAAATAATAGATAGGATTTCCTATTAAAAGTGGGATGAGATCATTCACAATGAAAAATTAAAATTGGATTACGCTGATTCACCCCCCGCCCCACCCACCCCTGAGGGTATAAACCTTGTTTAGGTGAAACAAAACTACATTATTCAGATTAATTAAAATAATTTACATGACCCTCTCTTCATGTAGAGGGAATTCCATGATATAATTAACTTTTGTTAGTTGATGTTAAAATTTTGGAAACACTACAGTATTTCATCTCCACTCAAAAATAAGAAACACGACAAAGTATATTGGAATATAGTTACTTGAATTGATTTGTATCACACCTCAACCATAATTTTCACCATGTAATTAATTAAATTTTTTTCCTAAGTTTTATGTTTTTTTATCTAAATTATTGTCAAATTTCTGAATGATTCATGTTTCATGGTTAGTGAGTGGTTATTGCAAAAATTTTGATAACCATTTAAGAATATTTTGAATATATATATAAAGTGGTTAACGTTCATGGAAAATGGTTAATCAAAACATATAGCCTTAACATGTGTGGTTTCTAGGGATGCCTATTAAAGGGCAAAAAGATTGACCATCCATACATCTTATCTCAAATTTTATAATGATGAAATATCTTTTATTCGAACATTGATTTTTACCTCTCCTAAACAATCCCCTCCAATTATTCACTTAAAACTAGAAAAGAGAGGCCTAATAATGACCTACCCTGCCATATTATTTGGGTTTTGGTCTCTATCCATAGATTATTTGTGGATTATTTAAGGTAAATCCTTTTTTACCTTATTCAAATTCTTATATTCTTTTTATTTCTTCTTCCTCGTCCATGGGATGGTTTGTCCAAAACCAATTTGAGGTTTTGGTTCTAATTTTTTGTGGAATTGATTCTGAGGGTGTATAGCTATGTTCTTAGAGATACCTATATCCATTCTTAAATTCTTTTTCACCATCTATGTCAATTTATGGTAGGTTATTATATATTTCCCTTTTCCTTGTTAGGAATACGATTCTTATTCTTTCTATATTACTTTTTCCTAAATATTATTTATGTTATGAATTCAATTATGTGTTTTATTACCTTATTGTATAAATTAATAGTTAAAAGGATGTTTTATATATTATAAAATAGTTTCACATCATAATATCATAGATTTTAATGTTTACCATTATAATTCATTTGTTAATGAGTCCAAAAAATTTATTTAATATACCTTTTTATGATGATTATGAGTGAAATATATTTGTTTTAATTATTTTAATATTTTTATCATGTTTTTTGATCTTATGTTATAATGGGTTTGGTGATTTTAAATGACATATACATGGTAATAAAAAAATAATTGCACTGATGTCTGATTTAAAAATGGGTTCTTAAAGGGAGGTAAAGCGTGATTTTCTCATGTACAATTCAAAGGACTATTTAGTACCTTAAAATAGATTTTCAAAATCAATAGTGATTTTCAAAGGGGTTTTAAAAGATCTTAACTGATTATATATTTTTAAAAGCCTAAGTCCCATTTATAATATATAAGAATAACATTTTTTATTTTGATTGAAAACACCCTTAACCCAAGACCAACGAATTTTTATTTGATATAATTTAATATAAATGTAATTGTTGTGGTTTTAAATTTGATTTACAATATGGATTTTGTTTTAAGGTTGTGGAATGATGGGTAGAGGTATATAGTGGGCTTGGTTTTCTATGTGTACTTTATTGGTGTGTGATTTCAATAAAAAAACATCCATAATCACCCATTATAGCTCATATCATTAGAATCCTAGGCATTATATTGAGGAACTGAGATATAGTTGTTAAACATGAAATGATGAGACAGAATTGTATCCCCAAGTTATGTACTATTACCCCTATAAGGGGAGTACCAACATGATGTTAGGATAAGTATGTAGAGTGTTCATTTTTTAGGAATTCCTTCAATTAGTCTTGCAAATGGTTCCACTTGAGTATTTCCTTGATCATCTAACTATATGTCTCATAGTTTATAATAATTTTATAAACACCTCACTCGAGTTTTTTATTTCCACCTTTTCATTTTGTATAATATTTTGTTATTATTTTACTCACATGATTATGTTTACCTTATTGATTTCCATCCCTTTCCATATAAATTCATTTTTTTTCATTTATATATTATGGATCTCTTGTACGTGTATCCTTCTTGATTTCCATTATTATTATTATTTTACTATAATATTTGACTAATTTTCTTGTTTCTTTTTGAAATATAATTTGATGTTTATTTATTTAGTATTAATTTTTCTGATTATTCTCTGAGTTCAATTGTTGGATATCTTTTTTAATGAAATGTTTATAAATACTAGATTTTAAAAATATGTTTTAATTTTATTTGTAAACAATTTTTAAAATATTATTAAGGAAATGAAAATCTATTTTTTCTCGTTATTTGAAACATGATTTTATAATATTTCAGAAAATAAAATTCATGGAATCTCTTGGAAAATCTTATTGGGTTTTTAGGCTCTCACCCAATTAAACCACTTAATGTTTATAGACCTAGTAAATTTTTTACAGGTTCAAGTTCTAGTTTTTTTGGTCACCCATAGGGTGGGAGAGCAGTAGATGGAGGGAGAACTTTGATTCACGGGGCTGTGAAACATGGTATGCTGTTTTTTATTTTATATACTAGATGTAATGGTCATGTGGGACATTTTTTCATTTTATCTTTTATATAATTTTTTTATATTTATTTTGAGGTAGATGATTATTTCTAGTTGTGCCTTGTTTTCCTTTTTATAGTTACAACTACTTGTTGTGTTTTTTTGTGGACTTCTAAAGTATGGACATGCCATTTAAAATTGTTAGTAAAAACATTTTGGGTTCCTAATAATATGTTTTGTGGTGAATCATTCTCAACCAATATAATTTCATGCCTGGAACTAGCTACCTGACCTTGAAGATTGATAATTCCCTTGGAGCCTTTACACAAATTAGCTTGGGTGATAGATTAGGGGTCCCAACATAGTTTATCGAAAAATATTATCATATCACCACAACTATTTCAGTGATGCGGTATAAAAAAGATATGATTATAAAAAGATGAGAGTTATGTATAAAGGAGTGTTTTTAAAACACTCTTAGTATTGAACGTTGTGTTTCAAGGGGATTTCTAGATTTGAGTCCATATTTATAACTTTATTTCTAAATGTTCATTATGGATTTGGATTTTAAGTGATTATTTTTTTATTAATATATGTTTTTATGGGACATCCTATTAATTTATGAATATTTCTCTTTTTAATAAATAATTATCCAATATGTGGGTTTAAAATTTCAAAACCATCAAATATATGATTTAATAAGATCTTTCATGAAAACAAATGATTATTTATAAATCAAAACAAGTTTTAGTTATCAGTTAGCAATCAAATTTATAAAAAATGATAATTTAGTATTATTTACCAAAAAATAATATATTTATTTAAAAATAGAAATTATATTTCAATATAAATATATATTTTTTCTAAATGTCTATAAATACCCTTTTTGAAAATGTATGATTTTTTACAGTCAGATGTAAATAATAGAAAGTAATTTTATATGAATGTATTTAGTAATATTTTTTTATGAAATAAATTTTAAAATAAAAAAAAATTATAGAAATAAAAAAAATTAAATATTCTAAATATAATATTTAAATAAAAATATTAATTATATACATATGTGGTTAGATATATTTAATGATATTAAAAAATTATATTATATAATGGAAAATTGATTTCAATTTTTATTTATTTAAAACATACCTTGATATGAAAATTCATTGTTTTCAAAAAAAATGTTAATAATAAAATTAATTTTTAACTAAATAAGATTTATAAACCGTAGTTAATCCTATTGTGATAATATTTTTGTATTGATTTTCATTTGATGTTAAAACTAATAATATAACATATGTTATGAAAGAAATATTTTTATATTAATACAATTAATATTAGAATTGTGTTTAGAAACATTTGAGTAGCATAATAAAATTTCAAAGAGGTTGGAATAAATATAAACATATTCTTAAAATGGAAGGTTAATAGATTTTATATTTTATAATTATAAACTTATACAATATAATAAAAAAAATATGCATCTATAATCCCTAAAATTTCCCACCTCAATCACATGTCTAGATTTGAGTTGACCAAGTGAGAGGTAGGTCAACATAGAGGACCCAGGTTGGAAGAGGTTGGGGTTCCTATGCACATGGAGGGATAAAAATGTTGTGGGCATCATGTGTCAGTGTGGAAAGAGGTGCATATTCTATGTCTAGGTGCCATCCTTAGTTAGTATCTAATGTTGTAAATGACAAAATTTATATTGTATTCAAGTTCTTAAATGGCCAAATGTTTTATGTGGTTTTAGAAATTTGATTCTTTTTCACATGTTTTTAAAAAAATTGGTAATATGACAACCATTTAATCAAATCAATGATAGTCATCCAATTACTTCATCTTCAACCTCGCATAGCGTCCGGTATCCCCAACATCATGTTCTTCCTCTAACATGAGGAAAAATCATCGAAGACTATAGATTTGTTAATAGGTCCATCTTGATTCCCCCATTATCATCTTCCATTGATTATAAACTCGTATTCTTTAAACTGGGATACCCTAAACCTAAAAAATTCTCACTTTTCAATGTTCATAGATGGTTATATGAAACTTTTTTTCTTTTTATCATAATATTGATAACCATTAATGTAGTTATTGTGTCATAAATAATCATTTTTAAACAAATTAAAATGTAGTAGTGTTTTCCGATTCCAAAAAGTTTTGTGAAGAATATCAACAAACCCTTTGGGAATAGTTATTTATATAGATTTGATACTGTGATGACTTTTTTTAATAAAGATAACATGCACTTTCAAGTATTTTCCAACATAACTCTTGTTTTGGAGTTAACTTAAGTATAGAATATATATATATATATATATTCTCAATCAATGTTTTATATTACACTATAAGATAACAAAAATTGACCACCTCTAAACATCAAGGTTTGGATATTTTATTTAATATCTATATGTTAATATTGTTATAACTCTCAGTATTTACCCAGATGAACATTTAAGGCTCTATATAAATTCATCACTCCTTACACATCAAAAAGACCCACAGAACAAACCCTATACTATCTTTTTAAAATATTTATTTAATACATTCATTTCCATGATCATCAGTGAAGAATAGCTTTTATCAGGATCATTTGGTTTGAATTTTAGGTAATGTTATTATTCTTAAAATTCTATTTTCAAGAATGTCTATAATTTTAATATTATTGAATCAGAGCTTAAAATTACTCTTTTATATTTTATTTCAAAAACACAAATTTTATGTAATAGAATTATAGTTTTAAACTTATATTTTATGATTTTTAAATAATTATATCTATAAATTTATATTTTATTTTTTAAGGTAAATTTATTAATATTTTATGATTTTAAATGTTTTTTCATTTTACCAAGATTATATATATTTTTTCCAAAATCTATGTTAAATAAAAAATTTATTCAACTTCTTATAAATAACTAATTTTACGCATATTATTTACTTTATCTTAAATCATTATTTTTATATAAATTATTCTATAATTTTATGCATATAATATTATTCCAAATTTATGGATGTATAACGTATTTGTAGGTATTTTCATGCACTGTGTATGATATTAACATTCCCTTAATATTTATATACGTTTCAATTTCCATGAATTATAGTGTGTTAGAATTTAATGGGAATGTGGAATTTCATTTTAAATGTGGGTAAGGAACTATATTCATTTAATTATTTAATTTTAATTTTAAATAATTTAAATATTTATGAGTTTCTATTTAGAAAGATTGTTTTAATGGTTTATAGTTTAGAAATTTGGGACCTGTAAATGGTATATTATGAATTCAGCACTTGGGTATCAAAAGTGATGATGAGGAATTGGGAGTGAAACCACAACCCCAAGACGAAATTATCCTAAAAGTGACATTTCAAGCAACCCTGTGGATTTTTTATGGCAAAAATTATCATATTAATCATTAATGATATCTTATTTTTTGAGTAATTTTTTTAAAATAAATTCTTTTAATCATTTTGAAAACCATAATGTATAATATTTTGGAATTTTTATTTATTATATAAAATTGGAATGATTCATTTATGTTTTATTATTTTCAAATATATTGTAGAACTCTTTTAATGAAAGGGATGTAAAATCCAAGACTGAGAAATTATTTTGATTAGTCAATGTTTTAAAATGATTTTCATGGGTTTAGTCATAGTGGAAGATCTATAGAGTTAGCTTTTAATTAAGGGTCACAATCAAGAGGAGCCACTATTAAATTATATGTTTATCTCATTTTCCATAAAAACCTAAATTATGAAGATCATTGGATACATAATGGGATGTATATTTTTTAGTTTTATATTTTATAAAAAAATATACATCATGTTTTTTGAATCAAACCCAGAAGTGTGGGTCTCAGGACATCTCATTTATTATTTGAGAATCTCTTTAGAAATTTTTGGAAATTTTTAATATTCATTTATGGATTTTTTAAGAGTTAGATGTTTTATTTTGAGGTCATTGGTATTTAATGCCTAAGAAACACATAAGAATGTATTTTTTTATGATCCTAATTTTCATAATTCTGAAAGTAAAATTTAGAATTTCCTTAAGTACAATGAATCAATAGTGAGTGCTTAATTCCATTAAGGGTAGAATGGAAATACTATGAATTTAAGAATATATTTAATTTTAAGAAAATTTTATTAATTTGATTGTTTTATTATTTTAAAACTAATAAAGATATGTTTTAATAAGATGTTTTATGAATAACAATTATTGTTCCAAAATAAAAATATGTTTTCGTTATCATTTGACATTCAAATATTTCAAAAATATAAATTTTTATTATTTTAAAAAAATTATTAATAAATATATATGATTTTATACTGTAAATATATTTATTTATATTATTACACTTCTATTAGAATTATTTTAAAATTTTTAAATTAATTACGGTTAAAATTTAATAATCATAATGTTTTTTATAAAATAATTATTTAATATATTTTTTTAAAGAAAACTATTTAAAAATGATAAGTAAACATTAATAGAAAGGAAAAAAATATGAAAATTAAATACATATATTTCTGAAATAAAATGTTTAATATGTACATATGTGGTTATTCATTTTTAATTATATTTAAAACATGCATTGTATAAAATAAAAATACATGTAACTGTTAATTATTTAAAAGAAATTTATATTCATATAAAAATTCATAGTTTTGAATATAATAATGTTTATAAAAACATTAAATTTGAATAACTAAATATTTATAAACATTAGTTATATATGTATTACTAATAATTTTAAATTGATTTTATTTTCACATTAATAATAACAATATAACTTATATTAAGGAATAAATATGTTAATATTAATACAAATAATATAATCATTTTTTAAACAATCTGTATGTAATATAAGAAAATTAATAAGATGATTAAATATATATATATATATTCTTAAAATATAATTTAAATAGAGTTTATATTTTTGATTCTAAATATCTGTTATATAATAACAAAACTACCCATCAATAAGCTCTCAAGGGATCCACCACATCTATATATGGGTCCAGGGTTCTTCCAAGTGGGAGGTAGATCAATCTAGGGGAAACATGAAAGAAATAGGTTTAAAAAAATTTGTATGGGTATGGGTGAAATGGGAATGAGAAATACATTCCAATGTGGCCTAAGGTGTATATGATGTGTCCAAGTGCTGACCCAGGTTACTAGATCAAGCGGTTAGCGAGAGAGTTCATAATATATTCAAGTGTTCAGAAATCCCAAAGTTTGAGGTGGGTTTGGGAATATGGTTATTGTTCATGTGTTTTAAAAACATATATTTATAACAAAAAAATTTGATAAAAATGATAAATTTTATATTATCACTTCATCTTCAACCTAACATAGTGTATGGTATTCCCGCCTTCATCTTCTTCCTCTGACGTGTTGAAACACCCGTTTTTGACTCATATTTTTGGTAAGAGGTATAGCTCTATGCCCTATTTATCATATTCATTTTATGGTAAAACCATATTATTCAATATTTGAACCACTATATATGAAAACCATTTGGTTTTTATTGTTCATTGATGGTTCTTTCCCTATATTTTCTTCTCAGCCTATAGTTGAGAACCTTTCCGATAGTTATCAAGGCATGAAAATCATTTAAAAATACAATAAAATTTTGCATCGTTATCATAGTCTATAAAGAGTTATGATGTATTAAGATGAATCGTTTTCAAATAGCTATATATATACATTCATTATAGTGATAATGATTTTTTATATCTATAAAAATTATCCATACAAATAGTAGCCGACCAAGAACCCTTTTCAGTTCTTCTCCATTAAAGTAATATATATATATGTGTGGGGGGGGTTGTCGGTGTTTTTGTAAACATTCTTGTGATGATATTTATGAGAGTCTCCATTTATACACTGACGAATGGCGAATCCTCTATAAATATATACAATCCTTCGTACTCCCTCAAAAACCCATATAGACCAAACCCTATAATATATTTCTTATTTATTAATTCCATACCATTATTTACAATATTGAAAATGAATAATACCTATTCAAGCTCATTTATTTTGATTTTCATGTAAGGGGATTATTTTAAAAATTCCATTTCAAGAACTTCCTTATTTTTAAGATTTCCAATGCATAGAAAAAATTTGTGTTTTTAAGTTATCGTTCAAAAACACTCATTATATATAATGTAATTATAATCTTAATTTTATGTTTTAGGATTTTAAGGGAATTATATCTATATATTTATATTATTTTTTTCAAGGGAGAGTTACTTCTATTTTATGATTTTAATGGAAACTGTTTTTGTTTCACTAAGCTTAGGTATTTTTTCCAAGAATCCATGTTATATAAAAATGGAATTTTTCTAAATTTTTTCTAAATACATTGTATTTTGGAAAAAGATTAATTTATATTAAATCATTTTTAAGGAATAATTTATATCATTTTGCTATAAAATTATTGTTTTATATTTATGGATGTTGAACATATATATAATTATGTTCATGCACAATGTATGTCATTAACATTTTATTTATATTTAGAAATGTTTCCATTTACTATAAGTATATTCCCTTATATTTTTATGGGATTGTGTAATTTCACCCTAAAATGGGGTAAGGAATTATATTCTCTTCTTTATTTTAAATTTTAAAAACAAATTACATATACATTATAAAACCAAAGATTTTGTGAAATAGTTTTTCTCAAATTAATTTAATCATTTTGATATTTTTTATTTCACGCAACGCTGAATATAGTTTTCTTATATGTTAAAACACTAATTTCTTCTTGTGTGAAAAACAAGGAAGACTTGATTTAGTTTTAATTACACACAACACTATTTTTTCATGTATTACACACAGTGAAAAGTACATTTGATAGCTTGTGTGATATTCAAGCTCACATTTTTATCGAACTACAATATACCATTAGTATTATTATTAAAATATTATTATAGCCACATCATAACCCTTGGAATGTATTTTTCTAATATAATTAAAAAAATTGTTAAAATATTATTTACACATGTATATAAATTAAATCCATTGTTTATAAATTAGTATATGTAATTGTATAAAATATTTGAAAACAATAAATTAATATTTTACGAAAACTATTTTTCTATGTACATAAACAATTTTTTCTTAATAAATTAAACAATAAATATTTGATTAATGTTATAAAAAATTTATATATAATATATTCAATAAATAGTGTATATATATATCCAATATATATGAATGGTAGACAGTAAGATCAAATCCAATTTTATGAATAGTAAGATATATTATACTGAAATATAATTTTACTGCCTTTTAATGGAAATCCCACTTTTGTTCCAATTATTGTCACTTTTATTGACTTTATATTTCAAAATAAACATAATATATTAATTAATATCACAAAAATTTTCTTAGGGTGAACGTTTAATATTTGTTGATGTTGTTTAATTTTTTTATGAATAGTAAAAAATATTTCATTTTAATTCAAAATTATTGTTTCACGTAATTTAATTAAAAGGAAAAATAATATTTTAAATTGTTTTTAAATTTTAATTAGATAAATTTTACTTACATTAATCCAATTCTGGTCGTTTGATTAAATTTCACATTGAAATTAAATTTAAAAATATATAGAACTTTTAAACATTTTCACTTTAAACCCCCTCTAGATGTCTCTTCAGTGGGATTAAATTTTATTAAATTTCTACTATATTTATAATTTTAATATTAAAAAAAGGATTAAATATATGTAATAATCATTATATATAATTTAAAATATCATATACTTATTTTTTTTAAAAAAAGTTATGAAATTAATTATAATGATTAAGAGTAAAATTAGATTAACAATGGACTAAAACATACACTTAAGAGCTAAAATAACCTTGAAATTTGTTTAAAATCAATTTTATATCTCTAAAAGACCCTATAATCCCATGGACTTAATTATTAAAATAGTTTGATCCAATTTTCGTGGGAAAAATGTGGGTGTAATTATCTTTTAAAAAATTTACAAGATTGCTAATCCTACTCCACTATTAAAGGGCACTCACCCCTTCCACTAATTCAAACATCTGAAGCCCTTTAGATTTCCCCGAATCATCTAGAATAATCTACCAAAATCAATAACTTATATATTTAATCCTACCTTTGGGGATAAATCTAATCATGCAATCCCTATTGTGGAAAGAAAAAATAATTACCTAGAGAAGTGGTAACAACGTTTCTCAATCTCCTTTCTTTTTATTTTCATTCTCCCCCACCTCAATTATTATAATTAAATGATTATATTATATCTCCAGTATCCTAAATATACTTATATTTTTATACTATAATTTATTTATCCACAATAACACACACTTCCATCAAATTAGAAATAAACTTATCGTTCCTGTGTACGGTGAACTACAACCTTGTGAAATGATGTTGATCGTTATTTATTTTCCAACTCGCATGGTCTGCAATTATGATGTAAAAATTATTTTTATATTTTATAAATGATATTTATGATGTATTTATTATTTATTAAATATTATATGTCAAATAATTCCATTTTTTCCATTTTATGTATATATGATAATTATGTTTGGGGAAGTGTGGACTACCGTATCCCTAATGTGATGAGATTTGTTCACACAATACATAGAAGGTATTATGAATGAGGTTAGTGAATATATATGATATATATGAAATAATAATTCTAATATAATTACTATATAAAAATATACATATATTTTCTTTACTTTGTTTATTTCAATAATATAATAAAATTGAAACATTATTCATGCATACATACGACGTACTATCTCCGTGAACGGTATCATCCATTTCATACTTCTATTAAATATAGTTTATTTCAAATAATATCATAGTTAATATAAAATACACTTATACAATTTTTATCATTATATAAATATTTAAATCTTTATCTAAGTAAGAGGATCAAGAATAAAAATCCCAAACATATACAAAAAATAAAGCAAATATTACTCGAAATGTACCATTAACATTGAGTTGTTAATAAACGGGTAATATAAAGTCATAAGAATATCATATATGTTATTATATATAATAATATGTTTATTTAGTAGATTTATAAAAAACTCATATTTAATATAATGGTTTATTGATCTTGTACGATGAAATTCATGACTATATGTTGGGGAATTTAATCTAACTTTTTATTTTCAATAGATACATGCCTTATTCAAAACTCATTTCATTTGTGTGGTGTGTATAAAAAACATGTATGTATTATATTATGATTATATTTATATTTATGGGTATTTAAATATACTTTTTATGATATTTATTTCACAGGTTCTATGACTCAAATGATACAAAACTATTAATGTAATTTTGTCTCAATATTAATTTTTTGAGACATATGCCATGTTACGCACATATAATTTTCTATGATGTGTATATACTTACTCTGACCTATTGTATAATCTATATAATTATTTCAATGATGTTTTAAGCTTAATTTTATGTTATAATTTTTATTTTTTTATGATTTAGTGTTACCAATACCGTATCAGTTTACTAAAACAATCTCATTATTTATAGAGGTTAGTAATTATTATGCTTTTATATAAGAAATATTATGATCCATATCTCAATAAAACTCATGAATTTTATTCTCATATGTTAATTAATAATATATTCATATTTTTGTAACATTTACACTATTTATTAATTAATATAATAAATAAATAATTTATGAATACTTGATTATATTTCTCTTTTCGGTCAAAAATCATTGTTATTTAAAAACCGTGTTTTCTAAAAATGTTTTCAATTTTTTTACTATTTTCATATTATATAAAAAGGAAATATTTACCAGTTTTTTAATAGCTTAATAAAATTGGTTTAAAAAGAGTATTCTTGTCCTTTTTCCGATTAGGGAACTTTTATAAACTTTTAATGCGATAAAAGTAATGTTCGGCATGTACAGACATATACTCCATCATGACTATCATTTATTTGATGATTCATTTGTACATGTATAGCATTTTTTTTTATAATTTTTTTCTCTAATATTATGAAAATTAATTTTTTTAAAGTGGTTTTAAAAATAATATTTGATTCCAAAAATGTTTAATGTTTATTTTATTGGTTTTCAAGGAAATGGTTTTAAAATATGTTCTCAATATTCATTTATTTTTTTCAAGGAAAATGGATTTCAAAATAGTTTTCAAGATTCTATTATATTTTTTCAAATAAAATTGTTTTCAATAATGTTTTCAAGATTCTTTTATGATTTTTAATGGAAGATGTTTTTCAGAAAAAAATTATTATTTTTTTAATTTATCAAAGAAAATGGTTTTCAAAAATGATTTCATGATTTTTATCCAAGATATCAAAGAAAAAGGGTTTCAAAAATATTTTCAAGATTTATTTATAATATTTTAAAGTATTTTTGAGGAAAAATGTTTTCTAAATGCTTTATGTTTTAAAAATAATTTTCAAAACATAATGTTTATTTTCTTCAAGAAAGGTTTTAAACTATTTTTCATGATTACTTTATATTTTTTCAATGGGTTTACAAAGAAATTGATTTTGAAAATATTATATTTTTTAAAAAGTGATATTCAACAAAAATTTATGTTATAAGTGGTATTTTAAAATCATTCCCCATCTAGGATGATATCTTTGGTAATAGTTTATTCTTTACTAGGGATATTATCCAAATATACTATTCATATTATTTCTCTAAATTTTCAATGTCTTGATGGATTGATAGGAATAATGTTTCTCTTAAATGGGTTATAATATGATAAATTATTATGAAAACCATTTCTTTTTATAGGTTTTTCAAGTATGAAATGATTATGAAACATATATTACATCCATAGGTTTTCATATGATTAAATTTTTATCATTCCCATTTCATTTCATGGGTTTTGGTATGATGTTTATGAAACCCATCTATTTTTATAGGTTATGAAATGATGTATTTTTTATCATAATATTGAACATGTATATATGAATTTATTTTGTGATAGTTGGGACCTATTTCTCCCTCCTATACATTGGGTAAATATTTATATCTCATTAGAAACTGATGGGAATTAAGAATGTGGGCATGATCCTCTATGAGAAGATAGAGCAACCCAGTCTACTATTGGATGTTGTGGAAACCCGATCCACTATTAGAGGATAGGGAAACATGATCTACTATGGGAGGATGGGGAAACCATATCCACTATAGGAAGATAGGGAAAGCAAATCCCTTACAATGAAATGACTTCAACATGGGATGGTGGTGTGTCACGTTCTGTAGGGGTATCCCCCATGAGGTGCCCTGAGATGTTTTTTGAAACTATCCTTGACATGTGTGGAATTATATTACATTTTTACCTATTTTACACAAATATTATGTCTTATTACTATGATATGCTCACATTGTTCTTGTGATTTATTAAGTTATGATTAATGACTTATGAACTACCAATATTTATTCCATGTCTTGCATTTCTAATTTTTTATATGCAGGTTATGATATTAAAATTTGATGCTCACGTGCATATACCCATGTTTTAATTTTGGACTTTTATATTTCCTTGGTTTACCCTTAATGAGTATTCTAGATCACCCTTTTATTATTTTTCCTTTTCAAAGGTTATGATGAATGGTTTCTTGTTGAGTTAATAATGAGATGATCTTTATGGGAAAAATTGAAGATCTATAACCCAGTTAATAGATTTTTATTCCATGTTATCAAAGGCACTACACAAATACAGTTCTTGGGTGTGTGTATTTTTTGTGAATTAGGTATTCCATAAAAATTGTATATTGTCTAGATACATTAATCCTTGTTCATTATAGTTGGTATTAAAGAAAATGTTTATCCAACATTTGGAAACTATAACTAGGAATATATAATGATCTCTCTAGGGATATTTACAAGGATATGATTATGGATGTCTCTAAGGATAAGTTTAAGGATAATAAAAATTCTAAAAATGTGTCCTAGAATTTTGTAAAATGATAGACAAATCGGTTTCCAAGAAAAAAATCCTTGTTTGGAAACTACAAATGGATGTGTCTTTCTCAAAGATGTACCTAGGAGTAATTACTCTAACATGGCGCATTAGTCCTGACTTGACTGTAACCTAATACACAATATAGAGCCTTATAGTGAATTGGTTTGAAACTACCATGGGATATGATTTGGGAATTCAAAAACATCATATGAATCGACATGAAGGATTTAAATAGAAGATTATTATGAATAACCTATGATAAACATAAGGTGTCGTTGATTAATGTAGTAGGTGTCATTATTTGGACATCATATAAGTATTTTTTTCATTATTATATGGTTTTCTAAAATGATATGTGTTTCTCACACTATGGTTTTTGTACTTATTCGATAGTGGGAACTAAAAGGAATGTGGTTAACAACAAATGTTTTAGATTATGAAAGTATGGGCATGATAGAAATTGATTTCCTAAGTGTAAATCTCAGGAAGAGAACTAGAAAAGCCCTTGAGTATTGGTTATATTTTCATAGAAAAAGTGACTGAAAATGACATGTGAAAGGTATGTGATGTTCATCTAGTATTATTTACATTAAACATTAAAAGAATAATTGGATTGAAGTATAGGAACCCGAAGAAATTATTCATATTTCCTATTATAATAAATGTGTATTAAGAAATAAGCCGATTAAGCCTGATAAAGGGTTTAGGAATAAAGAAGTATGTTTAATGTGTATATGTTTTTGGGAAATCAATGATTATGTTATATGAATCAAGGAATATATAACATTTTTTAGTAAATAATTTTTTTAAGGATTGTTATAGATATGTTGAAATATGACAGAGACATGGAAAAGTGATTAAATTGAAAGGTAAATTTTTTTTTAATTGAAGAAAATCCTTAATGTGAAAAATACTTTGAGACTACAGTGTTTAGCTTGGATAAAGAGATGATTATTTTGGATAAAGTAATTTGGATAGTTTTTATAACCTCATAATTGATAAGGGGTTTTTTGGAAAAGTGTTTTATGTTATCATGGATGAAGATTACAACTTATTGAATTTACATAATGTATCGAGTAATCTTCATAATAATGAATAATGATTCCTATATAGAAGGATTTATGGTAATTTAGTTTGTTTCCAATTTTTTATATAATATACAACGAGGGAATTTAAATTTTCGAATGTGAAAGTCAAGATCTAATATGTGATATATGAGGGGTCAATATTAAACCGATTTCATTCCCTTCTTTACAAATTTTTTGATATTCATATTTTTAATGGGTTATAAGTTTAACCATTTATGGAAAGATTTTGTTAAACATTGGGCAATGTTTGTGGGATTAATGTATCATCTTACCAAAGGAGGATTTTTTCCATATTGGATTTCTAGTTATAACCACTGTGTATATGGTAATTGAAAATAGATGGGATGAATTATCATGGATCTCATAATATATTAGTACTTTATGAATGAGAAATGCATATTCATTTATTAGAGTAAGTGATGAATTGGAAATTGAGTGTGTAAAAACCAAAGGGTGGGATTTTGCATACAAAAAAGAGTAAAATAAAGTAATTATATATTCTTGTGAATGTTATTCAAGTTTAGGGACAACTACCCTAACACCAATAATATTATCCTAGTACCTTCATTTCTGATGAATCAAATGGCCCCTTATATTATTGAATTTTTTTTGTGATTGTTAACTATCTCCTAACCATGTTCTATATTATTCTCTTTTGGAATTTGATTGTCAAATTTCTCTTCCATGTTTATGCTTTCACTTACCAACATTTTTCTCTAATGTGGGAAACTAGTTATGAGGTACTCTGGATAGAAGTTATGTTTTAAACTTTTATTTTAAAAGTATTTATTAGTATTTATTTTTACAATGTGGGTTTCTATGAAAGGAACATTCTATTATTAAATATTTTACAACCTAGACAAATTTAAATGGAGAAATTCATTTTAATGGGGTTATAATATAGCACCCTATTATTTTGTGAAGAAAATATTTTTAAATTTATTTTATCTATTTGATATTTTAAATTTCACACAACAATGAATATAGTTATTCAATATATTAATGCACTATGTTTGGATTGTTTTCACATCACACAAGACATGTATTGTTTTGTGTTGCGCAAAACACTATGTTTGGATTCAGTTATAAACAATACCTATTTCCTTCGATAGCTGGCATAACATGCATGGAAGAATTTTTACCGAATGAATATTAACTACTGATATTATTTTTACAATATTATTTTTATTACCACCTTACTGTTGGAATGGATGTTACAAATGTCATAAAATAAATTACAAAAATATTATTTACACGTGTATATAAATGTAATCTTTTTTATTAGTTGGTAGACCTAAAATTAAGAACTATTTGAAAATAAATATTTTTTTTCAAATAAAACATTTTATATGTTTAAATAGAATATTATCTTAATAAATTTAATAAACCATATTTGATTAATGTTATCAATAATTTCTTATATAATATATTCAATAAATATTTTTTATATAATATATTCAATAAATAATTTTTATAATTATACAATATATTTGATAGATATAATATAATAATTAATCCAATTTTATGAATAAAATGAGATATCCCTCTAAATATAAATTGTACCACATATAAATGTATATCTCATTTTAAATAAAATTTTTGGACTTTGAATTGATTTTATATGTCAAAATAAACATCAAATTTGAAATTGGAGTATAAAAATTAGATTAGGGAGAATTTTTTATGTTTTTCTGTGAAGTTTTATTTTTTATGAATAGTGAATAATAATAGATTTTAATTCAAAAATAATTTTTAATCCAAATTATTAACAAGGTTAAATAATATTTTCAATTGTTTTATGATTAAACAAATTTTACATCAATTAATCCAATTTAGGTCTCTAGAATTAATTTCCCTTTGAAATTATATATAAAACCTTATAAATATTTTTAACATTTTGACATTAAAAACTAATTTTTCTATCCCTTCTGTGGGATTGAATTTGAATCAATGAAATATATATTTTTTTATAATTTAAAATTAGTTTTTTTAGATATTAGTAAAATAAATATAATTAATTAAATTATTCAGAAGAAAGTTAGTTTGAAAATGGATTAATCCTCACACTTAAGGGCCAAAATGTCCTAGAAATTTTTCCGAAAGCCATTGGTTGCCCATATATTGACCTGATGCTACCATGGATCATATTTTACCCATTATTTGAGCCACATGTCCTATAAAAAATATGTGTGAAATCCCATTTTAAATATTTTAGAGGAATTCCAATCCTCCTCTACTATAAAATGGCACTCACCCCTACTACTTATTGACACCTCTCTATCAATTTAGCTCTCCCAACCTCTTTAGAAATAAGATCCCAACATCTCTCAACCCCTTCCTAAAGCCTCATTTTGGGCATAAATATAGTGACCCAACATTTTTATGTGGTTATTACACCATTTTAAAGATAAAAAACATTAAATTATTAAACGTCCTGGATCCAAGGGTTTAGTGTCTTTGGAAAATTAAGAACAAATAAATATAAAAAATAAAGAATAAATTTTTTTAATTCGTTATTCTATATATTTTTATTTTCCCTCATTTTCACCTTATTACAAGCATTCAATTGAGAATATACATCAAAATAAGTGGTGAAATAAAATCCTAGTAAGAGGATGAATAGGATACATGAAACAAGGGTGACCATAAACAGTATCATAATAAGATAATAAACTTATCATAACAATAATAATTAGAGGTATAATCAGATTAAGGAATGAAATTATTAAATTCATAAAAAGCAATCATCGTGTCTTATTGGACAACTACCACACATATTTGTGAACAAAGCTAACATCCTATTCAAGAAAAAAATTTGTGAATCATCATAACATCATCATTCTAAAAAAATATAGCATCATTTAAATTCATCTTATATATTATCCCGAAATAAATATCACATTTCCCAATTCATTGTAGTTCTATATAATTCATCGTGCACCTATCACATCATATCTTTTAGATAATCATTCATCCCACGTATAAAATATAAGAATAATTACTATAAAATAGCGTATGAAAAAGAAATGGGATTCATGAGAATTTTGAAAATATTAATTTCATGGATAAACATTCATTTCCCCAAAAAAGTAATAAAAAAATGGTATAATAATCATCAATATTGGGATAATAACAAACAATATCAAGAAAAGAAAAACATTTGTTTTTAGAATGTATAGTTCATTTGAAAAAATCCTGAATTTGTCCTAAATCCAAATTGGAAGCAGGTATATCATAGATAATGAAGGGGAATTAAATTAAATTATATTTAATGAATATTAATGGAACATCAATACTGACCATTTAGTGAGATAGGTAAAACCAAAAGGTAGAGAGTTGGGTTTGAGAATCCCTTTACCTTATGTTTGAATGCTTTATTAAATTTAATATAATATAAAATCAAGATAGATTTATTAATTAATAAATAATGAACCTCTTATATATGAATTTTATTCAATATAATTTTATTAAGTTCTTTTATGGACATTTTTATGATTTAGAGTGTTCAATTTCATCATTTTGAAGTGTTCTTTTTTCCTTGTTTTGAGATCAGTTTGCTTGTAAACATGAATAGAAGTTCTTGTAAAATATGGAAAATCGTCAATAAATTGGATTATATGTTATTAATAATATTAAATTATTTTATTTTTTTAATATTTATTATTATTCAAATATCATTATGAATCATTAGATATAATTTAAATGATAATCATTTAGATTAATTTTTATGTTTTTCTATCACAACGAACTCGTTTGTTTTTTTTATTTAATGTCATTTAAATAAATTAGTTAAAAATAGAAAAAATGTTGTCAAATAAATTTTAAAATCTTTTTCAAACATTATAATGGATTTAATTCAATCCTTTAATCTGGTCAAGGAAAATGAAAATGTTTTCCTCTTTGAAGGCGATACAACAACACCTCCGAGATGATATTTTTATTTTTAGAATAAAAGGTATAGGATAAGAGGTTTGATGATATATTATTCCATTAAAATAATATAAAATACATTATATAAAATATACTAGATTTAACATTCCACTTGGAAAATCTTATGTGAGGATAAGATAAAGAAAAAAAATGAAATTGAAAAGAAATTAACCGAAAAAGAAAGAAGATTTTAACTCTTGATTTTCTTTTTCCTGAGAACCCCCTTAGGGAAAAGGGATTAGTATTATTATGAGAACAATGGATATTGTAAATGGGTTAGGGTATTGGAAATAATATTGGTTAGAACTTGGAAAATATTCAAGGATTTTTATTTATATGGATAATAGGTGGGGAGGGGTGGTATTTATAGGGGAGAGGGGTGTTTTCTCATTATTTTATTTATCATTTTATTATTTTGGATCAAGGCAACAAATATTTTGAAGCTTAACACTAAATATATTAAACTAATTAATAATATTTCAGGTTTTTTGGCTTTTAATAGACTTACATAAACAATGACTAAAAAATTCATGTATTAAGATTTTATCATAAAATATCGTATTTTACACCTCATCAAAAACTCAAGTATTTTAGAAAAATACCAAAAATTAACCCTAATGAATTTTCAATGTGTAGAACTAAATAATGAACTCAAATTTTTGAAAATAATTTTATAATTATGAGGAATTTAATTTTTAACTAAAATCATCATTTACTTTTAAAATACTGATTTTAAATTTATATTTTATTTCATAGCAATTTGTAAAATTAGACAACATATAATAAATTTATATCATAATAAGAAGAAGAAATTATAAATTTATGAATATATTTTATGAAAATATATTTTCACTTAAATTTTTATATAAATTATAAAATTTAAATTAAGTATTTATAAATTAAAAAAATACCACAGCCTAAATTATCATCTCTAAAATGTTTATATACATATACCATGAAATAAATATATCATATTTTCATTCATAAGATACCAAAATTTTATTTTTATTTTCATAGGTGAGATTACAATTATATTGGATTGATTACTATTCCTAGTGGTGTCATTACAATTTCATGGTTCGAGTTTTTATTCTATTGGTATAGGTTCCTTAACATCTAGAAATACCTCTTATTTCATTCATTCTTCATTTATAATGTTTTTATTGTGTTATCAAAGTAATTTTATGTGGTTTATGCCATATGAAATAATTATAATAAGGGTATCTCCAATGGTAAAATTCTAGGTTCTAATATACTTCCCTTTACGAAAATTGTCCCTCGAATTTTTTATACATACTATTGTGAAAGTAAGGGAGGGTACATCTCCTTCATCACTTCCAATGATTCCCATATTTCGTATTCATAATTATGGTTTTGCTAAAGTAATTTGACCATGATAGTAGTGTTATCTTATATAAATTTATCCATATAGTCCAACATCTTTATTGGATACTCCTAATAAGAGATATCATTTTCCAACTACACCACCTTTGGATTGAGTACATGTGAGCGATAAGGTATGTACTTTATTAAGAGGGATACATAGAATACATCATATACTAGAGACATGCTTGGTGAAAGTACCTATCGATATGCCAAATGTCATGCCCCCTCCTTCCAAAGATAAAACAATGGAGGGAGAGTGGTAATGACCCTCGAGTATCACCTCCAGTTTTCCTTGGGTTTGTAACTTGGGACAAGGGTGTACAAATATCAAAATATGAGAGGCATTACCCTTTATAAGAAATCATGATCAGGAGATAGAATGTATCAAACATAATCAAATCCATGATTTATATATACACCAAAATCCATCCCACATTTCATGTTTAAATAAAACTGATATAAATAAAAGGTCTTCAAGTAAAATACCCAAAAAAACTAATGCATCCACATACAAACAGTCCATGGGTATGACTATAAATTCCCAACATAGTCCATTTAATCCTCCCATAAACCTAAAACAATTTTAATATATCTAGGGTTAGAATACAGGTATACTCAGTAGGAAACTCAAGTCTCTCATGCACATGTGGAAGAATCATACTAATGACCCTGTGAGGAAACCACATAACCAATCCCACCAATGAATGTATACTAACCATAATCCAACCTCACCTTGTCTGGATAAACAAATAACACATACAATTAATATAATAAAATATAAAGGACATCGATGATAGGGTATCCAAAACTACCAACCCACTAATTTTCCAATCTCACACCCCTATGGTAAACATCTCAGTGCTCTGACCTCTTCTGAAGATAAGAAATCACATCATATACTTACAAACATGGTCCACACCTCACAACACCTCCAGCCCACACACACCAAGTCCATTACAACAAATCACATCTCTCAACCACACACATGGTCAACTACAACATATATCACCCTATAGACTCATGAGAAAGCACAACAAGTCTCATCTCAAAGACACATGGGACCACACATCACAACTCTTCTGAAGACACTTGGAAGATTATCGCATTTAAGAGAGAGTGGTGAAGAGTGTGTGGCCATCCATCGATCACCGCACTGTGATATTGGAAAATAAACACTCCCATGTGACTCGGTGGGTGTCAGCGCATGGGGTCGACATGGGTGGGGTGCGTATATAAGTCATGGGAATATTCAATGTATACATATATATCATGAAAAACACACAGTCCCAGCCTATGGGACTACAAACAAAGTAACAACATACTCATGAATTCCACACATTTCTTCAACTTCTAAATATATAACACTGTATAAGAAAAACTGAATCCTTAATTTATACTTCAGAATGGAACTAAAATTAATACATTTTATAGATTCTCCATTTTCGACCCATTCCATTATTCATGTACAATGATTTCTTAAATCCCATCATTATTTCTACTATTAAATATTTAATTTAAATAATTATATTTTAATAATATATATTCATTATTATTATTCATTTCTCCCACCATACCAACCAGGAAATTAACATATCATAAAACATAATATGTAGTATTGTGAAATAGAATCCCAACAACCAAGTCCAAATCTATCTTCCATCACTACACCAATACTCAACAACATCCTTCCTACTGCCCACACAAACATCATTTCTCAAAACACACCACAACATATTTTTTTATTTATATAGATATGTATTATTCAATTTAACATTATTAAATTAGGTTGTTATTATACAAACCATTAGATCTTGGTGAATTTAATTCATTAACCAACTATACGTAATTTTCCAATTACATATTATGTGTTTTTCAGCAACCAAAAACATGCATTATAGATTTCAAAATTTTTAATTTCAAGAATGTACCACCAATGACCACGATTTTCAATAGGTAATTAGCACATATAATTCACAACAATTTCAATAAAATAGTAAGATCAAACCACATTTTCCCTTACCACTTTGTATTTATTTTACAAAAATCATATTATATTTTATAATTTTAAAATCACTACCTCTACAAGGATAGAAATTTATATACCAATCTCCCAAGACACAAAATCAAGAAAGATGAAGGAAATAATACATGGAAAGAATAATTCTTTCTTGATATTCCTACACCAAAATAGGTGTGCGTGTACAGGCACATACTTCTTCCTGGGGACTCAAACCAACAACATTACATAATTCTAGGACTCCAAGGAATAGGGATTTTCGGAACTACTATATCAAGAGAAATAATAAGGAACGAATGAAGGGGAGCTCTCCACCTTAGAAGGACTACATCTAAAGCTAAAGGGATTGAAACAACTTAGTTGACCATTGAAGGAAGGCCTCATTAAAACAACATGTTTCATATGTTTAAAAGGAATCTAGACATTTTTGAAACTCAATTTATGAATGATATATTCTGAAAATTCCATAAAAATAATTAATTAATTCATTAAACTAATTTCTTATCAAAACTGAAGTAAAAGGAGCATAAATAAGAAAAACTGGAATTTGGAAATCTGTTGAAATGAGTAACTACAATGATAAGTCACTGCCAGAGAAGTCTCCACCAGATGATTCACTACCAGATGAGTCACCATGAGATGATCACTACTAGAGGAGTCACCACCATATGAGTCACCCCTACGAGGAGTCACTGCCATATGAGTCACCTCTCGACGAGTCCCCACAAGAAGATTCACCACAATGAGGAGTCACCTCTGCACATTTAACCTCCATACGAGTTATCACAATGAGGTGAGACTTATAGAAGATCCACCTCCAGATATGTCACCACCATATGTGTCATTAATAGACTAGTCACTAAAACAATGGGTCAAATCCATATGATTCATGGCTAGATTATTCGTTGACAGACGAGTCAACGCCAAGATGAGTCACCATTAGAAAAATAGAAATTTGGAAAACTATTAATGTGACACACTGTTGGAATGACTCATGGGCCCCAAAAACACCCCAAGACACCTCAAGCAACAATTTTATTGAAATTTAATGTGTTGGAAGGTACTAGAAATTATGTGATATGGCTCTCAAACTATTATCACCATCGATAATTTCAAACAAACTTGAGAGAAAATAAAGGGTCCGACCAACCGTCCCACAAGATACCTCTCAAGGATCTCATCACATTTGAAACACTTCCACTAATAAAACCCGCTGACACAAAATTCTATAATATCAATATAGCCATACATTCCCAGATGTAGGAATCAAGTAATTCCATCCACCATGTCAAGATTTTATCCAAACTAGGCTGAAATGACTCACCCACATGGGTTTGATCACAGCATAGTAAAATATGTCTTGAAAAAGAATAAGGTGTTTCCTTTTTCTCATGTTGGAACATCATGACACAAAAAATATAACATAAATGGTAAAAACAATATATCACATAAAACAATAATGTCCTAATATCATATCAAAAAGTAAATAGATAAAGGAAAACTCAAAAAAAACATCAGGTAGTGGGATTGCATCTACATATCATGATCCCAAGTACTCTTCTATAAGACACCTTGTATTCATAGAACCCAAATCAAAGGAACGGTTCAACCACACAACCCGTTCTATTGATAGTATTGGTTATCCACTAGATGATCCATGATGGTTTCATCATCCTCAATATCCAACTCTCTGCATCCAATGAAATGAGAATCATTATGAATATATCGAGCGATCTGAGAGGTATGGAAGTATTTGTGGATCCTTCCTATACATTTTGGAAATGGAAACTGATATTCCACCTCCACAACTCACCCCAATACCTATAACAGTCCAACAAAATGGTGTGAGAGCTTAAAATCCTACATGAATCTCTTCTTCCCACATCTAAAGAAAACCATAAAAAACATGGTCTCTAACCTCAAACTCTATAAGACTCTTCCTATGATAAACATAATAATTCTTCTAGTCTTGTGCTGCTTTCATCCACTCTCAAACAAACTAAACTTCTACATTGTTCTCTGCACCACCTCAGTACCATGAACTACTGCCTCCCCATCCATAGTCCAACACAATGAAGAATGACACCACCGTCTGTACATAGCATCAACAAGAGACATTCTAATGGAATATTTATATCTATTGTTAAAAGAAAACTAAACTAAGTGTAGGTGTTGTGACGATGATCTATCAATTTCTATGACACATTCCCAAAATATATCCTCCTACATTTCGATATTTCCCACTATCTTCCAATCTATATGTGGGTGGAATGAGGTGATTGGGAACAACTTAGTTCCAAAGGCATGATTTAATCCCCTCTATAATTATGATGTAAAATAAGCATCTCGATCAAAGATAATGGACCTCGAAACACCATGAAACCTCACACCCTCATTCATACACCTCTTTTCCAAATTTTCTATTGTTCTTGACTCCTAGATCGCTAATAAGTGGCTGTATTTTCTCAACCAATTCACAGTCATCAAGATAGAATCACAACCTTCCTGAGATCTTTGTAACCCTGGGAATAAATCCATAAGGATGTCATCCTATTACAAATTGGGGACATCCAAGGGTTTCAGTCATCCACCAAGAACACGATGCCTTATGTTATCCTTTTAGCAAACCAAAAACATTGGCAAAAACTCCACCACTAACCACTTTATCCAAGGCCACCAAATTTTTAGCCTTAAGAGATAGTATATATTAGAAATTTATAGGTGTATAAGTAAATTTGAGCTATGGAGCTCATGAAGAACTCCCTTGTGCATTGCTACACAAACAGACACCCTTCCTTAAGACAACATCTGGTTCTAACTATCCTCTAACCATCCCTCTGGAGCATCACTATGTCCCACATGATCGCACATCACCGCTACCTCTGAGTCTCCCAATGATGACTCCTCTACTTTCTACATCAAAGAAAATGACATCATCATCTGTAACATGAAACCTTCTTGATAGAATAACCAAGAATTCATGTTCAAGGTTTCCAATTCCCCCATTTCACCTCACAAAACTGTAGAATCCAAAACAAAATCCATTATCAAGTTCATAATCAAAGAACCAGCCATGAAACTTTCCCTTCCAAATGTGTTAGAGGCCCCAAAATCATAGTCCAGATAAAACGCAATCCACCCCCGCTATAGTCGATTCAGATCATGATGATAAATGACACACCGAAAACTCTTGTGATCCAAGATGATCAAAAATCATTCCCCAATGAGGTATTTTCATCATTAATTTAGCACAAAAACAATTTTTGTTAGCTCTAGGTCATGGTTGGTATAGTTACATTTGTGAAGGAGTAACCACCTAGACTCATAAGATATCTCTACCTTCTAATCAATCAGGATCCACCCTAAGCCGTGATGGGGCTCATTAAAGAAAACCTCAAACATCAAACCCTCCTCTTGAAACTGAACCATAGGAGCATTGAACAACATCACTTTTTACAAAAAACATTCTCACTGGCATTTATTGGTCCACATAGAATCATGGAATTTTCATGTTAATACATTCAATGGGGATTATACTTGAGAGAAATCTTGTAAAACACCTTGATATTAGAATTTGAAACCAAGAGAGTGATAAATTTCTTATATGTTCTTGGTTTCATCCTAGTAAAGTACTACATTGAACTTTTTGTGTCAAATTCTACATCCTAATGAAGCACCACATGACAGAGGAAATGGACCTATCTTGACCAAAAAAAATATGCATAGACATCAAACCTACAATAAATCACATAGATACTCAACATTTTCCCCTTATGATATTGAGTTGATCAAGATATCATTAATGAATACAATGACGAACTAATACAGGAACATATGAAACAAAGATTTCATGAGCCCTAGAGACATGGATGGTGCATTCATACCTCCTAAAGACATAACTATTAACTCAAAGTCAACATAACTACATATAAAGGCAGTGTTCTAGAAATCACCATCCTTCGTAGTTAATTGGTGATATATAGATCGTAGGTTGGTTTTAGAAAACCAACTCACACCTATCAGTTTTTCAAAAAGCACATCGATCCTCGTATGTGGGTAACGATTTTTAATATCACCATATTCAATATTCTGTATTCTATGTAGAACCTTAGACTACCATACTCATTCATGGTGAAAAAAATGGAGCACCCCACAAAAACATACTAGGACTAATGAGTAATTTCTACAAAAGATCATAAATCTAAATCATTAACGCTCGTAACTCAGTGGGTTCCATATTATAAGGATCCATCGAAATCAAAAAAACATTGTGCTTCAAGTCTATCAAAAACATAACATCACATCAGGGGGGTAGTTTTAAAACTTCCTCAGGGAAAATATCCATGAACTCCATGCCTACCCTAGGAACCTACACCATTCAAACTTGCACTAATTCCATTTAAAACTCCACCAACAAGGAATTAAGGGTCTTCATACATTGACTTCCCATGTGACAACTCCCCTCACCAATGAAAACCATTTGCAGACCATCCACATAATAAATCATTATTATTCACCCAAATAATTAAATAATAGTACATATAAAATGAAACCATTAAATTCTAATGAGGGCATAATATGGTTTCATCTAATGAAACATAAGATCCCCATAGGTCTGATACAGCCCCATCATCAGTCTATACCCAATGTGCACATCAAACAAGCTGGTCTTTCCTCCAGGTAGCATAGTCAAAACCAAGGATACAGGAATCCTATCTTTTATAGTCATAAATAAGGGGGTAGAGTGAGTTCCAAAAATTAGTTTGATGCTACAAAATCAAAAAAAAATCATAGACAAGCATAAATGATAAATTGATCATACCTATAATGATCTCTATCCCATATGTTTCTTCTTCCACTGCTACATGAAATTGACCACACCTAACTCCCCTTCCTATCTGATGATGGAATATTTTATTAACTTTCTCATGTCAAGGTCCCTAAGCTCTAGGAACAACCAACGTTTGACCTCTACCTATCTTATTAGCCCTAGCTGGACTATAAGCCCACTTCCCCGGATCCTAGAAATGCCTTGTTGGTAACTACTGCTAAGATTGTTTCTAAACCTATCTTCAAAAACCCAACTAAGATTAAGCAGACAATGGGAACTATTCTTGAAGATTTCCATGACACCCATAAAATAAGAACATCAAAATAACTCCCACAATAAAGGCCTAAAAACCATATGGTAGAAAGAGAATCTGTCGAGGATGAATCCCAGCTGGTGGAAACCTTGAATGCCCCGGAGCACAAGAACTACCATTGAAAACTCTTTCACTGTAGGAAAACATCTTATCCCTCTCTCATGGGAAAACTCATCATTAGTGCCTCAGATTGATCACCTCTACCTTCTTCTAAACCTCCAAGTTTGTTGGTATAATAAAAGGTGTAACTATATTCTGGATCAATGGATGGAGTGCCTCCTCAAGATGCCTACATAAGGACTCCTCATCTGTAAAATGATCTTGGGAGAAGAATAATAGGTACTTAAACATAATCCTAAGCTCCTGAATAGACATACTCTCATTTTAAGGGATAGTAGCTCTTACCTCTACTCAGAATTCATGGATGATGAGAGAAACCCTACCTAAAACTCGTAGAATTAGACCCATGAAACATCTACCTTCCTCTCCTATACCCAACTCTATGTATCCATATTAGAAATTCTCCCACTACATGAAAAATCACATATAACCACAGTTTGGAACCTTGTGCTATTAAGGCATCGGTATAGAGCTATACCCATAGATTTATAGAAATCGTGGGTATATCCCTAAGGATTTCCATAATACCCATGTTTTATTTAAATCATGGGCATACATCTATACCCACAGTTTAAAAAACTGTTGTTATATATTATCACACTAGGCATAATATTCCCATGTTAATTAAACCAATGGTATATATGCTTGAAAAAAAAGCCTTCCTACACTGGGTTGGTACTGTAACCAGAACCGGGTTGCTACAGTACTTGAAATTGCAACCTTGTGAATAGTATGAGAGATAATTCATGAACATCTAGAGAAGATGTTTGAAAGCATTATTTCTGAAATATCAACATTACATATATGATAAATCATTATATTATTTATTGTCCCAAACTTTAAAGATGATTTGTTGATTCTAATATGATGGGAATCTAGACAAAGATAGATAAATAAAGGTTCACATTTAAAAGATATGTTTAAGGGAAGTAATAATGCATATATATTTTCAAAAGATTATTCAAAGTCAAAATATATTGTTTATCTATAAGATAATGTACCGATCATTGGATGTATAGGCATCAATGGAAGCTAAATGATACAACCTAGAAAAGGATCATAGGAATTTAATATGACAAAAATTATATTATGAACCTGGAAGGGATTCTCATAGTTATAAATATGATTAATAGTTTCTTATGTAACAGCTAGGAAGATAGTATGTATGTGTCACAATAAAAGCGATACAGTATGATTATTTGATTGTAATAATATGAGGTTTCTTGAATGATATTATAGAAGTTACATATGACTCTATACTAATAATTTATTGTTACAATCATCAGGAATATTAAAAAATAGATCATTATTCATGATGAGTATAGAAGATAGATTTTTTGATGATTGATGTTGAAGTATCTGAATGATTTCAATCTAAAACAGGAACTAAAAACATGATGGATAAAGATTTTGGAATTTGAATCTAGAAATTAAATTTATATTTTTTAAGGATTATCTTAGAGCATCACATACTAAATAAAAAATTCCAAAAGATGAAGTATAAATTGAAGAGGCTGATAAGGAATATTAGGAGTTAGTAATGATTATTACTTTAGTTGATGTAATTGTAACATCTGAGGTAAATAAAGAATAAAACATATTTTATATTTATTAATATTTGGGAATTAAATATTAATTTTACTTTGAAGGGGTTGTTATGTTCGATAGCGTAACTGATACGCAACAACAGGTTTCTTTGAAATCTTACGTTGCACACTAATAATATATTATTATTATTTTAAATTGTAGTTAACTCCTAGCCGTTGTGTTGGAGGAATGAACAAAACTAACTAAAATATGATTATACATGTTTGTTAAATGTTTTTACATTTATTGAATAAAAAATTAGAGGCTTAAAATATAAATGATTCTAATTTAAAAATAATTTACATTAAAAGGTTGATTTACCGCCTTTTAAGGGATAACCCTCTTAAAATATAGTTTTGTTAATTTTTATATGTTCTATTTGACCATATAAAATTATTACTTATAATTAGGACATCAAAATTTACTTTGGGTAATTTTTTGGTATTTTTCTGATAAAGTTCATTTTTAATGAATAGTGAAAATACAGTATTTTAATTAAAAAGTGCCTCTTAATCTAATTTATTTATATTGTTATATTATTTTTATAAATGGTTTCAAAGTATTATTAGAATATATTTTTACCATTTAATCCAATTTTGGTCATTGAAATTAATTTCACTTTGAAATTGGACATAAACAAGTGTCAATCTTTTGATAGTTACTGTTTCTTAAAAACACGCTAATTGTTTTAACAATGGGAATTAATTTTAAATTAATTAATGCCACTTCTATGTTTTGAATTTGGTAAAATAGACATTATTTTTGAATTTGGAATATCAAATAAATCTTAAGCTGAATTTTTGTTATTTTTCTGAAAAACATCAATTTTTGATGAATAGTGAATCCACTTAATAGTAGTTAAAAACTGAATTATTCATTTAAATGAAATTTCACCACTTCTGTGAATTGAATTTCAAAAATTAGACATACATGGATTTATTAGTACGTAAAATTTAGTTCATTAAAACTAAAATATTATTTTTTGAATAGTAACTTTTGACTTCTATTTACAGCGGCTAAAGGTAAATAGGGTAATTCAAGGTAAAAAGTATATTATAATAATTCAAAATTTCCTTAAAACTTTTCAAAACCTTATTAGTCGAGTCATTTATGACCATGGGTGTATTTGGGTCTATTTTTGGACCCCATATAGCCACATGGGAGTGATAATGACAGTTTAGATTAATTAACTTAAAGTAAAGGAAAAAATGACAAAAACAAATATATTTTAGTAAATTATTTTTACAAGGGGTTATATAAATTATATTTTAGACTATAAAAATTCATTGGAAATATAAAAATCTTTCCTACATCATTTTATTGTTTTTATAATTTCTAGACATCATAGAAATTAAATTATTTATGACACAATAATGATGCAGTATTTACCTCATTAATAAAAGATTTAAATAAATAAGATTATAAATATTAAACCAATATCAAAAACCTGTCCAATTATTACTGGATGATTTTATTTCACCATGAGTCATCTTATATTCTACTTGTATTAGTTTTGGACCTTTAGAAACCAAATATCATTATATAATAAAATAATATTATCAAACTTGGCTAAAGAGCCCATCCTCCCCCTTATAAAAATCCCTCACTTATAACCAATTCCTCACACCTCTCAAGTCTTTAAGATCTTCCAACCTCTGTCCAATTAAGCTCCATAAATCCCTCTCCTCATTTTAGAAGCCTTACTTTAGGAAGAAGGCACTTCAAGAAGTCCTTTTGGTTAAACCCAAGGAAGGTACCCAAAATAATGGTAACAGTTTATCTTAACATATTTTCTTTTATTTTACTTCTCCAACCCCTATAATCTCTTTATTCCAATATTTTATAATAACACCAATATCCAAAATATACTGGGTTGTTTTTATGAGATTTATTTGAACTACACTTACACACACCACCATTTAATTGATGAATAACATACTGTTTCTGTGGATGGAAAACTAACGCCTCACAAAATGATGATTGTTTGATTATCTCCTACCACCTATCATGGTGGCCATTATGATGGAAGTATATTTATATATTATATATATAATGTTTATATTTTCTTTATTCTTCTGTATTTTTCTTTTATATAATACCTTTATGGTTTCCATTATGTGTAAGAATGATAATTTCATTTGAGGAAGTGCGGACTATCGCCCCCTCAAAGTGATATGAATCGTTAATTCCATATGTGGGACATATAAAGTATGGAGTTAATGATATTATATATGATATTATACTAGAATTATAATATACCTATGTATCATTATGTTTAAATTCCATTGAAATAAGAAATATAAATGAAAGTAGCGTTCATGCGTACGTACGGCTTACCGTCTCCATGAACGGTGCATTTCATTTATTACCTCCAAATGATATGTACTATTATAAATATATGTATACTGGATAAATATGATATATATATATGATATCTAAATAATGAATATCATTCTGGATATAATGGACTATTGACCACAAGGACAACTTTTAAATATAAGGTGTTCATTTTTGACTCAAGTAATACACATCGTCAAAACAAACGTTATTGACATAAATTATTACATAATGTTTATAACATGGTAATAACTGATATAAAAGGAATAATATAAATGAAAAATGTTCTTAAGAAAGTAGAAATTAACTTTTGTTTATTATTTAAGAGATTAAAGAACGATCAAGTCAAGATGGACATGAGGTAAGGGAATTCGTCTCAATCTCCTTTCATTGAGGCTTATTAATTTTATACAAGACATTATTTTATACAATGTATAAACCCCTTTGAAATTTCATTTCATTCAAAGGGAATGTTTTATACGAAGCATTTTAAAAAACGAAAAAAAGCAATTTTTTTATGTAAGCGGTGACAACGACCTTTCTTCCGCCGCAAGTATTATTTGATCTTTGGATTCCTTAACAAGCCGTAATGTTTTTAAAAGGAAAAATAAATACCATATACAATTTTTATGTATTTTGGTATTGAAAATTATTTTAATAATGGATTTATTATTTCAATATCTTTAAATGATATATTTTTATTGTAATGTGGAAATGTTATCTTTCCTTAATGCTTATATTATGTGTTCTGATCATGTTATGGTTCTTGGGCATTATTTATGTATATGGGTGGTTCCGTGATGAACCTAGGGTGGGTGAGCCCGAGATAGCTCTCCAATGCATTGGGTAACATGATGGAGGTAAATGTGAATGTATCTCCTAATAGATTTTGGGAATATACTATGATGGGTATTCCAATGTAACTCCATATGTAGCTGTGATAACTACAATATAATTATGTTATGGATGCCACATGTTACCTTTCTGATTTATGATTTCTATGTGATATTCATAAAATCTTATGATTTCATGGGGTAAGTAAAAGAGATTATGTTTTGTATGTATTTATGAAAAAATGTTTTCTTTCTTTGTTTTATAACCCTTTCTAAGCTTTTTATGCACATACCATGTTTTAAAATGTTTTCACAGGACTTAAGATGAATATGGTCTATGATGAGATCAACGAAAAGTCATGATGTCTAAAACATGGAACTAGACATGACTCTTTTTTTCAATAGTTTTTATTTTATAATAAATGGAAACTGTATAGAAGTATCTACTTTGTAATCTTTTGATATGTAATAGTTATGTCCAAATTCCATAAAACTCTAAACCTAAAAAGATCCTCAATGTGAATTATTCATTTAATTCAACATTATGTAATGTTTAAGGTAGGGTCCATATAGTTGGTATCGGAGGTCGGTTTATATAACTTTAGGAGTTAGGGTATTGTTAAATTAATATCCATAAAGTAATTTCTATTAATATTGAAATAATATAGCATTTACAGATTACCATGTTGCTTTTCCTATGATATTTATATGTTCAGAATGGTTTTCCGCAGAGGAAATAGGGAAGCTATGTTGGGATGATATCAGGAGGAAGACAACCTTCTAACTCATCAACCTCAGATGGTCAGAATTAGAACTGAATAGTTTGTTGTAGTGATGGCACAGTTGACTCAGGCTATAAATGGTGGTGTTATCCATGCACAAGATCAGTTAGATCGACCATAGATGAACATGTCAATAGTAGAGAATTTAATGAGGAAATATCCACCATCATTCGTAGGAACATCTGACCCTATTCTAGCAGAAGGGTGTATTATAGAACTGGAAAAAAATTTCAATGTCATGGGTTATTCTAAACATCAAAATGTTAGTCTTTCTGTTTACCGTTTTGGAGGTTAAGTTGATCAGTGGTGGTCAATGGTGAAAAAAATAAGGGATAGGGAGGAGATTCATGCTCTCGATTGGGATGAATTAAAAGTTATTATTCTTGAGAAATATTTTCCTAATTAGGTTCGTCCTAGAATGGAAAAACAATTCCCAGAATTGAGGCAAGAGGAAGACTCAGTGGCTTCTTATGAAGAAAATTCTACTCTACAAGAAAGGTATGCTCCAAAATTCATACGAGATCTTGATAGTAAAATCAATCATTTTTGCTCAAGATTAAATCCAAAGTATCGAAGGTCTTTAGCTTCTCATGAGTTCAAAAGTTACAAAAAAACTTGTTCATTGTGTGGAGAAGGTAAAAATGGAGTTTTTTTATGATCTGGTGTTCTTTGAAAAATAACAGAATAAGATGTCGAGGTGGCATGAGAAAGGGAAGAACTCTTCAAAAAAGTCTGATGGTAAGAAACTTATGTTTATAGTTTGTGAAAATTGTGGTAGAAATCATGTTGGGGAATGTATTTTGAATTCTGATAAGTGCTACCGATGTGGTAAAATGGGACATAATGCTCATAATTGCACTGCAAAAGATTAGGGAAATGGTAAGACAAAATTTGATTTATAGTCATTAAAATATTTTCAGTGAAATGAAATGTGTCATTATGCAAATGAGTTTCCAACAAAGAACTCATCTGAGGGAAAGCAGCCAGACTACAAGTAGAAAGGGGTGGTGAAATCCTTTGCAACAACTTCAGTAGATGATGGGCCATGAAATGAAGTATTATTAGGTATACCGTTTGTTTGTTTAGATTATTCAAATGTGTTGTTTAATTCATGTTCTACAGACACTTTGATTTCTGAGAAGTTTTCTAGTATATTGGGAATTCCATCTGAAGATATGAATAGAGAACTTACGGTAAAAACCCATGGAGGAAAATGTTGAGACAAAAAGAAAATATAAGAACATTATTTTCCTTGTGTGCAGAAAGACTCTACCTACAAACCATATTGTTTTTCCTCTAGTAGATTTTGAAGTAATTTTGGCTAAGGATTGGCTTTCTGTTTATCATGCTAAGATTGAGTGCAGAGCTAAAGAGGTTTTTTCAGTAGGATTTACAGTTTTTTTACAAGAATTATCACTTTATTTTGATAACATATCAAGAAGCTGACAAACTAGTAAAAGATGAAAATGAATGTTACCTTACACATATTGTTGAAAATAAAGGAACTGTTCAGATTAATGATGTGGCAGTGGTAAATAAGTATCTTGATGTTTCTCCTGATGAGTTTCCTGGTATTCTACCTAATCAAGAAGTTGAATTTACTGTTGACTTAGTTCCTGATACTAAGCCAATTTATAAACCCCCTTATAGAATGGCTCAAATTTAACATTTAGAGTTAAATAAGAAATTTCAAAAGTTATTAGATAAAGGTTTCATTCAACCTATCACATCACCATGGGGTTCTCCTTTCTTGTTTGTTAAAAATAAAGATGGTTCGATGAGACTTTTCATTGATTATAGAGCATTGAATAAAATCACAGTTAAGAATAATTATCCTTTGCCTCATATCGATGAATTGTTTTATTAGCTCCTGGGAGCTCGGAGTTTTTCGAAGATTGATTTGAGGTCAGGGTACCATCAGTTGAAAGTAAAGGAAGCATACATTCTGAAGACTGCATTTCATACTAGATATGGCCATTATGAATTTGAAGTTATGGATTTTGGTTTAACCAATGCACCTGCTGTATTCATGGATCTTATGAATAAAATTTTCAATGAGTTCATGGATAATTTTGTGGTTGTGTTCATTGATGATATTTTGGTTTATTCCACAAGTAAAGAGGAACATGAAATTCATTTAAGGTTTTTCTTTCAAACCATAAAAGAAAATAAACTATATGGGAAATTAAGAAAGTGTGTGTTTTGGTTACAACAAATTTCTTTCCTTGGTCACTTTGTTTCAAAAAATGGCATAACGGTTGATCCTGCTAAAACAAAAGTTGTTGAAGAATGGCCAAGACCCAAAAATATAATCGAGATTCGTAGTGTTCTTCATTTGGTTAGTTATTACCAGATGTTTGTTGAAAAATTTTCATGGTTGTCTAGTCCAATGACTAAGTTAACTAGAAAAAGTGATATATTCATCTGGAAAAAAGAATGTGATGACAATTTTTAGGAACTAAAAAGAAGATTAGTGAATGCTCCAGTTTTGGCACTACCATCCAAAAATGGTGAGTTTGTTATCTATAGTGATGCTTCATTGAAAGGAATTTGTTGTGTATTAAAGCAGAATGATCTGGTAATTGCTTATGCTTCAGGTTAGTTGAAACCACGATAGTTAAATTACCCTACACTTGATTAGGAATTATCTTCTGATGTTTTGGCTTTAAAATTTTTGAGGCATCTTTTGTATGGAGTGAAATATGAAATATATATTGATCACAAAAGATTAAAGTAAATATTCACTCAAAAAGAACTGAACATGAGATAGAAGAGATGGATGGAATAAATTAATTATTATGATTGCATTATCCATTACCATCTGGGAAAATCAAATATAAGGGCTGATGCTTTGAGTCGAAAAAGTAATGCTTCATTAACCATGTTATGTTTGGAACAAGATCCTTTGGTTTGTGATTTGATAAACTTTGGCATAGAAGTTGTCCGTGCAAAAAATTATTTTGTTTTATATCTGTTGTCAGTGAGATCATCTCTGTCAGACAAAATTAAGCAAGCACAGAAGGAAGCCTGTGAGTTACAGAAAAAGGTAGAGTTGGTTCAGAAGGGTATATTGCCTGAATTTAACATTGATAATGGTTGTGTTTTGAGATTTGGAAAGTGATTATATGTGCCTTGTGATTCACAGTTGAGGAATGAGTTATTATGTGAAGCTCATAGTTCCCCATTTTCCATTCATTATGGTAGTACTAAGATCTACAGAGATCTTTGGGAGTATTACTGGTGGGATGGAATGAAAAGAGATCTTATGGATTTTACTGTGAAGTGTTTGACTTGTCAGTAGGTTAAAGCAGAGAGGCAGTTACCCAAAGGGATGCTTCAGCCATTACTGGTCCTAGAGTGGAAATGGGAAAATATATCCATGGACTTCGTTGTGAGAATTCCAAATACATCTCAGGGTAATAATTCAATCTCATTTGTTTTGATGGATTAACTAAATCTCCCCTTTTTCTTCCTATTCGAGATACATTGTCTCTAGATATACTTTCTGGATTGTATGTTAAAGAGATAGTCAGGTTTCATGGAGTTCCCCTCTCCATTATAACTGATCCTGAAGCCAGGTTTACTTCTAACTTTTGGAAAGGCCTTCAGAAGTCATTGGGTACTGAATCAAATTTTATTGCCGCTTTTTATCCTCAATCATATGGTAAATCAGAATGATCAATTCATACATTGGATGATATGTTACGTGCTCGCTCTATGGATTATAAGGTATGTTGGGACCAACATCTTTCTTTGGTTGAATTTTCTTATAATAATAGTTTTCATTGTAGTATACAGATGGCTCCATTTGATGAATTATATTGAAAGCGTTGTCGAACTCTTTCTTTTTGGGATGAAGTAGGTGAATGGAAGCTGATGGGACCAGAACTGGTAGATGAGATAGCAGAGAATGTTCAGTTGATTTAGAAGCACATGAGAATAGATCAGAGCAAACAGAAAAGGTATGCAGATAACTAGAGTAAGGATATTTCTTTTGAGGTAGGTGATCATGTCTTTCTCAACGTTTCTCCATGGAAAAGTGTGATGTGTTTTGGTAAGAAGGTAAATTTTAGTTTTAGTTTCATTGGACCATGTGAAATCCTAGAGAAATTTGGACCTGTTGCGTACAGAGTGGCTTTACCTCCAAGTTTATCATAGGTACACAATTTTTTTCCTGTTTTGATATTAAGAAAGTATATTCCAGATCCATCTCATGTTTTGAGCCTAGAGGTAGTTCAATTGGAAGAGAATCTATCTTATAAAGAAAAACCAGTTCAGATTCTTGACCGTAGAGAGAAATTGTTGCGGAATAAGGTAATTCACTAGGTAAAGGTTTTGTGGAAAATCCATATAGATGAAGAGGCAACGTGGGAATCAAAAAATTCTATGAGGGATAGATACCCCCACTTATTTTGATAAGTAAAATTTGGAGGACGCAATTCCCAAAAGGGGGGAAGGTTGTAACATCCCAAGTAAATAAAGAATAAGACATATTTTATATTTATTAATATTTGTGAATTAAATATTAATTTTACTTTAAAGGGGTTTCTATGTTTTATAGTGTACCTGATACGCATGGAGTTCCCCTCTCCATTATAACTGATCCTAAAGCCAGGTTTACTTCTAACATTTGGAAGGGCCTTCAGAAGTCGTTGGGTACTGAATAAAATTTTATTGTAGCTTTTTATCCTCAATCAGATGGGAAATCAGAATGAGCAATTCATACATTGGATGATATGTTACGTGCTCGCTCTATGGATTATAAGGTATGTTGGGACCAACATATTTCTTTGGTTGAATATTCTTATAATAATAGTTTTCATTCAAGTATAAAGATGGCTCTATTTGATGAATTATATGGAAAGCATTGTCGAACTCTTGCTTTTTGGGATAAAGTAGGTTAATAGAAGCTGATGGGTCCAGAACTGGTAGATGAGATAGCAGAGAAAGTTCAGTTGATTTAGATGCACATGAGAATAGATCAGAGCAGACAAGAAAGGTATGCAGATAACTGGAGTAAGGATATTTATTTTGAGGTAGGTGATCATGTCATTATCAACGTTTCTCCATGGAAAAGTGTGATGTGTTTTGGTAAGAAGGGAAATTTGAGTCTGAGGTTTATTGGACCTTGTGAAATCCAGGAGAAATTTGGACCTGTTGCGTACAGAGTGGCTTTACCTCCATGTTTATCATAGGTACACAATTTTTTTCATGTTTTGATATTGAGAAATTATATTCCAGATCCATCTCATGTTTTGAGCCTAGAGGTAGTTCAATTGGAAGAGAATATATCTTATAAAGAAAAACCAATTCAGATTCTTGACCATACAGAGAAATTGTTGCAGAATAAGGTAATTCACTAGGTAAAGGTTTTGTGGAAAATCCATATGTTTGAAGAGGCAACGTGGGAATCTAAAAATGCTATGAGGGATAGATACCCCCACTTATTTTGATATGTAAAATTTATAGGACGCAATTCCCAAAAGGGGGGAAGGTTGTAACATCCCAAGTAAATAAAGAATAAGACATATTTTATATTTATTAATATTTGGGAATTAAATATTAATTTTACTTTAAAGGGGTTTCTATGTTTGATAGTGTACCTGATATGCAACAATGAGTTTCTTTGAAATCTTACGTTGCAAACTAATAATATAATATTACTATTTCCAATGGTAGTTAGCTCCTAGTCATTGTATTGGTGGGATTGAAAAAAAATAACTATAATATGATTATACAAGTTTGTTAAATGTATTTACATTTATCCAATAAAAAGTTAGAGGCTTAAAATTTAAATGAATCTAATTTTATGCCTAATTTAAATTAAATGGTCGATTTACTGCCTTTTAATGGAGAACCGTCATTAAATATATTTTTGGTCATTTTTATATGTTCTATTTGACCAAATAATATTCTTCTTTAGATTTGGGGCATCAAAATTTACTTTGGGTAATTTGTTTGGTATTTTTCTGATAGAATTTATTTTTTTAATGAATAGTGAAACTACTATTTTTTAATTCAAACGTTTCTTTTAATATAATTTATTTATATGGTTAGATTATCTTTTTAATTGGTTTTAAAGTTTTATTAAAATATATTTTTACGATTAAATATAATTTTGGTCATTGGAATTAATTTCACTTTGAAATTGGACAAAACAAGTCTCAATCTTTTGATAGTTATTGTTTCTTAAAAACACGCTAAGTGTTGTAACAATGGGAATTAATTTCAAAATAATTAATGACACATCTATGTTTTTAATTTGAAAAAAATAGACATCATTTTTGAATTCGGAATATCAAACAAATCTTAGGCTGAATTTTTGGTATTTTTCTGAAAAACATCAATTTTTGATGAATAGTGAAACTACTTTGTAGTAGTTAAAAAAATTAACTTTTTCATTAAAATGAAATTTACCACTTCTGTGAATTAAATTTCGAAAATATGATATACATGGTTGTTATTATTAAGTAAAATATAGTTGAATAAAATGAAAATAATTTTTTTAATAGTAACTTTGGGTTTTTATTTACTACGATTAAAGGTAAATAGGGTAATTCAAGGTAAAAAGAATATTATAATAATTCAAAATTACGTTATCACTTGAAAAAACCTTATTTGTTGAGTCATTTACGACCATGGGCATATTTGGCTCTATTTTGGGATCCCATTGATCAACTTGGGAGTGATAATGATAATTTAGATTTATTAACTTAAAGTAAAGGCAAAAATGACATAAACAAATATCTTTTAGTATATTAATTTTTACAAGGGGTTATATAAATTATCCTTTCCACTATAAATATTCATTGTAAAGATAAAAAGAGTTACTAAATCATGGTATTTTCTTTATAATTTTTAGACATCAAATAAATTAAATTATTTATGACACAATAATGATGCAGTATTAACCACACTAATAAAAGATTTAAATAAATAATATTAGAAATATTAAAACAATATCGAAAACATGTCCAATTGTTAATGGATGATTTTATTTCGACCACGAGTCATCTTATCATCTAAATTTATTAGTTTTGGAAATTTAGAAACCGAATATCATTATATAATAAAATAATATTATCACACTTTCCTACAGAGCCTCTCCTCCCCCTTATAAAAAATCTCTCACTTCGATCCAATTCCTCACACCTATCTAGCCTTTGGGCTCATCAAAAACTATTACCAATTAATCTCTCTATATCTCCCTCCTCCTCATAGAATCCTTTCCTTAGGCAGAAGGCACTTCAAGATGTATTTTTGGTTCAAACCAAAAGAAGTTACCCAAATTAAAGGTAACAGTTTCTCATAAGTTCTTTTATTTTATTTTACTTCTCCAACCACAAAACTCCTTTTATTCCTTTATTTTATAACAACACCAGTATCCTAAATAAAACAGGATGTTTTTAGAAGAATTATCCAAACTACACTTACACACACCTCCAGCTAATGGGTGAAGAACATACTGTTTCTGTGGATGACAAACTAACGCCTCACGAAACGATGATTGTTTGATTTTCTCCTATCACCTATCATAGTGGACATTAAGATGGAACTATATTTATATATGATATATATTATGTTTATTTTTTCTACATTCTTCTGTATTTTTCTTTTATAGCATCCCTTTATGGTTTCCATTATGTGTAAACATGATAATTTCATTTGAGGAGGTGTGGACTACCACCCACTCAAAGTGATATGATAATTAATGCCAAATGTGGGATGTATAAAGGATTGAGTTAATGATATTATATATGATATTATACTGGAATTATAATATACCTATGTATCATTATGTTTTAATTCCATTAAAATAAGAAATTGAAATGAAAGTAGCGTTCATGTGTACGTACGGATTACCATCTCCATGAATGGTGCATTTCATTTCTTACCTCCAAATGATATGTACTATTATAAATATATATATGTACTAGATATATATGATATATATGATATCTAAATAATAAATATAATTCTGGATATAATGGACTATTTACCACATGGACAACAAGAAAATATAAGGTGTTCATTTCTTACTCAAGTACCAAATATCGACAAAACGAACGTTATTAACATAAATGATTACATAATGTTTATAACATGGTAATAAGTGATATAAAAAGAATAATAAACTTTAAAAAGGTTCCTAAGCAAGTAGAAATTAACTTTAGTTTATTCTTAAGGATATTGAAGAACAATCAAGTCAAGTAGAACGGGAGGTAAGGGACTTCGTCTCAATGTCCTTTCATTGAGGCATACTTAGTTTTATACACGACTTTATTTTATTCGGTGTATAAATCCTTTTGTCTATTCATTTCATTCAAAGGGAATCTTTTATTACGAAGAATTTTACTAAATGAAAAAAAATAATGTTTTTTTAATGTAAGTAGTGACAACGACCATTCCGCCGCCACGAGTATTATTTGATCTTTGGCATCCTTAATAAGACATAATGTTTTTAAAAGGAAAAAACAAATACCATATACTCTTTTTTCATGTTTTGGTATTGAAAATTATTCTGATAATGGATTTATTATATCAATATCTTGAAATGATATTTGGTTATTTCAATATAGAAATTTTATCTTTCCTTTATGCTTATGTTATGTGTTATGATCATGTTATGGTTCTTGGGAATTATTTATATATACGGGTGGTTCTGTGATAAACCTAGGTCAGGTGAGCCAGAGATAGCTCTCCAATTCATTAGGTAACGTGACGGAGGTAAACGTGAATGATTCTCCTAAGAGATTTAGGTAATTTACTATGATGGTTGTTCCAAAGTAACTCCCTATGTAACAGTGATAGCTACAATAGAAGTATGTTATGGATGCCACAAGTTTCCTTTATGATTTATGATTTCTATGTTTTTTTCATAAAATCTTATGATTTCATGAGTTAAGTTTAAGAGTTAATGTTTTGTATGTATTTATGAAAAAATGTTTTCTTTATTTGTTTTATAACCCTTTCTGACTCTTTTATGATCATCCCAAGTTTTGAAATGTTTTCACAGGACATAAAGATTAATAGGATCAAGGATGGGATCAAGTAAAAGTCTTGCTATCTAAAACATGGAACTAGACATGACTCTTTTTTTCAAGACTTTTTATTTTATGAAAAAATGGAAACCTTGTAGAAGTGTCTACTTTGTAATCTTTTGAGATGTAATAGTTATGTACTAATTCTCAAAAACTCTTAACCTAAAAATATCTTCAATGTGAATTATTCATTTAATTCAATATTATGTAATGTTTAAGGCCATGTCCTTATAGTAAATATGATTGTGTTTGACTATTTAATGTTTTATTGGTTAATTTGGTTTTTTGAATAAGATCAAGAGTATAATATAAGTATCAAATAGTAATTAGATATAAATTTAAGAAAAATAGAATTATTCATAAGTTAATTTATTGGAAATGGACCTTGAACTAGAGATTATAAAAAATGGTTTTTCTTAGTATGTTGATTGGAGTGATAACATGTTGCAATATGATGAAAAACTTAAACTAAATAGAAATTAACTATAGGAAAAGAAAAACTGTCTCAGAATTTGGACAAATTATGTAACACCAACTTTCACTTCAAAGGTGATTCACAATCAAGTTTTTTATGGAATTTTGGTTGAGGTTTTAAGTGGAGACTGTTACATCATGTCTAATGATTCAATCCCATTTGGAAGTCAGTTATTAGAGTAGTGAGTTAATATTTCCAGAATCATGTGTCCCAAGATGGGGAATCCTAATCAAGATGAAAACCCTTCTCCATATTCCCATGAGGCAAAAGAGTTTCTACGGACCCACATTATTATCCAACAAGTGAATGTTTTGATAGAATATTCTAGGAATGTCAGTATTGTTTATGGAACCTCACCAACATCTAAATCAACGGATTCAAAAGTGATTGATTTTGGATCCATGTTATTGGGGGTGATGATGCCACCTCAACTATTTCCCATGTTGTAGCTGGACAACTTATGAATATGAACATTGCTGACCATGTGGTTTCCCATAGGCAAAGAAATTTCTTCAGACATCATGATTTCAATGAAATAACAAATTATTATGAAGCTCTTCTTTATTCATAGTCTCGTTCCATTTTAGGGAATAAGTGGATTCATTTTTCCAAGGAACCCCATGGTTTACATCACTAATTTGATGAAATTAAGTGTATATTGATCCTAGAACTGAACTTTATCATTCATTTTATATTTGGGTAATATTAAATAATTTTTATTTCCTAAATATTATCATATCGTATGTTAGAAAATGTTTTAAAATTTTTAAGAGAATTTTTTTTCTAAACTAGGCACAATGTTTATTTCTTAAAAAATTCAAAACATTTCATTAAAATACTGGTACATTTGGTGTGGTAACCCTACCATTTTGTTAATTGAATATTTGAGATTTATTTTTCTTCGTATTTGATTGAATTCTAAACATACATTTTTATATTTAGAGAAATCCAATATATGTATCCATAATTTTGATTATCGGAAGATATTATGAAGTAATAACTCTATAAAATCCATATCTATGAAAGAATAATATTTATTTGAGTCTGGAAGGGATTTTAAGATGATAATTTTTCTAAGTTGATAGTATTAGTTTTTTTAGAAAATAAAACTTGAAGAAGTTCATAAATTAAGATCTAGATAATTTTTTGAGTGGGATTACATATTTTATATTTATTTTTATGAAAAAAGAAGTATTATATTACCAATGTATCTAGAGTATCATGTGATTCATTCTATGTGGAACTCATGTTATGTGAACCCAATAATATAAATGAATGTAATGTGGTGTGTTTTCAGTAATCCCAAGGGGTTCAGTGGAGTTTCAAAAACATATATAAATTTTTATCGATCCAATAACTAGATATTTAATTGATAATTGAAAAGATTACTACATGATTAAATATATATTAAAAACAATTTAATACAGATGAGTATGTTTTTTCGACCGAGGAGTTACATATATCATTTGGGTTGAAGAATTTGAGGGTCTATAGATTCTTGTTCCAAATCATCAGTGTGTGAATTCTAGATGTTAGGGAACTAAAAGTTACTATACAGGACCAATACATAAAAATAAAAAATCAAAGTTTCAATTGTTGATGTACTTGAAGAATTTGAGGGTATAATAAATATGAAATGATAATATATTTAGTCTATCCTATGTATTCCAAATCATTACCAGAGTCAGGTATTTTCAGTTTGTGGATCCAAAACATACATATTCTAAATATTTCTTAATTGATGGAAGATGACAACATGAAGAAATGTATATAATAAAACTTTAATCATTATAAATATGGTTTGAACATTAATTATGTTCATGTAGTTGAACATTTTCATTCAGTGTTAGTCAAAGACCCACTTTTTGGGAAGAAGATCTTCTAATTGGTATAGTGACATCCATTAGCCAAAGAATGATATTTTTTATGATTTTGAGGATGATAATAGAATACTAGAGATATATTGTATACATATTTATATACCAATTAGAATACTAATGCGATTTAATTATATTAATACTATTAGGAAAAATCATTGGCATAAGGAAGATACCTTCTCAGGACCAGTATAGCTATTGAGTATAATATGATACCTAATAACCAAATTGCAAATACGTTTCTACATAAGTAATAGAATTTTTTATTGATTCTAAAGTTAGACACAATAATGAGTCAATTTTCGTCCAATTCAATGGTGATTTTGTGATTTGATGATGGCGAGGTTGAAGTTTGAATCTCCGGTTGGACATTTCTTGTGGTCTTTGGAAGGCGGTGTCGAGTCATGGAGGATATAGTACTTGATTATAAGATGTCTTTATCGGGTGATTTTTTGTTTGCTATGGATTTTTGTGGTGGACATGATGATGGAGACATAGTGAAGACAGATGAAGTCAATGAAGTTTCCTTAATCAGCTCGCGTGATATGCAGTGACGATGGTTTGAATTTTGAAACAGGTGCATGATGATGGTCTTGGCGCGATGATTTGGTTCTGTTTTATCATTTTGATATTCCAATTTTGTAATGTGGGTTCTATGAGTTTGACTTGAAGCATTTGGACTGGTTTTTAGGTTATCACTTACCCTCATAGTAAATTTTTAATAAAATTAAAAAAAAATGAATTGTGTTGAGTCAATTTCCACATAGGGTATAAACCTTATAAAAAAATTCATGTTGTATTATCATATTTATTTAACACTTCACACATGTCAGTGTTTTTTGGGAATTCATAAATAGATTGATACAGCTAAAATTAGAGGGATATTAAAATTATGAATGGGGGAATATTTAATGTCAAAGTGAATTTGATACAAAAATTCTAGATGGAATCACTCACCTAAATGGGATTACATAATCCACTGGGAACATCAATTCAAAAGAAAAATCCATAATTTTTAAAACTTTCATGATATTTACTTGACAGGAATTATGTATTGTAAGATATAACCATGTTTTATGAATATTTTTGAGACTAAAAGACAATTCCTAGGGCTGATTACTATATATACATTTTTTTAAAACATTATGGTAGATTAAATTCAATTACTGACTGATCATGAAAAATTAAACATATGGTATAATTAAATACTCTAGAAGCTTATAAAGATATAAATATGATTAAAAAAAAGTCATTTTAATTGGTAATTTCTAATAATATGACATGTTAACACAAATAAATAAAATTTCGACAAGATCTATATCTATGTCAAACGTCTACACTTAAGGAAATGAAAATAAATATAAACAACACATTACAAAGGTTGAAAAAAAAATGAAACACACTAATTAATACCCCCATTACCCTAATATCCCTCCCGTGAAAAGAAAATCATGTAGCTGCCTTCACTACCCTTATAGACACCTACACAGAATATAACGACCCTTCATCCATAGAATGTAGTTAAATGCCTAAATGGATGATGAAATAAAAAAACTAAACTAGATCATTCCTATATCTTCTGACAATACATATCACTACCCCAATATAAGAAGCACAATTCCCCATGGGTAAAAACATGTTCCTACTGGAAATGGGGGAGTAGATTATATTAGTTCAAGAGGATGTGGTTCCATCAATTTATTTTTGGTTTTGTTTAGCTAGGTTTGATTTTTCATGGTCATGTATTATTTAGTTTTAGCATGTTAATACTAGTTATTTCTATTTGGACAGGTTTATATTACAATAGGTTCATACACTTCCAAATGTTTTTATTTATTTCATGCCAAATCCAATTGATTATGTTCATTTCTATTATGTTTTGTTTTAATTATGTATTTTCAATGTATGCTTAAATTTAGAGTTTTTTCATTCATTTTAGATTGGATTGAATTATTATAAACTAGGAAATGTTGGGTCGGTATTGTTCGATATATGTTTATTTGGGACATTTTCATTAAATTTAGTTTTCTTTTTAGGTTAATATTATCTTGGAAAACTTCTTTCATTTTGTTTTTATGTGATTTGGTTTGATTGTATTTGGTTCATATCAGTTATGTTTAGTTTAGTTTAGTTTAGTTCATTTCTTTTGTTCTCATATTGGTTTGAATCCATAATATTTTGTCTAATATTATCCATTATATTTAATATTATATTATTTCAAATAAGATAAGTTATAATTATTCCAATTTAGTTTCGTCTAAGTGTTTTCTATTTGTATTCTATTTTTTTGATTTTGATTATTCTTAATCTATATTGGTTGATCTGATTAACATTAATAACATTATGGTTCTCTCAGTTTTTGAATGTTTTCTTAAATTTTTTATTCTAATTTTTATTTGGTTTTATTCAATTAATTATGGTTTTTATAGTTCCACATTATTTAGTTCAACTCATTTGGGTTCTACACATAATCATATTCGGTTTGGTTTCCTATGGTTTAGCTTGGTACAATATGATATGATTTATTTTAGATATAGTTTGTTTTAATTAATATGTTTGGTTGAGGGTAAATTAATTTATTCTTTGGCTTGCCTCTTATAGTATTCCCAACTCTTCAATGGAAAATCCTTGGAAAGGAATCAAGATTCTCAAGAATTAAGTTCATTTATAGATTTTAGGAAGGGGGGCTCATTTTCAACTCGACGGATCGCAATGAATTTCTCCCCAACCATTATTGATCTGGATCAGAGATTTTTGGGCAGTAGATTAAGGAATGTATGCATTTTTTATTGTTCATATTATTTTTTAAGGGTTCAAAACTATAGCTTCAATTATATGAAGAATAGGGTAAATGAAATCTGAAGTTTTGTTTTGATTGGTGCATGGTGTCTATTGGAAATGGTTTCTTCAATATAGTGTTTCCTACATCGGAGATCATTAGAAAGGAATGAGGTTCTAGGTCAGTCTCTCTTAATCTAGGTATCTTAAAATTCGTGAATGGAATACAATTTTCAATCCCGAAGATGGAATGTAACTCTGACACTCTAATATGGGTTAGATTTTGAGTATTAAGGTTGTTTTTAAAGCATTCTAGATGTTTATGGGATGTAACTTCTTCGATTGGTGTCCTGATTATAGTTGATTGTGATACTGAGAGGGATAGATTTTGATATTTTACAAAAATTATTTTTTAAATTGAAAATTGATCTACCTTAATAGAAATTGTTATATTGGATACAAACGATCATAGGTTTGAACTCGATATTGAGTTTAAGAAATTATATTTAGTTTTTAACAATTACATGGGAATTGGTCATACTATTTATGAATTTCTGAGGGTAATGGTGTGAACTCTTTATAATAAAATATGATATCTATTTAATGGTTATATAATATGGAATAGAATTACAAAGCATACACATAAAGATGAAAATATACAATATAAGGGGAAAGATACAATACATCCCATATCCTATGATAAGGTTGTGGTTAGTGACTCTATCTAGATACATAATTATAAAGAATATTAATACTCTAATTAGATCGAGCATGATTAGGAACTTGGTGATCCTAGAATATGGGAATATGATATCCAAGGTGGGAAGAAGGCCCAGAAGAAGGTACTGTGGGGTGATATGGATGAATTTCAGCATCCCACGAATGATGAATTGTGGAGTAACACAATTATAGATTTTTCATACTTCCATGAAGAGGAATATATGTGTAAAAATGCTTTTAATGGAAAAACATACAATGGATTTAAACTACTTATTCACCATAGAAGCATAATAAGGATGCCTGTCAGGTCTCTTCATTGATTGAGAATGATTCTTTATAGTAGGGTTTTGGAATGGGCATGTCTACTTCTATGAAATTGGTAGTTGAAGATTTTGAGAGAATTTTCAAGGCCGGTGATACATCAAAGGATAAGTTTTTTCATTCTATACAATTAAGTAATAGATAGAAAAGGGATATAATTCTGGTTTCAAGAAGTATGGTCTTTCTCACAACCACTATTAGAAAGTGGTTTCTTCTTTATTCGCTGATAGAGGATGCTACATAGTTTTACAGGGGTGAATGTTACTAGGTATCACCCAAGGATCATCTAATAAGACAAGATGTTGTAAAGAGTGGGGATAAATGTGAATCCTTTTTTCTTAGTCATATATCACCATGATATCCCCCACTCATACTTTTGGCGCTCATTTAACTATTGGTAAACCTTATCACCAAGTGTCTAGTGGATAAGGGACCCTTGATAATAAGATTAATTATTAGTATAAGAAGTAGACTCTCTTTGATGTTCAACATTATCATGAGATATAGTTTGAAGATTTTGGTACTCAAAAAAAGTTGGGGGATTATTCCAAATATATTTTTCGCAGTGAAGCTACTAGGTATTATAAGATTACTAGAATAGTAGTGTCCATAGATTCTCAAGGTAACATTTTGGACAATGGTGGTAAGGATAACAGAAATTCACTTACAAAATCTAATTTAATATATAAAAATTGGAAAACAACAATAACCAAAGAAGGAATGTAATTTTTATGGAGGGGAAAATGTTGTATGGAATTTGAACCTACCCCTTCCAGGGGATTTGATATTGGTAACTTTTTCGATTACACTAATGAGTAACTGGGATATGCCCACATATAATTTTTTATGGTACTGAACATTATTAGTTTTTATGAAAGCATGAAATTTTTCTTAGAGGAGACTAGGAAGGCTTTTTATGATGGTACTATTAAAAGAATCATATAAGAAAAAAAATCCATTGTATAAGAAAGGTATGGAAAAGAACAATATATTAAGAGAAACCAAACAATCATTTATTGTTTACATTGGTTTTTGGATTTGAAATATGTATTTATAAGAGAAATGACATGGGTATATATCCAAATTTGGGTGTATTCCATTACATTTAAGTGAGATACAATAGTATATGGTATATCTAACTAATGAAGGGCATGACTAATTCTTCATGTATATTTTACTAGAAGGAATAGAAAACAAATCAATGAAGTATTACAAAATTATAGTCTATGATTTATTAGATATCATATCCCAAAAGATAAATGGGCAGGTCCCCTATTAAAATTAATTAAAATAAAAATACACAATAATAAAAAAAAATGATAGTGTATAACAGTAGAAAGAACATTAAATAGGAAGGGTATAATAGTAGATAATATTAAACAATAGTGTATAATCTATTAGTATATTATATATCATATGCTGTGTATTTTTTATAATGATTCATTGTATCTCGTTATGATCATAAAATTAAATTCTATACTAAAAAGTTTACAACTAATTATTAATTGTGATATATATCAATTAAACATCAAACATATCATCATATACTAGCCATTTGTTTTTTATAGTGTAATAAATAGACTATTATTAATAAAAATACATCAATTACATGAAAAAGAACTCATGATCATAATTTTCTACAAATCAAATGTGATAATAGATATTATATGATAAACCTAAATGTGTTATTAGAACTAAATATTAAATAAAAACATGGAATACTAGAGATATAATTCAAAATATAGTGTAATAAACATAATTGCATCGATGTCGATATATAGGTAAAATTATATACATAGAAAGTGATTAAAAATGGAAAACAATTTAGTCACGTCGAGGGGAGAATTGATACAGATATACAGAAACCCTCCATGTTATCAACATATGTAATCCTAGTGTTGTAATATCTTGAAACACAAGACTACATGATGATGAATTTTAAAAGACGTGTACCAATTTAGTTAATTTGGAGGTCTGTTCAACTAAAAAAATCTCTATTCACATGAAATGAGTAGAATAGAATGATTAGAAAATATACAAAGAAAAACAATTTCACCAAAAAATTAATCATAATTTGATGTGATAATAATATCTATGGATTAATAAGAAATTTAATTTCATGTAGCGAAGAAATGAAAAGAATAAATATAAACACCATTAATAATATCACAAATATTTATAAGATTAAGTCTCAAATGAACAAAAAAACGTACTTCAAATAAGGGTTTATTAAAATAGAGGAAGCTATCAATATTGAAAAAATTATTTTAAAACATTTTCCTAGAATATGATGTAAATTAGATAAAAATTTGGATAATGAGAAAGTAGTTGGGAAATAATAATTGAGAACAATGATATCATTATAACATAGTCAAATTTGAGAAGGATAACATTATAAAATGAAAAAATATATCTCAAATCAGAAGTCTCATAATAGATATACCAAAACATATGCATCATAGGGGTCATTGGGAACTGATAAAAATATTTTGGTTCAAAGAAACATTAAAATAAAACCTGGCAGTTCATATTTTAGATGTAATTTAAAATCAAGTGAAATTTTGAATTAAACATACCTATGATGCAAAGACACCCTTATAAATTTGGGTTTATGGACATGTAAGGTAATGAGCAGAGGGGGAGGCAGAGTCCGAGCTAGAGACAGGGAGGTGGTTGTGTGGAAGCGGTGGTAGGGAGGAAGATCCATATGCTGAGGAAGGAAGGTGGTGTGGGGAGGTGAGGCCATGAGGCGGAGGTCGGAAGGCAGATGTTAAGATATGTAGGTAGAGGTCAAGAGGTATATTTTCGGAGTTGGAGAGATGGAGGTGGGGCCAATAGGTGGAAGAGGAAGGACGGAGGTCGGGGTTAGGACGTGGGGGCTTGGAGGTCAAGGTAGAGGTGGACACTAGGAGATCGAGGTCGAGGTCGATAGGGAGGTGGGGATGGGAGGGGAGGGGAGAGGAGATTAGGTCTTTTTAAGGGAATAGGGGGAGTATAATCCCATGCGAGGACCGATTATCTAGGGGTTATTCAAAATGTTTTTTAAAACATTGTGGGTATTGGTTGGGGAAAATCGTTTATACCTACTATTTTATTATACTATGGGTATAGAACCATTGGATTAGATCCAGTTTCCAGTAGTGTCCAATATTATGTTGCCAAATCCCACTACTGAAATGTATTCAACATCTTATACCATTGATCATAATCCTCATTCGGATCAACAATCTGTTAATCAACTTTTTTAGTCTAACGAACCTCCACTATCTGAGCCACATGTGGACGACAACGAAGACCCATAGATGACGGAGAAAATGTATTTCCTAATCGGAGTACTATGTATTTTCATTAATACATGTTTTAATTAACTTGAATACATTAAATTATTTTATCCAGTTTAACTTCCCACAAACAACACAATTCGAACAACAACACAAGTGGTCATGACGCATGTAACTATACTAGGTCTCTACCCTATATGAAACTCATATCACTTATTCATTCAATAAGACTAGATTCCGTGCACTAGATCCTAGGGGCCTTACAATCCCAGGTCCATGCCAGTCTCCCTAGCCAATAGTACGCACCAAGGAAAACTGACACTATTTCCATACCATCCCATTCAAACCTCACTGTCCTATAGTCCAAACTCAATCCTATCTTTCAACCATCACCTTTGATACCGATTTATCACAACCACACCTTACAGTGATATAATAATCAAAGGAGAGATATAATTACTCTTTGATTGCCACCTTTAGTAAGCCTCAGGTTGGCGACTAGCACCAAGGGTGTAAAAATCTCATAATATGGGAGGAATTACCATTTATAAGAAAATAACACCAGGATATAGGGTATATCAACCATTATTAAATCTATCATATAAATACAGAACAAAAACTATACCAAATTAATTGTTAAAATAAAACTAATACAAATAAAAGGTCTCTAAGTAAAATACCCAAAAACAAAACTATAGAAGGAATACATCAAATGTCCAAGGGTTAAAGTATTAACACCCAGTATGGTCCATGTAATAATCATGTAATCCTGGAATAATTTTTTATATATGGTGGGTGAGAATACATGTATACTCATTAGTAAAAACCAAGCCTTTCATGCATATGTGGAAGGGGCATACAAATTCACCTATGAAGAAACAATAGATCCAATGGATCCTAGGAAGGTATACTAACAAAACCCCAACTTCACAAATGATTTCTCACCCAATAAAGCATCCAATAAATATAATATTATTTAAATCACATCGATTATATTGTACACTGCAACACATTCCTACTAATTGGCCTCTCTCACACCCCAATGACAAATGTCATGGTGCTCTGTTCTCTTTTGGATATTTCATATCACATCTCATACGTACACACCTAGGCCAAACCATACAAATCATCCCACCCAAAAACACCTAGGTCATCAAAAAAAATCACATCCCACCCACACACACTTGGGCCATCACAACACTTCTCATCTCAAAGTCTCCTGGGAAAACACAAAACATCTCATCCGAAATGAACTTTGGACCACAAATCACAACTTGCCTAAGGACACATGGCCTATTATTTCCTGGAAGGGGGAAAATGGAAGAGATAGTTTCCAACCATTCATCCTCCCAACTAGGATGTTGGGAAACACACCTTCCCACATGACTATGTGGGTGTAATCACATGGTGCTCGACATGGGTGGGGTTCATACATAAAGCCTGAAAATATATAGTGTATACATATATATAGAAAAAAGGAAAACAAGAAAATCCTATGGGTTTAAAAATAAATAACCACCCTACACATGATTTACCAATATTTCCTCCACCTCTAAATTCATAACACCATATAAGGAAAACACAAGCCATAATTTTTATTTCTGCCTCAAACAATCATTAATCCATTTTCTAGATTCTCCATTCCAATCCCATTACATTAGAAATGTAGATTGATTTTTTACTTATATCCCATCATTTATCCATCCATTAAACATGATGTTTAAATAATTATCATTTAATAATCTCATTTCATTATTATTATTCATTTCCTCATCTATACCAACAAGGCAACTAATACAGCACGAAACATTATGAGTAGTACAATGACACAAAAGCCCAATAGCTATATCCAAGTCCATCTTCCTCCACAACCCCACTTCTAAACAACATCATTACCCCTTCATCTACGGACATCATATCTCATTCTAAAATGAAGCCTATTTTACGATTTATCATGGGATCTATTATTCAATTTCACTTTATTAATTTATGGTGTTATAACAAAAGAGATTTGATCTGGGGGAATTTAATTCACTAACCGACTATATGAAATTTTGCAATGACATATTACATGTTTTATAGAAACCAAAAATATGAATTTCATTATTCAAAATATGGAATCATAAGAAAGGACCACAAACGACCATGATTTTTAGTGGGTAAATATCCCTTAAAATACACAACATTAAACTATTTCAATTTAATGGTAAGATAAAACATCAAGTTCCACTTCATATTTGTGTTTATTTATATAAATTATATTAAATTTTTTAATTTTTAATCAACTATCTCCATATAGATAAAAATGTATATACCCCTCCTGCATGATACACAATCAAAAAATGAAGTAAATAGTAATTTCAAAGAAAAAGCCTCTCACTTAATTACTGCACCAAAATAGGGGAATGAATATAGGAGAGGACATTTTCATGGGGGAATCATACTAACTATAAAACCTTGTTCCAGGAATAAAAGGAATAAATATTTTGGGACCACCTGTATCCGAAGAAAGAAGAAGGAAAAAACGAAAGTAAGATCTTCACCTTAGAAGCACTAGATCTAAAACTAACACAATTAAAACAACTTATGTGACCATTAAATGAAGATATCATTAAAACTATATGTTTTACACATTTTAACGAAATATAAACATTTTAGAAACTCAAGTAAGGATTGATCCCTTTTGAAAAGGCCTTTAAAATTCCTAATTAAGTTGTTAAACTCATTTACATTAAAAATATATGTAAAAAAGTGAAAAAATATAATGACTATAAATTTAGAAATTTTGGGAAATGAATCTCCATTAGAATGAATCACATGTCCAAAAAAAACCCTAGACTACCCATGGAAACCTCCAAAAAAATATTTTTGTCCATGTAATGGGCCAAAAGATCTATTCCATTGCACCACATTTTCGACATGATAATGAATATTGAAGGGGTAGATGTACCTAGGACTTAGCTTTACATTCTTCCCAAATCTCATGACCCTATTCCATAGAGATATGTTGAGAAATTACATGTATGTAGCCTCAAAAATTAGGTCCATTTGATGATAGTATGCATATATTTTATGACGAATTTAGGCTTCCTTGATGTGTTGATGAAAGGTTTTCACCTTCTCCACCATTTCATTGACCATTTTAGGTCCTTGTAGGTTATGTTTGATGAATTCATACCACTATGTCATTATTCATAAAATTTTACCATAAAGGTCATCATATAGATCCATATTGATGATCATGTAGAATTTTTTGTTAAAATAAAACTTAGATATATGCAGATGTTGTTCATATCATCCTTTGAAGTTTATAGAACTTGTTCTAAATTTTTCGTAAAGTATATGAATAGTATGCTCAGATTAAAAATAAATTTGAGGATGATAGTCTGCGTTTATGTTTAGTTTAGTGATTATTCTATGTTGGGTACATTTCAGGAAATTCAAGGTGGATCTTGCATCTTGATTGGATACAATTGATAGTGGTTCTCCATAAAACCTTACCACTTCTCTGATGTATACCCATATAAGTTGATCTAGTGGGAAATCATCTAGTATTGCGCTAAATTAATCTGTCTTTATGATACAATCCATAAAAATGCATATGACATTGATTCATATGGATGTCTTCAAAATTCTAGGGATAATACCCATGTAGATGTTTTCCCATTTTCATGTTGGTATGTGTAATGGTTTCATTTTCCCCTTATACATTTTCTTTTAGACTCACTTACGAACATACTAAGTAATTTTTCGTCTATTCAGTTATATCCTTCTTGGTGTTTTCCCACCAATAGTTCTCTTGGACACCTCAATATATCTTTGTGCTCTATGGATGAATAGATAAGGTTGAGATATGTGAATCACTCAGAATCTCTTTTTTTATCTCTTGATTTAATGGTACACCTATTTGTGTCCCAAATCATTCAACTCATTCCTCTTCAATTTTGAACCCTTAGGATTTCCCTTCATAATAGCTTCCACCTTCTTCTGAGTTTTCACATCATTTATTTGAATGTCCTTTATGTTATCCATGAGGAATAGTTGAGCAATCATTTGTGAAAGTGTTGGTGAAGTTCCTTACTTAATGAATCACATTAATAGCCCTTTCAAATCAAATATGATTGGATCCTTCTCAATTTGCATCATTGATAATTTTGTAGGATCTTTTCTTCTAAGATAATCTACCATATTATTTAAATTCTAGGATGATACTGGATTGAGTAGTCATAATCCTTGATGAGATCTAACCATCTTCACTGAAGCATATTATGATCCTTCTATATGAATATATATTTTGAGCTCTTATAATCAATATATATCTCACACTAATCCCCATATAGATAATTATGCTAGATTTTAAATTTGAAGATCACAACCTCTAACTCAATGTCATACATAATATTTTTTTATCATTAATTTATAATAGAAATGTGGCATGTCCTGTTAATTTATCATTTTTTATCAATACACACCCTTATCACTTCATTGAAGAATCGCAGTATACAATAAAGAGTTCTTCACGGGCTGAAGGTGTGAGTTATAGCTTGGTGATATTCCTTGTTTTTAAATCATGGAAGTAGTATTCACATTCTTAAGTCTAGAAAAAAAACTATCCCATCCGAGTAAGCTTGGTTAGTGGGTTTGACAATCATTAGAATTTATTTACAAATCACCAGTAATAAATAGCTAAAGCATGGAAAAAGTGGAACTTTCTTACAAATATTATCTTTTTCCACTCATCAGTTACCTCTATCTTGGAATGATACATAGGTATTACTTTTTTATGATAAAATTCCCCACAAATGATTCTTTATCTATCCAAAACCCACATTTAGTATACTTTTTATAAATTTTCTCCCATTTTAAATACTTTTGAAGAATATAAGAATGATCGTTGTCTTATTCCTTAATCTTGATGTATATCATAATATAATCAATAAAGACTACCAAAAATTTGTTGAGCTAATCATTAAAGACTATATTAATTAATTCCTTAAATATTTATAGAGAATTAGGGAGTCTGATGGGAATCACTATTAATTCATATTTTTAATACCTTGTTCAAAAGACAGTCTTGGGAATATCTTTCTTCCTCAACTTTAATTGGTGATACCCCAATCAAAGGTCAACCTTATAGAAATACTTTTCCCCACACAGTTGATCAAACAATTCATCTATATGTGGAAGATGATACTTGTTCTTTAACGTTATTTTCTTGAGATCATGATAATCAATTCCAAGGTGCATTTATCAAACATTGTTTATAATGAAGAGGTTTGGTGCACCCCATGGTGAAGTACTCGGGTGTATAAAATCTGTTTCTAGATTCTATTGTAACTAATTCATTAGTTTTTATTACTCAATGGTGAAAATTATATAAAATGACTTCAATATAGGTACAGATCTAGGAATAAGTTCAATTGAAAACTCAAAATCTCATTCTGAAGGAAGACAATGCAATTCTACAAGGAACACATTAGTATTGTGCCTCGCAATGGGAATGTCTTTGAGAATTATTATCTCCTTTGTCCAATAATTTAAGCGATATATTATTTCTTATAATTCAATAATATTCACACATGAGATGATGGATCTAAAGAAGAATAATCCTCCTCCATACACTTGTAGAGAATTTGGGGATGCCCATGGATGTGAATAGTGATATCTCTCTCCAAACAATTGATGATGGCCTTGTATAAATACATCCAATCCATTCCAAATATAGAATCAAACTCCAATATAGTAAGTAAGACATGACTTTTTTTGGAGGTTCAGTAGACAAGCATTAATAGGGGAGTTGTTAAATACTTCGGAATCAATAATTTCTTCATTTTAGGTTCTCATAGATAACTCAACCTACATATTTTGGGTTGGTGTTTTAATTGTTTTACAAAACATTCTTGATATGAAAAAATTCATAGAACCATAATCAAATGGTATATTTTCATTTATTAAATTAATAACCAATGTACATGTATCCACATCATCATCGCGCTCCACCTTAGCAGTATTGATGGCATGAGTTATCCAATACTTCATTGTCTTTTGAGGCTATTGACGCTAATTAACCTCAAGGATTCGAGGTTTAGTGCACTCAGATTCACGGTTTCTTTATCCCTATATTTGAATCATAGAACTATTGGTAGTTCTCTCCTAATGTCTACCACATTTCCCTACTTCCTCATGCCTCTTAAACATTCGTGAGATTGGGGGCCTTCTCTCCCACACTTAAACCATTTCCTCATCCTATTGAGGAAATTTCCATGATTCTTCTTCCCACATTTTTTCCATGTGTGTGTTTGAGTTTTAATTAAACCTTTTTCATTAGATCCTCCATTGTGAAATTTCGTCTTTATTTTCTTATCTCAATAGCTATTAGACTATTCCCCAAACTCTATCTCCACTTAGAGATCACGTCTGAAAACATCTTAATAACTCACAATATCTTGAATTACTATATACTATCAATGGTGTGGTTTTAAACCACTCATTAATATATTTATTGATTTATAACTATTGATAAAAAACCTAAGGTCTACCTATAAATCCTTGTAAAATTTATATGTATGTAGTGAAATATTATCCTTCATTTTGATTCAGCTCTATGAATTCCCTCTCCAGCATTTTCTAAGGAGTTTGAGGGTAATACTTGTTAATAAATATTTTCTTAATGTACTACCACTCCATATCTTCAATTTCATAATTTAGATCGGTTTAATTGATCAATTCCTACCACTGATTTACCTCACTATCTAAATAATAAATTACCATTGTTTCCATCTCCATCATAGAACAGTAAAGCATAGAAACTATATTCTCTATTGAGTTGAATCTCTATTTCATGACCAGTGGATCAGAAGATCCACAAAGAGATAATGGGGGTTTTCCACATAAAATACATAGTTTCCAGTTACTCCCTGCTAGATGAAAGAGGATGTTCCACATTATTCAGGTTATTTTTCATATCTTGAATCAACTGGGTAAGCATTGCCATAAAATTTGTAACTCCACCTCCAAAGGCATTGGGGATATTGTTCAAGCATTCACTTCATTGTCCCTCACACAAATTGTTGGACTGGTTTCTCATAGTTCCCACAATTTTCTAAAATAGAAAAAGTTTGAATGAAACATAAGTCATTAAGTAATGAGTAATTAATTTATTAATTTTTGAAATTAACTCTAAAGTTATATCTCATGGGATCCATAATTAAGTATAAAATTTTCAATAAAAATATTGTTAGGTTATTACATACGTGTAGCCTCATACTAAGGGTTATCACTAATATTCCACAATCCTAATTCTCAAATTAAATAAATCATGGTCTCATACCAACTATAGACACCCTAATTTCATACATTATTATTACAACATTTTAAGGGTAATCATCATTAAATCATTTCACAACCAGGATCCAACGGTTTTGGGTGTTGGGAAAATTGGGAATATACAAAAATATTACATAATAAATCATAAAAATTATTTAATTTTTTATTCTATATCTTTATTTTATCCCACATGTTCACCGAAGTAAAATTAATCACCAGAGGATATACATTAAAAGAATAGGTGAGCTAAATTCCCTGAAAAATGATGAATAAGAGACCTGAAACATTGGGTTGCTTAAAATTCAGCATCATATCATAAGTATTTTATGATCATCATAATAATTATACACAGAATTATATAAATTCAAAGAATGTGAAAATGCTTAAAAATGAAACATCATGTGATAGTGGTCAACTACCATACAAATTTGCAAAGAAATCTATATTCATGTTCGTGAAAAACATATGTGATTCGTCCTAAAATCATCATTTTGAACAAATATAGAGTGATTTTGATTCATCCTTAACATTATATCACGATAGAAATTACATTATCTAATTAATTAGAGTGATATATAATTACAGGAACACCATTCAATTCTTAGTATTTACATAATCATGCATTCCCCATAGAACATATGACAATATTTTCCATAAAATAACCCATTGAAAAGAAAATGGATTTCAAGATAATTTAATAAATCATAATTTCATGTATAGAAATTGGTGTCCAAAAATAAATATGGAGTAACATATTTTTTATATGAATCAAAAATCTTGAGTGATGAAGATACAATCTTAATAGAAGTAAAACATGTGTTTTAGAAGTAATATTTCTTTCAAAATATCCTAAATTTTGTTATAAAACCAATTTAGAGGCTCTTAAATCCCAAAAAAAATGGAAAAGAAAATAAATTTTATTTAAGAAATAGTAATGTAACATACATACAAAATAATTAGTGAGATAGGGAAAATAAAAAGTACGATAGTTGGGTTTGAGAATCAAATTACCTTACGTCTAAATGGATTCTTCATATTAATATAACATAGAATAAAATTAGATTCATTAATTAATGAATATAGAGACTATTATACATATAATTTATTAACTATAATTTATTATGTTTTTATTTCCATTTTTATGAGTTATAGTGGATGTTAGGATAGGATACAAAAAGAAATGAAATTGGAAATAAATTAAATGAAAAATAAAGAGGATTTTGCCTCTTGATTTTCTCCAGGTTGGGAACCTCTTTAGTGAAAAAGGTTTTGTATTTTGATTATACCAAAGCATCAGGGATTTGGGGAGGGTATTGGTATAATTATTAGTAATAACATTGATAATATTCAAGGATTTTGAATTGTGAGTAAAAGGGGTGGTGAGGGGTGGTATTTATAGAGGAGGAGAGGGGTGTTTTCTCATTATTTTATTAATTAGATTATTATTTTGGATCAATACTATGTATATTTTGAATATTATCACTAAATATGTTAAAATAATTAATTATAGTTCTATATTTTGGTCTTTAATCATCTTTACATCAAAAATGACCAAAAAATTCAGGTATTTAGCTTCTATTATAAATTTTCATATTTTACTACTCAGAAAAATTTAGGTACTTTAGAAAAATCAAAAAAATTCACCACAATGACTTTTCAATGAGTATAATTCCAAAAAGAACTCAATTTTATGAAAATAATTTTTTAATTATTAATTTTTTTAAATTTAAAATAAACATATACTTTGAAAATACAAATTTCAAAATTATAACGGATTTTATAACACTTTGAAAAAATAATTAACATCTTATAAAATTATCTTATAATCATAAGAAGAAAAAACATTAATTTTTGTATACATTATATGAAAATAAATATTCTTTTAAGTAATTATATTAACATTAAAATTGTAATTAAATATCAACAACATACAAATATACCAACACTTAATTTATCAACTCAAAAATGTTTCTTTACTTATACCATAATATAAATTTATCATATTTTCATTTATAAGATACTTAAATTTTATTTATAACTTCATAGGTGAGGTCACTATTCTATTTTCTATATTACCATTCTTATCGGTAACATTACATTTCCAATGTTCAAGTTACTATTCTATTTGTATTGGTTCCTTAACTTCTAGAAATACCTTTTATCTCATTCATTATTCATGTATGATGATTGTATTCCATTTTCAGTGTGATTTAATGTGGTATATACCATATGAAATAATTAAATAAGGTAATTTAAAATGATAATATAATGGTTTTTTATATTAAATTCAACATGGGAATCACTTTTGCAGAATGAAAAAGCAGTTTCCAAAAAAAGAGTTAACAAACATCCTTAAGATAATTACCATTATTTTCATTCCCCGCCACCTCAATTATTATTATTCCATAATTATATTATAACGAAAATATCTTAAATATATTAATATTTTGTTTTTATAAAGTTTAAACCAGCACTTACCAACACTTCTATTTAATGGTTAACGAACATGTCATTCTAATGCACGATGAACTACCACCTCATGAAACAATGTTGTTTGTTTTTTCTCTACCACCTCTCATGGTTTGAAATTATGATGGGTGATATATTTTTAATTGTTATCTGTTATATTTAAAAAGGTATTTATGATCTATAATTATTATGTAACACATTCCTTCATGATTCCCATTTTTTTAAGAGTGATAATTTTGTTCGGGGAAGTGGGGACTACCAACTCCTCAAAGGTTTTTGATTCATTCACACATAACATGGAATGTCTTAAGGATGTGTTTAGTGAATGTATATGATATATATGAAATAAGAATTATACTGGAATTAAATTATATATATATATATATTCTTATTTTTCATTGAATCTCTTTCATTCAATATGACAATAGAATAGAAACAATGTTTACGTATACATAAGGCATATCATATCCAGGAACGGTTTCATCCATTTCATACTTCTATATTATATATATTATTATAAATACATATATACTAAATATATATGATATTTATACCATGTTTTATATTATATAAATAATAAAATTTCAATAAATGTAAGGATATCAATAATTACAAGTCAAAACATATACAAAAAATAAAACAGATATTACACAAATGTAAAATTAACATACAGTTGTTAATAAACAGGTAATATAAACACATAACCAAATCATATATGTTATTAGATATAATAATATTTTTCAAAAATATTTTTATTATAAACTAATATTTATTATCGTGGGAGTTTTTAATGTGTAAAAATAATGTCAAGACATAAGGTGGGGGAATTTCATCTCACTTTTTATTTTTCTGAGACACATGCATTATTCATCGGTCATTTTGTTTGTCTGGTGTGTATACTAACCCTAGATATATTGTTTTATTTTTATAAATAAATTAATGGTAATTAAAATATCAATTTTTATGATCTTTCTTTCAGGTGTTCCATGATTCAAATTTTACCAAATCCAGAAAATAACTCTGTCTCAATATTCATTCTTTGAGACACATGTCATGTTATGCACTGATATTTTTCTATGAGGTGTATATACAACCTCCAACATGCTATATCTTAAATTTTATTATTTTCATGATATTTTAACCTCCATTTAATTTTATTATTTCCATTTTATTATGATTCAATGTTACAAAAGTGTAAATGGTTTACTGAAACAATCTCATCATTTAATGATATTGTTTATGAGTATTCTTCTATTGAAAAATTTTATGAAACATATATAAATAATAATAATTAATTATATTCTCCAATGTTTATTCAAAATATATTCATGTTTTAGTTCCATTATTATTATATTTGGAACTTAATATAATTAAGTAGATTATTTATGAAAAAATGACTATATTTATCCTTTAACTTGGATATCTATGTTCATTCAAAACTATGTTTTCTAAAAAAAATAAAAAATGTTTTAATGATGTCCTTTTTTTCAATTGAATTTTTTAACCATTTGTTATCTTTATATAAATGTTTTTAAAAAGAATCCTATTTCCATTTTTTTATAAAGACACCTTTCTAAACATTTAAGGTTAAAAAATGGAATGTTTGGTATATACAGACTTACCCACCATCAGGACCATCATTTTCATGAAGCTTCCTTAATAATTTTACAAGGTTATTTTTTAATAATTGTTTCCATAATATTTGAATAACTATGTTATTCTAAATTTCCTTTCATTAAAATGGATTTCAAAATGGTTTTCAAAAATATTTTATAAATTTTCAAGGAAAATGGTTTTAAAAAAAAAATTCAAGGTATTTTTATATGTTCCCAAATAAAATGGGATTCCAAAATTTTTTATTGTTATTTTATTATTTTTCTGTGTAAAATGGTTTTCAAAAATGTTTTAAATCTTCCTTCATTAGTTTTCATATAAAATGGTTTTTAAAAATGTCTTCAAGCTTCATATAAAAGTTATTAGGGGAAATTATTTCAATATTATTTCAATATTATTTTATTTTTTTTAAAAAAAAGGTGTTAAAAATGTATTCAATCTTTCATTATATCTTTTCAAATTATTTTCAAGGAAAAATATTTTCAAAATAAATTATGTTTTAAAAAGAGTTCTTAAATGTGTAAAGAAATGTTTCCTCTTGAAATGTTTTAAATTATTTTTCATGATTCCTTTATATGATTTCTAACATTTTTCAAGGAAAATTATTTCAAAAATGTTATTGGTTTTAAAAAGTTCTTTTTATAGAAAATTTATTTTCTTAGTGATATCACAAGTTCAAAAATGGACTTTAACATCGTCATTTCAACATTGGTTCTATGAAACAGACATTAAATGTGTTCCATGATGACTTTAAACATCATTTATTTAATAAAAAATCTTAAAATGTACCTTTCAACATTGATTTTTCTAAAAATTGATGATAAAAATACTAATGGAAGAAATTTAATGTAATTTTTTTCTATAACTACTGTTAAAAGTATCTTTTGTAATCAGTTATTCAAATAACTGATAATAAAAATAATAACCTAATTGTTTCTCATTTTAAAATCTTTTAGTTTACTAGCCTTGGAGCTAATACAGACTTACAAATCAAATGTTATGGCATTTAGAATTTGAACATTTGATGATTTTTTACAGTGTATTTTTATGCAACTGACACTCAAAGTAACTTTTGGTTTTTGTTTTTAAAATAAATGACACAAAAAAGGTTATCCAATTTGTATATCATTTAAAAATATTTGATTTGTCTAGTATTGTGGATAAAATGGATTTACGGATTAAAATTTATGGATGTTGTAAGTTAAACTTCTATAATAGATGTATTAGAGAAGTTAAACTTTTTATGATTATAAATTTTGATACATAAGTCCATTTGAGCTAGATGTTAAGTAAAATCTAATATTGGAAAATATAATTTAACTTGGTTAACATTTCTGACATTCTTAACCCAAAAAATGACATCGAATATAAATTTTTACATTGGTTTCTACAAAAACTCAATGTTAAAAGTCTTATAATGTTCAACATCTGAAATCTATCAATTTTTCTCTCTATGCCCATTTTAACATCAAGTCCCATAAAATAGAACCTTGTGAAATGAGATATATCTATTTTTATAATTTTTTACATCAGTTATTTGAAAAAATATTTCAAAAAGTTACTTTTAATGTCGGTTATTGAAATTTGTTTATAAAATTTGTGCATTATGAAATATATGACCGGTTTTTACAAAAACTAACATTAAATATGGAATTTTAATATTTGTGGCTGAAAAAATGAAATTGAATGTTCTTAAGGAAAACTTTTTAACTTCCTTTATATATTTAACTAAAATTAAATAAAATAAAAAACATGGTAGCCTTTTTTCAATTTTCCCCATCACACATTTCAATTTTTATAATCCTACCAAAATTTTAATACAAATCCATTGAAAATATTTTATTTTACTATATTTAAATTTTTATCCACATTCATTCATTATTTTCATCCACTTTAATTCAATCAAAATTTTTGTGTCTTTAATAGATGATTTGGAAATGGTATCTATTCTAATCATTTAATTTCCTGATTATAATTTTCTTCATTGATAAAAAATTGGTAATTTTATTAATGATGAAGAATTATTATTATGATTGATTTGTAAATATAAAACACCCAAACGACATTTACCAACCATGCTGAAAAATTCATTATTTATCACTGATTGCATTGCCACAAGAGTTCAAACCTACAAATAAGAGAAATTATGACAAAACACATATCAATTTAACAAAAACACCTAAAATATTTGATTTTTTTTTTGATTTTATATGGTTTAATTTTTTTGATTTCGTGTTTTTAATTTTCATTCATTAGTTTCATGTATTCTTTGAAATGATTTGTATCTACCAAAACATAGAGAATTCTAGATATTTATGGCTGTAACTTTTGATTCATAACTCTATTTTAGCTAAAATACTATTCAAAACAAAGATTAAGAAATGATTTAAAAATTGATAAATTTTTTTAATGTTAGTTATTTGAAAAACTAACATAAAATTGACATTTTTACAAAGGTTTATATCAAAAATAGAAATTAAAAATATTATATATTCAGATATTCAACATCAGTTTTTCCAAAAACTAAGGTTGAAAGGTAACCATTATAATTCTTTTATGTCGGTTTATAAAAAAAGAAGTCAAATGTACCATTTTTTATGTTAATGGCTTAGACATCTGTTAAAACAAGATGTTAAAATTTTAAAAAAACAATGTTAATTTTTGTCTTAAAATTTATTTCAAAATACTTCTCCACCTAATATGAAATATTTGGTTATAATTTATTATTTCCAAGGGATATGATATAAGGATACCATTCATATTATTTCTCCTAATGGTCTATGTTTAGATTTATTTATAGGAAAATTTTTCCTTTTTAATGTATTATACCATGATAAATTATTGTGAAAACTACTTCCTTTTATATTTTATTCTACTGTGAAATAATTATGAAATCATTATATATTCTATAAGTTGTGATATGGTTAAATTTTTATGATACACATTTAATTTCATGGGTTATGATATGATGTTTATTAAACCCGTCTCTTTTAATTGGTCATGATATGATGTAAGATATATTATGTTGTGGAACATGTATGTTTACTTTTATTATCTGATGAGTGTGACTCATATCTCCCTCCAATTATTTAGGTACATATTTATATCTTGGGAGATAATAATAAGAATATTGTTTTTGTGCTTGATCCACTATGGGAACTTGGGGAAACCAGATCCATTATGGGAATATGGGGAAACCACATCCACTATGGGGAGATGGGGAAACCTAATCCCTTACAAGTAATGGACTTTGAATGGGGACGGTGGTGTGTTTCCACCAGTACATGTAGTCCCCATGAAGTGTTCTGATATGTGTTTTGGAAAATAGCCTTTACTTATAGGTAATGATATTACAAATTTAGGTGTTTGAAAAATATTCTCTGTATTATTCCTTTAATATGATCACATGGTTCATACTCTTGATTATCTTATTATTCATGTCTTTTAAACTACAAATATTTATTCAATTTCTCATGTTTCTGATCTATGATATGTAGGGTATGATCTTGTAATGGTATGATCATGTTCTTGTACCCTATATTAATTTTTTACATTCATATCTCCTCTATTTACCCATACTAGGAATTCAAGATTTCCCCATTAGTTTGTTTCCATTCACCAGGTTATAAGTAATGGTTCTTAAGTATAATTACTAAGGGGGAATATGTTTGTGGGAAAAATTTAAGATCATTCATTGAGTTATGACATTTTTTTCCAAATTTCCAAATGAACTGAACTAATACTGTTTTGGGCATCCTATTTGGTGATGTATTATGAATTCCATAAAAATGATGTAATGTCTATGTATGATAATCCGGGGTCATTATATCCATAAATGTTTTTTCAAAATCATGTCTTAATGGATTATATATGATAGTGGTGGGACATAAAAAATGTTTTACTAAAATATTCAGTATTTTTTATTAATATATGATGTCGAGGAATAGAAAGTGAAAACATAACCTCAAGAGAATGTTTTCCTAAAATATATACTTCAATTATCCTTATATATTTTTCAAGGACTTAAAAATATAATTTTAATCTATAAAACTATTATTTTCAATAAAAAAATTTGGAAATTTTTTCTCTTAAAAATTTAAAAAACCCTAATGTGTCATTTCGGGGTAGTATAATTAAGTATATAAAATATTTATGTTTGATTTAAATGTTATTATCTTCAATGCATATTGTAGAGATCCTTTGAAAAAGAATCTTTTAAAACCCCATACTAAGTAAATTTATTTCTCAACATATTTTTAAAAATTATTTGCATGGGATTAGTGGTATGTATAAGATTGATGATGTTTTATTTAAATTAAGGGTATAGATGAAGTGAATCCATTTCGATGTTATGTAATTATAATAACTTTATTTAACTATAATGGTTTTTCTTTTTCCTCAAAAAACTAAACTGGAAATATATGTGGGTATGTAAAGGTCAATATATTTTATAGTTATAATTTTTATTAAAATATTGAAATCATGTTTTTACTACTGGATCTTGGAGCGTGGGTCACAGGGTATCTCATTTTATATATTATTTGTGGAAATTTTTTATTAAAATTATAGAAGAACTAGAGTATGATAGTTTTATTTCATGCATTGACCATATATGTGGCTCTCTCATGCATGGTTCTCTAAGACTTTTTGTGTCTTTTTACATGGTCGACATCATATCTATCAAGACATGCACATCCACTATCATCTTAAAAATATTTCTTGTCATTTGTTTTGAATATTTTTTACTGTAATTGATTTCTACTTGGGATACATATAAGTGATTTGTATAGTTTTTAATAATATCTGGTTGGATATTTTTGAAATATATAAATAGAATACTCCATTTGAATAAGTAATGGATTCCTTTCATGTGTTTATACGTAATTTTTCAAAAAATGTTTCCAAAAAATATATGTTTTTGAAAATTAAAATAAATTTAAAAATCATTGTGTGATTATAAATTCATTTTAAAATTTAAATTATATTGTTTTGAAAGGATCATAAAGTTTACCTTTTAATTTCTAAATTAGAGCAATCTTTTTTCCAAAGTGTGTCTATTATTTAAATGTGGGGACTATTTTTTTAAGTGAGATAGAATTTAATTATCATGATTGAGTATTATGATTTTTTTGTTATTTAGATCATGAATTCGCAAATAGTTATTATGGTTCTTGTAAGGTTCGTATCATGGTATTTCGCATATCATAGTACCACTAAGGATTTAAATATAGTATCTCCTAATCTCAACCATACACAAAATCTAGTAAGAGTGGTTGATCCCACCCCTTCTCAGTTTCCACTTATCTTCATAGGTGGCCTATAAACAAAATAGGATATGGAATGGCTAGATAAAATTAAATGAGTCATTGATTAATTTAAAACTCAAAAATTCCCCTGAGTGAAAACCATTTCTACATGATTATTTGATAGTTTTAGATTATAATTGTAGAAATCCTCCATTCCCATCAGCCTGCATAATTTCATGTCTAGGGAATTATGTAAGACCATGTTTATTCAATCATAATTTTTTAATGAGGTGAATTTGGAGATAACAATATAGAATATGATACATTATTAGTGATATAAAATTATGAATGAGTGTATTATGTATTTGAATAATTTGGATATTTTTTCTCTACAGTTGGAGATTGAGAACTTGTTAAATGATTGTTTTTGTGCAAGGGATAGTTTCCCTAATATTATCTCTAATTTGAATTAATTTATTCAAGAATAACAAGAAGATATGGTTAATTAATCCTTAATAGTGTATTTGATTTCTAGTGTCTAGAGTTCTCGAGGTGGTGACCTCGTTTTCTTCAGTGTCAAAAAAGGATAAATATCATGAAAATGAAGAAGTCTATTAAGCCACAAATATGGCATTGTGCTTGATTTGGGGAGCCCTATTTTTCTTTTTTTGTTCTCAAAATTAATAATTTTATAACTATGTTCCATCAGTGTGTTAAATTAAAGAATTCTAAGCCATCCTTTTTGAGATCCTAAATAATTTTGGTAGTCTTTTTTTCTTAATACTTTGTCTAAAGTTAAATATGTTTGTGCTTTGATAGAATAATAAATTTGTATCATAGTTTGGTTCCTGATTTTAATCTCACTTAGTATTGCTTGGAACGTCATTTTTATTTCATTTTAAATTTATGATTCTCTACTTTCCAAATATATACATTATTTTGAGTTTTTTTATTCCTTGTACAATTCTGGAGTTGTTTTAATTTGAATGATGTGGTTGTGGATGAGTTATTTGGATTAGTGACCTTCCCAATTTTCCTTATTTTAATTTGAGAGAGGTAAATATTTTTTTATATGTTCTGTAAATCCATTAGTCTCATTTTAACAACCATGATGAGTGAAAACCATAAATAGTGGGGAGACCAATCCAAGGACTTTTCGCTTGAATTCCTTATTTTAGTATTACTAGTCTGACTTCCTTGAGTTCGTTACATGGGTTTTGGGTTGATATGTGGTTTGATTTTTTTAATATAATTAATAATATATAGTTGTGTTTTAGGTGTTATCAGTTTACTCAAATTTAATTTTTTCTTCTCCAATATTTCCCCCCATTTTTTTTTATTTCATGAATTTTTTCCTCTATTAATTATAAAGTTTGGGGGAGAAGTGATGTGGTAGAGAGAATAATCTCACCCCATAAATAATTTTCATAATATTATTATTTATGAAAATGTTAGTGTTCTTAGTCATGTATTTTGGGAATTTATCATTTCTTGTTTCTAAAAAAATATAAATTTTTTATATTATATGGTTAGTGAGTGGTTGATATTAATCATGCATTGACAATGAAAAATGATGCATATTTTTTTATAAAATTGTTTCATTTGATTATAATATACTTGGTCTAACTATTTGGCTAAAGTATGTGAGGTAATATAGTTTCCATGAGAATGGTTCACTATTAGAACACTATTTGGTAAACTATGCGGTCATTCCATAGTTTTAAAATATTTATATGACAAATTTTATCATCATTTTTTAACTCTACTCACCATCATATCCTCCCTTTTTCAAAACACAGGCCTGAAGTGCAATTTTTTTTATCTCCACTTACTTCATCCTTGTATTTTGACCATCATCATCTAGTTTTTAGTTGTTTCTCAAAGGTACGAACCCTTTTCCCTTATTCCTCTTCCTATCTTCTTGTTCATTATTCTTCTTCATTCCTTGAGATAGTTTTGTCAAAACATAGGTGGCTTTTCTGGTTCAAAATATTTTTGGTTTTTATTTTATATGTGTAGGGTAACCTTCTCAAACCTTCAACTATATATTCATGCATTTTCACATCATATTATCCCATGTAATGTATGTTTTTCTATGTTCTCCTATTTTTATAGAGATGTATATCATGAATATGATTTCATAATTCATTTTTATTAAATATTTTATATGTTTTTCATTTCTTCATTCATTAACTTTTCCATTAAATATATTTATAATTAAAATGATGTTTTAATGACTTTTAAATGATTTCAAATGTAAATTTAATGGATTTAATATAGTTATAATTGGAAATAAATGGTTAATTAATTTGATAATTATTTTTTAATATTCCATTTCTATAACGAATAATGATGTTTTTTGTTTATGGTATAGGTTATAATTTTTTTTCAGGTTATTTTGTTGCTATATTGTAATGGTTTTCATGATTTTATATTCAGTTCTCTATGGGTTATAAAAAATATTTTATGTGAGGTCTGATATCTAAATTGGTTCTTAAAAAAATTTAATGAAAAATTTTCTTACATATAATTTAAATTCCCATTTGTTAACTGTCACGACCGATCCTCGGGGCTCGTGACGTGACTACCCCAAGCCTGCCTTCCAAAGGCCAGGGGCTGGCGACTAGTACCAAAGGTGTAAATCCCGATAAAAAGGGAAGGCATTGCCTTTATAAAAGTAAACAAACACAACAGAGTAAACAACAGAAGGAAGAACTAATTAAAACTGGATAAAAAAGTAAGTGCTAAAATAAAATGGGACAGAAATACAAGCCCAACAGTAAGTACAGTACAACTGAAAAGCAAGTACAACAGTAGTAAAGAAAAACAACAACCACTGTGCCATCCTCCGAAAATCCCACCTGATGTTTGGGTACAGATGCCCTCCTCAGCACCTCGGGTCTGGCCGTCCGCTCCGTGTAAGTCTCACCATGTGGTCCAGCTCTGGGTATCATCCAGCTCCACAAGCCTCTACCTCGATCAGTATTGTTCGTCGTCTGCATCCAATACAATGTAGTGTGGGCATAGCCCGTGCAGGGGTGAGTATACGATACTCAGTAGGGACCCTGAGTCCCATGAAGGTCTCCCAGAATCCACGAAGGCTAAACCACAGAAGGAAATATACAATCACGAAGTATCAACCAAGTCTACTTATGTATATTCCCATACATATACCTATGTTATCAATCAGTTCGGCTCCAACACTCAAGCCCAAGCACAACCCCGTCCACAAAGGAAATAAATTCAACCACATTGTAGATAATGATTGAAATTCAAGACTCAGCTCACACAGGTATACATATTTTGTATAGCAATAGAGATGATCAGATGCAGTCACTGATTCGTCTAAGCTGTCGGACCCACATAGGATACTAGACCAGTTAAGCTGTCGGACCCACATAGGATACTAGACCAGCTACTCTGTCGAACCCACATAGGATACTAGAATAGAAGTCAAACTGTTGGACCCACTTAGGATACAATTACAGTAGTCATCGCTGTCGAACCTACAGAGGATTCCAGTACAGTTTCCGTCGTAGTCGTAGCAAGCTCTAGGGTTCCTGCACACAGCATACTCGATTCCGGGAAGCTCTGCTCGTTGAGCCAAGGGGTCGACACATCAACTATCAGTAATTATAGAGTTTATGTATCCCGAAGTTCTGTCTCATCAAAAGGAACCCAACTGAACAGATGAAGCATCAATCGGACGCCCGGTCTGAGAGATATTGGCTTTTATGTTCCCGGTACCCGGTTGGAATTACACTCATTAATAACCCAACCATTTTCTATAGACATCCCTAAATTACTTAGAGTATAGAAAATGGACCACCTCATTACGAGGATACCAGTTCCACAGACAGCGTGTCCATCGGACGCACGGTCGTGATGTTATTCGCATTTAAGCATAACGGGCCCGACCCGTTAAGCCCTGTGGGCTGGCGAGTGGGGTCGACCCAGTTTTGGCGGGTCCATCCTGGATGGTGTCGGATCTGCTAGGTAAATCGTGCGGATCGGCCCAGCGAGGCACAGCCCGGCCCGGTGGGCTGCGGCTCAACTTGGTGGGCCGAGCGATGCGGGGGGGGGCACTTTTTGAACCGGCGGTGTCAAGCGGCGCGGCCCTCCTATCCGGCCGGCCAAAGCTGGCCGATCTTCCCGACGTGTTCGGGCCACGATCCTCTTGCACGGAACCTTCGGGTGTCGCGACCTTCATCTACCCGGTCGGCCGACGAGCCGACCGGTTGACCCGCCCAAGCGGCCCGCGAAGTTCAGGCCATGGTTATCCACAGCGCGACACCATGGTGCACCGCGGTTCCACTAGCCCGACCGGCTACGGCCAATCGGTTCATCTTCAGCCCAGAAGCCCGCGGATGTAGGCCGCAATTCTTCTCCATGCGGCTGGCACACGGCCGCCGCTTCCTCCAGTCACTGCCACCTCTTCCATCTAAATAAAACTGGGGTCAACGAAGGGTCTTCGGGCCATGTTTGTTCATATCACGCCCTCCGCGTTATGTGGTATCATAAGGACGAATATAAAACATGGTTTCAACGAGGGATGAAGAAAAATTTTATTCAATTAAAAACTAAAACAAACACCCTACCTCGATATAAGGTAGGTTTGTAGACAGAGTCACGGGGTGGCGGCATCAACTCATTGATGTTAGGGAAGAAGGGGCTGAGGATGGCGCGTCATCGGCATTCCTTGTGGGTGGCTATTTCATCTTTGTCTTGGCCAAATATCGAAGGATATGATCATCATTCTTCGGCGTTTCTTCATCAAAAGAATAACTCTCTTCTTATATTTCTCAATATCTCTCCCAAAATTCTCTCAACACAACGAGTGCCAAACTAAAATAATATCTAATGCTATTATTTTATTCACACATGAATTTTCAAAATTCAATCACTTGAATTATTTAATTATATATTTCAATTCATTAATCAAAAGTGTTTGAAAAAATTAATGGGAGAGAGGGAGGTGAATAGATCACATTAATTAAGGGGAGAGTTGTCAAATTAATTAAGCGGGGATTAATGGGGAGTTTAAGGGACTTAAATGGTTAGGGGTCCGCGTAGGGCCCACCTCACATTATCCTCTCATGGGAGGTTATGTGGGAGTGGGCCCCACTTATAACATCCCCTTCTAGGATATAACTAACATCATTAAAAAAAATTGTGTACAACAATTTTATTTATATTATTCTAAATCCCCAAAAATTAACTTTCATCCCGCATAAAATGCAACTACAGTAAAGTTCTCCTTAAGTGAATACTAGCACTGCGAGTTCATCGGTGTCCTCAAATTTCAATTATGAGCATCGGTTCAGTAGATATAAAAACCTGCACATACGTTTACTAAACGTACCTGAAAAGAAACTTCATAAATTGATTCTGGGCACACCGGGCCTCAGAATCAAGTGCCGTTTGAAACAGCAGACTCCTAAAATTCCAAAGTATTTAAGGAAAAAAATTCCTTGAAATTTATGTGACATTACATTACTCCCACCTTAGGAATTTGTGTCCCTATAAAGCTACAACACACACTAGGAAAAAATGGGGGTACTGAGCTCACATCTGAGCCTCCCACTCCCAAGTGTTCTCCTGGAGGATCCTGTGTAGCCAGTGAATGCGCACTAGAGGAATCGATCGTCCATGTAGGACCTGCTCCTGTCGACCCTCTATCTCCACTGGGACCTCCGTAAATGTCACCCCGTCATCGATGTCCAGCTCTTTGTGGTCGATGATGTGGGACGGGTCATGCACATATCTCCTCATCTAAGATACGTGAAAGACGTCATGCACTCGGTGCAACTAATGTGGAAGGTCCAGGCGGTAATCCACCTCGCCTAATCTACTGAGGACCTTGAAAGGCCCGATGAAACGTGGAGATAACTTACCAACCCGTCCAAATCACCGTAGACCTCGTACACATGAGATCTTTAAGAAAACATGGTCACCATCCTCGACTCCAGTTGTCTCCGTCTCCTATTAGCATAGGACTTCTGTCTACTTTGTGCAGTCTTCATCCGCTCCTGGATGATCTACACCTTCTCTGTCGTAGCCTATACCATCTCTGGTCCAACAAGTGCTGACATCCCTTGTTCAGTCTAGCATAGAGGTGATCTCCAAGGTCAGATATACAGTTCCTCGTAAGGTGCCATAGTGATGGTGGAGTTGTAGTCGTTGTTGTATGAAAACTCTACCAAGGGTAGGTGATCATCCCAACTGCGACCAAAGTCAAGGACACATGCACGGAGGATGTCCTCAAGAGTCTGAATGTTCCTCTTAGTCTGACTTTCTGTCTGAGGATGGAAGGCGGTTCTCAAACATAACTACGTCCCAAAAGTCTCCTGTAACCCCTTCCATAGTCGGGAAGTGTATCAAGCATCTCGATCGGAAACGATAGACAATGGCACACCATGAATCCATATGATCTCCTAAACATATAGGTGTCCCAAGCTCTCTACTGAGCCCTTCACTCTGATCGGTAGGATGTGGGCTGAATTGGTGAGTCGGTGTACGATCACCCAAATAGAGTTGTGTCCTCTAGATGTACTTGGAATCCCCATCGCAAAATCCATGGATATCCCATCCCACTTCTACTCTTGGACCTCTAAGGCCTGTACCAAGCCTGTAGGTACTTGGTTCTCTGCCATCACTTGCTGAAAAGCGAGGCATCGTGATACAAACACTGCTACAACAATCCTCATACCCAGCCACCACTACTGTCGTATGAGGTCCTGATACATATTCTCCACTCCTAGATGTACCGCTAGAAGGGAAGTGTGAAACTCCCTCAACACTTACTCTTTTAGTGCAGCTGGTACCATAGTACGTCCTCTAAAGAGGAAGATGTGCTCCCCTCCATCAGAAAATCCATCAAGCGCCTGCCCTGTTGATATCTGAGCACGTCGCGTCTCATAGTCAACATCCCCACGTTGTGCCTCCCTGACTCGCTGATGAAGTGAAGGAGTGACTGTGAGAGACTGAATAAAGGCTACTCCATCTATATCCACAAATGATATCTACAATGCGGCTAGCTTCTCAGTCACTTATCCTATCAGCTGAATGCCCTATCTCTTACTGAGAGCATCTGCTATAATGTTTCCCCTTCCCAGGAGTATAGACTATATGGAAGTCATAATTCTAGAGGAACTCTAGCCATCATCATTGTATCAGGTTCAGGTCCTTCTGCAAGAAGATGTACCTGAGACTCTGGTGATCAGAGTAGACTGTAAAATGCTCTCCCATCAAATAGTTTTGCAAAATCTTCAAGGAAAAGACCATTGCTGCTAACTCCAGGTCATGGGTTTTGTAGTTATTCTCGTGTTGTCTCAACTACCGTGAACCATAAGCGATCACTGCTTGATCCTGCATCAGGGCACACCTGAGTCTGGTCCCTGATGTGTCCCAGTAAACTACGTACCCTATGCCCTCCTCTGGTAGCCTCAAGATGGGAGCACTGGTCAATCTCTTCCTTAGATCCTGAAAGCTCTGCTGGCATCTCTCTGACCACATGAAGGGTTTCCCCTTCTTTGTCAAGTCTAAAAGTAGTGCTGCAACTCTAGAGATGTCTGGCGTAAATATCTGATAGTAACCAGCCAGACCCAAGAATCTTCGCACCTCCGTCATGCTCCTGGGTGGCTCCCAAGAAAGTACTTCCTCGATCATCGCTGGATCCACTACAACTCCAGCCTCTGAGATGATGTGTCCCAAAAAGTGAACCTCTCGAATCCAGAACTAGCACTTAGGGATCGTAACATAAACCTGGTCCTCTCGGAGTGTGGCCAGTACAACCCGCATGTGGTACGCGTGCTCCTCCTCAGCAGTCGAGAAAATCAGTATGTCGTTGATGATGACTATGAAAAAACGATCAAGGTAAGGATGGAAGATCCTGCTCATGAGACTCATGAACACAGCTAGTGCATTGGTTACACCTAAGGGAATAACCAAGAACTCGTAGTATCCATATTGACACCTGAAGGTCGTGTTCTTCACATCCTCGTTTAGAACTCTGAGCTGGTGATAGCCTGACCTGAGATCTATCTTCAAAAACCATCGTTCTCCCTTGAGCTGATCCAAGAGGTTGTCAATCCTCGAGAGTGGGTACCTTTTCTTCACGGTCACCTGATTCAGGCGACGGTAGTCAACACATAGTCGTAAGCTCCCTTCTTCCGTTTTGGAGAACAAAATCAGAGCAGCCTATGGTGAAACACTGGGTCGGATGAAGCCCTTCCCCTGCAAGTCCTCTAGCTGTACCCGCAGCTCACGAAGCTCGACAGGTGCCATCCAATATGCTGGTGTAGATATCAGTGATGTCCCTAGGTACAGGTCTATGTAGAAGTCTACCTCTCTATGAGGAGGTAGTCCTGGAATGTTGTCAGGAAAAACATCTGCATACTGATCCACCACAATAGGAAAACTTAGACTTCGCACATCAACTGCTACGAGGATGAGACTAGCCAACTGATGTGTGATCGACTTCCTTCTCTTCTATGTATGTCCATCCTATGCTAAAAAGGCTCCCTTCTCACTGATGAAGGTGATCCTGGTCCCATCTGTAACGTCCCGGACCCGGCCAGCCACCCGAACAATGCCGACTGGGTCGGGTGTCACTACCTTAGGCGCACCTCCCCTGAATTCCAAAGGCTGTCGACTAGCTGCGAGGGTATGAATAGGTATAGTGGGGAGGATATACCCTCTCGGAGGATCATAGTAAGGGTATTGATCCGAGTATAATTGTAAAGATGCAGTGAAAAGAAAGACTTAGCAAACTCGAAACAGACCTGAAGAGCGGAAGCATATCCAAAATCAACAAACAGCGGAAGCAATAATTATAAAAACAGTAGCGGAAAGAAACACAACAGCATGTTGATAACATGTAACTACTACTGAATAGTAAAACATGCATCCAAAGTAGGTCAACATAAAAAAGGGTGCCAATTGCAAACCAACAATAGCTACAACAAGTAAGCATGCTGATACAGAAAATTAAACACCACAAGTAAACCCCAGCTAGGCATTACCTCAAGGTCTGAACCATCTCCATGCACACAAATAACGTAACCCATCTCCTGAAGCTGGCCCCTTTCCTACACCTAAATCCATGAAGTCTGCATGCGTCTCGAAGGGCCCATGTAGGGTATGAGACAAATCTCAGTAGGATACCACCCAACAGTGCGTACCAAATATATGTGTTTAAGAAGTCATGCATTTACCAGGAAAGCAGTAATCAGTACAATGCTAAAATAAATACAAACTCCACTAGTGCTCAACAGCCACCATGGAGTGTCACCTGCTTCGGCCAACACCGGAATCTCTGTCGTGTAACCCGGAACATTGTGCCACCTGACGCCTCGTGTCTCAAGTACTGACGTCCCGAAGGCACGCCCCAAATAGTAACCCAGCACCAAGTGCCTCCTGAAACCTTGTGTCTCAAGTACCGACGTCCCAAAATCACACCCACAAATAGTAACCCGGCACCATGTGCCTCCTGACACCTCGTGTCTCATGTACCGACGTCTCGAAGGCACGCCCACAAATAGTAACTCGGCACCATGTGCCTCCTGACACCTCATGTCTCAAGTACCGATGTCCCGAAGACACGCCCATTTCTTAAAGGCTCCTCACCTCCCACGTGGATTTCTACGGCAAGCACCCCCAACCAAAAATACCTAACCGCAGTTACGGGGGCCTCTACCCACACGAGTGGTCAAAACCACCTCATCACGGAGTATCTCTGTGTGCACACTACTCAAGTCCCAGTGAGCAGTAATCACCAAAATAGTCATAAGCCACCAAAACATCTAACACCTCGTGTCCCTGCAACCATGTCGCTCAAGTCCGATGGAATCGCCACCCAAGTATCCCGGGCCATGCCCAACCTGACAGTCGTACTGCCTCAAACCGATGTCCATGACGCCCAATTCCGTGGTCAAAACCACCCAATGTAACATGGGAAATGTCCCAACCTATGATCAGCATCACTCAGACGTAACCGGGCCAAGCCCAACAAAAACTAAAAAGGTTCCAGCAGATGCAATTCAGCAATTGCATATATAAGATATTTATCCAGAAAACATAGCTAGGAAAAACCAACTAAACAGTCGAATTTCACTATACAAAGTGTTGTCCCATACCAGCACAGAGGTATTGAATGCCTCCAACAATTATAATAGGCATAAATAATTTAAACTAACAGTTTAACATAATAATATTGCAATTAAAACCATTTTGGCGTTCCTCGGCCAAAATGCCCCGATGAGCCACGGCCCTTCACCCAGCCCCGCTCATGCAAACTGGTAACCAGGAATACCCAAAGGCATCCCAGAGGTCCCATAAACAATACAGTATGAAAAAGCAGATAAAACGGGTCCCGCTCAAAAAATACCTGAAACCGCGTCGAAGCCACATCACCCAAACAACCACGAAAACACAAAAATGAGGTATGAACCACCTACCTGAGACTCGAATGATGCTGATCCTCTGGTAACACCCTCCAATTCAGTGTAAAATGCGGTAAATCTACAAAAGATTCAAAACCGATCAAGGTGTTATAACTCGTTCTAGAACGAAAATCAAACAAAATGGCCTAATAGGAATCGAGGCCTTACCCAGGGGGTTCCAACGCATCTAACCAGGAACTGATCGGAGTTCAGACGAAGAACCGGGAAGAAAATGAAGATCCGGTCGACTTGGTTCGGTAAACCCGACCAAAATATTGAGGTTCTACCTCAATACGAGGCTACTGCCCGTTTTAAGAAAAAAAAAATGAAATTACAAGGCATGTACTTTGGGACTACACACAGTGTATAGTTCATTTAACTGTTCATAAGACGGAAAGGTTCCGCCGAATTACTTTCCGAGCCTGCCGACAAGAGTACATGGCGTGTACCTCTGGGTACACGGCATGTATTGGGTTCCTCTTATCTTCCTCACCGACATACCCACACACCATGTATATCCCTCATACACGGCTAGACTACACGGCGTGTCCAAAGGGAACACGGCGTGCCCCTGGTTCTTACCCGGCCAACGGCCTACACCCCATGTATGGCTTCACATGGTCGGGGGTCTACATGGTGTGTTCCACACTACACGCCATGTAGTAAGAAATTCTACACGGTCACTACACGGCATGTACTCGGTGAGCACACAGCCGGTTACTCACCTAAACATACACGACATGTACTTAAAGTACACGGCGCATAGTCTGGAAATTTCCAGAAACTCTGCATTTTCTCCAGTTTCCTCAAAAACCAGTAAAAAATTCAAACAGGGCCGTGATTTTGACCTGTTCTGAAAACCCGGGTTCTTACAAACTCCCCACCTTAACATAGCTCATCCCTGAGCTACCAAACAAAACCAGGAGATGACACCGAACATGCCCACCCCAGTTAAACAACCCGGACTACCCCAGTCTCAATGGTTCCAGCTAAATTCCTCAAGGTGGATCCCCACCTTAGGAATTTCCTTACCCGTTCTCAACCCAACAAAATTTAAAGCAAACAGGGTTTAATAACCTGTTTTCTGGATGCATAGTCCTCCCGTGATGCATCGTCACCCCTACACCTCATTAGTGATCTTGTGTCGCTTCTAACACACAAAGTATCCCGCACTGCATCGGTGTCCACCTCCATGAGGTCCTGGTGCCAAGCACCTCATGTAACCCACATCCACAATGCCCCAATGTCCACGGCACCTCAAGTAACCCGCATCAACGATTCCCCGATGCCCACGGCACCTCAAGTAACCCGCATCCACGATGCCCCGATGCCCATGGCACCTCAAGTAACCTGCATCCACCATGTCCCGATGCCCACGACACCTCATACATATATATATATATATATATATATATCACGCACCAGATACGGTTCCAACCCACTGACTAGCATCTAGTCAGTCCACAAAGATCTTGTGCAACTCGTGCACTCAAAATAGACTTACCTCTACAGGTCATGCCAAAAAGGAAACATGGAGATCATGGTCACACCGCAGTGTACCTCTAACTATCATCGGCTCACCGGCCTGCTCAGCCTCTTGCAGCTCCACGGTGTGCACCTCACCTGAAACACGACTGCCTGACGCCTGACCTCCCTGCGATGCTGCTCCAGTCACCGGCTACTAACCCCTGAGCTGGGTCCCACTATCTCTGTCAAGGCCTACGCGCACACCTGAACCTCGACTACCCTCTCCGGGTACCGAACTGGAACCAACTCCAGATGTTGCAGTCTGTCCTGGTCCCTGCCTGCCGGCTATCTGAGAAGGCTGCCTACAAAACCTCTCCAGATGTCCGTCTTGTCCACATGCCCAGCACTCCTTCGGAGGCCTGACGCACTGCGCCCAAAAATGTATCGGTTATCTGCACTGGAAGCAAATCGCCGAAGAACTCCCACGAGATGGTCTAGCTGAATCCCTGGCATGACTGCCCTACTGGAACTCATCTCGTCCTCACTTCCTGCTGTTTGAACCATCAGCTGAAGCTATCGTCCTGCCCAAGCGAGATTTCTCCCTCTCGTTGCCCTCGGCTATAAGCACCTGATTCACCACCTCGGAGAAAGAACCCAGTCTGAAAATGTTCACCTGGACCCAAATGGCGTGTTGCAAGCCATCCTCGAAGCGCCTCACCCTAGCTACTTCATCGCTCACCATACCAGGTGCAAAGTGAGACAACTCTATCAAAGTATCTGTGTAGTCCATTACGGACATGTCCCCCTGCTGAAGACTCAAGAACTCCGGAGCTCTCTCTGCCCTCAGTGTCTCCCGATAAAAGTTCTCAAAGAACCTTCCCTCGAAGTCCTGCCATGCCAGTCCCTCGTGTCTACGAGCCTGAACCTGTACGTCCCCCCAACGCTTCGTCAGTCCTCTCAGCATGTACGTCGCCAGCATGACCCTCCACCCTAGAGGCATCTCGATCTACTCGAATATCATCTGCATACTCTCTATCCAGTTCTCAGCCGCTTGCGGACCGCCCTCTCCCTAAAAAAGTGGCGGGTGCCGCGACTGGAACTCTCACATCAGATACTCCATAGAAGGCTCTCCACCCTGAACGCCAATGTCAATCCCCTACAAGACACGTCCCAGGCTCGCCCAGAGCTGCTCGTCGAGCCATGGCCCGAACGATGCCAAATCGGGCTACTGTCCTGCCTACACTGGATCCTGAACCTGATCTTGTCCATGAGCCTATACCTGCGGCTCATGCTCTGCTTGTACCGAATTCTAACCCTGATCCTGCGGCACTGTACCATCTCTTACCTGAGGCTCCATCGAGCCATGAAGGAGTAACCCGCTGAATACCATAAATGGTCATACAACCCATATATATATATATATATAAAAATATATTCTATGCAGATAAGGAATGTAGTAAAAGGCAGTTCATAACATCTACCCTTACTCCCCCTCACCACAACCCATGCCCCACGGCATCTTGGCCTCATGGCCTCCATACCCGCTCAACAGAGCCTAATATCGATAGTACCTCTGGCCATGCCCGTCCCGACAACTCACGTTGCCTCAAACCGACGACTGAGTCGCCCAATCCTGACAGTTACACTGCCTCAGTCATAATACATGCCTTCTCTCATAAGATTCATACCCAAAACCCAGCCACATGCAGTTATAAAAAAATAAATCATGGCATACACATTGCAACCACTAGAAATTCTATCAGGAATTTCACCATTTTACATTTCAATGAAGATAAACCATGGAAATTGATTTATTTTATTCACAAGGTATTATCACTTCACAAAGAATACGTGAAATTATGATATTGAAATACCCTAAAAATGTGCCTATCAAAAGCCAAGCAACAAGCCATGCCATACCAGGCCAAGGTCCAATTCTCCCTTACCACACCGGGTCAAGGGTCACATATCACAATCAAGAACATCACACACCAAGTGATCCCCTGAGGTGGAAATCGTATAAACCGTAATCTGAGCAAAAGCAAACAGAAATTCCCACCCATGACAACTAGGTCCATCCCTCATACCTAGGGCTGCAGGCACCCAAGAACAAGCTAGAAACCCAGTTCCAGTAACAACAACTTATCTCCAGTCTACCATATCCCAAATAGTAAAACCAGCAGAAATAAAAGAGAAGTCTCATTATCATTAGTAGTCGGAAAACTCTGCTACTAAATCCTTGTCAAGAACTCCTCTGATACCACTTTGTAATGTCCCGGACCCGGCCAGCCACCCGAACAGTGCCGAGTGGGTCGGGTGTCACTACCCTAGGCGCACCTCCCATGAACGCCAAAGGCTGCCGACTAGCAGCGAGGTTCTGAATAGGTATAGTTGGGAGTCTTTACCCTCTCGGAGGATCATAGTAAGGGTACTGGTCTGAGTATAATAGTAAAGATGCAGCGGAAAGAAGGACTCAGCAGACTCGAACTAGACCCGCAGAGCAGAAGCATATCCAATATCAACAAATAGTAGAAACAATAATTATAACAACAGTAGCAGAAATAAATACAACAGCAAGATGATAACATGTAACTACTACTAAACAGTAAAACATGCATCCAAAGCAGGTCAACATACAAAAGGGCGCCAATGGTTAACCAATAGTAGCTACAACATGTAAGCATGCTGATATAGAAAAGTAAACACCACAAGTAAACCCCAGCTAGGAATGACCTCAAGGTCTGAACCATCTCCATGCACACAACTAACATAACCCAACTCTTGAAGCTGTCCCCTTTCCTGCGCGTAAATCCATGAAGTCTGCACGTGACCCGAAGGGCCCATGCAGGGTGTGAGACAAATCATAGTAGGATACCACCCAACGGTGCATACAAAATATATGTGTTTAAGAAGTCATGAATTTACCAGGAAAGAAGTAATAAGTACAATGAAAAAATAAATACAAACTCCACTGGTGCTCAACAGTCACCATGGAGTGTCACCTGCTTCGGCCAACGCCGGAATCTCTGTCATGTAACCCGGCATCATGTGCCACCTGACACCTCGTGTCTCAAGTACCGACGTTTCGAAGGAACACCCGAAATTGTAACCCGGAACCGAGTGCCTCCTAACACCTTGTGTCTCAAGTACCGACGTCCCGAAGGCACGCCCACAAATAGTAACCCGGCACCATGTGCCTCCTAACAACTCGTGTCTCAAGTACCGACGTCTCGATGGCACGCCCATTTCCTGAAGGCTCCTCACCTCCCACGTGGCTTTCTATGGAAAGCACCCCCAACCAAAAATACCTAACCACGGCTACAGGGGCCTCTACCTACACGAGTGGTCAAAACCACCTCATCACGGAGTATCTCTGTGTGCACAATACTCATGTCCCGGTGAGCTGTAATCACCAAAATAGTCCTAAGACACGAAAACATCTGACACCTCATGTCCCTACGACCATGTCGCTCAAGTCCGATGGCATCGCCACCCAATTATCTCGGGCCATGCCCAACCTGACAGTCGTACTACCTCAAACTGATGTCTATGACGCCCAATGTCGTGGTCAAAACCACCCAATGTAACCCGGGAAAAGCCCCAACCTGTGATCAACATCACTCAGACGTAATTGGGCTAAGCCCAACACAACCCAAAAAGGGTCCAGCAGATGCAATTCAAAAATTGCATATGTAACATATTTAACCAGAAAACATAGCCAGGCAAAACCAACTAAACAGTCGAATTGCACTATACCAGGTGTTGTCTCATACCATCACAGAGGTCCTGAATGTCTCCAACAATTATAAAAATCTTAAATAATTTAAACTAACATTTTAACACAATAATATTGAAATTAAAACCATTTTGGCGTTCCCAGGCCAAAATGCCCCGATGAGCCACTGCCCCTCACCCGACCCCTCTCATGCAAACTGGTAACCGGGCATACCCAAAGGCATCCTAGAAGTACCATAAACAATACATTATGAAAAGGCAGATAAAATGGGTCCCACTCAAAAAATACCCGAAAACGCGCCGAAGCCGCATCACCCAAACAACCACAAAAACAAAAAAATGAGGTATGCACCACCTACCTGAGACTCGCACGATGATACACCTCCGGTAACACCCGCAAATTCAGTCTAAAACGCAGTAAATCTACAAAAGATTAAAAACCGCTCAAGGGGATATAACTCGTTCTAGAAAGAAAATCAACCAAAACAGCCAAAGTGGAATCGAGGCCTTACCGAGGGGGTTCCAACGCATCCAACCGGGATTGAATCGGAGTTCGAACGAAGAACCGAGAAGCAAATGAAGATCTGGCCGACTTAGTTCGGTAAACCCAGCCAAAATATTGAGGTTCTACCTCAATACGAGGCTACTGCCCATTTTAAGAAACAAAAAAGAAATTACACAACGTGTACTTTGGGACTACATGCCGTGTATGGTTCATTTAACTATTCATAAGATGGAAAGGTTCCACCGAATTACTTTCTGAGCCTGCCGACATAAGTACACGGCGTGTACCTCTGGGTACACGGCATGTACTGGGTTCCTCTTCTCTTCCTCGCCGACATACCCACATGCCATGTATATCCCTCACACACGACTAGACTTCATGGCATGTCCAAAGGGAACACGGCGTGCCCCTGGTTCTTACCCGACCAACGGCCTACACGCTATGTATGGCCTCACACGGTCGGGGGTCTACACGGCGTGTTCCACACTACACGCCGTGTAGAAAGAAATTCTACAGGGTCATTACACGGCATGTACTCGGCGAGCACCCGGCAAGTCACTCGCCTAAACATACATGGAATGTACTTAAAGTACACGGCATGTAGTTCGTAAATTTATAGAAACTCTACATTTTCTCCAGTTTCCTCAGAAAACAGTCAAAAATTCAAACAGGTTCGGGATTTTGACCCGTTCTGAAAACCCGGGTTATTACACCATTAGTGCGGACACACTACACTTTGCTCCTAATGCAGTCAATATGAGAATGAGCTATAGACAGCCATTCCATACACAAGATGACATCATAAGGCCTCGACGCCACTACAAGAAGCTCCCAGTCGAAGCTATCACCTCCTAGAGTAATCTCACATTGCCTGCACCAGTGCACAATCGTCGAGTATGCTCCCGTAGGAGTCTCTAGACATAATGATCGAGCCAACAGCTCCGTCGGAATCTCCGAGATCCAAACAAGGGAAGCAATAATAAAATAATGACTCACTCCTGTGTCTATAAGTATAGCAGAATAGGTGGAGTATAGATTGATAGTACCACGAATCATCTCGGGTGCGCTGTGGTCATAGGCCTCGACTGCCGGAAGCTGAGCCCGTCTCTGTCTTCTAGCTCCCTATGGTCGGGGTGGACCTCCCGGTGGTGGTGGTGGTAGAGCCTCAAAACGTCGTCCCCCACCCTCTGCTCGGCCAACTCCAATGCCTCGTCTGCCCGCTCCCAGCGGACCACCACGGCCGTACCTCTGCCTAGGAGGTCCCTCTACTGTATGCTACTCATCCACATGGTGGGTCGTGCAGTCTCGAGCCATGTGACCCTACCAGCCGCATGCATAGCACTGCTCGCTCCTCGTATAGCTAGCTCGGTTCCATGTTCCCCGCACAACTGGACCTTTATCCTGAGGTCTCCCACATGTTGGCCCGGTCCTCTTGGACCTCCGCCTCAACTGTCCACTGCCGGCTACAGAATACTCTGTTATGTGTCAACCTACGGTGGGTCTCTCAGCTAGTGTCAGCTCAGCAAGAAAGCTCTCCATAAGAAGGGCTTGCTCCAGTAGTCCCGCTTGCATCAGAATACAGAGGGGGATCCTTGAAGCCCTGATCTCATGTATGAGTCCTTGCACAAAGGTCTGAGACCTTAAGAATGGTTCTCATACCATGTCCGTGGAGTAGAGTGAGTGGTCAGTGAACCTCATTGAGTACTGAGCTACTATCATGTTGCCCTGCTGCAGATGAAGTAACTCTGAATCCTCACCTCACGAAGGGTGGCTGGAACATACTCCAAGTGGAAGAGACCCTTGAAGTATGTCCAAAGTAAAGATTCCTCTTCATGCACCTGGACCATCAGGATCCACCATCTAGCTGCCGCCACATGCAGGAGACTCACAGCAAGGATCACCCTAAGGTCGGCTGGTGTCCCAACCAATCTGAAGACTTTAACGACAGCCTCCTGCCATTCCTTAGCAGCATGCGGGTCCATATCTCTGCAAAACCTAGGCGGCCTCTATCGTTGGAACACGTTCAATGCACTCAGGTGGTGAGAACTCTCTATTGATGGGGCTGGTGGTATCAGTGTCCCAGCAGATAGTGGTACCATTGGTTCCTCCGCTATGATGGGGTCCTGCACCGAGGCATCATCGCTCGGTGGGCTACCATCTCGTACGTAACTCGGAACCCTAGCTGGCTGCCTTCGTGGGGCCATCCCGAAAAGAAACAAGTGCACCATGGTCGAAAAGTATACCTGGTGAGCTGACATCAAGTAATCATAAAGAAAACATTGGAAACACACATGAAATCAGTGTTTTCGTGTACTGAGTCAGAAATCAGAGGTCAGGGTCCTGGTGTATGGATACGCCAGCTGCCGCACCAACACTGGACTTCCTGGACTGAAAACTACACTCAATACTCCTAACGCTATTGCTTCATTGTAAAACAGATCGGAGTCCTGTGTTCTGTAGTAGAACTTACTCCTATGATACCAATTTTTCACGACCCATCCTCGGGGCCCGTTCCGTGAATACCCCAAGCCCGCCTTCCATAGGCTAGGGGCTGGAGACTAGCACCAAAGGCGTAAATCCCAATATAAATGGAAGGAATTTCCTTTATAAAAGTAAACAAACACAACATAGTATGAAACATAAGAAATTACTAAGTAAAATTAGATACAAAAGTAAGTGTTGAAAGGGAAGGGGTCGGAAATACAAGCCCAACAGTATGTACAGTATAACTGAAAAGCTAGTACAACTGCAGTAAAGTAAAACAGAAACCACCATGTTGTCCTCTGGGAATCCCACCTAAATGGTGGGTACAGATGGCTTCCTCAGCACCGTGGGTCTAGCCATCTGCTCCGTGTACATCTCGCCAATAGGTCCACCTCCGGGTACTGTCCAGCTCTACAAGCCTCTACCTCGATTAGTGCTTTCTATCGTCTACATCCAACACAACGTACTACAGTCATAGCTCGTGCAGGTGTGAGTATACGATACCCAGTAGGGACCCCGAGACCCCCGGAGGTCTCCCAAAATCCATGAAGGATAAACCACAAAATAAATGATAAAACCAAGAAGTATCAACCAACTATACTTAGTTATATTCCCATACATATACCTAAGTTTTCAATCAGTTCGGCTCCAACTCTCGAGCCCAAGCACAACCCAGTCCACACAGAAAAGCAAGTCAATCACATTGAAGATAGTGATTTAAAGTCATGACTCAGCTCACATAGTTATACATCTTTTGTATAGAGATAGAGATGATCAGATGTTGTCACTAATTCATCTAAGTTGTTGGACCCACGTAGGATACTAGACCAGCTAAGATGTCGGGCCCACATAGGAAACTAGACGAGCTACTCTGTCGGACCCACATAGGGTACTAGAATAGAAGTCTAACTGTCGAACCCAGATAGGATACAAGTACAGTAGTCATTGCTATCGAAACCATGGAGGATTCCAATATAGTTGTCATTTTCATCGAACACAGGGAGGATTCCATTACAGTAGTCGTTGCATTCACAGCTAGCTCTAGTGTTCCCACACATAGCACGCTCGATTCCAGAAGGGTCCTCTCCTCGAGCCAAGGGGTCGATACATCAACTATCACAAAGTGTAGAGTTAATGTATCCTGAAGATCCTTCTCGTCAAAAGGAACCCAACGCGAGAGATGACGCATCAATCGGACGCTCGGTCTGAGAGATATTGGCTTTTCCATTCCAGGGTCCCAGTTGGAATTACGCTCATTCCAAACCCGGCCATTTTCCAAAGTCGTCCATAACTCACTTAGAGTATCGCAAAAGGACCGCCTCGTAACGATGATCCCAGTTCCTTAGACGGCGCGTTGATCAAACGCATGGTCATGAAGTTATTCTCCCGTTAAGCCCAGTGGGCAGGCGGGTTGGGTTGACCCAGTTTTGGTAGGTCCGACCCGGATGGTGTCAGACTGGCCTGGTGAAGCACATGGCCCGGCATGGCTGGGCACAGATCGGCCCAGGTGGCTGAGCGATGCGGGGGGGGGGGGGGGTGACTTTACGAACCAGTAGCGCCGAGCGGTTCCGCCCTCCTATCCAGCCGGCCGAAGCCGACCGATCTTCACGGCGCGAGCGGCCCGAAAAGGCGGGCCGCGGTCCTCCTGCGCGGCACCTGCGGGTGCCGCGGCCTTCATCAACCCTGTCGGCCGACAAGCCGGCCTGTTTTCCCGTAGAATCGGCCCGTGGATTGTGGGCCACATTCCTCCACAGTGTGGCGCCATGGGGCACCGCGGTTCCACCAGCCCAGCCGGCTACGGCCGACCCGTTCTTCTTCGGCCGAGCGGCCTGCGGATGTGGGCCGTAGTTCTTCTCCACGCGGTCGGCACCTGGACGCCGCTTCCTCCGGTCACCGCCACCTCTTCAATCAAAATAAACCAGGGTTCAACAGAGGGTCTTTGGTCCATGTTCGTCCGGCCCGTACCCTCCACGTTAGGCGGTATCATAAGGCCGAAGATAAAACATGGTTTCAATGAGGGAAGAAGAAAAAAATTATTCAATTAAATATTAATACAAACCCCCTACCTCAAAATAAGGTTCATTCGAAGACGGATTCGCGGGGAGGCGGCGTTAACTCATTGAAATCGGGGACAAAGGGACTGAGGATGGTGCATCGTCTGTGTTCCATGCAGGTGGCTCCTTCTCTTTTGGCTTGGCCGAAGATCGAAGGAGATGATCACCGTTCTTCGGCAGTTCTTCGTCGAATGAAGAACATTATTCTTCTATTTCTCAAGAGCTGTCCCAAAATTCTCTCAACACAACGAGTGCCAAAATAAAATAATATCTAAGGCTATTATTTTATTCACAAATGAATTTTCAACATTCAAACACTTTAATTAATTAAGTGTAGGGTTCAATTCATTAATCAAAAGTGTTGGAAAAAATTAATGGGAGAGAGGGAGGTGAATAATTCACATTAATTAAGGTGGGAGTTGTCAAATTAATTAAGGGGGGATTAATGGAGAGTTTAAGGGAGTTGAAAGGTTATGGGTTCGTGCAGGCCCCACCTCACATTATCCTCTCATGGGAGGTTATGTGGGTGTTTTCCCCACCTATAACATCCCCTTATAGAATTAAATGACATATTTAAATTAAATTGTGTACTACAATTTTATTTATTTTATTCTAAATCCCCAAAAATTAACTCTAAACCCAAATAAAATGAAACTACTATAACGGTCCCCTTAAGTGAATATCGGCGCTGCGAGTTCATCTGTCTCCTCAGGTTTCAATTTCGTGCACCGGTTCAAAAGATATAAAAACCCACACATACGTTTTCTAAACGTACCTGAACAAAACTTCAGAAATTGATTCTAGGCACACCAGGACTCGGAATCAAGTGTCGTTAGAAACCGCAAACTCATAAAATTCCAAAGTACTTAAGAAAAAAAATTTCTTTGAAATTTCCGGGTCTTTACATTAACATCAGAATGGATTCTAAAAAATATTAATGGTTTTCAATGGTTTTCAAAGTAACATGGGGGGATCATAATATTTTTCAAAGGCTATGTCATAGTTGTCACTTTTATGAATTATATTATAATTTTGTGCAGCCAAACCCTTATGAAAATTCTCATGAAAGTGTATTTGAACTTATTTATTTTATGAATGTGATTATTTTTTGGTGATATGAATTAGAATGGGTCTTTGGTAAGAACAGTTTAAAATAGTGGTTAATGATATATAATTGGTATGATTTTCTAGGTGTTATTTAATGGTGATTGTATTCCATCACACATATATATCTTCGCCCTCTATAGAGAATATCATAGTAATCCTAGTAATTTTAGTGAGGAATTGAGATATTATTTTTATACCATTCCTAAATATATTGAATTGTATCATTTTTCTACTAGATACAACTCCTTCTAAAGGTTCACCACTGGTGTGGATATATAGAGCAATCCAATTAATTTTTTTTAAAGTCCATCAATTGGGATTATATATGGTTCAACCCATGTACATCTAAGATATTGTCACTGCATTTCTAAGAGTTTCCCATGATTTTATTGAAACATAACTTTAAATTATATATTTTTACATGTGGTGTTTCTTATTTGTTTTATTATTATTATACCATCATGATTATTTTTACCTTACTACTTTAAATCTATTAATATTTTAATTTTTTATATTTCATTTATGTTTTATGTCTCTCTTGTAACTGTATAATTATTGATTTACTTTGTAAAATTTTTTAATTTATTATTTGTCTTATTTGATGGAATCATTTAAGATGTTTTTTTTGTTTAGTTATTTAGTATTTATTTATATAATTATTTTCCATGTTCTCTTTTTGGGATGTTTTTAAAATAAATTGGTTTTAAATAGATATTTCTAAAGTATTTCTTAAAGTGTGTTTAAAATTCTAAATGTGGATGTGGAAAAATATACTTCATTTATTCCATAAATATAATAAAAATTATTTATAATAATTTATTTGAAACTAGTTCATTATAATTTTTTTCAATTAAAAGGAAAGGCATGGGATCATTGTTTAAATCTTATTAGGTCATCATGCTCACAACCTATTTACACCACCAGATAATTGAAGACTGAGAGGATTTAAAATAGGCATAGGTTCTGGTTTCTAGGTATCCTATAGAGCAGGTCTTTTATATATGGAGAGTGACCATAGAATCATTGGGTGGTGAAAACTGATACTTTGGTTTTTATTTTATGTCCAGAATTTATTTTCCATGATTTTCATTTGTAGGATTTTTATTTTTATCTCATTTTTTTATATTTATTCTCAGATGGTTTTTTATTTCTATTTATTCCTTATTTTTAATTTTTAAAATTGTAACTTATTATTTTGTCTATGAATGGACTCCCAATGTTTGGACATACCATGTTATATTCTTGGTAAACTTACATTGTATAGTAAATATTTATTTTCTAGGGGAATTGTGTTGGAGTTAGTGTCAAAGAACAATTTTTTTTACTTCAGATTATATGCATATTCAAATATGTGAATATTATTTTTATATTATATTACATGTTTTCAATTTATCTACATGACTTTAACGTAATACTTTTCTAGATTATATATCATATTTAAAATGTTAATGTAGTTCTCTATTATGATGAACATAATGGTGATCCATAATAATATTCTTAATTGTTATTCTATGGTCAAATAGAATTCTATGATGGGAATCATAGTATATTGGTTTTCTATTATGATTACTCATATGAAGATGATTCACAATCTTATAAAGTTCCCCCATTGTAATCTCTATGTTACGTGATTATGAGAATTAAAATTTCTATTGGAAATCCACATGTTTTTGTGCTAGTGGACATTCTTATCTATGAGCATGTGAAATGATACTTAAAATTTAAGATTAATATTAATTCATATAATCATCTGTATACTTATATATATTATCATTATATTTGATATCATATATTCACTAAAAAATTGGATTCATCATTATTGATATTTTATTGATGAATAAACCAAGGAAGGATTTTTTTCCCTTCCATATAAATGTATGTTGATATCTTGTGCTATATATTGAAGTAGATCTATCATATTAAATCATATGGCCATCATGAATTGATGAATTTATTTCTAATAGTCAAAGAAACACATTTATATAGGTCAAAGAAAGGTAAAATGGAATTGGAAATTTCCCATTTAAATTTTAATAGTAAAAATCAATGTTTAAATAATTATTTATAAAATAAGGATGAAATTGAATCCTTTTAAAAATAAAATAATCAATGTTTGAATGTGTTGTAATATTTATTAATATAAGAGGAAGAATAAAATAAAAAATTATTAAGAGTTAATTGATGGACTAAAATTTTTGAATAAATGTAAAAATGAGATTTATATGTAATTGAACTTGTGGAAACTAAATGATGTAAGATATTTGGTAAGGAAATTAAATAATAGATCTACCAATCCTTTATATAAACCTCCTAAATTACATGGGAATCTATTATATTAGTCCTTTAGCTTTAATTGTGGAAAAGTTACAAAAATAATTACCTGTTTTTTAGTTTATATCAAGAATATACACTAGATCATTAATAATGAGATAGGAAACCTAAAAAAGTGGGCACGTACCTTTTTAAATAAAATAGAATGAAAATAATAGTCCATCACATTAATGGTAGTTAGAACTAAATAACATAAGAAATGGGAGGAAGTTCATATTTATATATTAGTCTATAATCTCCCTAATAATATTACAAAACATTAGGTGAGATAGAGAAAATACTAAGAGTCATAAAGATATATAATTTTTTACATGCTCTCTAAAATAAGAAAGAAGATTTAGAAATATAGATTTTCGAGAGATTGAAGAGCTATGATGATCATAGGGAAATTGATCACATTGATTATTGGGTTGGAAATTTATTACAATAGATTTATAAGGACTCTAAAGGTCTTTATTTATAGGATCTAAAATATTCAATAATTTTATGGAATACCTCAAAATTATTTAAGCAGGAAAGGTCCATGTTTTCTATATTTTTGTCACTATTTAATGAATTAAAAATATCATATTTTTGAGTCACGGAATGGATCACTACATCATGAAATATTTATTTGTTACATATGTAGGGGTACTATGGTATTGAGTATCATATGACATTTTAATGGATTTTCAAGGATCTAGGTAGTGTAGGCATTGAATATGAGCTATGGCTTCAAGACTTTTTTTCGTTTTGTAAACTTTTTTGTCCCTATGGAATAGCATGTAACCTACAAAATTGACAACTCCTATAAGTAAAACATTGTAGTATATTGAACTTCTTATGGAATTGAGCCAACTGAGATTATAGGAACTATACATGGACAGTGTCATGGACTTCAACAAGAAAGTTGTAATTCTTGTAATGGTACTTGATGAAGCTAGTATGTGTTATATTCCTGATTTTTTTGTCATAAGGGAACCCTCATAAAGGTAACTCAGGAGTTCTAAAGATCAAATAAAGGTATATAGGGTCATATGTTTACTATTTAAGTGTAAACATAGTACCTTAATAAAGGTATTATGATTGTTATGCAAGGGTAAACTAAGATTTCTAAAAATTTCATAAGAAAAACTATATTTCTATGGAGTAAAGCTTATGATTGTGTCTTAGTATTTTTTTTAAAGCATGGTGTTATATGCCGCACTATAGTATTTATTCAATCTAGTTGTACATCAATTAAAGGAAAATATTATACACATTAAGTGTGTTTATGATCATTAAAATAAAATAAAAATGTAAAGCCCAATAATATCCTCATTTTAAATGATCATAAACACTTTGACAAGTTGAAATCATATATACATTTGTATATCATTTGGTTCAGGATTATCCATTTTTTTACTCAATAATGCACTGGTTATATATTGTTTATTGTAGGAAATATGTTTCCAAGGTTTCAATGGAGAAGATGCAGAATAAGACCAAAACATTTCATTACTCATTTTGAAACTCACTTACATTATTTGTGTCCATATTTCACAGAATATGAAAAACTATAAAGAATGTCCTGAAATAATTACAAGACATAAATCAATAAAATAATGTTATTCACGAATACAGATCATGTAATATCATCATGAAGATTACTAACAGATCTTTAAAGGATTCAATTTCAAAATCTCAAAGATCTAGGTTGTGATTCAAGGGAGATTCACACCAATAAACATTTTGTGGATAAAACCTTGGATTTGAATTACATGACATGAATACACATTATATATCATGTAATATCCCAATTATGTACTCCTACTAGTGCACATCATATAGAATTTTCAATGCTTCTCGATTTTTTTCTCAATTATTCTCTTTTTTTCTTCTACCACATTCGCCCAAAACTCAAATTGTATTGATTTCTTTAATTTTTGTACATATATTCAAGCACTTTGGAATGAATTTTAAAATCGTTTTTCATTATTTACACTTCCAAGATGATCCATGTGTGTTCTTCATTAAAATTTCCAATCTAAATTGAAACTCATTCTATGTTATTCCTTATTATTATTTAATGTAGTTTTTTTTTATTTTTTATTGAATTGAGTTTAAAATTTTTTAAATATTAAATTCATGATTTCTAATTACTTAATCATAATTTTATTAGTATGTTTATTATATTTTCCATTCTTTTCCTATTGTTTGACCAATTATACAAAGAGTGGATAAGCCACCTATAAATGGGATTGAGTGTAGGGGAGTCCAAATTTAATAAATATTTTATTATAAACTTGGTAACCTGAAGGATAGTAAGTAGTTAAAACAAAAATTATCTATCTAATTATTTTAGGCATCCTTAACCTAATTAATTTTTAATGAATGACCCAAAACAGATTGGAGTAGAATAGGTTATGATCAATATCCTATGATAATTTCAACCTTAAAATCTATTATTAATGCATCTAGGATGTATCTATTTCAATATCAAGGAATAATTTCCTCTTATATAGATCTAGTTGGTCTGACCATGGTCAAATAGTGTTTCGTTCATTCATTGTAGCCTTAGCCTTTTAACCCTACCAAGTTATGATTGATATTATCCTTTAATAAGAACCCTAAAATTGATCTTTATCCCTTCTCTATCTTTGATCTCAAAGCCTAATTCCCTTATCATTATTTTTCCCAAACAAAATAAACTTGTGATGAATCCTACATATAAGGTTATAAGCCTTAGTTTCTATTTATTAGCTCATTTTACTCATGGCATTAAGACTGCACTATCGCTATACTATTACTTAGTTTAATTTTTAGCTTGGTAAACAGTAAATCTAATCTAAGTTCATCCCATTAAAATTATAAATTGTGTGTGGGAAAAAAATTGGTTCCATTACAAGGGACCAATTTTTTTCTTCAAATATAAACCTACAAAAAGAACCTAGAATTACCTCACTCATTCAACTTTGTTTTTTCAATTTTATTACTTCCTTTTATTTCAAATGCCTTTGTGTTCTAATTCTTGTAACATTGTTCATGAATCAGATCTATCTGACTTGTTCAAAAATTCTTTACGCACCATAAAAACATACATTCAAAACAGAAGTAAAAAGGTACATTTATGCACGCCTCCATTCAAAAATGGTAGCAATACGGATAGTCCAAACAAGACAAATATGAAAAACATGAAACATTTAATACATGGATAGCATCCAGTGCATCAAGAATGAACAATCACATATTATGGATTTCCATAAATCCATGGTGTTATTCCCTATAATTTTATGCCCTCTTGTCCAGGTGCACACATTCGAGATCAAACCTGGACTAATTCACAAGATCCAAAATATGGGCCAATTCTGTCGACTTATAAGTAGTGATCACTATTAATATATCTCAAACTACCAAGATGTCTATGATATCGTTCAAAACTAGAGATTATCAATTGATTCTATAAGACTATAATTCGTTCCATTTTCTTTACAAGACCAAGCCAAGGATTGGCTCAAAATTCAATCTCTCGAGTCTGTCATGACTTGGGATGATTTAGACAAGAAATTACTATACATGTACATCCGACGAATCCAAAATTGAAAACTATGGAATGAAATCCATAATTTGTCTCATATTAATGGAGAATCAACATAAAAATCCTGGGATCGTTTCAATTAATTCACTCTTAAGTGGCCACATCACATAATTGATGTGTGGATACAAATCCAAACATTTTATCAAGGCCTCTAATCAGCTGATCACACATTCATTTATGTCACCACAGATGGAGGTTTAGTGTTTGAAACACTTAGTGGATGTTGAGAAATTTTAAATGATGTAGGTTATAATTCCAGTTTATGGAAATGAAATCATGGATTGTAATGAACCAATCATTTGAATAGTATTTGTTTCCAAAATTTGTGTGTTATTTTATTTTTGTACCCAACAAAACTATTTCCTTTCACTAATGAAGTGAGTATAATTAAAATGACACCGGTGGGTTTTGACTGTTATATGACCGTTGGTCAATATGATTGTTGAAAACGATACTCTTAACATTATGATTATTGTTTCAAAACCAAAGTGATCATTTTTAATTCATAAATAAAGAAGAGTCGATGACCTCATCTAGTAGAACTAGGTCGTATGAATCCCATCTGTCAGAGCATGGAAAAGAGGTTGCATCACTAGGATTTGCTGTGGACCAAGCCCATGTTGAGCTTCAACATTTGAAGCTTAAATGGAATCGCCAAATGGGGAAGTTCAAGATAATATAAATCACCACTCTGGAAATGTTTTATGAGCTTCCCAAAATTAGATCATCAGAACACCTTACTCTTAGGTTATATGTAGGTGTAATAATGGGATATGTAATAAGGCCTTAGTTACTTTTTGTAATCCATTTGTATAAATAAAATTGTTATTTATTATTATGGTAAAATTTGTGAATTGAAATTGTCCGGATAAATATTGGATGTTTTTTTAGAAGTTCCATATTATTGATGATATTTATGGAAATAGGGTATTTCAAAATATTTTGGTATAATTTAAATAATTAATAATGTAAAATGATTTTCAAAAAATGGTCTTCTACACTTGTGATCAGTAAGAAACTTGTAGCCTAATAAGATACTCTTAAATTTTAGTGAACAGTAAAGTATGAATTATAATATTACCCTTATGAATAGTAATGTGAGAAATGGAATAGTAACCTCACTTAAGAAAGTATAAATATAATTTAGGTATCTTTAATGGTAATGTGATATAATATCATAAGTAAAAAAGAATTTAAAAATTATTAGTTATGTATTAGTATTTTTTGGGTAAATAGTATTTTTAAATAAAAATTAAATATCCCATAATTAGAAAATTATTTTCATTAAATGGATTTCATTTTTTAATTTTGAAAATTTATATTAGGTTAGGGTGAATTTATGATATTTTTATAAAATGTTTCGTTTTTTGGTGACTAGTAAAAATACAGTTTTGAGTTTCGGTGTGATTAATGATATCATTAATGATGTAATAATGATGTAATAATTCTGGTAGACTTGTGAATAGTGAGATATGTTATGAGGTTTCCCAAGTGTCCAATACCATGGTCGTATACCATGGGCAAGCCCATGGATTTTCAAATACCACTGATGAGGTGTCCCATAGAAATTAATGAAATATTCCCTCTCTTTTTCAATAAATACCAACCCATTCCTTTATAATTTCATTCCAAATTCTTCAAAATCTATGCTCTATAATTTTTTCCTCCGATGGATTCCTCTCAATGTGACCTCAATCCCCCCTAATATCACAACCATTGAGCTTTCAAAGTTACACTTCAAGGTAAGGGAACTTTTCACCCTCCTCTTTTAAGTCATGACTTCATTTATGTTGTGTCTTCTAGTTTTCATCTAATTATGTTGAGGTATGTTCTTATATATCCATATTAGAATCAATTTTATGTATAATTTATGATATTCCCTTTCTCCTCTCATCAATTTATTTTATGAATTTTTAATTGACATCGTTAGGCTGTCGAATCTTCGTAAAAGAAATTTCATCTTCTTCTTTCCTTCAAGTTTCCTTTTCATGTGGTAGGTCATTCAAATATCAATTCTGTGATCTTAATTAAATTGAATTCTATACTTACAATGTATTATGAGTTATTTATGAGTGGGATACCCTTTTCCCCTCTATTTTTAACGTTCTCTTAAATGATGTTATATAGTCGTTATGCTGTATAATGTTCGTCTCAAAATCACTCTCAGTGTTTCTAAAGAAATTATCTTATTTTAATTATGTGAATACCCAAACCCATTTAGTTTTTAGGGGTATTAATTAAGAAATCAAAATTATATATTTTATTTTGGAATTGACATAAATGAAACCCTCATTCTTTTTCCATGGGTTATAAATGACATAACAATCATGTTTTTTAAAAACATTTAAAACATCACGATGTTAAAATGAAACTCATTTATTTCATTATATATGGGTTAATTATGAAATTTTTGATTATGATATATGTGGATAACATGAATATAAATACATTTTAAGGTTTCTACATGATATCACTACAATTCATTGGGTAAAAAATTTAATCTCTAGAGATGATAAGTTTCACGATACCTTTGTGAATAACCTTGTTAATTATTATGACACCTAGAGGATAAACCTTGTTAATATGTTCATGAATATCAAAAATAAATGTTGTATCCACATATTCATGTATTTATTGATGATATTTTTATTATTATATTCCTCTTCTTACATTTCTCATGTCTGTATGTTTTCCATCAAGCTCTTATTGATTTCACAAGTAAACGGATTCCCTTTATTTCCTTTCTGAGCCTTCTTATCATCCTTTCCTTTTCTGTATGTCTTTAGTTTATGATATTCAGTAATTGTTCTTAGGATGATCCTATGATGAAGCCTTACAAGTTGATTATAAAAATGTTTAACTTTTTCATGTATTTGTTTCCTGATTTCCAAAACACTAGTCATTAAAAATCATCTGTTTGTAAAATGTAATAAAATGTTATATAATAAAAAGGAAGGATGACATAGTTGGTATCAAAGTATAGTTTACTTATTTATGGAAATTAGGACATGAAAACATTATTAAGAACAATATATAATAGTTTAAATGTAGGAAAACATCCTGGTATTTTCGTGAAACATTAAGATAGTGGTTTTCAAAAAAATAAATACTTGTTTGGATATGAACAACTGGATGAGGCTCTGGAGAAGATGTACCTAGAAGTAAAAAATCTGAAAAGGTGTTTTAGGATTGACCTATGGTATCCTGGTACATGACAACGAGCCTTTCTACACTCCTCGTTTGACAATTCGGGGGGATATGTTTGGTTTATCATAATATTTTTATAAATCATTGTGATGGATTTATAGAGAAATGTAATTATTGAAGCATGAAGTTTAGAATCATAAAATCCTTAATAGTTAAAGGATTCATAAATGAAATAAGATTCTAACTAATTTTTTATTCTTTTAGAAGATGTAGGGATATAGGAGGAAATGTGCAATTAGTGACCACAATGGACTATGCGCTGATGGCCCTCCGAAATAAGCTAGAACAGAAACATTCATCAGAATGACGAACCAACTTACTCAAGAAATGTGAAATAACTTGAATCGAGTGGAGTGACTGATCTCACCATAAAAGGGAACAATATTTTATTCAGACCTTTATGCGTCAATGACCACCAAACATTAGTGGATCTACTGACCCATTGATTTATGAATAGTGTATCAGCTCTATTGAGAAGATCATTTCTTTGTTCTGATGTTCAGAACAACAGAAGGTCGCCCTAGTTATTTACCACATAGAGGGATAATATAATCTGTGGTGGGAGATGATTAAAAATAGGAGGCCAAGAGTGGAGTTTGATGCTATGTAGTGGGAGGAGTTTATATATATCATCTTCAAGAAGTATTTTGTAACATCCCAATCTTCCACGATATGCTTCTCTTTCAATAATGCAATAGCTTGCATTGTACGCAAGTTCGAGTTTTAACACACCGCGACTAATCAAAGTAGCCGTTATCAATAGTAATACCCACTTTTTAAAATTATAGAAATTTTATATTTCAAAATGGACTTAATTTTTTTATTCGTAATGTCAAAATTATCCTAAGTTGAATTTTTTGTAATTTTCGGAGAACTTCCAATTTTTTACGAATAATGAAAAATACTTAAAACAAATTTTTTAATAAAAATAATATATAGTGATAAATTATAATATTGAGTGGTTTTAATGTATAATTAGAATATATTTTTACCATTTAATCCAATTGTTTTCAATAGAATTAATTTCACTTTGAAATTGGACATAAACAATTGTCAATCTTTTGATATATATTGTTTCTTAAAAACACAATATTTGTTGTGATGGCGGGAATTAATTATAAAATTAATTAATGCAACTTATATGTTTGTAATTTTGTAAAATAGACATCATTTTTTAATTAGTAATATCAATTATAGCTTGGGGTGAAATTTTGGCATTATTCTGAAAAACGTCAATTTTTGATGAATAGTGAAACCACTAAGTGGTAGTTAAAAAACTGATTTTTCGTTTGAATAAAACATTACCACTTCTGTGATTTGAATTTCAAAAATCTGACATACATGGTAGTCATTATGAAGTAAAATGTGGTTCAATGGTATTAAAATAATTTTTGGTGAATAGTAACTTTTAAGTTTAATTAATCACGATTAAAGGTAATTAGTGAAATTTATGGGAAAAATGATATTATAAAAATATGAAAATACATTTACACTTGTCCTACCCTATGTGATGAGTCATGGACGACCATTAAAATCCATGGGTCAACTTGGGGACCCCATAGAGCCACTTTGGTAGGAAAATGACATTAAAAAAATTTTATTTAATGTTAAAATAAAAATATCACAAACATGAGTTGTTTTACTAAAACAATTTTTCAATGGGGTTATACAAGTCATATTTTTTACTATAAATATTAATTAGAAAGATAAAAATATTTCATACATCATGATATTTTTTTATAACTTTTAAACATTAAATAAGTTAAATTATTTATGACACCATTATGATGCAGCGATTACCTCATTAATTAACGATTTAAATAAAATGAAAATATAATGTAAAATCTAAGACTTACACTTGTCAAAAACCTATTGGATGATTTTATTTCAAACCCTTATCAGCTTACCCTCTAAATATATAAGTTTGGGACCTTTAAAATCCTAAAAATCATTTCATAATAAAGTAACATTTCAATCTTTCCAAGAGTGCCCCTTCTCCCTCTTATAAAAGCCCCCCCCCCCCACTACCACCTTAATCACACCTTCAAAGCCTTTTGGATCAGACAAACACTGCCCAAATACTATCTAAACTTCCCTCCCTTACTCCTAAAAGCCTCACTTTTGGCAGAAGTCTTCCCAAGGAAGCCTTTGGCTCAAATCAAAAAGAGTTACCCGATTTTACGGTAATGTCTTCTCTAATGTTGTTTTGTTTTATTTTGCTTCTCCAACCCCTTAAACTTTTTTTATTCCTTTCTTTTGTAACAAAAACAGTATCTAAAATATAATAGGATTTTTTTATGATTAGGATTTGGTTTACACTTACACACACCCTTGTCTAATGGTTAAATAAGATACTATTTCTGTGTGTGGCGAAATACTGCCTCACGAAACAGTGATTGTTAAATATTATTTTAACACCTCTAATGGTGGCAATTTTGATGACACTATTTTCATATATGATATATATATTATGTTTATGTTTTCCTTATTCTTCTGCATTTCTCATTTAGGTCATACGTTATGATTTCCATTATGGGTAAACGCGATAATTTCATTTTAGGAAGTGCGGACTACCGCCCCCTCAAAGTGATTTGAATTGTTAATGCCATACGTGGGATGTATAAAGGATGGAGTAAATGGTATTATACATTATATTATACTGTAATTATATTATAACTTTATATAATTATAACTTCATTCCATTAAATATGAAATGGAAATGAAAGTAGCGTTCATGCGTACGTACAGCTTACCGTCTCCATGAACGGTGCATTTTATTTCTTACCTCTAAATGTTATGTAATATTATAAGTGAGTGTATATACTGGATATATATGATTTATATGATATATACATCATGAATATCATTATGGATATAATGTATATTTTACCACATGAACAAAGTGTAATTATAAGAAGTTTATTTTTGACTCAAGTACCTAAGATCGACAAAATGACCGTTATAAACTTAAATAATTACATAATGTTCATGACATGGTAATAAGTGATATAAAAGGAATAATGAACATGAAAAAGGTTCTTAAGAAGGTAGAGATTAACTCTAGTTTATTATTCAGGAGATCAAAGAATGGTCGAGTGAATTCAGACACAAGGTAAGGGAACTTCTTAACCTGATTTCCATTCTTTGGGTTAATATCCTACTTTCAAATTATGTCATGATATTATCATGTCTTATCTTGTATTTATACTTTCTTTATGTGTACATATAGTGAATACACATAATAGATATATTTTATTTAAAAATTATCTTTTTAAGGGATTTCGTATCAATCTACATTCATTGAGGCATATTTTGTTTTATACACAAATTTATTTTATACGGTGTATAAACCCCTTTGACTTTTATGTTTATTCAAAAGGAATTTTTTTATATGAAGAGTTTTACTAAAGGACAAAAGGAATTTTTTTCTTGTCGTACGTATGCGGCAACAATGACTTCTCCGCCGCTGTGACCATTATTTGAGTTTCGGCTTCCCCTACAAGCCATAACTTTTTTTAAATGAAAAATAAAAAACAAGTTTTAACTTTCATTTATTTTGGTATTGAAAATGGTTTTGATAAGGTTTTTATTATATCAATGTGTTGTATTGATATCTTGTTATTGAAATGTGGAAATGTTATGTTTCCTTTATGCATGTTTTATGTGATACGATTATTTTATGATTTATGATATGTTTAAACCTGTTCATATGAGGAATGCATTGGAATTAATAAGTGACGGGTGGAGCCTGCTAAACTCCTCAATGAATCGGTAGGTCTCATGAGACAAAATAGTGTTTTGGCACAAGGCCTTGACAAAATCTTAATTGTGGTCTTGGCACGAGGCCTTGGATACGTGGTTATGATAGTCTGGCATTATGCATTCCATCATTATGAAAGTGGTTATTGATTTTGCATGTGATTATTCGACTAGTAGAATATTCATATGAGTAAGTAAATGGCATTATTTAATTTTATTTTTTCCATATTATGCTGAAGTTAAAGTTTAAAAAGGCTTTTTTTAGCTATACATTTCCTTAAATGTTAATGTTTATTTATGAAAGCTTACGCAATACTGTTATCCTTACTGAGCATCTGAGCTCACCCCTTTCAGTGTTTTAATATTTTCTAGGATGTGAAGAAGTATTTTATGAATGAACTGTAGGGATAGTCATAAGAGGATATGATTGTGGACTATGGAGACTTTTTTATTGTATTATTTCACTTTATGATGTAATGTAACATTTATGACTGTATCTAGTGTTTCCAAGGCTACTAAACTAATCGGTCTTTCGAGACTTGATCTTTTGTGATCATGCCAATGTTACGCAATAACGCACCAACTTTGGGTATCTGGGGCCGGGGAGTTACAGTTGGTATCAGAGGCATTTTAGTACTAACCTTTGAAGCTATATTTAGATAAAATCTGATTAGATCACATAGCCCAAAGATAGAAGTTGAGGATTAGTATAGAAGATCTTCCTAAAATTTTGGTTTTATAGAGATTTTGTGAGTTTTCTGAGCAATACATCCCTGTCTGGATATGAGCAGGTAGAGGCGGCTCTGGCACAAATGTACCTAGGGGTAAAACCCGAAAGCACCGCTTTCAGCTAGACTCGAACGGGAACTGGTGCACGAGAACGGGCCTTGCTGCACTCTTGGTTATGACACTCCCGGGGGATATGCTTAGGATAATTATCATTTTCATTACAAACCATTATGTAGGGCTTATGAGTACATACTTCCTCAAAGAAAACATTTTTATGATTATAGATTATATCCATAAATAGTTCAATTTATGTTAAGTATTTTAAAAGTATGGAATTATGTATTTTGATTCATAAACTAATCTAGTTTATGCCATTTTTTAGAAATGGTGCCTAGTGGAAGGAATGGAAACCGTATCAATGCATGCACTCTGCGTAGGGATTGCCCTCCTGCTCGAGATAATTATTGTGGATTTGGAGATACAACTGGTGTTGATCAACTTATTACCATACTGGGACAACTCACTCAGGTTATGAATAATAACCTTACTCGTATGGAGAACCATGATCCGCAATGTGGAGGATCAATTTTAGACCGCTTGATGAGGCAAAAAACACCAACATTTAATGGGGGTACAAATCCATTAGTATCTGAGCAATGGATAAACTCCTTAGAAAAAATATTCCATGCCTTGGGGAGTAGCGAAAGAGAGAAGGTTGTCATGGCAGTCTACCGCCTCACTGGAGATGCCAATCAATGGTGGTCACTGATTCAAAACACAATGGAATATGAATAAGTATCAAATATGGAATGGAGAGAGTTGAAAGATCTTTTCTTAGAAAAATACTTTCCACATGACCATCGAGCAGATATGGAAAGGCAATTTCTGAGTCTGAGGCAGAAGGAGGATGGGAATGTCACAAAGTATGAGGGTAACTTTAGAAGGTTAGCGAGGCATGCTAAAGATTATATACATAACCCAAGAAGTAAGTTTGATCGGTTCATTGATGGGTTAAAACCATTTCTTCATCGAGAATTAGTCTCACAAACATTCTCGCCATACGAAGATATCGTCTCGTGTGCTATCAAGACGGAAAAGGAATTCTATATGTCTTATGACTTTAAAGCAAAGTAAGAAAAGAAGAGATCTTCTGATCAATCTGGAAATGGAAATAAGGGGAAGAAGGGAAGAGTTGAATATCAGTCCTGCAGTAAATGTGGAAAGAAACACCCCGGTACTTGCTTGAAGGGAATGGGAGTATGTTACAAGTGTGGTAAAAAAGGTCACCAGGCTCATGATTGCAAGGGAAAGAAAGAGGCTATCACTATTTAATGCTACAATTGTAGGGAAATGGGGCATTATGCAAATGAATGTCCTAAGAATCAGGAAGACTTACCTCAGAAAAGGCCAAGGGATCAAGGCCAATCTTATGCTTTTACTACAGATGAAGTTGAATAATTATTGTATTTGTGTTTTTGGACTCAATAACTAGATTATGGTTACAAGAATAGTGTGATATAAGGATTGTACTACAGTACTTGTTGTTTCCATTATGGTTTTAATATGATTAAGGTAATCATATTTTCAGTATGTGATAATAATAGAAACCTTACATTGTTTGGGGAATCTAATGTTGCAATTAATTTTGGAATTTAAGGACATTTTAGAGAAAGTCTGGACAGAGGTATTTTGGATAACTATAATGGTTGGAATGGATTAAGTTGAACTTTGGATAGTATGGTTTAAGGTTAAAACATTTTTGAAGATTATTTTTGGAATATTATAACACTATATTTTTAGGAAAAGGACAACCTGTAGGGTGGGGCTTAACCCGTCGCGTCGGACAAAGCTGTAGGAATCGAACCCACAACCATAGTGTGACAGGCCTTTATTACCTACCACTAGCCTACAGGAAGCCCTGGTTATTACAAAATGTTTTCCTAATCTAAATGGTTTTTTTAATATTTAGAACCTTATACAATTATGATAAATAGAATATTTTTGAGTTCTATTACCTTTTGGAGTGAAAGATGGGTTTGTGGTAAACATTTATTAAATAATGAAAGTCTACATGAAAAGTAAGTATATTTCCTTACATTCTTATTAAATCTCTTAAATAAATTCCTCAACTATATGAAAGGTAACATAAAACAAAAAACGTTACCGGTTAACTTTTCCAACTGGGGATTCAATGATCATTCAACCAATCACAAGTTTGTGACTTTATTATTGTTAACTTTCTCCTAATCCTATTTTCTACAACTCTCCATCAAACCTTGATGGTTTGCTTTTCTTCCATATCCATATTTTCATAGAATCCTAGTATGGGCTATCTCGGGTGACCTTTTTACTTATCTTTCTGTCTTTTAAATTTATATTTTTATTAACCTTATTTCTGATGTGGGTTTTCCACTAAAGTATTTATTATTTTCAACCTTTTATTTTTGAAGAACAATTTCAAATTGTGAGGACGCAATTTATTGAAGGAGGGGATAATGTAACAGCCCAAGCTACTACGATACGCTTCTCTTTCAATAATGCAATAGCTTGCATTGTACGCAAGTTCGAGTTCTAACACGCCGCAACTAATCAAAGTAGCCGTTATGAATAGTAATACCCACTTTTTAAAATTATATAAATTTTATATTTTAGAATGGACTTAATTTTTGTATTCGTAATGTCGAAATTATCCAAAGTTGAATTTTTTTTAATTTTCTGAGAACTTCCAATTTTTTACGAATAGTGAAAAATACTTAAAACAAATTTTTTAATCAAAATAATTTATAGTGATAAATTATACTATTTAGTGGTTTTAATGTATAATTAGAATATATTTTTACCATTTTATCCAATGGTTTTCATTAGAATTAATTTCACTTTGAAATTGGACATAAACAATTGTCAATCTTTTGATATATATTGTTTCTTAAAAACACTCTATTTGTTGTGACGGCAGGAATTAATTATAAAATTAATTAATGAAACATATATGTTTGTAATTTTGTAAAATAGACAACATTTTTTAATTCGGAATATAAATTATATCATAGGGTGAAATTTTTGCATTATTCTGAAAAACTTCAATTTTTTATGAATAGTGAAACCACTAAGTGGTAGTTAGAAAACTAATTTTTCGTTTAAATGAAACATTACCACTTCTGTGATTTGAATTTCAAAAATATGACATAAATGGTTGTAATTAGGAAGTAAAATGTGGTTCAATGGGATTAAAATAATTTTTGGTGAATAGTAACTTTTATGTTTAATTAATCGCGATTAAAGGTAATTAGTGAAATTTAAGGTAAAAATTATAATATAAAAATATGAAAATACCATTACACTTGTACAACCCCTATTTGATGAGTCATGGCTGACCAAGACAATACATGGGTCAACATGGGGACCCCATGGAGCCACTTTGGTAGGAAAATGACATTAAAAACTTTTTATTTAATGTTAAAATAAAAATGTCACAAACAAGAGTTGTTTTACTAAAACAATTTTTAAATGGGGTTATACAAGTCATATTTTTTACAATAAATATTAATTAAAAAGCTAAATATATTTCCTACATCATGATATTTTTTTTATAATTTTTAAACATAAATTAAATTATATTATTTATGACACCATTATGATGCAGTGATTACCTCATTAATTAACGATTTAAATAAAATGAAACGATAATGTAATCTATAAGACTTAAACATGTCAAACACCTATTGGATGAGTATATTTCGAACCCATATCACCTTAACCTCTAAATATATAAGTGTGGGACCTTTAGAATCCGAAAAAGCATTTCATAATAAAGTAACATTTCAATATATCCCAGAGTGCCCCTTCTCTCCTCTTATAAAAGGACCCCACCACTACCACCTTACTCACACCATCAAAGCATTTTTGCTCGGCCAACCTCTACCCAAATACTCTCTCAACATCCCTCCCTTACTTCTAGAAGCCTCACTTTTGGCAGAAGTCTTCCCAAGGAAGCCTTTCGCACAAATCAAAAAGAGTTACCCGATTTTAAGGTAATGTCTTCTCTAATGTTGTTTTGTTTTATTTTGCTTCTACAACCCCTTAAACTCTTTTTATTCCATTATTTTGTAACCACACCAGTATCTACAATATAATAGGATGTTTTATGATAAGTATTTGGTTTACACTTACACACACACTTCGTCTAATGGTTAAAGAACAGATTGTTTCTATGTGTGGTGAAATACTGCCTCACGAAATGATGATTGTTCAATATTCTTTTAACACCTCTAATGGTGGCCATTTTGATGACACTATTTTCATATATGATATATATATTATGTTTATTTTTTCCTTATGCTTCTTTATTTCTCATTTATGGCATACTTTATGATTTCCATTATGGGTAAACACGATAATTTTATTTTAGGAAGTGCGGACTACCGCCCCCTCAAAGTGATTTTAATCGTTAATGCCATATGTGGGATGTATAAAGGATGGAGTAAATGGTATTATACATTATATTATACTGGAATTATATTATACCTTTATATAATTATAACTTCATTCCATTAAATATGAAATGGAAATGAAAGTAGCATTCATGCGTACGTACGACTTACCATCTCCATGAACGGTGCATTTCATTTCTTGCCTCTAAATGTTATGTAATATTATAAATGAATGTATATACTGGATATATATGATGTATATGATATATACACCATGAATATAATTATGGATATAATGGATACTTTACCACATGAACAAAGTGTAATTATAAGAAGTTTATTTTTGACACAAGTACCTAAGATCGACAAAACAACCGTTATAAACTTAAATAATTACATAATGTCCATGACATGGTAATAAGTGATATAAAAGGAATAATGAACTTGAAAAAGGTTCTTAAGAAGGTAGAGATTAACTCTAGTTTATTATTCAGGAGATCAAAGAACGGTCAAGTGAATTCGGACACGAGGTAAGGGAACTTCTTAACCCGATTTCCATTCTTTGGGTTAATCTCCTACTTTCAAATTATGTCAGGATATTATTATGTCCTATATTGTATTTATACTTTATTTATGTGTACATATAGTGAATACACATAATAGATATATTTTATTTAAAAATTATATTTTTAAGGGATTTCGTCTCAATCTCCATTCATTGAGGCATATTTTGATTTATACAAAAATTTCTTTTATACGGTGTATAAACCCATTTGACTTTTACGTTTATTCAAAAGGAATTTTTTTATACAAAGCGTTTTACTAAAGGACAAAAGGAATGTTTTTCTTGTCGTACGTATGCGTTGACAATGACTTCTCCACCGCCGTGACCATTATTTGAGTTTCGGCTTCCCCTAAACGCCATAACATTTTTTAAATGAAAAATAAAAACCAAGTTTTAACTTTCATTTATTTTGGTATTGAAAATGGTTTTGATAAGGTTTTTATTATATCAATGTGTTTTATTGATATCTTGTGACTGAAATGTGGAAATGTTATGTTTCCTTTATGCATGTTTTATGTGATACGATTATGTTATAGTTTATGATAGGTTTAAACCTGTTCATATGAGGAATGCATTGGACTTAATAAGTGACTGGTGGAGCCCGCTATAGCTCATCGATGCATCGGTAGGTCTCATGAGACAAACTAGTGTTTTGGTACGAGGCCTTGACAAAATCTTAATTGTGGTCTTGGCACGAGGCCTTGGCTACGTGGTTATGATAATATGGCGTTATGCATTCCATCATTATGAAAGTGGTTATTGATTTTGCATGTGATTATTCGACTAGTAGAATATCCATGTGAGTAAGTAAATGGCATTATTTAATTTTATTTTTTCCATATTATGCTGAAGTTAAAGTTTAAAAAGGCTTTTGTTTTAGCTATACATTTTCCTTAAATGTTAATGTTTATTTACGAAAGCTCCTGCAATATTGTTAGCCTTACTGAGCATCTGAGCTCACCCCTTTCAATGTTTTAATATTTTCCAGGATGTGATGAAGTATTTTATGAATGACCTTCAGGGATAGTCAGAAGAGGATATGAGTGTGGACTATGGAGACTTTGTTATTGTAGTATTTCACTTTATGATGTAATGTAACATTTATGAATGTATCTAGTGTTTCCAAGGCTACTAAACTAATCGGTCTTTCAAGACTTGATCTTTTGTGATCATGCCAATGTTACGCAATAACGCACCAAATCTGGGTAACTGGGGTCGGGGCGTTACATATTTCCCTCTTCTGATGAAAAAATGGAGAAGGAGTTTCTCGAGCTGAAGAAAAAAAAATAATCTATTGGATGCTATGAGATAAACTTCACCAGACATTCCCATTAATCCTGAAGCTTTGTAATGGATCCTAATGGTAATGTTGATAGATTGTATGGTGGAATGAGACCTTATCTGAGGATGAATAAAGCCAATCGAGACTATGATAGCTATAGGGAGATCATGCGGAGTACGATGAATGTCGAACTAGGGTATGGTGAGACACAATGGTCTTATAAATCCAAAGACAAGAAAATATCGATGGAATCAAGATTAGGGTGGACTTTTTATCATGGAAGAGGATGCAAGAAAGTGCAGTGTCTAATGTGTAATAAATTTGGGAGGAATCATTGGAGGAACTTCCTACTTGGGAGAGGGAAATGCTACAAATGTGGAAAAGATGTCCATATCGCAAAAAATTGTTGTTGTGAGGTGAAGCCTCAACTCCCAAACACTAAATGAAAAGTGAAGATGGTGTAGTCCCTACATGATGTCCTATGTTATAAGTGTGTAAAACTTGGTAACTTTTCCAATCAATGTCCAAATATGAGGGTAGTGGAGGGGAATCACTATTAGCCTCAGTAAGGGCCAAGGGAGAAAGGTTGTACTTTTTCAATCACAATGGCTGAATTTGAAGTGCCAAATTATGTGGTGGTTAGTACTATTTTTGTTCTATCAAATATAGCTAGTACATTGTTTGATTTTGGTTCAACTCATTCCTCTATTTCCTCCATTTTTGCAATGAATTTTGAATCAACCCTCGATATTCTAAAAGTAATGTTATCTACAAGAATCCTAGTGGGATTATCCAAGCATCATCAATGCATATAAACTATAATATTTAATTTAGTTATCACAATACAATTGAAAATCTAGTAGTCATTCCCATAATGGAATTCAACATTTTACTATGGATGTACTGTCTCTCAAATTATAATGCTAATATCAAATGGAAAAGCAAGGAAATATCAGTAGTCTTGAATAAAAAACCTGGAGTTATCTTCCAAGGAGTGATATATCAACCTGATATTTGTCAAGAATAACCTCTTATATCCTTATTTATGGATTTGATCAGTGAATAAGAAGAAGGAAATGAGATTTTAAGGATAGGAAATGTCCCCGTCATCCAGTAATATGTTGATGTATTTACTGAGGAGTTACACCGACCTCCCCTAGAAATAGAGGTAGAGTTCTCCATTGATGTCATACTGAGATCTCATATAATATCAAAGACCCCATATATAATGGAAAATGTGCGGCTGGAGGAATTAATGAAGCAACTCCAAGATCTTTTGGAGAGGGGGTTTAACCATCCAAGTGTGTCTCCTTGGGGATCACTTGTACACTTTGTGAAGAAGATGGATGGATCACTGAGGCGATGCATTGAGTATATAAAACCAAATGGGATGAAAATGAAGAACAAATTCCCCCTTCCAGAAATTGATGACTTATTTGACCAACTTCATGAGGATCAATTCTTCTCTGATATCGATCTTCATTCTGGTTTTCATCAATTGAGGGTAAGGAAAGGAGATATTCTAAAAATTGCCTTCTGATTAAGATATGGGAATTATGAGTCTGTTGATATGCTCTTTGGACTGACTAATACACTAGTTTTTTATAGATTTTATGAAAAGATCCTTTATGGAATACCTTTATAACTTTGTGGTATTTTGTATATGGGGAAATTTGGATATATTCCAAAAGTCGCAAGGAGAATTAGAATTATCTAGGGGTTATTTTGAAAACACTATGGAAGGAGATAATTTTTGGAAGGTTCAGCAAATAAGAATTATGGTTACAACAAATTTCTTTCTTGGGGATCATGGTTAACAATGAAGGAATAAAATTTGACTCTGCAAAGACAAAAGTTTTAGAGGAGTGGCCTCAGCCTACAACAATAACTGAGATTCATAGTTTCCTTGGATAATCAGGATATTATAGGATGTTTGTGAAATGATTTTCATGACTTTCTAATCCATTAGCCATGTTAACATGAAAAGGGGCCATGTTTATATGGAAAAAAGAGTGTGAGTAAAGATTCCAATAGCATAATAAGCGATTTTTTACTACACCCATGCTAACTCTTCCCTCATGTGGAGAAGTATTTGTTAATTTTAGTGATGCATATCTGAAAGGGATTGGGTGTTTCCTCATGAAAAATGAAAAATTTATTGCTTCTATGTCTCCCTATTTGAATACTAATGAGAATAATTGTCCTACATATGATCTGGAGCTGGTTGCGGGTTTTGTTTTGTTCTAAATATATAGAAGAACTATATTTATGAGGAGAAATGTAATATATAAATATACCATCAAAGTTTGATGTATATTTTCACACAAAATGAATTTAAGAAGACAAAAATGAGTTTGTTGTAACTTCTTAAGGAATGATATTTTTCAATTAATTATCGTCCTAGAAGAGAAAACAAAGTCATTGATGCATTAAGCAGGAAAGACCCAGTTTTTCTTTCCATGATGAGGATTCAAATAGATCCTTTAATCAATGGCCTAGTAAAGCTGGGCATGGGTATTATAAAGGAATGTATATCATCAACCATAAACCAAATGATTTCTTAACCGTCATTAATAGAAAAGATCAAGAAACCTCAGAAATAAGATCCTTTGTTAGAGAAGAAGTATGAGGCTGTGAAGGATGGGATGTTTCCTGAGTTAAATATTGATCAAGAAGGTGTACTTAAATTTCAAAAAAGACTATTTGTTCAATCTATTCCAAAAAATAAATAAGGATCTGATAGATGAATCTCATAGATCTACTTTCTCTATACATCCAAGAAGCACGAAAATGTATAGATATTATCATGATCATTATTAGTGGGATAATTTGAAAAGGTTTATTATTGACTACACATTAAGGTGCCTGGTATGTTAGCAAGTGAAGGTAGAGAGGAAAATTCCTAAATGGGTATTGAAACCACTACCCATGCCAGTATGGAAGTGGGACAATATCACAATTGACTTTGTATCTGGTCTCCCAAGAACTTCCAAAGGAAACAATGCGATATGGGTTATTGTGGACCATCTCACCAAGACTGCCTGTTTTATCTCCATTCAGAAAGATTTCCCTCTTGATCAAATTTCCAGGATTTATGGGAAAGTTTTGTTAAAGATATGCAGAGTTACACTTTCTATCGTATTTGATTGTGATCCAAAGTTCACATAAAAATTCTAGTGAGGTATTCAACATGCTCTTAGCACTAAATTGAATTTTGGTATGGCCTATCACCCCCAAACTGATGGAAAATATAAAATGAATATTAAAACACTTGAGGACATGATGGTAACCTGATCAATAGAATTTAAAGGTGGATGTGATTAGAATTATCCATTATTTGAGTTCTCTTAACATAACAGCTTCAACTCGAGCATTCATATGGCAGCATATGAAGCTCTATATTAGAAGCGATGTCGAACACCTACTTGTTGGGATGAAGTTGGTGAGATAAATATTATTAGGACTGATCTTGTGCAAGATATGACAAAAAAGACCATTTCATCCAGTGACACAGTATGGCTGCTCAGAGTTGGAAAAAGAGCAATGTCGAAAATCATCTAAGGGACATCGAGTTTGATGTTGATGATAATGTCTTTATTAGAATTTCACCATAGAAGAGAGTCATGATGTTTGGGAAGAAAGGGAAGCTCATACCATGGTACATTGTCACCTATTATATCTTTGATAGCATAGGAGTAGTGGCCTATCATCTTTCACATCCTCCAAATCTATCACAATTTCATGATGTCTTCCACGTATCCCACTAGAGGAAGTTCATACCTTACCATTCAAATGTACTAAATTCAGAGGTGGTACAATTAGAACAGGACTTCTCTTATGAGGTGAATATGGTGGAGATATTGGATCATAGAGACAGGGTTCTGTGAAACAATACTACACACCATGTTAATCTATTGCGGAGAAACCAAAAATGAGAAGAAGCCACATAAAAAACAAAGGAGTCTGTGAGGCAGATGTACCCCCACCTTTTCTCTTCTGAGGGTGCGAGTAAAAATTTCTGGGATTAAATTTCTTAAGGGGGGAAGAATGTGACAAACTTAAATTTTGAATAATATTTGTCTCCTAAATTTTCGTGATATTTTATTTTTATTCTCAAAAAACTATATCCTTTAATTAAGGAAGTGAGTATAATTAAAATGATAACAGTGGGTATCAACTGTTATATGACCTTTGGTCAATATGTCCATTGGAAAATATACTTTTATAATTATAAAATATTTTTCTAAATACAAGTGATCATGGTTAATTAATACAGAAAGAAGAGTCTATGGAATCATCTAGTAGACTCAGGCCTTAAGAAGCCCATCTGTTAGAGCTTGGGAAAGAGGTTGCAGCACAAGGCTTTGCTCTGGACCAAGCCCAAGCAGAGCATCAACATGTGAATTTTTTACAGAGTCACTTATGGGAGAAGTTGAAGCTGATAGAAATCACCTCTTAAGGTAATATAGTCCAAGACACCCCAAGATTATATCACCATAGCACAACTCTCACTTAGGTCCTATGCAGGTGTTATAGGTGGATATGTAGAAAGGCCATAGTTACATTGTATAATCCTTTTGTATAAATAAAATTTTTATTTATTATTATGGTAAAAGTTTTTAATTTGAATTGTCCAGATAAATATAGGATTAATTTATAGAAGTTCCATATTATTGATGAAATCTTGGAATAAATGGTATTTTAAAATATGTTTGTATACATTAAATAATTAATAATGAAAAATGATCTTCCAAAAATGGTCTTTTACAGTTGTGATTAGTAATAAATTTGGAGTCTAATAAAATAAACATAAAAATTAGTGAATAGTAAAGTATGAATAGTAATATTACCCTTAGGAATAGTAATGTGACCAACAGAATAGTGACCTCACATACGAAAGTATAAATATTCTTTAGGCATCTTGAATGGTAAAGTGATATAATAGCATAAGTAAATAATTTTTTCAGAAATTATTAGTTAATTATTAATATTTTTCAGTTAAATATTGATTTTATATTGAAATTTAATATCTCAGAATTTAAAAAAATATTTTAAAAAAATGGATTTCATTTTTGAATTCAGATAATAAATATTAGGTTATGGTGAATTTATGAGATTTTTATAAAATGTTTTGTTTTTTAGAGAATAGTAAAAATAAATTTTTTAGTTTCTTTAATTTAATTTCATGATTAATGATGTAATAATGATGTACTAATTCTGGTAAAATTTTTAACAATATAATTTATTATGATGTGTTTCAAGTGGCCAATAACATAGGCAAATTCCATGGGCAAGCCCATGGTTTTTTAATACCACTCATGAGGTGTCTCTTGGAAATCAATTAAATATTCCCTCACTTTTTCTATAAATATCAACCCATTCCTTCATTAATATCATTCCAAAATCCTTCTAATCTAATCTTAGGCCTTTTTATCTCCCATTGTGTCCTCCCAACATTTCCTTAAACCCCCCCAAGGTCACAATAATAGAGCATTGAAAGTTACTCTTCAAGGTAATGGAACCTATCACAACCCATAAAGTAAGTCACGACTTACTTTATTATGTGTCTTCTAGTTTCCATCTTATTATGTTTGGGTATGTTATTATATATCCTTATTACCATCCATTTCATGTCCAATTTATGAGAGACCCTTTGCATCCTCATAAACTGATTTTATGAATTTTTAATTGAGGCCTTTAGGCCGCTGAATTTTCGTAAAAGAAATCACATCCTTTCTTTTCTTTCATGTTTCCTTTTCATGTTGTATGTCATTTAAATATCCATACGATGATCTTAATTAAATTTTATTCTATCCATATATTGTATTATAAGTTATTATGGAGTTTTTTTATCTTGTACCCTCTCTTTTTAATGTTTTTTAAAACTATGTTATATAGTCATTATGCTGGAAACATTTAGTCTCAAAATCTCTCTCTCTCTTTCTCAATATATTATATTATTTTATTTATATGAATACACAACCTCATTTCTTTTATAATGGTATTCATATAGAAATAAAAATGACATATTTTAATCTATAATTTATGTACATGAATCCCTCATTCTTTCTCCATGGGTGATAAATGACATAACGATCAAGTTTTTTAAGAACTTTTACAATGTCATGATATTGAAATGATAAAAATTTCGTTTATTATATAAGTCTTAGTTATGAAATGATTGATTATGATATATGTGGCTCACATGATAATAAATACATATTAAGGGTGTGCCCTAGTAGTGATCCAATGCATTTTGTAACAAATTTAATCTCTAGAGATGACAAGTTTTACAATACCATAGTGAATAACCCTAGTAATTTTTATGACAACTTGGTGATAAACCATTGTGATATGATCATGAATGTCTCAAATAAATGTTGTATCCACATATCCATGGTACGATTCTTGTTATTTTTATTATTATATTCCCTTTCTTACATTTCTCATTTCTTTATGTTTTTCACCAAGTTCTTATTGATATCATAAGTAAACTGATTCCCCTTGATTTCTTTTCTGGGCCTTCTAATCACCCTTTCCATTGATGTATGTCTCTAGGTTATGATATGTTGTAATTTTACTTTGGAATAACCTATGACTAATCCTTTCAAGGATATTAGAAATTTTTTAAACATTTGAATGTATTTTGTGCCTGATTTCCAAGAGAGTAGTCTTTAAAGATCCTCTGTTTGTAAAATGTAATGAAAAGTTATGTAATAAAAAGGTAGGATTCCATATGGACCGCCCTGGTGTGGCATCCACCAAGTTGATGAAAATAATCAACTAGCTGCACAAGTTGAGACCTTAACTAAGAATCTTGAATCTTTAAATCTATCGGCTGCACCACTAACTCTCGTTCTCCTTTAATGGGGATTCAATCTTACCGAATGCATGTTAGAATAAACCTATATGAATACTGTATAATAGGTGTTGGTGAAAAAAGAATCCAAAATTGTAATTATATTAATTATAATTAAAAAAATTCGGAATCGTAGAAATATTATTAGCTGTGTAATGTCCTAGAAAACCATGAAGGTAATCAAGGATATTATCTATAAAGAAGTAGTGAAGAACCATTCATGATCCAAGGATGACTAGGATATCCATCAATGAATCTTTTTACTAGACCACCGAAACAAACAACTCAACAACCCTTCCCTTCTAGTGCATGACTACAATTTCAACCAGCTCTACCAAGACCTCCACAACTGGCCACCCTCTTCAAAAAAATCATGAAAATAAAATTCCATATTTATTTAGAAAGTTAGATCATAGGATGTACACCCAATAAAATAAAATGAACAATCAAAGGGTGGTTCATCATGACATTGGGCATCAAATGGTTCATATATCAAAAACCATTTTATGTAGATTGTTGGGTACTCTACCTAGTAATAATGTTATGTACCCAAGGTAAGAGGAAGAGGTAGTGGTTATAAGGAGTCAAAGAGTAATGTACTTTCAGCGACTATGTGTAGGAGAATAAAAACAAGTTGAAAAAACAAAAACCCAACAATGGACATAGAAGAATAAAAATCTAAAGAAGAAACTGAAAATGTTCAATAGAAACCTCGAGAAGCACCACCATCTGAAAATATCCAATTCAAGAAAAATCAAAACAAGATGTCTAAATTGTTCCTCCACCTCATAATCCACATATAACATTTCTATAAATAGTGAGTAAAGGATATATTGAAGAGAAATATACTAAATTTTTATAGATGTTCCAGAAATTTAACATTAACATTCCATTTGCTGAGGTCATCACTCAAATTCCTACCTATTGGAAATTTTTTAAGAAGTTGGTTTATAAAAAAAGATAAATGAGTGCAATATAATTTATCTCTCTAAATAAAGAATTAAATATTTTTTTAGTAGAATATTCCTTCAATAATGAATGATCGTGGAAGATTATAAATCCTATGCACAATAGGAAAATGTAAATTCATTAGATCCTTGTGAAATTTAGGAATAAACATCAACCTCATTTCTATTAGTTTATTGCACAAACTGGGACTTCAGGAACTCAAATTGACTATAGTGTAACTCTGATAGGCTAACTGATGAGAAACGTATCCCCAAATACTTCTTGAGGATTTCACAATCAAATTCACTAAGTAAATTTGTTAGCACACTTCCTCATTCTGGACATGGTAGAGGAAAGAGACGATCCAATCATCTTAGGCCATCCATTTATTGCACCTATAAAGACCCTAATTGATTCAAATCATGGAGGAATTATATTTTGAGTAGGTGAAGAACAAGTTGGGTTCAACCTAGAAAAAGAATCAAATCATATAAATGATTATTTTTACTTCCAAACTATTTTTCTCAAAGATGATTGAGATAACTACCTATAAATTGAATAAGATAATGATTAAATTCCCCTACTAAGGATTATGATTATAAATTTTAGGAATATAACTATATAGAACCTCTTACAAGGGAAAACATAAATCCTTTCAAACCCTTAGTCATTCATCCACTGAAACTGATTTGAAACCCCTCCCTAGTACACTCAAGTTTGAGTTTTTGAAAACATTGTCTACATTACCAGTTATCATTAAATCAGAACTATCAAAGTCATAACACAAAAATTTGATTGAATACATTCAAATTCATATGTATTAAATTTCTTATAGAGTAGCTGATATTAAAGGGATCAATCTTGTTTTGTACACCCATAAGATCATACTAGGGGAAGATGAATAACCAAAACACCAACCCCATAGGTGACTCAACCCACTAATGAAATAAGTAGTTAAGAAGGATGTAATAAAACATACAGATGATGGAATAATATTTTGAATCTATTATAGTGACTGGAAAATCTCTCTATAGGTCATACCAATGAAATATTTTCTCATTGTTCAAAAAAATGATGATGGCAAATTGATTTCAACTCGCACCATCACTGGATGGTGGGAATATATAGAAGACAGAAACATAAAGTAGAAACCTAGAAAGATAATTTCCCTTTTCCATTTATGGATAAAATGTTGGATAGACTTACAAAACATGAATTCTATTATTTCATGGATTGATATTCGAGATACAATCATATTATAGTCAACTCAGAACATTACACTCAAATAACATTCATATGTCCATTTGGGACCTTCGGCTACAGGAGTATGTCATTTGTTATGTGTAATGCGCTGACGAATTTTAAAAGGTTCATGAAACATATATTCCATGATATGGAGGATTAAATATTAGAAATGTTCTTGTATGACTTTAAATTTAGGACGGATCATTCAAGAATTTCCTATGAAATACTGTGTTTATGCTAAAACAATGTAGTGAAATGTTCCTAGTTTTAAATTGGGAAATATTACAATTTAGTGTTCAAGGAGGCATAATCCTTGGACACAAAATTTAAAAATATGGGATAGAATTCGATCCTAAAAAAATAAATTTGATCAAATATTTACTTATGCCCTTAGCAGTTAAAGGCGTAATGAGATTTATAGGAAATGCCAGAATCTATCGGTGATCCATAATATATTTTGAAAACATTTCCCGCCCTCTCACAAAATTGTTGAAAAGTAAACTGAATTACAATTAACTGATTAATTTTGGCATGAATTTGATACATTAAAGAAATTTTTGGTAGCCAATCCATTAATCATTTCACTATATTGGGGAAAAGAATTCTCATTAATGTGCGACACCAGTAAATTTTTTATTTTAATTGTTTTAGGATAGTGATTCGGTCACATATTTGGACCCATCTACTATGCTAGTCACAAACTAAATAATGAATAAGTGAACTATATAACTATATAGAAGGATCTCTTTGTAGTTATTTTTTCTTTTGAGAAATTTTTCTCCTATATGATTTTTTCCAAAGTCATTGTGTACAATAACCATGCTTCCCTGTGATATTAGGTGAATAAAATGAATTCCATTATATGATAGATAAGGTGGATCATATTTATCTACTATTTTAAAATCATCATCAGTGATACCAAAGGAATAGAAAACTTCGTCACTGCTCATCTATCTCGACTCTGACTACCACTCATAAATGATGATGACGATCTTGATATCCAAGTTGACTTTCTTGATGAAAATATACTCAGCATAAAATCACAACCAAGGATTTTTTATATTGAAAATTATCCCACTATAAGATTTTTATTCAAATACCTCTCCTACTAGTAATGAAGATGATTTTTAGGTGAAGCTTCATTTTACTACTAGGATGAACCACTCCTATTTGAGTTTTATGATGATAGATTGTTTCAATGATGTATCCCATAAGAATAAATCCCAATTGTGATAGCCATGTGTCATACATCACCAACTGGAGGCCATCATTGACTAGAATAAATATTATCAAATATATTAAAAGGTAGACTTTGGTTTCCAACACTCCACCAAGATCAAAGAGATTATTTTCAAGGATGTGATTTGTGCCAATTAACTAGCACCATTGGAAAAAGGAATTAAATTCCCCAAAACCCAATCATCATAGTCTAAATATTTCATGTGTGGGGTATATATTTCATGGGGCCATTTCTCAATTAACGATGAATAACATATACTCTTGTGGGAGGTGACTACATTTCCAATTGGGTAGAAACTGAATCTACCACTCATGATACACCAAATTCAATTATAAATTTATTGAAGAAAAATGTGTTTTATTTATTTTTATTTACTAGATTACTCATTAGTGATCATGGAAAACATATTAAAACCCATGATTTTAAAGGAAAACTAGAATAATATAGAATCATGTATAAAATAGGAACTCGTAACAACCTGAAAATAAGTGGGAAGATTGAATTTTCAAAAAGGGAAATAAAAAAAAACTATAAAAAGACTCTGAACACATGTCCAATGGATTGAATTCTGATGTAAGATGATGCATTATGGGCATACTGAACTGCATACCAAGCACCCATTGGTACCACACGATTTTGATTAATATATGGGAAGATATGCAATTTTCTAGTAGAACATGGGTAACACTCATATTGGGAAATTAAGAAGCTCAATTTAGATTTTCAAAAAGCTGGGTAACCTAGGATGTTTCATATAGATGAATTGGAGGAAATAAGACATGATACTTATGAAAAATACAAGATATGTAAAAAACCAAATAAATAGATTGGACAATTAATTGAAAGATTTATTTTTGTCCTTGGAAATAAGGTCTTATTGTTCCAATAAAGATTAAAAAATTTCCATGGATAGATGAAATTTAGATTTTTAGGACCCTTTATGGTTGAATAGGTATTTCCATATGGGACCATTGAAATTCAAATAGAACATGGACCACCATTCAATATAAATGGTCAATGGTTAAAATTATATAAAATAACCTTCCAGGAGGGCTATGTCATTATCCTGAAATCTGTCTGAACACTGAAGAGTAAATATATCAATGTTAAATAACTGATGACTGATCTACATCATATATTAGGTCACTATAGGCTTCATTAGTTTAGATTGATATTATGCTGGCTTAGGGAAATCTACGATAATTAGGACTAGAGTGTGATCTAAATCTGAGAAAAAATAACTAATTACGTGTCATGTACTAATGATTCTCCATGTGTATTTTCACATCCTTTATTTTAATAAAATTAAAAGTTACAATATTTGATTTCTTAACACACATATTGTACATCCCTAATTTTTTTAACAAAAAATTGACGCACCAAGGGTTCATGACCTGCACCCCCCCCCCCCCCCCATCGCTCTCACCTGATCTCCTGCCACACCCCTCTCCCGCTCCAGCCACTCAACCCACTTCTTTTCCTTCCACATATTTCTTCATACGCCACCATCAATTACCATCACTAATCCTATAATGTAATGCATGAAGACTTAGAACACTCCCCCTAATGATCCAACACCTGATCAAGATGCTCCACATCTAGTGAACTTCCAATGAGGTTATGCACCTCCCATACCCAGCACATATCATTCCTCCACTTGCACTGCATCCCCTAATCAGAGAAATACTTAGGAGGACTCCCATTCCCCCTCTAGTGGATCATATTATGGTGAAAATCCACGTCTAAACCTTATACTTCATTTCTCAAACCCCATGCCCCGTGTTAGACTCAACTGGATACAAGAAAATCCAATGAGGACCATCAAAACCATTTATATGGCCTTCCTCACTCTCCTGTATAGTAGCTAAGACGTCATCTAGCTCCATGACTGCTTGCATATCTTATCTATAATTTAGGTACATTGAGAGACATAATGATATATATTTATTGAGTTCCTTTCCCCCTTTGAGGTCACTGTTGACAACCACTAATTCTAAATAGGCAGATGGCCTCAGAAGCATTATTTCCTAGAGTTTGGTATAGCCCTCGAGATTTATATTGAAGACTTTTCCACATTCAAGGTATTTCCCATGTTACAGATGTTGCCTCCTAAGTAAGATTTTGAATGAATATGGAGGATTATTTCTTAAGATGCTCACACTGAGAAGGATCCCAAAATTAAAATTTCCACCTGGATTTGATACCAAGAAATCCACATCCTACATGGGGAAATAACACATGCCTAGTACACTCATGTTGAGTCTCACGATATCGTTTACCAGTTGGATGTCATCATTCTCACTTCTTCCATAGGAAGACCTTTCATCACCATAGCCTCTCATTTTGTATTCTACTATAGATCTCATATTCGAGGCATGCTAATGGTTGGATCATTCATCAACCATTTATCTCTTTATCTCAGCATTTTTGATGTTGTCCTTCCACTCCACTCTCTCAGTCCTAGTGGATTGTTGTTTCTACCCAAGATGCATCTACTGATGAAGGATGATGGCACATTTTTGTAGGATCCATGAGTTTTTAAGGCTATTCATAAAGCCACAAGAGTTCATGAAACCGACCCTATATAACCTAAAACCCCTACCTCCATCCCTGGACCTACAACTTCCATTACCACCCCTGATCCCTCGCATTTTCCTACATCCACCACCACCTCCCCAATTTATCCTCCCACTCAAACATATTTAGTTTACCTCTAGTATATTCACCTCTTAATACTATAGAATCTATACCATATCTCATAGAACATGCATATTAATTTTTTAGAGTACCCCCACATCACCACCCCATCATCACATCCATCCAATTGAGAATATTCTAGTCCTCCACCAGCTCCTTTCAACCCTACATCATCTACTTCCCCTTCCCATGTCCCAACCCCATGCAATGATCCATTAGATCTGATAGACCCTACTTTCTAGAATGAGTATCTGGAAGAGTCTCCCTATAGGGAAAAGGGACTAGGATCCACCCCATCCACTAAGGTACATTTCATTCATTCAACATCTAGAGCCATGACCACACTCTCAATCAGCACCTCCCCACCACCCACCACTGAGATAGCAGCAATCACCACGACACAACCATCAAAAGATAACCACCCATCCCCTTATACAATTATATTCATTGACTAGGTGGGGTATTTGCAACCACACTCTATTTAGGAGTGGACTGTTGATGTTGTTCTTTGAAAAATTGATTTATCTCTGTCTACTCCAGTCCCCTATCCCATTTTTTGTATGCTATCTGGATTCTAAATTTTTTACTATTTATTACGAGTATCATTATTATTTCATTTCACTTTATATATATATATGGGATAATTTTTTCCTATTTACTTGATATACTTTTCTATTAATTACACTGTTATAGTAGCCATATCTAGCTCATATGTTTATTCTATGGTCATCAATGCACCTTTACTAGCACTATATAGTATTATTTTATGAGTGAATCAGCTTCTGGCTAATGTCGAGCACCAAATTCCAGATTAATCACTTTATATTTGTGCTCAACAACCACCACTGTGAGCATGCATAACTTTCTTACCACATCAAATCCATGTTTATTATTCTCCTGATGTAATCAATATTACCAAACAACCATGAGATATAGAGGATACTTCTACCATTATCTATTAAATATAGATAAGATATGGCATAATGAATGTTACCGACTTATAATATTGTCCATCTATATAGCTAATGACATCATTGTTATCAATTTATGGGAGGAAATCCATATTTAATATGTTTTTCTCATAGTTTTATTCCTGGTTTTTTCCTAATCATCCTTTTATAGATTTTTCTTATTCATTGTGACCCACTTTGAGCTTTATGGTATACACATTCATGTATTTATTTAACATTTCATTCACATCTATTGATAGTGTGAACCTACCTATTTTATTGCTTAAAAAATGTTTAATCCATGTAAACTAATGTTTTATTTATTGAAGGATTATTGTTTTTAACCAATTTTTTAAGTATCCCAATTCAAAAGGTAACTCTATTCAAAATTTCCAAATGGAATTCCACAAATTACAAGGAGATATCGATTCCTTATCATTTCTTTTTCAACATTTTCATTTCCGTCATATGTACTTTATATTCCAAAACACTCCCTTAGTACTTTCATAGACATTGTAGAAACTGTCTCATTCAAACTATGGGGGAGTATTTTTGGAGTTTAAATTTTATATAGTTGAAGTTTTTCTTATTTTCATTTTCCTAGGAGCCATTTTTCATCCAGAAGCATTATTTAAAACTGAAACTCCTTACAAGCACATAAATTAAAGAAACATTTATGATGGTAAATTTTTGAATTGCATGTTTTTATCCCATTTAGATTTTATGAATGATTACAGAGTTTATTAATTTAATTAAAATTGATTATTATTAAATTAATTTAAATTGAATTATTACTTGATTTTATATCCTTCATGATTGCCATATTTCTATAATTATTCCCATTACTAAGAGGATTTTGTCCAATGATCGCATATTCATTTCTAAACATATTTTGTGAGTGACACCTGAGAAATGTAAGCTTATCAGAACACTCATTGAGATATTATTGAGGCTATGAATGAATGAAAATAATTTTGAGAAAATCATTATTGAGCTCATTTTTTCTAATACCTACCATACATATTTCCTTCAATAAACCCATTGTTTCCACGAATTACCTAAATAAGGTGTTATTATTCCAAATGTATTATCCCATCCTACCCTTCTCCTTTTATAATACATGAATTAATTTTGGAGAAGTGTTGGGGTAGTTTTTCAACCAACAGACATGGGATGATTTCCTTGAAGAGATTTACTGTGTTTCTCATCAGAATTTATGATTTTCATCCATGTGTAATTCTGGATATTTCACAGATTCCATGTTCCTTTGACAAATAAAAACAAATATAAAATTATTATTGTGTTGTTTTGTGTATAGGGAAGGTAAAAAATTTCCCTTTTCATATCGATAAATTCTTTTAAGGATCATATGTGTTTAGGGAATGTATGTTAGATCTATACTAGACATGACATTAAAAAAATAAAATACAGACAAAAAATTATAATGAAAGGAACATGATACCTTTTTCACTCACTTGATATATTCATGTATCCACCTTGAGAAAATAGAAGCATGGATTTTATTATCTATGAATGATTTATTTCATTAAACTCTTCATGACATTCAAGCATTATACATCATAGATTACCATCCTTTTCGAGCTTGTTTTTTACTTTCTACCCACCGACCCACAACCCTAAATTCATTTTAACCTTTTTACCGAAAACCGCATGATTGATTTTGTATTTTTCTTTTGGAAGTTGTGATGATATAATTAATGAAGTCATATGGTTTGAAACATGTACTCCTGGTATGATCATAACTCATGTTTCATTTCATCCTAAAGGATTAGAAAAATATAATAGTGAGGTAAATTGTGATAGGGTACATAATTTAAAGAACAATTAAAAAATTGTGACTAAAATATTTAATTTTTTTAAATAACTGATCTAGGAGGCATGACTAATATTCTATACATTGATTATTATAGGGACTAAATCATTCTACATACACATAGTTTTATATTCCTGGTTATAATGAATTTTTACTGTTTTACAAATTACTTTCCTTTTGAAATCCCTATTGAGATATTTTTTTTCAGGAAAATGAATTGTCCATGTGTGTGAGAATTTGATATGTTGAAATCATGTAAACATTATTCTATCATTTTATTAGTGATTATAGATTTTTTACTCAATGATGCATGAATTATATGTTTCTTATTACTGGAAATTGGTTTATAAGTCTTCAAAGAAATACTGGAGAAAAGGACCAAACATTTTTCATTAAACATCATGAAACTCACTTACACGACATGTAGCCATCCTTCAAGACATATAAAAATTTATAATGTAATTCATGAAACAATTTCAATATATAAAGAGATTATACAACGTGATTCACCAATACATATTATCTAACATCATCGTGAAGACTAGTTAAATGTCATGAAAGGAGTCAATTTATAAATCTTAAAGGTCGAAGATGAGAATCCCTTGAGATTCGTGAAGATTCAAAAATTGTTGGGAAAACCTTAAATGATAATTACACATTGTTAATACCCATTAAAAATCAAGTAATATCTCAATTTTATCCTCGATAAGGTGCACAATAGACAGAATATTTCACTCTCCTCAATTTTTATCTCAATTATTATCTTGATTTCATCTTTCTATTTCTCCTTAAACACAATTGGTATTGATATCGTTCATTATTTTATATATATTCAACCATTATGGATTGAATTTGAAAAGTTTTATCCATTCTTTTAAACCTCCTAAATGATCTACATATGTTCTTCATTTCAATTTTCAATCAACAACAAAACTTTTACTGTGTTCTTATTTGTTCTTATTTGAAGTAAGTGTTTCATTAAAGTTGTGATTTAATTGGGTTTGAAATTGTTTAAATCATGAATTCATGATCTGTAATCCCTCTTTATTAATTCTTATTGTCAATTTGATTATATTTTCCATTATTTTCCTTTTATTGATCAATTCAATCATAAGTGTATAAACAACCTTGGGTAGGGATCGAGAGTAGGGGTGTCCAAATTTAATAAATCTATGATTCTATACATGGTAACCCTGAGGATACAAATCAGGTAAAACAAAATTTTTTATCTAATTATTTTAAGAAAGTATAACATTATGATGTTTTAATGAGATACCATGACCTGAAATGATTTAAATAGGTTATGGTCAATAGCATGTGATACTTTGTTCTTTAGAATCTTGTCATTATTCATCAAGGTTATAGTTTTCTTTAGGTAGGGAATAGTTTCCTCTAATATATGTCTAGTTGGTCTGAACATGGTAAATTTGTTTCCCTTTTTTCTTCATAGACAAAACCTTAGAACCATACCAAGTTAGGATTGAGATTATCCTTTTAGTTGAACCTTGAAATTAATCATAATCCCTTATCTCTCTCTGATCTCAAACCCAAATCCCCTCAACATTAGTTTTACCAAACGCAATCAAATTATGAGGGATCATAAAAATGTGGTCTGAAACTTTATTTTTTTTATCCATCTCACTTTCCCAATAAGATTGACCCTAAAAAATCACTATACATTGCCTTTGTAGAAAGTGTTATTTAATAAATAATAAATATAATCTGTTTATAGCCCATATGAATTAAATGAGGTATAATGTTGCATCACACATGAATAATAATTAAATTAAGAAAGGGTATACAAATAAATTGTTCCCATAAAACTAATATGTTATTTTATATGAACAATCAATCTTTTAAAACACTTTCACTAAAAAAACATCCCCCTTTGAGAGAATGGATAAAACTTCTCCCCCTTTAATATGGTATAAAATGTGAAAATATATCCCCATTTGAGATTATTAAATAGAATACATACTAGGGTTTAGATAATAATGAGATGAAAAAGATAATATTTATTTATATTCATTAATTATCATTCAAGATAGACAAAAATTACATTTTGGAAATGAAAATTTGAGAACATAAAATAATTATAAATGTAATATTTTCTATAAAGCTCAAGATAATAGAAAAAATATTTGTATGAAATTTAATTTTTTAAATATTTTAAAGAAAAAGTTAATTAGGAATATATTTTTTTATTTTAATTTTTTTTAAATATAGAATATCTCTTTTATGATCTTTCATCAGAAACGTGATTAGCTCCCCCCCAACCTCAATTAATGTATAAGGATATTTAAAAGTGAATATAGAAATTAAACTGAAATACATAAATTATCAATAAAATAAATATTTTGAAACATGATTTCTATAATTAAGGATTAGTAAAGATTGAAATAATAAAAAAAATCTTTAAGAGTATCAAATGAGGTGTGAAATATGGCCCACTCATTATAAATATGATGGAGAAGTGTTAGAACCCCAATCAAAAAAATTCAAGATAAATACCTAGGAGCATATTTATTGTATCGAGAAAGGCGATTTTCTGGAGTATTCTACTCACTCCGGTTTTCATAAATTATTAATCCTTTTTAAAAATGTTTTTAAATTTAATTCATTTATAAAAAAAATTATCAAATAGTTTTTTAACAATAAAAACCCCATCTCTATATTTTCAAGTTGAAGAGATAATTATCACATAACAATCATTTCCCAATCACTTGTGATAAAGGAAAAGTTATAAATACAAATGGGTTTAGTGAATATATAGGAAAGTTGAAGGTTTTTAAAAATATAGTCAAGAAATATTTCATATTTTTTAATATTATCTCAAAGAAAATGTTTTATCCCATCAATCACCTCATAGAAAGACTTTTGGATTGGATTTTTAGAAATAATAATCACACAAGTGTTGTCACAATTTATAGGTATGAAATAATATATTACCGTAATGTCCAAGAGAGTATGATTCATACATAAAACATGGGAATAATAATTATCAATGGTGATTTGTTAAAATTAATGTATATAAATAGAAATAGAGTTTTTCTTCTTACTAGTACAGGAGAAGAGGAATTTTCTTAATAGATTAAAATTTCCACTAGTAATTTTCTTTTCTAATTCCCATCCCCCAAAAACAAAATTAGATATATAAAAAAGTGAAAAAGATATTTCCTTAGGGTAAAATAATTGAAGTATTTTTCTTCCATTAAAATAATTTAAATTTATTTTGTGGAATTTTAAAGTTGATTCTTTTAGATTGAATTGAAATTGAGTTCAATGGTATACACTAAACAAAATATTCATATGAGTCATAATAATATAAATTAGACTTCCAACCAGACATTTATTACGATTATTTTCAACAAATTAATATGTTTAATCCAACATCATCTTACATTTTTTTATAGATTAGTGTTCTAATTTCCATAGAATTGTCCATTCTATAATACATTTTAACTTCATTAGTGTTTTTAACATGGATCCATTAGAGTTTTGGGAAAATGGAAAACCAATGACTAATTTATGTTCTCCCATAAAACTCATTTAAAACTCAAAATTTATTAATTTGTAAAAAGTTTCTGTACCTTCTTTAGTTGATCCAAAAAAAACGTCATCCATATAAATTTGAATGATTAAAAAATAATTAGAATTGTTTTAAAAAAACGGGTGGAATCAACTTTTACTATTTTAAAATCATTTGATGAAATAAATTTGGTAAAACTCTCATAACAATCCATAGAGTATTTCTTTAGTTCATATAAGACTTTGGAGAACCATAAAAAAGAATTTGTAAATTTAAGAATTTGAAAGTGGGTGTTTGGTCGACCAAAAAAAATTTTAAATAAAACATTTTATAAAACCACTATTAACATCCATTTGAGAGAAATTAAATTTAAATGAGTGGTGAATAACAAGATGATTCATATGAATTCATTTTAAAAAAGTAGGTTCATAATTTTCACTATAATTAATAACTTCTTATGAATAATATACATTAATAATTAGTCAATCCTTTTCATGATTAACATTTCCTTATTCCTCAAGATTGTTTTGAAAATCCCACTTGGGTCAAACAATTGGTTGATTATCGAGACATTCAATGAGATTCCAAACATTTTCCATTTGAAATTGTATTAATTCCTCTCATAAATTAAGTATCCAATTTTCATCATTAATAGTTTCATCATGCGAATGAGTTTCAAGATGAGAGATAAAACCTTGATATTCAACCTCATTTAGTACAACCACTCTAGTATGGGGTTTATATTCCAACTCTATGAAAATATTATCTAGATAATGGTCTTTGTATGCAGTACAGTAGATGGATAAAATAGAGGATGGGATTTCAATATCATATTAAATTATTTTTTAAGATTGAGGTTGAATAAGGTTCAATGAAGGTTGGTCAAAAATCATCATCAATGTATAGATGTGGTTTTAGAATATTTTAATAAAAATTGATGTAAATTGAATATTATAGGGTCATTATCCTTTTGTTAATGATTAATAAGGATTTAATTGACTGTAAGTACCTAAGAAAATTACATAAATGTATTTAAGGTCAACCTTTCCAAAAAAAATTCTTGATATTAAAACGCATCTTCAAAATCTAAAGAATCTAATGAAGCTAACTTTTATAATTTTTCTTTTCCAAATTTAATATGGGGATTTCCCTATGAAGGGTATTATAAAGATAGTATTATCAAAAAATAATTTGGTATTATTCACCTCCTTCCAAAAAATACTATATTAGTGAAAACTCATTATGTAGTGTTCTATACATTTATTTGAGGGTCCTACATCATTTTTTAAGAGCCCGTTTTTAATGTGTTCTAGGTGGAGAAAATTCACAATGATAACCTTGATAATCAAAAACCTCATCAATGAATGGGAATTAATTCTCCATTATGGCTAATTATAAGGGAATATATTTTCTATCCTTTTTCATTTTATGAATTTCATGAAAAGTTGATAAAGACATTACATTCCTCATTCTTATGATCTAGGAAGAATACCCATGTAAATCTAGCAATGTAATAATTAAAAATATACAGTGTTTAACTTTTTCACTAGAAAAACGATTTAGTCTAAAAATATCATGGTGGAAAAGTTCTAAGAATTTATATGATGAAACAATGCATTTAGGTTTATTAAAAATCATGTGTTTCTTTCTATTTTGGAAAGGATCATAAAGTATATTATCTTTAAAACAAATTTTTCAAAGATTTTATACAAGCCAGTTACAGTTGATCTTTACAAGAGAATGAATATTACAATGACCTAGGAATTGATGCCAAAACCAAGAATAATTATCTTGTTCACTTAAACAAATAAAATTTTACCTTCCAAGTGACATTAATTCTATAATATAAACATTTTGAAGATAGGTTGTGTTAAATAATGGTTTTCTTTTTTAATTAAAAAAATTACAAAACCTATTTTTAAAAATAATTTTTAAAACACGGTCACATAATTTACTAACACATAGAAAAGTGTACTTCATTCCTTTAATAAATAAAATATATTTAATAGTAGTAGATTTTGAGAAACCAATAATAAATATAGAGGTAATTTTTCATTTTGAATTGTCTCAAAAGGTGACATCTCCTCCATCAAAATCTTTTTGATGATTGAATTCAGAAAGAACATCACACATATACCTTGAGAAACTTTTATTTATCTACCACCTAGATTCTAAAGTTTTTGAATTTTTATAAAAAAATACAATGAATTTGTATCTTATGGTACCCACATTTTTTGTCCACATATTTTATTTAATAATTATTTTTTAAATCCACATTTTTTGGTATAAGTTTTTTCATTTGAAATATAAAAATAAAGATGAATTATTGTGGGATTACAATGTCTAGAATTTTTATAATTATATTCGTAGACTATATTTCCAACATTATTATTATGGTTAAAAAATTATTTTGTGAAACAACCTTTAAAAATTTAATCTTGTTAGAATTATCAAAAAAATTAAATTGTTTTCAAAAACCATACCCATTTTTATTTTTTACTTGTTTTTAAGAACCTAAAATATTAGTTAAATTTTCTCACCCTTGGGTAAAATGTTAAAGAGTATATTTAAGATCATTAATTTTAAATTATAATGATCAACATTTGGTTGATAATTTATTTTTAAATGAAAACCTCATTTTCCTTTAAAAGTTATCTCTTGATTGGAAAAAGTGAGATTTTTTTTCTTTTTAAGATGTTATTAGTTTGAAGAAAAATAAAAAAACCATTTGAAAGTTAATTTTTTACATTTAGAATATATTCATAAGTTACATATGGGTTAAAATATATTGGTATTTATGAATATGAATAATAAGATGGATGGTGATAAATGTTATACTTAACCTTAATTCCTTCCTTGGCATGTTTTGTGAGACACTTTGGACTTTTGTAACATGATAAATATATTGAAATCGAGTCCACTCTTGTAATCCATGTTAAAACCATTAAAGACTTATTAACTCCCTTATTTTCATTATATTTTCTTTTTAAAGAGAATATCCTTATTTATGTGAATATTCTTTTTATAACCAGAACAATTTGACTTGGTTTTTTTATTTTTCTTCTTTAGGATTTGGTTTGATCTCTTATTTTTCATGTATTTGTCTATAATCTTCATAAAGTTTACAATTTCAAAGACACTCCCGAATGATTGATCATGATATTCATTGATTTAAATTATCCTTTTATTTTTCATGACCTATTTAGAAAACATTTCATATTTTCTATTCAAGTTTATATCAGATTTCATGAGATAACCTATGTGTTCCTTGAAAATTATATTTTTCAAAACATTATCTTGTTAGATCGCATTGACTTTTAGGGACCAAAAACAAGGTAAATCCCAAATTATTTTCTGGGAAATTTTTTTATATAAAGTGTTACTAATATATTTTCAAACATTAAAAATATTAGTTAATGGAGTAAACTTAATAGTGATAGATTAATAAGGATGCATAGAGAAACTCCCAAAGTAATACTCATACAAGTCAAGACTTGTATCTTTAATTTCATTTATACTTTTATGAATAACTTATAATAATTTCAGTATTCCATCTATAGTTTTTCATGAAAAAAATATATTCAAATCATGAACCTCTAAACCACTATTTAGTTGAATCCTAGTTTTTAAATCTAATTCAAAAGAATAAATATAATAAGGAGCCCATTTTTCATCTTTTTTATATGAAATTGTATATTCATGAAAAAAATTATAAATAGGATACCCAATAGTTATTTAAAAACTAAAAATTCTATATTCCAAAAAATAATAATTAGTACCATCAAAAAATGATGAAGGACCAAATAATAATCATTTAGTGCCACCTTGGGTGGTAGAAAAGGCTATTTATAAATTAGATCTTTATATGAATAATAGTATGTTTTTAAATACCCATTTGTAAAAAAAATTACATCATCTATTGGATATATTAAATTCCATACATTATTTTATTAATAGAGTACATTTTAGAAATCATTAATTCATTCCTTTTTATCATATATTCTACTTACTTCTTCCTTGATGGTTATAGGATAATTATGGTCAACTAATAAAAATTCCCCATCCTCATTGAATAGAAAATTATATATTTCTGGTTATTTATCCTCTCTTGAGATGCCACAATGTTCATCTATCTCTATAACATCCTCTACCATGAGGATTTGTAAAATATATTACTATACAAATCCATGTGTTTCTTGAGGTTGGACTTCATTGAAGTCTATCTCTCTCTCCCATTATATCTTTTAGATATATGATCCCTCTCAGGGAATATGGGATTTATATCAACTAAAACAATATTATATTAGGTTTCATATAATAAATATTTCTTTTTTATTTGGAATCATATAAAGATATATATAATTCCTTATGGTGAATGTTTTGTTCTTAAAATAGACTTAATAAATCCTACACAACCCTACACTCAGATCTATGACAAAATTATTTTATTTCCCCACAAAACCTCATATAGAATACCACTTTCTGCTTTAGTAAAAATGTAGTTGAGATTGTGTGCAGATTTTTGTAACAAATATCCCTAAAAGCATAATATAATATCAGAATGAGTCATCAATGATCTCACAATTTCTACCAAGGTGTAGTTCCTAATTTTAGGTACACCAATATATTATGTTTTATAATGAGAATTGAGTTGGGATAGAATCCAAAAATTAAAAGAACAATTAATGAAAACCTGGTTAAGATATTTTTTACTTTGATCTGAGAAAATTATATTTATCATATAAAAACATTTACTCTCAACATAAGACTTTTATTCATTGAATTTTTAAATATGATTCATCTTATACCCCATTAAGTTGATATATCTATATCTACTATAGTAATTAATAGAAAATTTGAAGTATGATAATCCACCCCTTATGTCAACTATAAGTGATCTACGTACATTAGTATGTTCAATTTGAAGAATCTCCATGAAAAATTCATTTGTTCAAATAAATGAGGATTTGGTTATTTTAGTCTATCAGAATGTGTGATAAACACCATGTGGCTTTAGTTCATAGGAATATAGATTCCCATCATGTTTTAATCTAGTTAGGTGTTGTCAATTTACATGACCTATTAGGTGATTCCATAACTAATAGTTATATTGATTTTGTGATCCTAAATCTTTATTGATTTTTAACAAATGGTTTGTGTAAAATAACATATAAATTGAAATTTTTAATTGTTCCTTTCCGTAAAAAATGATTTATTTATAAAATAAACCCAAATTATTTTTCAAATTTTTTTAAAAAAAATTGAATTAAGTATGGAAAAATAAATATTGTTTATAGTAACTAAGGGAAAATAATAATATTATATTAAAACCAAAATCATTTTTTTTTGCATTTTGTGGAGACAGTCTTTAATTAACACAACAACAAATCTTGTTCTATTTTCTTCTCAAAGATCCAGCTAAATATCTTCAATATTATATATTCTATTTAGAACATGTATTTAAATATATATATATATATATTTAAAACACATGAGGTATTTAATAATGAATTTATTGAAATAGATATATTTAAATTTATAACAAATGTAATTAAAGCTCCCATTTATTTTTTGGGTATAGTTTTTCTTTTGGCCATTTTTTCATATGTGAAACAAACATCATAATATTCCCTATCATTACCCTTTATCATACCATTATTGGAGGATATTTTTTATGATGCCACATAATTTTTGTTAATATAAGTTATTTTCTCTTTTTTATTCTTCTTATTAACCATAGGAGTAGAATGATTTGTGTGATTCCTATGAATACTGACATAGTGAAGCAGAGTGAGAACTTATAGGAGAGGATCCTCTATGTTATCCATATTAAAATGTACAAACAAATTGAGAATATCAGAGCGGTTTTGATATAATGATATTAGAACACAATTCATCAGGTAGATGAAAACTTTGAGCTTCTAAAATCTTATTGAAAAAAATGAGTTTGATATGTGAGGCCCAACTAGAACACATTATCCATGTTTTCTCATCAAGTTTGTCTTGTATATATCATAAAATTATTGTCTAGATAAATCATCATAATGATCAAAAATATGATTAATCATTCTATAAGTGTCTATGTTCTCATGAGACATTATATGTTCTCTAGATATGGATGATTGAATGAAAAATTTAACATCCATAACATCATTGTGGTGTCTTTCATAAACATTGGACTCTTAGTCACAATAATCCTTGTTAGAATGATAATGGACTGGGGAATATAGAATTTGATACATCCATTTATATAACAATACCATCCATAATAATCTTAATAAGTCCTATAATTTATTTCTAGTTAGGATATTATCCTTCCAAAAAATTGTTCAGAGGGTTAATGTTTTTGATGAAATTTAGAATTTTCTATAACAATATGAGAGAATAGTATTAGTATTATATTTCATTACTTATGGAAATATAAAAAATTTATTTTATTAGTAGTCTATTATTTTACCCATCATCATACTATACTTGTTATTAAAGGAATTTTTATTTTTTAGATACTATTTTTTCACATTATTTCAAATTTTTATTTTCAAAATCATCAAACTATTATTCATATAAAGAACTATTTTTTAAATATACTTTCTTAACACCCATGGTGGACCCATGTGAAAATTATTGGGTCCTTCTTCATTTTATTATGGTACTAATTATGTTTTTTTGGAATATCTAATGTTTAATTTTCATATAACTATTTCCTATCGAATTATTAAAAAAGTTCGGCATGAATATATTATTTCATCTAAAAATGATGAAAATAAAACCCTTATTGTATCTTTTATATTTAATTATATTTAAAAACTATAATTCAATTAAATAGTTGTTTTTATGTTACTGATTTGAATATTATTTTTTCATGAAATACTATAGATGGAATATATAAATTTTTTGATGTTATTCATAAAAGTAAAAATGAAGTTAAGGAAACTAGTCTTGGCCTATAAAAGTATTACATTGGGAGTTTCTATATGAATTATAATTAATCCACCACTACCATGTTTAATATATTAACTAATATTTTTAATTTTTGAAAAATATATTAGTAACACTATTTATATAAAAAAGTTTCTCAGGAAAATGCTTTGGGTTTTACCAAGTAGTTGGGCTCTAAAAGTCATTGTGATCCAACTAGATAAATATGTAAAAAATAAAAATCTATAGGAACTCATAGTTTATCTCATGAAATTTGATATAAAAATTGATGAAAAATTTAATTTTTCTTCTATCTAGGTCCTGAAAAAATTAAAGCAGAACTACTGTTCTTGTGTACGGCGAACTAGAGCCTCGCGAAATGATGTTGATCATTATTCCTTTTCTACCCCTCATGGTTTGAAATTATGAAGTAAAATTTATTTTTATATTTAATTAATGATAGGTAGGATATATTTATTATTCATTAAATATTATATAATAAATACCTCCATTATTTCCATTTTGTGTATATATGATAATATTGTTTGGGGAAGTGCGGGAAACCACATCCTCAATGTGATATGATTTGTTCACACCATACATGAAAGGTATTATGGATTAGTTTTGTGAGTTTATATGATATATATGAAATAATAATAATACAATAATTATAATATAAACATATAAATATATTTAATTTACTTTCTTTACTTCAATACAATAAAAAAATGAAAACACCATTCATGCGTACGTATAACCTACTATCTCCATGAGCTGTATGTTCCCTTTAATACTTCTATCAAATATAGAATATTTCAAATAAATATATAATGAATATAAATATTAATTATATAATTTTTTACATTTAATAAATATTTATATTAGGATATAAATAAGAGTATCAAGAAATAATAAGTCAAAACTTATTCGAAAAATAATGCAAATATTACCCGAAGCATAACATTAACATGGAGTTGTTAATAAATAGATAATATAAATTCATAACCATATAATTTATGGTATTATTTATAATACTATATTTATGTAATAGATTTATAAAAAAGATATATTTTATATTATGGAGTATTGATCTTCTACGAAGATATTCATGACTTATGGTAAGAGAATTCAATATATCTTTTTTTCATGAGATACATGCCTTATTCACAACTCATTTTATTTGTGTGGTTTGTATAATACCCCTGGATGAATTATGTGAAAATCATAATTAAATTTATGGTTATTTACTTGTCCATTTTATGATATTTATTTTATAGGTTCTAAGATTCAAATGATATGAAATCAATTAACTAATTCAGTCTCAATTTTCCTTCTATGAGACACATGCCATGTTATGCACCTATATTTTTCTATGATGTGTATATAATACCTATTACCTATTGTATCATAAATATACATATTTTAATTATGTTTTAATATTCATATTATATGATTAGTTTCTTTTTATTTTGATTCAGTGTTACTAAAGTAGTAATCGTTTGTTGAAACAATATCATTGTTTATCAAGATTGGTAATGATTATACTTCCATTAATAAAATATTATGATCCATCTCTCAAGAAAACTCATTAAATTTAATCTCCTATAGTTATAAATAATATATTCATATTTTAGTACTATTTAAAATATTTTTTACTTAATATAATTAATAAAATGTTTTTATGAATATCTGATTGTATTTATCCTTTCATTCAGAAATCATTGTTCTTTCAAAACCATATTTTCTAAAAAAAAATTAAAAAAATGTTTTTCTGTTGTCCTATGATGTTTAAAGGAAATTTTTACCAGTGTTTTATTATTATAAAAAATGTGTTTAAAATGAATATTCATGTCTTTTTTCCGATCAAGTCCCTTTTTTAAACTTTTAATGTGCGAAAAGGAATATTCTACATATATGGACATACCCACCATCAATAACATCATTTATATTTATATATATATTTATTTAAATATATGAATTAAAAATAATTTCTACGATTTAATATGTTTAGGTGGATATTTGTGATGATAATGGAACTTGAATTATTGTGGTGTCTATTAAAGATTATCTCCACAGGTTGCTGACTAAAATGATTTGGGTTTTAAAATATTATTATTATGTTCCCTAATTTACTAAAAATATTATTTATTTTTCTATACTTAATTCAATTGTTCTTTTTTAATGTTTAAAGTAATTTTTGTTTATTTTACAAAGAAATAATTTTTTTATAGAATAAAACATTGAAAAATTTGATTTTATGTGTTATATTACATAACCCATTTGATAGAAATCAATAATAAATCCGAATCAAAAGAAAAATATAATTATTAATTATGGAATCACCTAATAGGTCTTTTAAATGGACAAAACATGACTAGATTAAAACATGATGGGTATTTAGATTCCTATGAACTAAATCCACATGGTGTTTATCAAGAATTCTGATACATAAAAATAACAATGTTCTCATTTAGTAGAAAAAATAAATTGTTCATAGAGATTCTTAAAATGGAACATATTAATGTATGTAGATATTTTCTATAAGGGTCTGACTATAAACATTGTATAATCTTTAATTAAGTTAAAAATTCACATCGAGGATCTTTTCATTTTTAGGGATTTAATGAATTGGGTCATAACATATACATAACAACTTGATTATTACATGTAGACACTTCTATAAAAGTATCCATTTTTTCATAGAATAAGAAATCTTGAAGAAAGAGCCATGTATAGTTCCAAGTTTTATACAACAGGAATTTTCCTTAATCTCAACCTTAACCCTATTCATCTTTAAGTCATATGAAAAACATTTCAAAAAAACATGGGATGAGAATAAAAACTCATTAAGGGTTATAAAAGAAGGAAATAAAACATTAGTCCATTAATACATACATGTCAATGAAATAATACTTTTCAATCATCAATATAACACACCAGATCATTTGATTAATGAATAACATGTGTAAATCATAAATCATAAAGGTAACTTGTGGCAGACATTACATACCTACATTGTAGCCTTTATAGCTATATAGGGAGTTACGCTTGGAATACACATCTTATTACATTCCATAAATACTGTAAGAGAAACATTAATGTTTACCTTTTTCACGTTACCTAATTCATTAGAGATCTATCTCAGACTCACCCACCCTTAGTTTATCAGGGAACCACTCGTATATGTAATCAATTCCCAAGAACCATAACCTATTCACAACACATAAAACAAACGTAAAGTAAATATAACATTTCCACATTGAAATCATAATACATCATTTAAATAAACTGACATAATCAATCCATTATTATAAACATTTTCAATACAAAAGTATAAAATAAGAGTATATGGTATTTATTTTCCTTTTTAAAAAAACATTACGGCTTTTTAAGGAAGTCAATGATCAAATAATGCTCGTGGCGGCAGAAAGGTCTTTGTCACTATGTACATTAAAAATAAACTTTATTTTTCTTCTATTTAGTAAAATGATTCATAGAAAAAATATTCTATTCGAATTAAATTAAAATTCAAATGTGTTTATACACCATTTAAAATAATGTCTTGTATAATTCAAAATATGCCTCAATGAAAGGAGATTGGGATGATGTCCATTACAAAGAACATTTTGTAAATAAAATATATCAATTATGTGTATTCACTATAAATACACATAAAGAAAGTGTAAATACAAAATAATATATCAATATTAATTTGTAACATAATCATAGCATGACATAAACAAGAAGCATAAGATCAACCAAATGAATGGAAATTGGGTTAAGAGGTTCCCTTAACTCGTGTCTGAATTGACTCGTTCATTCTTTAATCTCATAAATAATAAATGAAAGTTAATTTCTACTTTCTTAAGAACCTTTTTCATGTTTATTATTATTTTTATATCACTTATTGCCATGTTATAAACATTATGTAATCTTTTAAGTTAATAAGGGTCATTTTATTGATATTTTGTACTTGAGTCAAAAATGAACTTCTTATATAACAAGATGTCCATGTGGTCCAAATTATATTATCTCTAGAATGATATTCATTATTTATAAATCATATATACCATATATATCTATTATATTTATATATTTATAATAGTACATCACATTTGTATATAAGAAATGAAATGCATCGTTTATGGAGACGATAAGTTGTACGTACGCATAAACACTACTTTCATTTCTATTTCATATTTTAATAGAATGAAAACATAATTAACCATAGTTATATTATAATTTCAGTATAATATCATATATCATTTCATTAACTACATCCTTTATACATCCCACAAATGTCATGAACGAGTAATATCACTTTGAGGGGGTGGTAGTCTACACTTCCTCAAATGAAATTATCATGTTTACCCATTATGGAAACCATAAAGGGATGCTATAAATGAAAAATAAATAAGTATAGAGACAATATAAATATAATATATATTTACTATAAATACAGTTCCATCATAATGGCCACCATGATAGGTGGTTGGAGATATTTGAACAATCATCATTTCGTGAGGCATTAGTTCACCGTCCAAAGAAATAGTATGTTTGTAACCATTAGATGAAGCTGTGTGGAAGTGTAGATTGAATACATCTCATAAAACAACCTACTATATTGAGGATACTGGTTTTGTCATTAGATAAAGGAATAAAGAGAGTTTAGGGGGTTGGAAAAGTAAAATAAATCAAAAGAACATAAGAGAAGATGTTACCATTAAATCGGGTATCTCCTTTTGGTTTGAACCAAAAAGATTACTTGAATTGCCTTATCCATAGGGGAAGTCTTATAGGAGTGAAGGAGGGATTTAGGGAGCTTATATGGGAATATGATGGACGATCCAGGAACATTAGAGGTGTGGGTAATGGGTTAGAGGTTATGGCTTTTTATAAGGCGGAGGAGCGACTCATTAGGAAAGTTTGAATATATTATTTTTGTATATAATTATTTTTGGTTTATAAAGGTACAAAACATTTTTAGTTAAACAATAAGTTGTATATAAGTCCAAAAAAATTAACCCATAAGAATTTGAAAGGATTTGTTTATTTTTTTAAATATTATAATCTAATTTATTTAAATAAGCCATTAATAAGGTAATCATTGTATCGTCATTGTGTCATAAATAATTTTTCTATTCAATGTCTAAAAATTACAAATAAAATAAAATTATTTTGGAAATATTTTTATCCATTATATAGGTATTTATAGTTGAAGAGATAAAATATATTACCCCAGGTAAAAATTCATTTACTAATAGATATATATTTATGTCATTTTTTTCTTTAGTTGAAATTAATTAATATAGTGTGTCATTATCATTCCTAAGTGGATCCATGGGGTCCCCAAATAGACAAAAGTATTCCCATGGTTGGTAATGTATCATCAAATAGTTTTAAGGCAAGTTTAAGGGTTATTTAGTATTATTATAATATTATTTTTCCCCCTTTTTTACAAGATTTACCCTTTAATCGTTAGAAATAAATTATTTACTAATGTAAATATTCACAATGTCTAAAAAAAAGTTCCCAATTTACACAATTGGGACCTCCTGATTACAAATATGGAATCCATTTTTGAAAATTCAAATCACATAATTGGAGTAAATTAATTTAAAATTAATTCCCACTTTCAAAACAAAAAGTGTGTTTTTATGAAATAATAACTATCAAAATATTGGCAATTCATTATGACAAATTTCAAAGTAAAATTTCATAAAATGACCAAAATTGGATTAAATGGATGAAATATAATATAATTAAACTTTAAAACCAATAAAAAATATAATCTTACCATATAAATAAATTATATTAGAAGGTAGTTTTGAAATAAAATACATTATTTTTCACTATTTCATTAAAAATAAACATTATCAGGAAAATAACAAAATCTCATTCAGAGTAAATTTTAATGTACCAATTCAATATAAGAATATTAATTTGTCAAATATAACATATAAAAGTGACAAAAACTATATTTAAAAATTGTTTTCCATCAAAAGGCGTTAAAATGACCCTTTTTAGAATATTAGAGTATTTATGACTAAATTTGGATTTTCTTATTTTAAGCCTATAAAATTAATTCGATAAATGGAAAATCATTTAAAAAATGTATAATCATATTGAATTTAGTTCTGTTAATTCCCTCCAATATAATGGTTGTGAGTTAACTATAATTTAAAATAATATTATATTATTATTTTTCAGTATGACTCAGTCTTGTTTGCAACATAAGATTTCAAAGAAACTTGTTGTTGCGTGTCGAGTATGCCATAAAACATAGCATCCCATTTAAAATAAAATTAATATTTAATTAAAAATATTAATAAATACAAAAGGTTCAAATTCATTATTTACATGGGATGTTACATCCTTCCCCCTTTTGGAAATTTTGGCCCCGTAATTTTATTCACTTATCAAATAAGTGGGGGTATTTATCCCTCATGGAATTTTTAGATTCCCAAGTTTCCTCTTCAACCATATGGGTTTTCCATAAAACAATTACCCAAGGAATTACCTTATTTTTCGACACATTCTCTCTACGATCAAGAATATGGATTACTTGTTCATCATAAGAGAGATTATATTCCAACTGAACTACCTCTGGGCTCAGAACATAAGAAGTATCTGGAATATACTTTATCAACATTTAAACATGAAAAAAAAAATTATGTACCTAGGATAAACATGTAGGTAAAGCTACTATGTAAGAAAATGATCCAACTTTATCCAAGATTTCCTAGGGTCCAATGAACCACATGCTCAGTTTTCCCTTTATTCTAAAACACAACACACTTTTCCATAGAGAAACTTTGAGAAAGACATGATCACCTACTTCAAATAAATGATCCTTCCTCCAGTTATCCACACAACGTTTCTGACGGCTCTAAGTTGTTCTCATGTGATTCAGAATCAATTTAACTTTTCCTTCCATATCTTCTACTAATTAGGGTCCTATCAACTTCTATTCACCTACATCATCACTAAAATCTGGAATTCGACACTACTTCCCATATAATGCCTCAAATGGAGCCATCTGTATACTGGAATAAAAACTATTATTATATGAAAACTCAACAAAAGAAAGATGTTGGTCCCAACATCCCTAGTAATCCTTCGAATAAGAACGTATCATATCCTCCAAGGTCTGTATTGTTCGTTCTGACTGCCCATCTGATTGGGATGAAAAGTTGTACTAAAATTTATTTCAGCACCCAATGACTTTTGAAGGCCTTTCTAAAAGATAAAAGTAAACATCGGATCACGATTAGATACAATGGAGAGGGGAACTCCATGAACCCTGACTATCTCTTCAACATACAATAGAGAAAGTTGATATCGAGAAAAATTATCTCAAATAGGAATGAAAAGAGAAGCTTTATTCAATCCGTCAACAATAACCTAGATTGCATTATTACATTGGGATATCTTTGGTAATCCCAGAACAAAGTCCATGAATATATTTTTCCATTTTCACTCTAGCACCAGTAAAGGCTAAATCATCCCTTTCCCTAACTGTCGCTCTACTTTAACCTATTGACAAGTCAAACATTTCAGAGTAATTTCAGCAATATCCCTCTTCATTCCATCCCACCAATAATACTCATCAAGATCTATGTACATCATATTACCTCCATAATTAACTGAAAATGAAGAACTATACACTTCACATTACAACAATTTCATTAAATGTGAATCAAAAGGCCCACATTATCACTTTACTAATCTCAAAATACAATAATTATCGATATTAAATTCATGAAACATACCCTTCTAAACCAACTCTACCATTTTCTATAACTCGATGTCTTCCTTCTGTGATTTTTTAATTCTAACTAATAGAGATGATTTCACTGACACCTGAAAAAAAAAACAAAGGAATTTTCTACTTCAATAACTTCTATGATAATGTTCAAAAAATATTTACATGAAATATCTTATTCCAAATGTAACAAGGTTAATGTAGCATTACTTTTTTGACTCAAATCATCATCTACTTTATTTTCCTTTCCTATATGGTAATGAATCATGCAATTATAATACTTGATTAATCCTATCCATATTCTCTGTCTCTTACTCAATTCATTCTGAGTGAATATATACTTTAAACTTTTTTGGTCAGTATATATTTCACATTTTATTCCATACATATGATGCCTCAATATTTTTAATGAAAAAACAACAACAGATTATTCCAAATCACGTGTAGGATAATTTAAGTCATGAGTTTTCAACAAATGTGACGAATAATCAATTACCTGATCATTTTTCAAAAGGACACAACCAATTCCTTTCAATGAAGCATCAAAGTAGATAAAAAAATCCCAATATCTGGAAGGTAATTCCAAAATAAGGGAATTCACCGGTCTTCTTTTCTATTCCTGAAAACAATAAACACATTCTTTTGTCCAAATGAACATAACACCATTTCTAGTTAACTTAGTCTGTTGGATAGATAACTGTGAAAAAGTTTCAACAAACATCCATTAATAACCTACCAAACCAAGAAAACTATAGATCTCAGTAATATTTGTGGGTCTTGGCCACTCTTCGAAAACTTTTGTTTTAGCCGGATAACCTATTATGCAATTTTTTCAAATAATATGACCAAGGAATGAATTTTTTTATAATGAAAATTCACACATTTTGAATTTTCCATATTGTCTCTTTTCATTTAATGTTTTAAAGACAACCCTTAAATGACTTTCAGGTTCCTCTTTACTTTTGGAATAAACCAAAATATCATCTATAAACACAACCACCAAATTTCACCTGAATAAACTGATCCATCACTGCATCAAACTATTGAATTTTTATTTTGACCATCTCAGGATGCTGATTGGATGGTCATTTCCCTCTATATTCTTTCCCAACACAACTGCCCAATTTTCTCTATAAAACACCATTATCCACACAAAAATAACTTAGGAAAAGCAACAAGGTAATCTATAAATTCTATATAATTTCAATAATAACATAAATTAATTTATGGATATTACTTTAACAATACCCTAACTCCTAAAGTAGTCTAAACTGACATCTAAAACCAACAATAAAGACCCAAACATAAACATTTCATACTCTTAAATTAATTTAATAATTCACATTGAGGTTCTTTTCACGTATAGTTCTTTAGATCATTAGGTCATAACATATACATCAAAACTTGAATACTACATGTAGACACATCTAAAGAGTATCCATTTTTTTATAGAGTAACAACTCTTAAAAGAAGAGCCATGTCTAGTTCCATATTTTAGACATCTTGACTTTTTTTTGATCCCATCCTTGACCCTATTCATCTTTAAGTCCAATGAAAAATATTTAAAAATGGGATGATCATAAAAATCTAAGTAAAGGTTATAAAATAAGGAAAGAAAACATTAGTCCATTAATACATACTTGTTAATGAAATAATACTTTTCAATCTTTAACATACCACACAATATCATAAGATTTATGAATAACACATGGAAAACATAAATCATAAATGTAACTTGAGGAAAACATAACGCACATACATTGTAGCCTTCAAAACTACACAGGGAGTTACGTTTTGAAAACCCATCATAATTTATTCTTTAAATTTATAAGTAGAAACATTAATATTTACCTTCATCAAGTTACCCAATGCATTAGAGAGCTATCTTAGGCTCACCCACCCTCAGTTTATCATAGAACCACCGTTATATGTAAACAATGCCCAAGAACCGTAACATATTCCCAACACATAAAACAAAAATAAATGAAATATAACATTTCCACATTATAATCACAATAGGTTTAGGACATGTTTAAGGGTAATTTAATATTATTATAATATTATTTTTCACCCATATTTACCATATTTACTCTTTAACTATGGTAAATAAAATATTTACTCATCAAAATATTCATAATGTTTAAAAATAAAAGTTACTTATTAAAAAATATTGGACCTCTGGATTCCGAATATGGAATATATTTTTCCAAATTCTAAAAAAATAAGTGGCAGAAATAAATTTAAAATAAATTCTTATTGTCAAAACAAAAAACGGTGTTTTTATGAAATAATAACTAACCAAATATTCACAGTTGTTTATGTCCAATTTCTATGTGAAATTACTTCCAATGATGAACATTGGATTAAATGGTAAAAATATAATATAATTACACATTAAATAAAATTAAAAAATATAATCTAACCATATAAATAAATTATATTTAAATGAAGTTTTGAATTAAAATATAGTATTTTTCACTATTTCATTAAAAAATGAACATTATCATAAAAATACCAAAATTTCTTCCAAATTAAATTTCTATATCCCGATTCAATATTAAAATATTATATTTTCATATAGAATATATAAATGTGACAAAAACTAGATTTGAAAATAGTTCTCCATCAAAAGGTGGCAAATCAACCATTTAAAGAATATAAGAGTATTTTGGCTTAAAATTGCATTATTTTTTATTTTAAGCATATATAATTTATTTGATAAATGTAAAACATTTAACAAAATGTATAATCATAATGTAGTAAGTTATGTTCATTCCAGTCAAAACAACGGCTGAGTTAACTACCATTTAAAAAATATTATATTATTATTTTTCAGTATAACTCAACCTTGTGTGCAACATTAAATTTCAAAGAAACCCGTTATTGTGTGTTGGGTATGCCATAGAACATAGCATCCCATTTAAATTATAATTAATTTATTATTCACAATTATTAATAAATATGAATATGTTACATTCTTTATTTACATGGCATGTTACAATTTCCATATTACACAAGGGGTGGATACTCAAACATCATAATATGAGCCAATGACTATAGTAGATATGGATATGTCAACCTAATGGGGTATAAGAAGAATTATATTTTGAAATTCAATGAATAAAAGAATTATCTTGAGAGTAAAATTTGTTAGATGATAAATAAAATTAACTCAAATGAAAGAAAAAAAATATCATAACTAGGAGTTCATTTATTGTGATTTTGATTTATGGATTCTGTCACAACTCACTTATCATTATAAAACATAATAGAATGGTCTATGTTAAATGAGTAGATGCCCACTATTGGACATTGTGAGATCATTGATAACTCATTACAATCTTCTATTATCCTTTTGGGTATATTTTTACAAAAACCATCACACAATCTAAACATAATTTTACCTAAATCAACAAATGGTATTCAATGTGAGGTTTTTTAGGTAAATAATTTTTTTTCACCGAATTGAGTGTAGGATTTTGTGGCATTTATTAATTCTATTTCAAGTACTAAACATTCCCCATAAGGCAATAAGTGTATCTTTATATGATTTCCCATGAAAACAAGGGGTTATTTATTATAATAACCATATGATAATAATGTTTTGGTTGATATACATCCCAAATTCCATGACAGGTATCATATATCTAATAGAGATAATGGGAGAGAGATAATTCAATGTAGTCCAATCTTAAGATACACATGGATTTTAAAAGGAATAGATTCTAAAAATACTTAGGGTACAAGATGTTATAGAGACACATAGACTTTGTGGTAGTTCAAGAGAGGTTATATAACCTGAAATATATAGTTTTATAGTCACTAAGAATGGTTAATTGTTGTTATTTTATAATAATTATCATATAGCCAACAAGGAATAAGTATGTATAATATAAGATTAAAAAAGTAAAGAATTAAGGATTTATATAAAGGGTTATATATATAAAAACTATGTGTGGAATTTGATATATCCTATAATTGATGTAAATCTGGTTGTTTACAAATGGGTATTCAAAAGGAAACTATACATAAATGGAAAAATCAGTACATATAAGGGCTGATTGGTTGTTAAAGGGTTTATAAAATGTCAATCCATTGTCTATTATGAAACATTTCAATATGTTCTATGCTAAATTATATTAAAATTCTTCTTTCCATAGAATCCTTCCATGATAATGAGGTTTTGATCATGGATTTCAATACAAATTTCATAATCGAACATTTTGAAAGATTCCTATATGGAAAAACCTCTAAGGGTTAATGACTTAAAATCATTCTAATAAGGTATAAAAGTTACATAAATCCATTTATCAGTAAATATAACCATCCTGGCCATGGGAAATTTTGTTTGGCGTATTCATAATAAAATTTAGATTCATAAATAATAAAACTGATCTTTGTGTCTAACAAAATTTTTAGTGGGAGTGGTCATTTTCCAGGTAGTATATGTTGATAACATATTACTTTAGGAAATTACATGCCAGCCTTATAGTTGATTAAGATTTAGTTAAATATTTTTTTCTCTATGATGGACTTTGGAGAATTATCACATATCCTTGGGATCAACTTCCATCATGATATATCCAAGAGGCTTCTTGGACTATGTCAAATTACTTACCTTAATAATATATGAAATATATTTTATATTAAAAAAAGTGGGTATTATTACTAATGTTACAAGGAATTAATCATTTCAAGAATATATATCCTAAAACACATGAGTAGAGAGAGAAGATGGAAAATATCATAAACACCTCATCGATTGGATCTATCATTCATGCTATTTTATGTACTATTATAAATGTCAACAAATTCATAAGAGTGGTATGAATATATCAATATAACCTAGGTGACCACTGTTAGATGGAGTTTTATACTATGCTTAAATATATTGATCATGGAAACGATATGTTCTTATTCAATAGAGTACATAAGGAACAATTCAATAGGGAATATACATATGCTAGTTTTCAAATGGATTAAGATAATTTGAAATTTTAATCATGATACATCTTCACTCTCAATGCTAGTTTTTTGAGATATAATATCTAGAAAAATGTAATTTTTATCGATTCTACAGCATAGATAAATTCTATTATCAATTTCAGTATATCCAAGACAGAAATTTGGATAAAAAAATCATTTATGTGCTTGATATGGATTCTCTCTATAAAGTTACTATCACACTATATTGGGAATATACTACAGTGGGGGCTATTATAAAGAATCCAAGGTCACGTTATCAGAGGAATCACATACTTTGTAAATATAATATCTTGAAGGATTTTTGATAGAGAGGCTAAGTCACAATTAGTAGAGTTTCCATAGAGGAAAATGTGGTGAACTCCTTAAATAATGGATTAACATAACAAAAACATGGTCATCATGTGAGAATTAGTAGGATGAAAATTATTAATAATTTAATCTAGTCTATGTAAGATTATATTGGAGTTGGTATACTATAATCATTTTTTTCCTTTGGAACCCACATATATTTTTATAAGTGAATTTTGATTAAGTATTTTAATATATATTTTAGATTTTTATGTGAATTTAATTTTATAATGTGTTTGAGTTTCTATCGCATTGAAAAGGTCATGAAAGTTCCGCACAATGATGATAAATTTGAAATGCTTTAATGATATTATGGAATATTAGTCCACATTTAGATGAAATTCTATGATGGGACACATAGTCTGTTGACTTCCAAGTTCAATTACTTATAAGAGGATGAGACTTCATCTCATGAAGATAACACTTGGTAATCTATAATTTTGAATATTATGAGAACATACCCGCCTATAGGAAGTCAACATGTTTATATATCAGTAGGTTTTCATGTCTTCAAGTATATGTAATGATTTTTTGATATTAAAATTATTATTAATTCATATCATGAGTCCCATACATATATGTATTTCTATAAACTATGACACCATGTACTCATGAAAAATTTGGATATATTGGGGTTTCATGAGTGCTATGTTATTAATTGGTAAGTTAGTGAAGTATTTTTCCCTTCCATATTAATGTAAGTTGATATCTACTACCATTTAATAATATAGAAATATAAAGTTAAAATATATGGACATGGGTTGTTGATGATTTTTTCATATATTGAGGATTTTGGAATTTTTTTATCATAAATATTTTTATAAGGGGAACACCTTCGAGATAGTTCTACTCTCAAGGCCATGAATGTGTTATGATTACATTTTGAACACGAAACAGATGGTTATTGAGTTTTCAAGGAAGGTGGTAAAATTTGAGGTTATGGATGTTTTGGATCTTGGTATAATATTAAGACGTTAATTGTTTTTGTTATAATGTTTTGTGGATTGAATGAGAAAATTTATACAAGAGGTTTCACAGTGAAAGAAAATCATGAGGTAAAAATTCATCCAACTAGGGTTTATGAAGGAAATATGCATACTCAACATGAGAACTCTCAAAATAATGGATATGTGGAAGAAATGAAAACCCCATTAGATGAAATCAATCTTAAAAAATAAAAAAAATTAACATACAAAAACCAAATAAGGGGGTGAGTTAACCATATAAATATTTAAAAAAAACATGATTTAATGTCAATTAAGAGTTAAAATTAAACAAAATATGAATTAAATTCCACTACCCATATCTATGGGTCATGAGAAATTAATATTCATCATGCCACAAAAATAATATCATTTTCCACTAATAGGAAGAACTATCACCAATAAGAAACCCTTTTCATTGACATGTATCTATAAAAATAACGTATACTTGTACACATTTGGTTCATGTGGGGTATGAGCAAAACAAGACATGTAAAATCTCTCCAAATATTTCATAAGAAGACTTTATTAAACAAAAAATCATTATAGTTTGGAAAAAAACTTGTAAAAGTTTTATTTTAATATTTTAAATACAAGAAGAAAACATAAGTTTCAAAATATAATGAAGAATCCATGAAACTGGGTAATTTAGAATTGTCCCCACGGAGTATCCCTAAGATATCAAAGGTCCATGGAATCTAGGATCTTCATAAAACTCTATCATTAAACCTATTAAAGAACAAACATATGTCTTTATTAGGTAAAATAATCTTAAATCCTAGAAAATGTGACTACCATAACAAGTGATACCCAATTATATATCATTAAGGTATTTAATTATTGTTAAAATTTGAGAAAAATACTTAAGATAGAATACAATGCATCGTAATTATTTTCTAATTCATCCCAACTAAATATATAGGATCCCATTTTTAACCCCCTTTTGAATGAAATATAATTCATTAATCAAAACCAATTCTATTTTAGATGTTCCTTTCAACAAACACAACATGATAAATCCATCATTTCATTCCATACAAGCCACATTAAACACAAAATCCATATGAAAACAATTTAAAAATAGTTATGAAACATATATAAACTTTTAAAATAGATACAACATGTTTTAAAATAATGTAATACATACATTGACAATAAGAAACAAATTGAGGTTTATAAAATAAAACTGACCTATTAAATAATCTACTTTATTAATAAAACCACTTATAACCCGGTGGAATCCACTAGTGAAAAAGATAAAGGGACACAAGAAGTGAATGGAAGACCCTAAAAAGTAATAACCCAGTCTTCAGGTTTAAATAACATGAATCCTGGGTCTATATGACCTCATGGTAGAAATAAATCACAATAAAGGATGAGACTTGGACAAGATAAGTGGTGTGGAACCTCATAAATGAAGTTTATATTAATGAATATATAAAAAATCTACCAAAAAACATGATATAAAGGGGGAGGCTCAACATTAAAGGGGAAATAAAAGACATTTATAAGGTAGAATAATTTTGTAGGTGTTAATAACACATTTGGATAGAATATACTTTTGTTATTTGAAAAATCTAGGCAGACCACATGGTTTGGCCACACAATTTACATAATATAGTGCCAACTATGGGGGTCAAATTGGACACACCTAGTGAGTCTCATGGTTTGGAAAAAATTTTAGGAAAAAAATCCACTAATTGTGTGAATCACTTGTATTAATAACTATATAATGTTTAATGTTTGATAGCACTATTCAAACTAATTGGTTGTCAACCGTACAATAGTTCCCATTACACTGTTTTCTATAAAAATCAATGAAAAACCTAATAAAAATGGTATGAATAAGAAATAATAAATAATTCCATTTCATCATTAAGATAAAACCTTGGTGTAAAAATATAATGTCTTCAATAGCATAAATCATGAACAACTGGAGACAGCTCTAAATCGTGCGTCGGGTAGTTCCTCTCCTGTGGCCTCAACTACCGAGACTCGTATGCAAAAACCCCTTCTCCCTAAATAAGCATTGCTCCTAGACAAAGACATGATGAATCATATGTAATGACCCGTAAAATTCAAGGGAAATTTTTTCTTAATTTTCTTTGGAATTTTACAAGAGCGCAGTTTCTGACGGCACCTGATTCCGAGGCCCGGTGTGCCCGGAATCAAATTCCGAAGTTTGGCTTGGGTACGTTCAGTGAACGAACGAGCGGAAATTTCTAACTTTTGAACCGGTGCCCGGAATCGAATTCCGAGGGCACCGATGAACTCGCAACGCCGATATTCTCTTAAAGAGACCTTTTTCGAGGTTTCATTTTATGCGGGATGAAAGTTAGTTTTGGGGGAAATTAGAAGAAGTTAAATAAATTGTGGAACATAATTTATTTTTAACTATGTTGGTTATTTCCTCCCAAAGGGAGTTAGAGGTGGGACCCACACCACATAACCTCCCTTGAGAGGATTATGTGTGGTGGGGCCCACACGAGCCCTAACTCTTCAACTTCCCTTAAACTCCCCAATAACTCCACTCTAATTAATCTTGACAACATGTGTTATTAATTAAGATGAGTTATTGAATTTCAATCTTTTGAAATTCAAAGAGGTTAGAATGTGTGAATAAAATAAAGCTTAGACTTATTTTATTTTGGTTAGTATCTTTTTCCACCTTGAGTGGATTGGGAGGCATTCTTCATCTTCTTCAACCTTGATGAAGAATGCGAGGAACACTTAGGCTCCAATGAAGAACGCCGTCACCATAAGAAGAGAAAGACGTGTCGTCTCTTATTTTCTTCGTAGCCGGTGTGTTTCCGAGATCGACGGTGCCACTTCTTTAGATCTTATTCCTGTGTCAACGAAAGAAGACGCCGCTTCCTCCTCGGGCTTTCTCCGTCAGCTTACGAAGCTTCTCCAGCGACGCTACCTCTTCGGACGCACCTCGACGTCAATGGAATCGATGTTCGATTCCCGCGACGCCCGACCTCCGAGACGCTGGTCTTCCATGGCTTGTTGATGTGCTCCGCTCTTGAAACCGAGGTAGGGGATTATTGTTATTTTATTTAATTATTTCTGTTCTTGATTCTAGCATGTCGAACTTCGAGGATAAATGACTAAATGTTATATTTTAATGAGAGGGGGGTCGGACCACACAAACATGGCTGAACCCCCCTCCTATGTTCATGTTTGTTTCCTTGCGGATGGAATGGGATGGCGTGGTGTCGTCGCACCACGTGGGAATCGCACGTCAAGTATTGTGCGGCGTCGTCGCGCCGCGCCGTGGAAAGAAATTCAAGAACGTGACGTCGTCGCGCCGTGTCAAAGGAAATCGAAGGCGCCACGGCCAGAGTAGGGCCGCGGCAGAGGGGCGCGGTGCCGTCGCACTGCACCGGACGATAAGGGTCGTGGCCGGTTCCGGGCCGCGGCGGAGCTTGGTGACTGGCGGCCAGCCGGGCCACCGGTGTCGGAGCCAGAAAGGGACTGGCCACTGCCGGTCCCATCGAGGAGGAGCCGGCTGGCCAGGTTGGGCCGGCCGGAAATGGGGAAGGCCGGGGGAATTAAATTCCCCCGGCCAGTTGAACGCCCCCCCATTATGGGGGGGGGGGGGTTACAAAGGGGGGCAGACGCCCCCCGTTTTTTGAATCAGCTCAGCCGAAGCCAAGCTGGCAGCGCGCCCAGCGCGCAGCGCTGAGCCGGACCGGCGCCTGGCCGGTTTGCCAGGCAGGGCCGGGCCGCGCCGGGCCGGGCCGACCCTGTTCAGGCCAGCCGGGGGGGTCTCCGGCCGGGTAGGCCCGGGCCCGAAACCCCCGATACCGAACTGTTTATGTTCAAATGCCCATAACTCGGGCTACGGACCTCCAAACTATGCGCCGTCAGTGGCGATGTGATCCTTGGATCGAGACGGTCGTTTTGGTATATCGAACTCAAGGTTTTGGGATACTTTGAGTTCGGCCGGGTTGGGTCGTATACGAAACCAACCGGGCCCTCGGAGCGGAAACCCTCATATCTTGAGCTACGGACGTCCGATTGACGTGCCATCAGCTTTGTTGAGTTCCTCTTAGAGATAAGGATCTTTTGGCATACTCTTCCTGAGGTTTGGACGCAGGTGGAGTATTGTCGGGTTGGATTTTCCTTAAAAACCAACCTCGCCCCTGGAACGAAAAAGCCAATAACTCTCAGACCGGACGTCTGATTGACGCGCTGTCTGTTGCGTTGAGTTCCTGTTGACGGTACAGAACTTTTGGATACATCAACTCTGTACTATGTGACAGTTGATGTAACATCCTCTCGGCTCGTGGAGCGGACCCTCCCGAACGAGCTTGTTGTGTGCGGGAACCCTAGAGCTGGTTGCGACTGCTACTGCGACTGCTACTGTGACTGCGACGCTGACTGTGCAGAGATCCTCAGTGGATCCGACAACGAAGACTACAACACTCATCGATCCTGTGTGGATTAGTGCTACCGATCCTGTGTAGGTCCGATCCTGTGTGGGTCAGCGCTCAGCGGTCCTGTGTGAACAAGCGCCTACAGATCCTGTGTGGGTTCGATCCTGTGTGGGTCTTTGCGGGGGTTAGTACCTATCGATCCTTTGTGGGTCTGACGACTTAGATGGATCAGTGATCATCTCTATCGTCTTCGAAGATGTATACCTGTGTGAGCTAAATCCTATTTGCTTTCCTGTGTGGATTGTGTTGTAATATCCTGTGTGGATTACGTTTGGGTTCCTGTGTGGAATACGTAAACTTTCCTGTGTGGACTGAGTTGTACTTGGGCTCGGAGGTTGGAGCGTATTGGAATTGATGACTTAGGTATATGTATGGGCATATACCTAAGCAGTGTCGGTTGTTACTTCGTGATTGTATCATTATTTTGTGGATTATCCTTTGTGGATTTTGGGAGACCTTCGGGGCTCTTGGGGTCCCTACTGAGTAGCTTATACTCAACCCCTGCACGGGCTATGCCCGCACTACGTTGTGTTGGTTGCAGACGACGGACAGCGTTGATCGTGGTTGAGGCTTGCAGAGCAGGACGGTACCTGGAGGTGGACCACTGGGCGGGATGTGCCTGGAGTGGACGGCGGGACCCGAGGAGCAGTGGAGCTATCTGTACCCACCCTTCAGGTGGGATTTCCAGTGGACAGCTCGGTGTAGAGGCTTTTACTTTACAGTTACTATTTTCCCTTTCGAGTTGTACTTTACTTTCAGTTTGGGTTTGTATACTGGCCCATTTACTTTTCCGCACTTTCAGTTGTACTTTGTTTTTACTTAGTGTTTACTTTTCCACTTGCTTACTCTGTGGTGCTTGTTTACTTTACAAAGGCAATGCCTTCCCTTTTTACCGGGATTTACGCCTTGGTGCTAGTCGCCAGCCCCTGGTCTATGGAAGGCGGGCTTGGGGTAGTCACGGCACGGGCCCCGAGGATGGGTCGTGACAAATTGGTATCAGAGGAGTTCGGTTCTACCGTGAACTCTGATCTTTTCTATGTAAAGAAATAGTGTTTAGCGTATTGAGTGTGGTTATCAGTCCAGGGAGTCCAGTGTTGGTGTGGCGGCCGACGTATCCGTACAGAAGGACCCTGACTTCTGATTTCCGACTTAATGCACGAAAACATTGATTGCGTGTGTGTTTCAAGTTTTCTTTGTGATTACTTTGTATCAGCTCACCTGGTATACTGTTCTGACCGTGGCACACCTGTTTCCTTTTCAGGATGGCCCCACGACGGCAGCCATCTAGGGTTCTGAGAGTCGAGGGTGATGACAGCCCACCGAGCGATGAGGCCTCGGTGCAGGGCCCTTTGTCAGTAGTGGCACCGATGGTAGCACTACCCGCCGAGCCACCGATACTTCCAGCACTAGCCGCTGACGATGCACGTCGCCTCAGCGCACTGCACGAGTTTCAGCGCCAGTGGCTACCCAGGTTTCATGGGGAGACGGACCCCAAGGCTACCGAGGACTGGTTGGAGGCAGTGGTGCGTATTTTCAGGCTAGTGAGTACACCAGTAGACCTCATGGTGATCCTCGCTGCGAGCCTACTGCACACAGCAGCGGGCCGATGGTGGATCTTGATGCTCCAGGTGCATGATGAGGCATCTCTACTCTGGAAAGACTTTGAGGGCCTTTTCCGCTCAGAGTTTGTCCCATCCACCCTCCGTGTGGTGCGCATACAGGAGCTTCTTTAGCTGCGGCAGGGCAGCATGACGGTCGCTCAGTACTCGGCGAGATTTACCGATCTCTCGCGCTACTCGACCGACATGGTACGGGACCCATTCTTCCGGGCCCGGACCTTCAAACAGGGATTGAGACACGAGATCAGGGCATTGATGATCTCCCTCAGCATATCGACTCATACGGAAGTACTGGAGCGAGCCCTTTTGATCGAGATCTTTCTTGCTGAGTCTACACCAGTGCTGAGACCCACCGCAGGGCTTCACGTGGCAGAGTCTTCTGCAGCAGGCAGTCGACGGATGACTCAGGGGTCTAGGCAGACTAGACCCTCAGGCAGACGACCTCAAGACACTAACTCAGTAGTGCGGGGCACACAGCGTGGAGCCAGTCTTTCTAGAGGCAGAGAGTGCTACTCGTGCGGCGGGTAGGGCCACATGGCTCGTGACTGCCCGACCCGCTGTGCTGAGGGGCAGCAGACGGTTGAGGGACCACTGAGGCAGAGGCAGAGGGTCGACCGTGGCGGTCCACAGGGAGGAGGCGGACGAGGAAGGGGAGTTGGCCGAGCAGCAGGTGGTGGGCGATGCTTTAAGGCTCTACCACCACCAGCACTAGGAGGTCCACCCCGACCACAGGGAGCTGGAGGGCAGAGACAGGCACAGCTCCAGGCAGCAGAGGCCTACGACCACGGTGCACCCGAGATGATTTGAGGTACTATCTCTGTCTATTCCACCCTTGCTGTAGTACCTATAGACACAGGAGCGAGTCACTCTTTCATAGCCACTGCCCTTGTTCGGAGCTCGGAGATTCCGACAGAGCCGTTGGCTCGATCCTTACGGCTAGAGACTCCTACGGGAGCAGACTCGACGATTACGCACTGGTGCCGGTAGTGTGAGCTTACTCTAGGAGGCAAGAGCTTCGGGTGGGATCTTCTTGTAGCGGCGTCGAGGCCTTACGACGTTATCTTGGGCATAAATTGGTTATCTATGGTCCATTCATAGATTGACAGTTTTAGGCGCAAGGTACGATGTGTACGCACCGACGGGAGCAGGTTCACCTTCACCGGTGAGAAGGGAGCCTTTGCAGCACAGGATGGACTTCCGCGGAGGAGAGGAGAGCCCATCACTCATGAGTTGGCTAGCCTCATCCTAGGAGCAGTTGACATGCGGAGTCCTAGTTTTCCTACAGTGGTGGATCAGTTTGCGGACGTTTTTCCCGACGACGTTCCAGGGCTACCTCCTCACAGAGAGGTAGACTTTTATATTGACCTATACTCCGGGACAGCTCTGATATCGACTCCAGCATATTGGATGGCCCCCACTGAGCTTCGAGAGCTACGGGTACAGTTGGAGGACTTGCAGGTCAAGGGGTTCATCTGACCCGGTGTTTCACCCTAGGCTTCCCCGATTTTGTTCGCCAAGAAGGCGGACGGGAGCTTGCGACTTTGTGTTGACTATCGTCACCTGAGCCAGGTTACAGTGAGGAACAAGTATCCGCTACCGAGTATTGATGACCTCTTTGATCAGCTCAACGGAGCATGGTGGTTCTCGAAGATAGACCTCGGGTCAGGCTATCATCAGCTCAGAGTTAGAGACGAGGACGTGTAGAAGACGACCTTCAGATGTCGGTATGACCACTATGAGTTCTTGGTTATGCCCTTCGGCGTAACCAATGCTCCAGCAGTGTTCATGGCCCTCATGAACAGGATCATTCAGCCATGCCTTGATCGGTTTGTCGTGGTCTTTATCGACGACATTCTGGTTTACTCGACGACTGAGGAGGAGCACGCCTACCATTTAAGGGTTGTACTAGACACACTCTAAGATCACCGGCTTTATGGTAAGCTCTTGAAGTTCCAGTTCTGGATACGTGAGGTCCACTTCTTGGGACACGTCATCTATGAGGCGAGAGTTGTAGTGGATCCTGCGAAGATCGAGGCAGTGTCAGCTTGGGAGCCACCCAAGAGCGTGACGGAGGTTCGGAGATTCTTTGTACTAGCTAGATACTATCGGAAATTTGTGCCAGACTTCTCTAGAGTTGATCCACCACTCTCATTTTTGACGAAGAAGGGGAAACCCTTCGTGTGGTCAGACAGATGTCAGCAGATCTTCCAGGAGCTGAGACAGAGATTGACCAGTGCACCTATCTTGAGGTTTCTTGAGGAGGGAGTAGGTTATATAGTCTACTGCGATGCACCAGGGACCGGACTCAGTTGTGTCCTGATGCAGGAGCCGGTAGTGATCGCCTATGGATCACGTCAGTTGTGGCCGCATGAGCAGATCTACGCTACCCATGACCTGGAGTTAGCAGCTTTGGTCTTCGCTCTGAAGACATGGCGACACTATCTGATGGGCGAGTGCTTTACAATCTTTTCTGATCATCAGAGTCTCAGGTATATCTTCTCGCAAAAGGACCTGAACCTGAGACAGCGACGATGACTTGAGTTCCTCCAGGACTATGACTTTGAGATAGTCTATACTCCTGGGAAGGGAAACGTAGTAGTCGATGCCCTCAGCAGGAGGACGGGCATTCAGTTACTTGAGGAGGCGACGGACCAGCTAGCCTCTTTACAGATATCCTTCGTGGATAGAGATGGAGCAGCCTTCCTTCAGTCACTCACAGTCACTCCTCCACTTCTACAGCGGGTCAGAGAGGCACAGCGTGGGGACACTGACTGTGAGACACGGCGTGCACAGATACCCTCAGGACAGGCACCTGATGGTTTCTCCTTTGGAGTAGAGCACGACATCCTTTTCAGAGGACGTACCATGGTACCAGTCTCTTTACGGGAGGAGGTTCTGAGAGAGTTTCACACTTTTCCTTTGGCAGTAGATCCCGGAGTGGCGAAGATGTACCAGGATCTCAGACGATAGCACTGGAGGCCAGGCATGAAGAAGGCTGTATCAGAGTTCGTTTCCCGATGCCTCACCTGCCAGTAGGTGAAGGCTGAGCACCAGGTACCAGCAGGCTTGGTACAACCCTTGGAGGTCCCGGAGTGGATGTGGGATGGGATATCTATGGACTTCGTGACTGGACTTCCATGCACTTCCAGAGGTCATGACTCCATCTGGGTGATTGTCGACAGACTCACCAAGTCAGCTCACTTCTTACCCATCATAGAGCAGGGCTCAGTGGAGAACATGGGACGTCTTTACGTTCAGAAGATTGTTCGGCTTCACGATGTGCCATCATCTATCGTCTCCGATCGAGATGCTCGTTTTACTTCCCGGCTATGGAAGGGATTGCAGGAGGCGCTCGGGACGCATCTACGTCTGAGCACAGCCTTTCACCCTCAGTCAGATGGTCAGACGGAGAGTACCATTCAGACTCTCGAGGACATGCTCCGCGCATGTGTCCTTGACTTTGGATGTAGCTGGGAGGACCACTTACCCTTGGTGGAGTTTGTGTACAACAACAGCTACCACTCCACCATCGGGATGGCACTGTACGAGGCGTTGTACGGCCGACCTTGTAGATCACCTTTGTGCTGGACAGACCCTGGGGAGTCAGCACTTGTGGGGCCGGAGATGGTCCAGGCCACAACAGAGAAGGTCCAGGTCATCTAGGAGTGGATGAGGAAAGTTCAGAGCCAGCATAAGTCTTACACTGATAGGTGGCGGAGACCACTAGAGTTCGAGGATGGTGACCACATCTTCTTGCGTGTCTCACCTCGACGTGGTATATGGAGATTTGGTCGAGGCGGCATGTTGTCTCCATGCTTCATCGGACCATTCCAGGTCCTCAGCAGGATAGGCGAGGTGGCTTATCGCCTGGCTCTACCACCTCAGTTTCACCTGTTGCATGACGTCTTTCACGTATCTCAGCTGAGGAGATACGTGCACGACCTGATGCACATCATTGACCATGGGGAGCTTGACGTTGACGATGGGGCGACTTTTACGGAGGTTCCGGTGGAGATCGAGGATCGACAGGAGTGGGTCTTACGTGGACGGTCGATTCCTCTAGTGCGCATCAGATGGCAGCACGGAAACCTCCAGGAGAGCACTTGGGAGCGGGAGGCTCAGATGCGTACTCAGTACCCTCATTTATTTCCCTAGTTTTGATGTATCTTTACGGGGACGTAAAGCCCTGAGGTGGGAGTAATGTAAAGACCCGTAAAATTAAAGGGAAATGTTTTCTTACTTTTCTTTGGATTTTACAAGAGCGCGGTTTCTGACGGCACCTGATTCTGAGGCCCGGTGTGCCCGGAATCAAATTCCGAAGTTTGGCTCGAGTACGTTCAGTGAACGAACGAGCGGAAATTTCTATCTTTTGAACCGGTGCCCGGAATCAAATTCCGAGGGCACCGATGAACTCGCAGCGCCGATATTCTCTTAAAGAGACCTTTTCTGAGGTTGCATTTTATGTGGGATGAAAGTAAGTTTTGGGGGAAATTAGAAGAAGTTAAATAAATTGTGGAACATAATTTATTTTTAACTATGTTGGTTATTTCCTCCCAAAGGAATTAGAGGTGGGACCCACACCACATAACCTATCTTGAGAGGATTAAGTGTGGTGGGGCCCACACGAGCCCTAACTCTTCAACTTCCCTTAAACTACCCAATAAATCCACTCTAATTAATCTTGACAACTTGTGTTATTAATTAAGATGAGTTATTGAATTTAAAACTTTTGAAATTAAAAGAGGTTAGAATGTGTGAATAAAATAAGGCTTAGACTTATTTTATTTTGGTTAGTATCTTTTTCCACCTTGAGTGGATTGGGAGGCATTCTTCATCTTCTTCAACCTTGACGAAGAACGTGAAGAACACTTAGGTTCCGACGAAGAACGTCGTCACCATAAGAAGAGAAAGACGTGCCGTCTCTTATTTTCTTCGCAGCCGGTGTGTTTTCGAAGATTTACGGCGTCGATTCTTTCAATCTTCTTCCCGTGACAATGAAAGGAGATGCCGCTTCCTCCTTGGGCTTTCTCTGTCAGCTTACGAAGCTTCTCTAGTGACGCTAACTCTTCGGACGCACCTCGACGTCAACGGAATCGACGTTCGATTCCTGCGACGCCCGTCCTCCACGACGTTGGTCTTTCGCGGCTTGTTGACGTGCTCCTCTCTTGAAACCGAGGTAGGGGATTACTGTTATTTCATTTAATTATTTCAGTTCTTGATTCTAGCATGTTGAACTTCGAGGATAAATGATTAAATGTTATCGTTTAACGAGAGGGGGGCCGGACCGCACAAACATGGCCGAACCCCCCCTCTTATGGTCATGTTTGTTTCCTTGCAGATGGAACGGGATGGCGTGGTGTCGTCTCACCACGCGGGAATCGCACGGTAAGTATTGCGCGGTGCCGTCGCGCCGTGCCGTGGAAAGAAATTCAAGGACGCAACGCCGTCGCGCCGCGTCAAAGGAAATCGAAGGTGCCGCAGCCGAAGCGGAGCCGCGGCGGAGGGGCGCGGTGCCGTCGCACCGCGCCAGACGACAAGGGACGCGGCCGGTTCCGGGCCATGGGGGAGCTTGGTGACCGGCGGCCAGCCGGGCCGCCGGTGTCGGAGCCGGAAAGGGACCGGCCACTACCAGTCCCGTCGAGGAGGATCCAGCCAGGTTGGGCCGGCCGGAAATGGGGAAGGTAGGGAGAATTAAATTCCCCTGGCCAGTTGAACGGACCCCATTATGAGTGGGGGCGGTTACAAAGGGGGGCAGGCGCCCCCCGTTTTTTCAATCATCTCGGCCGAAGCCGAGCTGGCAGCGCGCCCAGCGCACTGTGCTGAGCCGGACCGGCGCCGGGCCGGTCCGCCAGGCCGGACCGAGCCTAGCCGGGTCGGGCCGTGCGCGGGCCGGGCCGACCCTTTCCGGGCGGGTCGACCCGGTTCGGGCCAGCCGGGGGGTCTCGGGCCAGGTCGGCCCGGGCCCGAAACCCCTGATACCGAACTGTTTAGGTTCAAATGCCCATAACTCGGGCTACGGACGTCCAAACGACGCGCCGTCAGCGGCGATGCGATCCTTGGATCGAGACGGTCATTTCAGTATATTGCACTCAAGGTTTCGGGATATTTTGAGTTCGTCTGGGTTGGTTCGTACACGAAACCAACCGGGCCCTCGAAGTGGAAACGCTCATATCTTGAGCTACGGATGTCCGATTGACGTGACGTCAGCTTTGTTGAGTTCCTCTTAGTGAGACAGATCTTTTGGCATACTCCGCCCGAGGTTTGGATGAAGTTGGATTACGGTCGGGTTGGTTTTTCCGTAAAAACCAACCGGGCCCCTGGAACGAAAAAGCCAATAACTCTCCGACCGGACGTCAGATCGACGCGATGTCTGTTGCGTTGAGTTCCTGTATACGGTATGGAACTTTTGGATACATCAACTCTGGACTATGTGACATTTGATGTAACAGCCTCTCGACTCATGGAGCGGACCCCCCCCCCCCCCCCCGAACGAGCTTGTTGTGTGCGGGAACCCTAGAGCTGGCTGCGACTGCTACTGCGACTGCTACTGTGACTGCGACGCTGACTGTGCAGAGATCCTCAGTGGATTCGACGACGACGACTACAACACTCAGCGATCCTGTGTGGATCAGTGCTACCGATCCTGTGTGGGTCCGATCCTGTGTGGGTCTGATCCTGTGTGGGTCAGCGCTCAGCGGTCCTGTGTGAACCAGCGCCTACAGATCTTGTGTGGGTCCGATCCTGTGTGGGTCTTTGCGGGGGTTAGTACCTATCGATCCTTTGTAGGTCCGACGACTTAGATGGATTAGTGATCATCTCTATCGTCTTCGAATATGTATACCTGTGTGAGCTGAATCCTGTTTGCTTTCCTGTGTGGACTATGTTGTACTATCCTTTGTGGATTATGTTTTGCTTTCCTGTGTGGAATACGTAAACATTCCTGTGTGGACTGAGTTGTACTTGGGCTCGGAGGTTGGAGCGTATTGGAATTGATGACTTAGGTATATGTATGGGCATATACCTAATTAGTGTCGGTTGTTACTTCGTGATTGTATCTTTCTTTTGTGGATTATCCTTTGTGTATTTTGGGAGACCTTCGGGGGTCTTGGGGTCCCTACTGAGTAGCTTATACTCACCCCTGCACAGGCTATGGCCGCACTACGTTGTGTTGGTTGCAGACGACGGACAGTGTTGATCGTGGTTGGGGCTTGCAGAGCAGGACGGTACCTAGAGGTGGACCACTGGGCGGGACGTGCTCGGAGCGGACGGCGAGACCTGAGGAGCAGTGGATCTATCTGTACCCACCCTTCAGGTGGGATTTTCAGTGGACAGCTCGGTGTAGCGACTTTTACTTTACAATTGATGTTTTCCCTTTTGAGTTGTACTTTACTTTTAGTTTGGGTTTGTATACTGGCCCATTTACTTTTCCGCACATTCAGTTGTACTCTGTTTTTACTTAGTGTTTACTTTTCCGCTTGCTTACTCTGTAGTGCTTGTTTATTTTACAAAGGCAATGCCTTCCCTTTTTACCGGGATTTACGCCTTGGTGCTAGTCGCCAGCCCCTGCCCTATGGAAGGCGGCCTTGGGGTAGTCACGACACGAGCCCCGAGGACCGGTCGTGACATCATATTACATAGTGTAGCTCTTTCCCTGCTCTATAAATTCTAGTATAGGTGATGAAGTCAACCTCCCTTTCAGCTCCTAAAAGGCTAATTCACACGAATCTGATCACAAGTACTTCACACCCTTCTTATTCAGGTCCGTTATTGGCGCTTATAAGCGTGAAAAGTCCTGTATGAAACACTGGTAGTAACCTTCCAGCCCTAGAAAACATCATACCTCAAAGATGTTATTCGGCTTCTCCCAAGAAACATTTTCTCTCACTTTCTCTAGGTCTACTGATACTCTTACCTCTGAGATAAAAGACCCATGAAGTGAATTTGTTCCATCTAAAAGTGGCATTTTGAGAGATTATAATATAACTAATTATCTCTTAGTGTACTCAAAATGATCTCAAGATGTGTTACATGGTCGTGTTGAGTGTGAGAGAATACCAATATATCATCCATGCTGACTACCACAAAAGAATATGATTATGGATGGAACACTCGGTTCATCAGTGCCAGGAAAATTGCAGGTGCGTTCGTGAGACTGAACGACATAACCACATAATTGTATAGACCATATCTGCCTCGAAAGGCTGTAAGAGGTATATATAGTGGTCTAACGTGCAACTGATGAAAACCAAATCTCAAGTCAATCTTCGAGAACACTCAGGCTCCTCAGAGCTGATCAAAGAGATCATCAATACTTATCAAGCGATATCAGTTCTTGACCATCAACTAGTTCAACTTCTGATAATCCACGGGAAGTCTGAGGGTACCTTCTGCCTTCTTCGTGAACAAGACATGCGAACCCCAAGAGAAGTACTGGGTCGGATGAAACCCTTTGCTTTCAACTGCTCCAACTACTTCTTGTGCTCCTGTAAGTTTGGTGTAGCCATCCTCTAAGGAGTAATGGAAACTAGTTCCACTCCTGGAATGAGTTCAAAAGAAAATTCTACCTTTCTCTCTATAGGAAAACCTGAAAAGTCTTCTGAAAAGAAAACCCTGAAACAATCCACCACAAGAGGAATGTTCATCTGTGAAGTCCCCCAGTCATCTAGATATAGACTAGAAATCTGGGCTATAACTCCTCCCAACCCATTATGCTCAGGCCCCACTCAGCTCACATAGACATCACATTTTACCTTATTAAGAAAAAATTGTCCCTATAGTGATGTGAAACTCACCCTACAATGATAGAAATCAACAATTTCTTAGAAGGGAACTAACCAGTCCATTATGAGAATGAAATCATAGCATATCATCTCTAGAAAATAAAGTTTCCATTAGAAGTGACACCCACCAACATCTATGGGAACTCCTTACACTATCGTAAACTAGCTGTTCTTGTCCCTAACAGTGTGTCTAGAATCAACATATCAGCAGAATAAATTATACATAACCCAAGGATCTCCACAACAGCAACAGATATAAATCTATGGGAATCCCCTGTATCAAGAAGAGCAGAAGCTTAAACTAAGGAAACTAGGATCGTACCTCAATCTATAGAGGGTCTGTGATCTTTCCCCTACTAGGTCTATTCCACTGCAAAAGTTTTGCCTGCATTGTGGCCTTGTGACCCTAACTGACCGCTCTAAGATGATCCACCCTTTTGTTTCTTAAATCCTGGATACTGGCTACCATGGTAATGACCTCCACCTCGGCCTGAATATCTGGAAGAACTCCAGTTCGTAGATGGGTGAGAAACTGGTGGTGTTTCTCCTGATTGAGGAGTCAAAGAAGAACCCCTGTCACCAGCTACTGGTGAGAAGATCTAATAGAAGCACTGAAGATGGCCCAACTTCCCACAAGATCAGCACTCCACTAGGTCTCTCGAGCAATGTGTCTTTGTATGACTGCTCTTTCCACACTGGTATCACACCACATGGATACCATAAGAAGTGCCCCACCTCCTCAGATCCTTATGTGTAGATTCTATTTGGTTCTTCCTGCTATATGTAAGAGAGATTACAACTCCAGATGTGGAACCACCCCAGCTCACCACTCTTGGATCCCTCATATTTGGAATCATGATCAGGTCCAGGATGATTATAGAAGTGATGGAATTCCACCTAAAGATATTGACCTGAGATCATATGTTGTTTCTAAGACCATCCTCAAACTTCCCTTCTAGAAAAAACTCATCACCTAGTGAAATAGGCGTGAAGCATTGCAGCTCTGTGAAATGAGAATAATACTCCATAACTAAAAGAGTACCCTATTCCAGACTCATGAACTCTGGGGATCGATCGGCCCTCAATGACTCTTGGTTGAAGTAGTCATAGAAGGCATACTATAACTCATCCCATGACATAACCTGTTGGCATCCCACCTGTGAGATCACATCCCACCATCTCTTGGTGGAGTCTCATGGAATCTACGTAGAAAGCTTCACCCTCCTATCTAGAGGCATCTCGAGATGCTCAAAGATATATAGCTTGTATTCTAACCATGGCTCTGTAGCCTGAGTTCCTCTTTCCCCTATGAAGGTGAGATGATGCTTCTTCTGGAAAACCTGTGTCAATTCCTCCATAAAAGGGGCAGGATGCGGTACTCCTCAGAAGGATTACATGAACCCCATAAATCCCTCTCAGAACTATGCATCAACACTTGTGTCCAGAATAATAGTTGGTGCCCAGACTAGCACTGCCATAGGTTTAGCTGGTAGTCCCTGATCATCCATGTTTGGTGTCTGATCACTACCCTGTAACTGGAGGACAACCGGGGGACGTCTCAGTGGCATGAATCTGCATGGTCAATCACACACCTTAGATCAATATTATCAAGGAATAGATACTTGAAGTGTAATAAGGGAACACGAGAATTAAATAATTCTTGTTTTTCAAAACATGGATACACAGCGTGTATAATAAATACAAAGTTTGTTCCCTTAATCCTTCACATGGGTGTGTACTTCTTCAACCACTGGTCCTGTGACACCCCAAACACACGGCGTGTTGTCCTAACATACGGTGTGTACTTGAATACTCTTCCCCTTCCCAAGTTCCCTTACACGGCTATGCTATAGGGTTCTCCTAGAACAAGACTACATGGTGTGTTTGTGCCAGACATGGCATGTACTAGATGAACTTCACCAACCCGTGTTGTTAGTTAAATGTCCGGTCACACGGCTCACACTACACGGAGTGTTCCTAGTTTAAACAGCGTGTACTGCTTAGGCTTCAACTACCCGTGTTGTCAGTCACATAGGGGGACACACAGCTGACACTACATGGCATGTTTAGGCCCAAAAAACATGTTCTAGAAGGATTCCACTGACCAATGTTGTTCGTTACATGACAGGATACATGGGTTATACTACATGGCATGTCCAAGATTAACATAGTGTGTATAACTTAAGATTTTATCCATTCGTGTCATTAGTCACACAGGTGGACACACTGTCCTTACAACATGGCGTGTACATCATGTACAAGCCATATTCTACCAAGATTTCCCAAAAACCATGTCCCTGCCCACATAGCCTGTGACACAATTAGGCACTACATGGCGTGTACATAGTGTACACAGTGTGTACTTATAAAACACAGTTTCTTCCTGAACAGAAGAACATATGGCATGTACACATTATTACACGTCGGGTATTCTGGGTTCTTCTGAACAGTAACCCTCGGAATCTACTCTGGAACACAGAAAAAATAAAGTTGAAACGAACTTTAATGTGCCAAATTTCAATCAATGAGGGCCCATACTCCCCTCAAATCAAAGTTGGGCATCTTATACATGTCCTATGCCAGCATAAAAGATTAATGATCCACCAAATGCCGATCCATGAGGGCCCATAACACCTCAAGAACGAAATTTTGGCATTCATTCAAACAAAACCAAACACAAGGTAATACCTATCAAACAACAAGTATTTTATCAAGGCATATATCCTAACAGCATGCATATCTAGAAAAACATCTATCACCGCAACATGAAATTTCTAATGCACCCTAAATGGCACGGTAAGAAGGAAATACATGTGAATTCAAACAAGTGCATGTATGATGCATGATATGGAATTACGTTATCTCATCGGGTTGAAAAAGAATTAGAGCTTTAATAATATCAATGATAACAGCACAAAAAATGTGAATCCCCGAACAATGAAATAAAATCAATTGTAAAATTTGAAAAACAGAAAAATCACAATATACGATGTAAATTGGATTTTCCCTGTACATGGGTTAGCTACTCCTAAAAACAACTTATTACCAAGTACTTATTCCTTAATATCCCTGGATATAGGCTCCAAAAAAAAGTCTAAAAGAAAAGAAAGATCTGATAAAATGTTGTAACGTCATGATTCCAAGAGCCACCAAGAGGTACCCTGTACCCTGTTAGTCACATGGCCCCAAGTGAATTTTCCAGAATGGTAGTGGCTTCTTACTAGCAAAGAGGGACTTGGGTGTGATAGTGGGGGAATTATGCGCACATAGGCAGAGTAGCACAACAGAAGTAAAATAGATTGCTAAAGAGGAAATAGTAAATCATGAAATATGTAAATAATGAAAGTATTAAACAACTAGAGCACACATATATATATGATTCATGACATATAAGTCTAGGCAAATATCCAGACAAGTCACAATTCCGGAATACAATACTAAAGAAAAGTGAAACAAAAAACAGATAAAATCCTCCCCAACATCGCAAGACTTAGCTTGGTCCCATGCTCCCCATCTATGCAGTAATAATGTACCTGATGTAGAAAGGTGATTTCCCATATCTATATCTTCAACAATGTAATCTATTTGGTCCCAAAAGCATGACTCAAATAGGTTTTTCGACAAATCCAAGTAGGCAACCACCCAAAGAACTTTTCCTAACAGTCAATGAATATATATGGTAGGAAATAAGAAAAATGAAGAATTAGTAATCAAGGAAGTACTCAGTACTAAACAATATTACAGTTCAATTACATTCAATTACATATATCAAGTTATTTGATAATCAGAAACATGTAACCCTCCAGGAAGTACTCACAGCCTAACCCCTCTGGTCTAACCAAAACAAACACATGAAACCCTCTTGGATGTACACGCAGTCCAACCCCTCTTGTTTAGCATTAGAATAGACTCTCTGAGGAATCACTTACTGTCAATTCCCCCAATAGTCCCATACTGGTATGTAATGGGCACTATAAAGAAGAATTTAAAATCCAATTCCCCTTTTGGCCCGCATTAATGAACTATAGACACTCTGAGGAAGCACGTACGTCCATTCCTCCTTTGGTATTTCTTAGTAACAATAAAACAATCACGCTTGAGATGCCCTAAATGTCCATTCTCCCTATGGTCCACTACACTAGGTTCTCACGGCCCTGTGTATGTCAATAAAGTGTATAGATACATAACATCCAAGTTATTCCTCAAGAACTACTTGGATAAATAGCTTACAGCATAACAGCATGTTTGATAAATAATATCACAGCATTCTATCAGCACTTGGAATGAAAAGAAACAAGCCTAACGGTCTATGCAAGACCAAACAGTCATTAACAAAAAAAACCTGGGTAACACATCCATATCATATAAATTAACCATATTTAAATTCAATTGACCCTTACTCAAGCATCTAAAGCATAGCAGGAAATAACATGGTTAAATCTGTAAACATGCAATAACCCAAACAAGGGTTTAGGGAACTTTTTCATATATAACTCAAAGTCTAACTATGAAAAGGCACAAACCACTTACCTCAGCATTGTATGATGGATATACTCTGTTTTCAGCTCTTGTGTCAACCTATAATGTGGTAGATCTACAAAAACGTCTAAAACATTCAACCGAGGATAACTCATGGGAGAAGACAAATCAAGAAATGGGGTTCAAGTAGAAGAGATAACTCACTGATGCGATACCAACGCAACCGATAGAGTTTGATATGGACAAAAATGATTGATCAGGGGTGCGGGGAAGGATCAGTGTTGTACAGATGCTCTTGGTTGAAGAAGGTGAATGTTTTTGACACTTTCACCAGGGCGCACGCGTCTGTCTGCTTGATCGCGACAAGCATGGATTTTGTTTCCCCACATTCCAACTTTCCAAAGGTGGGTGGCATTCACTCCTTGTTCAGGGATGGTTTCTCCTTGATTGAAACTAGATGATGGGATGTCGGTTCTTCCTTTCGTGGATTCCTCCTCCGAACTCGTCACCTATTCCGGGTCTCCCTCATAGATTTAATACGTGGTTCGTGAAACTCTTCCTAGTGCCATTTTTCCATGGATACTGGTTAATTATGATACTTCTTTCAGTACATTCCGAGGGTTCTGGTTAGGGAAGAAACCTTCAGTTGGGGGAGTAGTCACGTTGAGGCATCACTGGTGTGTCTAGACACTGGGGAATTGGCATTTCAGTCTTTTTTCCCTTATTATAGGGATTCTCGAGGGCGTAGAAGCCTGAGGTAACCCACATCGAGCGCATGGAATCGTATCCCATACACATGTATATGAGGTTTTCATTAGCTTCCTGTGTTTAACACTCGTTATGCCGCAAGTTTAACGTCTAGTGGAGATGGATCGGGCTGGTCAGAACACTAGCTAGAGTGGATCAGATTGAAGAACCCCCTTGAGGGAACACCGATATTGGGGCCAACACATGGGTGTCTCTATGAATTTTGTTGAGGGGAATGAAGTGGCATGATCACACTGGGATGTGGCGGCCTGAGTAATAATCAGGATGGACGATGTTTTTGGTCTTGAGCCTCATAGAGACTTCCTACATACCATGCCTTGACATGGATCAAATCCATCATATTTTGGTTATGGATGTTGGTCAACCGACGTGAATGAGGACCTTGGTCCAAATGGTGATGGGCTTAAACCTCATGGAGGCTTCCTACGTACCATGCATTGACATGAATCAAAGTCCACGTAGTTTGGGAAGGGTTTCATAAGCGAACCGATGTGAAGGTGAACCCGTGGGTCCACTGGTGGTGGTCTTGAACCTCAGGGAGGCTTCCTACATAGCATGCCTTGGTAAGGATCAAATTCCATGTGCTTCAGATTGATGTGTGTCAGTGAACCGATGTGAAAATGGACCTTGGCCCGATGGATGGTGGGATTGAACCTCTTGGAGGATTCCTACGTAACATGCCTGGACGTGGATCAAATTCCATGTAGTTCAGGTTGAAAAGGGGTTGTTGGACCGACGTGAAGGGGTGTCGAAACAATTGGATTGTGGGATAACAACGGCTTACCGCTGGATTGGGATGCAGTTTAATGTCATGCGTGATGGGGGAAGGTCGGATAACTGACGTGAATAAGAACCTTGGTCCATGTGTATGGTGGGATTGAACCTCAGGGAGGCTTCCTACGTAACACACCTTGACATGGATCAAAGACCACATAGTTCATATGGGATGCCAGGGAACCAACATGAAGAAGGACTTTGGCTCAATGGGTGATGGGGTTGAACCACATGGAGTCTTCCTACATACCATGCCTTAGCATGGATCAAAGTCCACATAGTTTGGAAAGGGTTTTTTCAGTGATCCAACATGAAGGTGAACTCGTGGGTCCACTGGTGGTGGGAATGAACCTTAGGGAGGCTTCCTACATACCATTCCTTGACATGGATCAATGTCCACATAGTTCAGATTGATGTGGGGCTTACTTTCTAAGCTGCCTAGGGTGTTTGGTGAACTGACATGAAGAAGGTCGGAATGACCGGGTGGTGGGATTGAACCTCATGAGGCTTCTAACGTACCATGCCTTGACATGGATCAAAGCCCTCATAGTTCTGGAGTGCATTTTGACATCATGCGGGATGATACATTTGGAGTGTACAATATGAGGCGGCCTTGGGTGTGTCATGGTCGGTGCTCACTCTAAGCCCCTGGGATTCATGCTCAGTGTGAGAAACAAGAGGTCATAGGGACCTGATGATCACGTTGTGAATGGTGCGTCCGTGGGAACTGAATAGGGGATTACACTTTGGGCGGCCCATTGTGCTAGGACTTACTCCAGGATGGAGGGTCGAGGGCAACAAAGCACGGCGGGAGAGGGGGATTGGTACTTACTCAAGGATGGAGGCCCGATTCCCTATCACACCCTCTCCTGTACTTGGCATCGAGGAAGTGAGGAGGATCCGGGGTTCCACCTCCTAAAAGTAAAGCTAGGGGATGATGCCAAGGTGGTTTCCCTTCCTTGTGGACAAACGCCACTCCCAGAAGGAAGATATCATCCCCTGTGGAGACCACGGAGCGTGGAGAATGTTCAAGATGGGGGCACCCCGCATGAAAGGCACATGGAGATGTCATAGTTTAACATCATGTGTTGAGGATGGGGGTGCTTGGCAGTTTAACTTCCTGCATCTCGGCCGAAGTGGGTTTACTCCGAACCCCTAGGGCTTACATAACCGGTACCCTCTACTCCTTGTGGGAGGGGAGGTACAGGCAATTTCGTATTGAAGGGGGGTCGCAGAGCGAGAAACCAAAGGGTCCACGTTAGTGTGCCTGTGCAAAGAAGTAATAGCCATTAACGTTCCTATGCGAAGAAGCATTAGGCAATGCAACTCTATGGGAGGTACCGTCCAGGGGACTCTAAAGTCACATCGTGCAAACCTGGAGGGTCGCACCGGAAAAGGAATTTCCAAGCAGAGGAGTCCATGGGAAGGGGACTTGTGGAGCTCAGTTTCTCTAGGTGGTGAAGGGCACTGGCGAAGGGGTGTTCTTTGCGAAGTGGGGTGCCTTAGCCATAGCATGGGGCGGAGGTTCAAATGGGAGGTGCTTCACGATTTGGAAAGGTCTTCATGGAGCACTGCCCCGCAGAGCACAGTCGCGTCACGAAGCGAAGTGTCATGAATCAAGGTGCTTCGCGAAGTATAGTGATCCAGCCTTGGAATGTGGATCACATGTACATGAGGGGTGTTTTTCGAAGCATAAACACTCCCCGACAAAATGTGTCCCCTTGGGGATCTTCTTCCATCGCAAAGACCTTTAGGCTCTACGAAAGGCATCCCTCTCAAAAGAGGGGATCAAAACGAGACAAGGCGGAGGCATCTCACGACGCAAAAATACCTCGTGTAGCTCATGATTCTTAGAGAAAAGGGTGCTTCACGATTTGTGAGATAGGAAGCCAAAAGGTTGGATTGTTCGTCCATTGGGCTCGGGGGGATACTAGTCTTTATAGGCAAGAGGCGCCACAGAGTGGAGTTGACGCGGTGTGAAGAGGGATTGGGTTGCTTCGCGGCGGGCCCACAAACGTCAGGGGAATTCGTGGAGGGTACTGCCTCCTTTTCTTTGTGGCGGCCTCGTAAATGTCAGGGGAATTCAGGGAGGGTACTGCCTCCTTTTATTTGAGGTGGCCTTTCGAATGTCAGGGGTGTTCGCGGAAGGTATCGCCTCCTTTGTTTCGCAGCGGCCTCATGAACGTTAGGGGCGTTCGTGGAGGGTACCACCTACTTTGCTTCACGACGGCCGTGTTGCATGGGGGACTCTGTGTAGTGGCTTCGTGAAGCCGACCATGGGGGCTCTCACTCTTCTTTATTTTCTTCCATCATTTTGGAACCAACAAATTCCACCCCTGAGATTTGGATCCATGGAGGGATCAAGGGTCAAAGTCTAAAGAAAATTTCCAAAACCATTGGCCGTTCGTGGTGCTCACTCGTGAAGATGGTGCACGAGGTGGACTAGGGTTGCGCGGGCTGGATGTGATGTGAACCTCCGTGCGGGCCGGACGTGCCGCAAAGCTCCTAAGGCTGCTGCCTATAAATAGGGGGGCATCCATCTCTTTTGTCCTATCCCTTCCCCGTGATTTGGTCCTTTTGAGCTCTCGATTCGCGAAGCTCTGCGTACTCCACGAATGCTCTCCATGAATCGGGCTTCACAGTGAACTGCAGGTATCTGACTCCACGACAACACCACGTAAACGTGCATTTGCAGGCCGAGGCCAGGCTCCGCGATTCGGCTTCGCGAATGAGCTATGCGAACAAGCTTCGCAACCTGACTTGAAATTTGTCTGAGTTTTTTTTCAAACCCAATGGCCCATCAGGAAGAGGTGCTGGGGGTTCCTGCAAATGCCTCCCAGAGGGATGAGATTGCAAATTTTTTGGGCATGGGAGAGTTGGTCCATAGCCACTATGAACTTAATTCTTTGATAGAGCTGCTATCAGAGATCCAAAAGAACTATCCATTGTGCAGGAGGCTTCCTTTGAATGGATTCGGACTGTGGGATGGCGTCTTCATTCCTGAGGTGAGTAGGGACTAAGTGGCTTACTGGTTCAAAAGCATGTCGTGCCAGCGCCAATGGTTTAGGTCGGCTGATGGTAATGCGTGGGAGGACATCACACCTATCATCACCGACTGTCTATACAATCATTTGAACAATGTTGATGGGAAGCCATTTCTTTCGGAGGCATCCCCTCCCATGTACCACACTATACTGAAGGAATCCTTGAGGGATTCAAAGAAGGGGTGGTCCGATGAGTGGGACCTGTGCCAAGGCGGAAACATCACAAACGATTTGGCATGAGACTAGTGGGTAGGAACCACATGTGAGGAGTTTGGAGCTGAGCTGAGGAGAGTGGGTTTGTATGAGGCGGAATGGGCCTCCCAATTTCACATATGTCAACCGAAACTGCTAATGCCTGAGCTATTGAGCAGACTGTCTTCTAGGACCAACACTTTTCACCTGCACCGTGGGGAGGTTGGCATCAGTCTATGGTATGTCCATCAGATTTCAGGGGTCCTGATCTTGGGGGCTACGTATGATGAGTTCCTCCCCGTCATGAGTGTGTGGGAGGATTTGGAGCAGATGTCGTGGCTAGAGCTGGAACTGATGGGGCTGGTCCTCGGAGAAGATAAAGAAGATGTGAGGAATGCCCACTTCAAGAAGTGGTTCAAGTAGTTCTTGAACATCCCGAAGGATCGAGAGTTTCCCTTGAGGCCTTAAAATTTCCCTAAGGGGGCTCAACGGGGCAAGGAGCATTCCTATTGGTGGATCTTGGAGGATATCCAATGGAAGACTTGGGGTTTCAGTGTCAATACCGAACAACAGCCGATAGTCAGACTGGTGGTGTTTATCACGACTCTTATCTGTGGTTGGATCCTACCAGTGAGGGATAACAACATGGGGGTTGGTCCTAGATCATTCATCATGGAATCCATGTTGGCCATAGGAGGGCTGGTCAATCTTGGGATTCTGATGCTTGCTATATTGTACAAGATGCTACGACATGTTAGAGAGGGAAAGAGGTCGCAGGGGATATGTGGGCCCTTCAATCTTCTGTATGGGTGGATCGTGGCGCACATCAGCGTGGTTTACGAATATCCAAACCCCATCTCGCCTCTAGGGTCAAACTTTTGTCCATCCATTCTGAATTCTGTTGGGAGATTTCTAGCCAAATTAACTGTACCGTTGGTACTAAACCGGGTGTAGAAGGTGGACGAGTTTAATTTCCACCTGTTTCCATTGCTGACGGGGGTACTCACCGACGATGGTCAGGGAATGGAAGAGCACTGGGCCTGTCTCCTGGACTTCCGAGGTGGAGTCTTGTTGGAAATGGTCGACCGTGAGCCTCTCTGCGAGCCATACACCCCACACTAGTTTTTGAGGCAATTCTAGTGCCTACAGTGGTTGACCCCACAGGTCTAGTGGGAGGTGTGCCATGATATGTACCCATGTGTGATGAGGTAATTATGGATCATGATCACATGGTAAGACAGGAAAATAAGAAATGTGTTGCCTTCGCCTACTGCCGCCTTTGGACTGGTGAAGGAGTATGCCATAAGCTAGGAGGTAGCTTATCTAGGGGAAATGCTAAAGCATCCAACTATTCAAGATGGTGATGGCGGGTCTTCCCTATCCTGAGGTCGGGGTCGGAGGGTGTCAAGGGCCTCTCGCGGTGGCAGGGCTGCCTTGGTGGTGAGACCTGCACTAGCTGAGGGTGAGGCAGTGGGGACAGATCCAACAGTGGCAGTGGATCCTGTGGTTCTAGGAGAGCAGATCCATCCAGAGGGGTGGCCACAGAGGGGATTCCACAAGATATCTGCTCAGGATCTGGGGAAATGGTTGTGCCACATTGACATTCCAGAGAATGGTTTTTTCCTAGAGGCTTGGGACATCTAGGATGTCAACCATCTATTACATGGCCCACCTGAGATGTGGGAACACCTGAACCGCCTCAAGATGGATTTACCGGGTATAGGCCCAGTCCAGGCCGGTTTCACAGTGTCTCCGATGGAGGCAGGGAAATATATGGATGAGTTGGAGGATTTTCTACATTCCAAGGGGGGCCCGCATCCAATGACAGACTGGTTGAGGGTACTGCTGAACTGGACGGTTCCCCCACAGCTGTCAGCCACCGAGCTGAGAGTGTGTTTCCCCCTATTGGAAGAATCAGGTGAATCCTCTTGGGGAGACGTGGCCGGTGGAAGGATCCCATTAGAGGAAGGCGAATTTGGTGATCAAGACTCGGGTTTCGATGATTTTGCGGAGGCTCTTGAGGTAACATCCCATGTTTCCTTCTTCAGGGTCTGCTATCACGTCATTATGGATTTCTTACCAACATCTAAACCACGTTGGAGGACCTTGTGTACAGACCTCATTCTCTCCCCCCTGTGGGTGATGATGTGTGACCCTCGGAACCCGCACCTGTGGCCGCTTCCAATTCTGCATCTGGCGGGGCTAGGATATCTGAGGTGGCTCTTCCAGAATCTCCAGACCTTCGGACAATATACGGAGGGCCAGGCTTCGGGGTCTCGTTAACACAAACTCAAGATTATCACCATGATTTTGATCTCTGTAAGTCCCCTCCACTTAATTCATTGCTGCCACACGCTGATTGTGCCGACTGACGTCCATGCCCATCTCTATCACGTAAAGTTTTTCCACTGGCATGGGCCGCTGCAGTAAGGTTGGTTGGGATTTCTGGCAGCGCCCCTCCTAGGGGCATACCAGTAATCGTGGATATAGTTTCCAAGACCACCCAAGCTGCAGCTCTCCCTATCATTGGCGGAACAACCTGTATGGTCGTGCTTGAGGTCATTGAGGTGCAGTCCAATGATGAGGATCGATCGGTCGACCCAAGTCTCATCATGCCTAATTCGACGTCATATGTCTCACCAGATCCAATGTCAGACATAGATCCCACTGAATATTTCTTGACGGTGTATCCTGCATACGAGCCTTCCAACCGTACAGACTCAGATGATACGGCCTCTAACGAAGAGGACAATGATATAGTCTGCCGCTAATCACAGAAGCTGATTGTGCACTTTATTGAATATACCCCACCAGGAATTATGGCTGGAGGAGATGAACAGAATTCACTCACGGTTGCGCGACCTATGTGCTGGGGGAGTGGATGCCCATCGTTCTCACCTGCTCATCCTAGATCTTATGGTGGAGAAGATGTGGGAGTATGATCACAACCTCAGTGTGGGCTGGCAGTGGAGGAAGACGACGAACAACAAGAAACTCCGGGAGGCTGAAAATGAAGTCCAGTGTCTACAGATCTGTGCAGATGATCTCTCGGCCTCTCTTATCGAACAATAAGAGCTGGTCTCGCAACTGAAGGCCCAGCTGGAAAAGGAAGCATTGCATCTCAGGCAAGCTTCTGAGGAAGTGGTCGTCATTTAGGCTCACATAGAGCAGGCCCAAACTGAGGCTAATGAACTGCGCCCCATCGTTGCTGAGGAGGAGCTGGAGTTGAGCTGGCGGCAGCAACTCCTGCATCCCACAAGTCGAAGGGTGGCAGAACTGCAACTCTCTTTTGACAGGGTCAACCTGTCCATGGGAGGGATAAACCCCCGAGTGTTGTAAGGATTACAAAATCTCAAATGCACTTTCATTTTTTTATTTATTTTATGTCATATCATGCATGAGTTTTTTCATCGAGGTTGTCTTCATACGCATCTGATATATTCATGAAATGTCCATTATTCAGTTATTAAGCTCACACAGGTTGAGCCCAATGTGAGAAACAAGGGATGATTACCATGCTATTCCATCTTAATATAATGCGTCGACCATGATTTGGGTACCCGGAGTTTATGTAACCAATCTGGGTATTCCAGGAAGACATGGGAGAGGCCCGATCGGAGGATTAGGACCTTAGAACAATCGAGGATCCATTCTCCCGATGTGCTCTAGTGCACTAGTGGGGTAACGCTAGGGGCATTGGGATTAGTATGAACATAGGGAAGTAAAAGGTGTGAATCACGATACAGAAAAATCCATAATTATATGGGGGTGGCGTAACAATGAAGGATAACTGTTGACCGTATTCGAAACATAGTATCCTTATTGTGTTAGCCTAAAATGGGGATAACAAATGAGGGCCGACCGTTGACCATGATTGAAACATGGGGCCTGACTCAAAATTCTATCCATTAGACTTCCGGAACATTGGCCCAGGACAGTAGGCGGGCCATAGGCCGAGCATCCATACTATTAGGGGGTCCCTCCAGACATGAAAGAGGACGAGGTTCCAAATAAGGGGCACACAAAGAGTGGAATGTGGAGTGAGGTTTTGTTCGAACATAATCCCACACTCTTGAAATTATTCCACTTTTGCAGAAGAACACTAGATGGGTGAATCGGTTTGATCATGGATCATGCCTTCTTTCAGACAGGACCTCTTGGGTAAGGGATCTGTTGCATCCCAATTTCGTCTTGGGGAATCCCGGACTTGTTCTGGGTACAGTTGCAGTTACATGGTCCCTCATGAGGGGTCAGGCCATGGGCTGGGAAAGGGGATGAACAGGATCTTACGATTCCTGAGGTTGGACCTGGGGTGAAATCCCTGGGTGTCCCTACATAACCCATGAGGATGGGAATCAAGCCGTACATAGTTCTGGAAGTGAAGCGTAGTCATAGACCAACACTGACAGGGGAAATACTCTCTAGTAGAGGCTTTAGTGCATCCCATGATCAACATGGGGCATCCTGAACTTGTTCAGGGTAGAACTGTGGTTTAGTGTCATGCGTTGAGGACATATGGCCTCCTGCAATTTAACATCATATGATAGGACATGAAATGGAAGATCCTAGGGAGAATGTGGTGTGAATGCTATGAAACCGACATGAATGAGGACTTTGAGTCCAAATCCCACCATGTACCCCCATAGGAAACTATTCATGTCAAGGGACTAAGAGTGAGAATTATGATGGGTTCGAAGTAGAGTGGTCGGGTGTTCCTACATACCCCATATGGATGGGAATCAAGCCATACATAGTTCTTGGAGTGTAGTTTAACATCATGCGGGACAATGAGAAGCCTGGCCGCATTGGTACACATCCTACCAAAACTACTAAGCCCACGTGAGTCATACTCGTTGTGGGAAACAAGAAGTAATGGAGGGAAATTTCCGACATAGGAAAGGGAATGTTAGGAAGAAGGGGACATCCATGAAGTTCACCTAGACGCGAGAAGAGATAGAGCCGAGTATTTCAGAATTCCACTCGAACATGGGAGAGTGGAAATGTGTGAATCATGAAACTCAAAATCTGGACCACAATGATGGTGGCATGGCAATGGAGGATAACCATTAACCGTGGTAGAAACGTAGCATCCCCATTGTGTTAGACTGAAATGGGGACATACAGATGAGGGTCGACCATCGACCATGTTCGAAACATGGGACCATGTCACAAATGTCTTTAGAGATCCTTAGGGATGTTGGCTCGAAACGATTGGAGAGCCCTTGGGCCCAGCATCCATGGACATCTGTAACGACCCAATGTTTTTCAATGGAAAATTCCCTTCTTATATCTATGTCATAAAAACACAAAATAATGAACTACTAAGTGATAAGTTACCTTTAAACATAATTTTGTCACCCCTATGTTTGGAATTTTAAAAATCCAACATTTACGGTTGTGTTCAAGATGGTTTTTGAAGTCTAATGAAACAAAAATAATTTTTGGTGAATAGTAACCTACCCTTATGAATAGTAATATGACCCTTATAAATAGTAAATAAGATTAACATTACCTATGAATAATAAAATAAAATTTAGACATCATAGAAAGTGATAATTTGACCTTAGTAAAAGTTTTTGGTATTTTATAAGTCATAAATAATTAATTATAATTAATTAATTAATTTAAATGAATATTTATTTTCCTGATTAATATTCTTAAATTATTGAATCAATGTCTAATAGTTTTTAGATAATTTTATAAGACCCTACGTAATTTTTTAAAGAACTACAAAATCAGTTTTAAACTTAAAACTGTTTTTTTATGTAAATTATGATTTTAATTAAATATTAAATTAATAATATTTAGAAAATTATTTTTGAAAAATGAACATCATTTCTGGATTCTACACGTTGAAAAATGGTTGGGGTAAATTTTTGGGAATTTTCTGAGATACTTGAATTTTTGATGAATAGTGGAATCCGATAATTCACAATAAAAGCTAAATAATGTATTAATTGAGTCATCAATGATTTTCTGCTGATGTAAGCCCACTTGTTTCGGGATTACATTATAAAATTACTATTATTGGTCATCAAAGACTCACTATTCCTTGTCTTTGGTGAAATTAATAAACTAATCAATTTTATATTAAGGAGACCCCTCTCCCCTCCACTATAAAAGCCACCCTTCACTCCCTCTTTTCCTCACACCTCGCAAGCTCCAATACTTCTCTAAACTCTGCCCAAAAACCTTCTATAGCTCATCCCCCACGTCCAAAAGCTGCTGGTCTCATCAAAATACTAATCCTAGCTTCCTTAAAGAGGATCTCAAGAGGAGGATTCTAAAGATAATTTCTATCCCTCTTTTCCTTTAATTTCCTTTCAAGTTCAAGATCTTTTCATGATCTCTCCCTACCTATCTTCATCCAAATGTTTTTTTAAAACCATTATTATACATATAATTTAATCTAATGATTCTAATGGTATATTATATCACCCCACACCCTTTCCCTATTCCTTTTATTTTATTAAAGAGAACGTTGTTCATGTGGTGATAATTTATCGCCTTCAAAAACAACATGCTCTCTTCTTCCCTTTATACCTTCAATCTGGTCATGAAACCAGTTTTATGGTTGAAGCAGAATGTTTTATATGTATTATGTTCTATTTTATTTTCTGGAAATAACCTATGGCCATACTACTAAGTGAAAAGTTAAAATGAGTTGGTTGTGATCCAAAAACCGCACAAATTAACCCAAATAATCTTCATTTAATTCTTATCTAATGATTTGGCCACATGGATCTAATATGACTCATTATAAAATAATTCAAGTTTCTGTAATATCATTAATAACATGTAATATATGTTCTGGATGTTTTCCCATGATCTACCCAAACATAAATTTAAGAATACAAGTGGACCGCTCAAGAAAACGATAAAAACGAACATCCCCGAACAATGTTTTTAAACTCTATAAGTCATACAAAGGAACATAATAAGAAATAATGAAACCAGAATGAACCCTATTAATGTATAAATGGTTCTGGAATTTCTAATTAATGAATATAATTTCATTATACAGGACATTAAAGAGTAGGAGGCATTCGAGAACAAGGTAAGGGGAAATCTCAAACCCAATTTTCTTCCTTCGGGTTCTCCCTCTTTCACTCCATTTTTGACATGGTTACTCCTCAAAGGTCTTTAGTTCATCATTTCCTTTACTTTTCTGGGATATACATGTTTTTCATTGGTTTTTATGTCCATCAAAATGTTTTCCAAAAATAACTCTTCTTTCAAGATCTCACCTTTTACCTCTCATTCAAGGATGATGGTCTTTGTATCAAGTCTGTTGTTCCCTCTTTCTTTTGGGAACCCAAAGCTTATGAATGTGTTATTATGACATGAAACCCATTCGTTTCCATGGGTTACTTATGTACATGTTTGATATGTGTTCTATGTGGCAAGTATGATAATGATAATGTTATGATGTGACGGGTGCACCCGGAACTATATAGCACAATATGAATGTTTAAATGTGACGGGTGCGCCTGAAATTATATAGCACTCCAATGCATTGGGTAAAGTGATGAATCTCATGAGTAAATGTGAAATGATGTGTGAACATGATGCTAGCTTTGTTCACAAGTATGTGTGTTTGTTAACCACTAATACATGATGTTTCATTTTTATGCATTGCCACATTTCAAGTTTATTGTTTATGCTCCTCTCGTGTTCAAGATCTTCCTCCTATGTCATGATTATGCTCACCCCATGCTATATTGTTCTTATCTATCCTCTTACTGGGCATTTAGCTCACCCCTTTTGATTTATATCCTCAGGTGGCTACATGTACTAAGGAGAGGACAAGTGCCACTAAGAAGCTAGTGAAGAAGAAATTAAATAAATGTTTATGCTTGATGTTGTATTTGTTATGTACTGTCCTAGTTTTCCCAAGACACTAAACCTCGGGATCCTCCATGTGTAATACTATTATGTTTTTTATCTTTGAAATGATGTAATATTAATGTAAGAAATGGTCAGGTCACTATAGTTGGTATCAATTGAATGGTTTAGTTAATTTGGGAATTATGATTAGTGAACCCTAAAGAAAACCTCTAGCATGAGGCTAAGTAAAAATATGCACACAAGGATATTTACCTAGGGATCCCATATGTTATGTTTTTGGTATAATTGTTTAAAAGGATATGTTATTCATGACTTGTTTACTTATGTTGTGTTCTAACCTTTTCCATTTTAGAAAATGGTGGGAACCAGGAGAAATCAGGCCACCAACTCTTGCGATGGCCAATGCAACGATTGCCCGAACGACATCCCCAATGATTTTGGAGGTGGAGTTAAAAACTTCATGGTTATGCTTACCCAATTATCCCGGGTTATGAATAATAACCATAATAATGGGGAACTTCCTCCTTCACCAAAGAGGGAGCATCTAGCTATCGAATGTTTTATGCGGCAACGACCACCGACGTTTTGTGGATCTTCTGATCCACTAGTTGCAGAACAGTGGGTCAACTCCATGGAGAAGATCTTTTATGTTCTTCACTGTTCTGAGACAGAGAAGGTGACTCTAGCCGTTTATCGTCTAGATGGAGAAGCCGATCAATGGTGGGCTTTGATTAAGAACAGCAATCCATGGGAGGAAATTGAAGAGATGGAATGGGAAGACTTTAAGATAATGTTTCTTAATAAGTACTTCCCAAGAACTCTTCGCACGAAGATGGAGAGAGAATTCATATAGCTCAAGCAAAAATAAGGAGAATATATCACAACCTATGAAGCAAATTTCACAAGGCTCGCAAGGTATGCTTCGGGTTTTGTTATCAACAATGATATCAAAATTGATAGATTCTTTAGTGGATTAAATTCACATCTTCGAAAAGCTCTTGCAATTCAAGAATTTGGGAGTTATGAAGAAGTTCTTTGGTGTGCTCTCAAGGTGGAGATGGAGTTTGGAGAATGGTCCCATGTCTATGGTGATAAGAAAAGAAAGATGGATTTTCAAGCTGGTGGATCTAGTGATAAAGATGGGAAGAAAACACAATGACCCACATGTCAAAAATGTGGGAAGTTTCACAATGGGAACTGCCTCAAAGGGACGGGGAAATACTTCAAGTGTGGGAAAGAAGGACACCTAGCTCACGAGTGTCGAAGAGACATGAAAAGGAAGGATAATGTAGCCGATGAAAGGAGAGAACCACTCATGGTTCAATGCTACAACTGTAGGGAGCTAGGGAACTATTCAAACTAGTGCACTAAACCTCGAGCTCTCGAGGGTAATCAGCGCCAACAACCACCAAAGCCAAAGGAACTAGGGAAGGCTTATGCCATCACTACAGCGGAGGTGGAACATGATAATGAAGTCATACAAGGTACACTTCCTATTCACTCGAGAATGGAAAAAGTCTTATTTGATTATGGTTCTACGCATTCCTTTATATCTTGAAAGTTTTCTAGAACTATAGAATCAAAGCCCCGAAACCTTGAAGTAGAGATATCTGTAAAAACACCAAGTGGCGCAATCATTGCAACTCAAGTGTTTGATTCTTCTCCTGTTGACGTATGTGGGAAGTTCTTCCAGAAAATCTTGTAATACTTCCCTTGGTGTAATTCGACGCTATAATGGGAATGGATTGGCTCTCGTTATATAGAGCACATATCAACTGTCGGGAAAAGGAAATATATTTTCATATTCTGAACCATTCCATGCTCCTCTACAAATGCAAGGAAGATCATGAATATCCTTTGAAAAATCCTTCAATGGTGTGGGTGATGATTCCCTATGAAGAAGCATACCTCGACCAAATGTTTGAGTCAAAGGAAAGTTCCATCCTTGAGGAAATGCCCATCGTAAGGGAATACGGCGGTGAATTTCTCGAAGAGTTACCTGGAATTCCCCCGGATCGTGAGGTAGAGTTATCAATTGAACTCATACCCGTAGCTACTCCTATCTCAAAGTTCCCCTATAGGATGGCTCCTATCAAACTGGAGGAGTTAAAGAAGCAGCTGCAAGAGCATCTGGACAAAGGGTTCATACGCCCCAGTGCATCACCTTGGGGTGCGCCAGTGCTCTTTGTGAAGAAGAAGGATGGAACCATGCGGCTGTGTATCGATTATCGGGAACTCAACAAGATCACCATAAAGAACAAGTATCCTCTCCCAAGGATTTATGACTTGTTCGATCAGTTAAGAGGAGATCAATACTTCTCAATGGTGGATCTTCGTTCTGGATATCATCAAGTAATGGTGAAGAAGGAAGATATTCAGAAGACTACCTTCCGTACAAGGTATGGGCACTATGAGTTTTTGGTGATGCCCATCGGACTTACTAATGCCCCTACAATCTTCATGGATTTGATGAATAGAGTCTTTAGACATTACCTCGACAAATTTGTGGTAGTGTTTATCGATGATATTCTCATCTACTCCAAGAGCAAGGAGGAACATGAAGAACATCTAATACTTGTGTTGGAGAAATTGAGAAAGGAGAATTTGTACACCAAGTTCAGAAAGTGTGACTTTTGGATGAATCAAGTCACGTTCTTGGGACATGTGATCACAAGCGAGGGAATTTCAGTGGACCCTTCAAAGAAAAAGGCGATTGAGGAATGGCCCAGGCCCTCTAGTGTCACAGAAATCCGTAGTTTTCTTGGATTAGCTGGGTACTATCGACGTTTTGTGAGAAACTTCTCACGATTGTCAAGACCACTAACTAAATTAACAAGGAAAGGGGTAAAGTATGTATGGACGGAAGAATGTGAGGGAAGCTTCAAGGAGCTAAAGAGAAGTCTGATCACTACACCTGTACTCACACTACGGAAAAGTGGAGAAAGTTTTGTGATATACAGTGATGCTTCAAATAAAGGCTTGGGTTGTGTACTCATGCAAAATGATAATGTGATAGCCTACGCCTCACGACAGTTGAAGATCCATGAGCATAACTACCCGACGCATGATCTAGAGCTAGCAGCCGTGAATTTTTCCTTGAAAATCTGGCGGCATTACCTTTATGGTGAGAAGTGTGACATATACACCGACCACAAGAGCCTAAATTATATATTCACACAAAAGGAACTCAACATGCATTAAAGGAGATGGTTAGAGCTAATCCAGGATTACGATTTCTCTATTCACTATCATCCTGGAAAGGTGAATAAGGTAGCTGATGCTCTAAGCAGGAAAGAACCGGCTACTCTATCCATGTTGAGGATTGAGAAAGACCCTATCTTCTTGGATATGCAAAGGATGGATTTGGGAATCGTAAGGGCAGGGGATACATCCTAACTTTCCCAAATGATTGCGCAACCATCCATCCAACAGAAGATTAAGGAAGAACAAAGGTATGATGTGGAGATACAAAAGAGGGTGAATGCAGTAAAGGAAGGGAATCTGCAAGAGTTCCATATCGACGATGATGGTGTGATTCGGTTTGGAACGCGGCTTTGTGTGCCTTCATCACCCAGAATAAAGAAGGAGATATTGGATAATGCACATAGCTCAACTTTCTCTATTCATCCTTGAAGTACCAAGATGTATTGTGATCTCCGAGAACACTTCTGGTGGTATAACATGAAGAAGGAGATTGTGGAATATATATCAAGGTTCTTGGTGTGCCAGTAAGTTAAAGCTGAGCGGGAAAAGGCCAAAGGTATGATGCAGCCATTGCCTATACCCATGTGGAAATGGGAAAATGTCACTATGGACTTTGTCATGGGTCTCCTGAAAATGTCAAGAGGAAATAATGCGATATGGGTTGTGGTTGATCGACTCAACAAGACTGCCCATTTTATCGCTATTCGGGAAGACCTCTCACTTGAACAGCTTGCAAGGATATATATGAAGGAAGTGGTGAGACTGCATGGTGTTCCACTCTCGATTGTCTCTGACCGTGATCCAAGGATCACATCTAAATTCTGGAGGATCCTCCAACATGCTTTGAGTACTGAATTAAATTTCAGCACGGCCTATCACCCCCAAACCGATGGCCAGTCTGAAAGGACTATTCAGATGCTCGATGATATGCTAAGAGCATGCTCTCTAGAATTCAATGGTGGTTGGGATCAGCATCTCCCACTGGTTGAGTTCTCATACAACAATAACTTCCACTCGAGTATTCAGATGGCTCCATATGAAGCTCTTTATGGGAAGCGATGTAGAACTCCAACCTGTTGGGATAAAGTTGGAGAACAAAAGCTACTTGGTCCCGATCTTGTTCAAGAGATGATAGAGAAGGTTCAAGTCATCCAGAAACATATCAAAGCTGCTCATAGTCGGCAAAAGAGCTATGCTGACAATCGTCGAAGGAACTTGGAGTTCAACGTTGGAGATAAAGTCTTCCTTCGAATATATGGAAGAGAGTCATGTGATTCGGGAAGAAAGGGAATCTAAGCCCAAGGTATATTGTCCCCTTTGAGATCCTTGATCGTATAGGAGCCGTGGCCTATCGTCTGGAACTTCCACCAAATATGGCTCAAGTTCATGATGTGTTTCACGTATAACTATTGAGGAAGTACATTTCAGACCCCTCACATGTACTAAACTCAGAGGTGGTACAACTGGAAGATGATCTCTCCTATGAGGAGTAGCCGGTAAAAATTCTGGACCGAAGTGATAAGGTTCTACGCAACAAGACAACCCTCCTTGTCAAAGTGATTTGGAGGAACCAAAAGTTTGAGGAAGAAACTTGGGAACCGGAAGAGGCAATGAAGGAAAAGTACCCTCACCTGTTTGTGTAAAGTGAAATTTCAGGGGCGAAATTTCTTAAGGGGGGAAGAATGTAACGACCCAAATTTTTTCAATGGAAAATTCCCTTCTTATATCTATGTCATAAAAACACAAAATAATGAACTACTAAGTGATAAGTGACCTTTAAACATAATCTTTTCACCCCTATGTTTGGAATTTTAAAAATCCAACATTCACGGTTGTGTTCAAGATGGTTTTTAGAGTCTAATGAAACAAAAATAATTTTTGGTGAATAGTAACCTACCCTTATGAATAGTCACCTACCCTTATGAATAGTAATATGACCCATATAAATAGTAAATAAGAGTAACATTACCTATGAATAATAAAATAAAATGTAGACATCATAGAAAGTGATAATTTGACCTTAGTAAACGTTTGTGGAATTTTGTAAGTCAGAAATAATTAATTATAATTAATTAATTAATTTAAATGAATATTTATTTTCCTGAATAATATTCTTAAATTATTTAATCAATGTCTAATAGTTTTTAGATAACTTTATAAGACCCTACATAATTTTTTAAAGACCTATAAAATCAGTTTTAACCTTAAAACTTTTTTTATGTAAATTAAATATTAAATTAATAATATTTAGAAAATTATTTTTGAAAAATGAACATCATTTTTGGATTCTACATGTCGAAAAATGGTTGGGGTAAATTTTTGGGAATTTTCTGAGATACTTGAATTTTTGATGAATAGTGGAATCCGAAAATTCACAATAAAAGCTAAATAATGTATTAATTGAGTCATCAATGATGTTCTGCTGATGTAATCCAACTTGGTTCGGGATTACATTATAAAATTACTATTATTGGTCATCAAAGACTCACTATTCCTTGTCTTTGGTGAAATTAATAAACTAATCAATTTTATATTAAGGAAACCCCTCTTCCCTGCACTATAAAAGCCACCCTTCACTCCCTCTTTTCCTCACACCTCTCAAGCTCCAAGCCTTCTCTAAACTCTTCCCAAAAACCTTCCCTAGATCATCCCCCACGTCCAAAAGCTTCCGGTATCATCAAAATACTAAGCCTATCTTCCTTAAAGAGGATCTCAAGAGGAGGATTCTAAAGGTAATTTCTCTCCCTCTTCTCCTTTAATTTCCTTTCAAGTTCAAGTTCCTTTATTGATCTCTCCCTACCTATCTTCATCCAAATTGTTTTGTAACTCTAGTATTATACATATAATATAATCTTATGATTCTAATGGTATATTATATCACCCCACACCCTTTCCCTCTTCCTTTTATTTTATTAAAGAGAACGTTGTTCATGTGGTGATAATTTATCACCTTCAAAAACAACATGCTCTCTTCTTCCATTTATAACTTCAATCTGGTCATTAAACCATTTTTATGGTTGAACAAGAATTTTTTATATGTATAATGTTCTATTTTATGTTCTGGAAATAACCTATGTCCATACTACTAAGTGAAAAGTTAAAATGAGTTGGTTGTGATCCAAAAACCGCACAAATTATCCCAAATAATCTTCATTTAATTCTTATCTAATGATTCGGCCACATGAATCTAATATAACTCATTATAAAATAATTAAAGCTTATGTAATATCATGAAAAACATGTAATATCAGTTCTGGATGTTTACCCATGATCTACCCAAACATCAATTTAAGAATACAAGTGGACCGCTCAAGAAAACCATAAAAACGAACATCCCCGAACAATGTTTTTAAACTCTATAAGTAATACAAAGGAACATAATATGAAATAATGAAACCAGAATGAACCCTATTAATGTATAAAAGGTTATTTAATTTTTAATTAATGAATATAATGTCATTATATAGGACATTAAAGAGAAGGAGGCATTCGAGTACAAGGTAAGGGGAAATCTCGAACCCAATTTTCTTCCTTCGGGTTCTCCCTCTTTCACTCCATTATTGACATGGTTACTCCTCAAAGGTCTTTTGTTCATCATTTCCATTAATTATCTGGGATATACATGTTTTTCATTGATTTTTATGTCCATCGAAATGTTTTCCAAAAATAACTCTTCTTTCAAGATCTCACCTTTTACCTCTCATTCAAGGATGATGGTTCTTGTATCAAGTCTGTTGTTCCCTCTTTCTTTTGGGAACCCAATGCTTATGAATGTGTTATTATGAGATGAAACCCATTACCTTCCATGGGTTACTTATGTAGATGTTTGATATGTGTTCTATGTGTCATGTATGATAATGAAAATGTTATGATGTGACGGGTGCGCCCGGAATTATATAGCGCAATATGAATGTTTAAATGTGACGGGTGCGCCCAGAATTATATAGCGATCCAATGCATTGGGTAAAGTGATGAATCTCATGATTAAATGTGAAATGATGCGTGAACATGATGCTAGATTTTTTCACAAGTATGTGTGGTAGTTAACCACTAAGACATGATGTTTCATTTTTATGCTTTGCCACATTTCAAGTTTATTGTTTATGCTCCTCTCATGTTAAAGATCTTCCTCCTATGTCATGATTATGCTCACCCCATGATATATTTCTCTTATATATCCTATTACAGGGCATTTATCTCACCCCTTTTGATTTATATCCTCAGGTGGGTACATTTACTAAGGAGAGGACAAGTGCCACTAAGAAGCTAGTGAAGAAGAAATTAAATAAATGTTTATGCTCGATGTTGTATTTGTTATGTATTGTCCTAGTTTTCCCAAGACACTAAACCTCTAGATCCTCCATGTGTAATACTATTATGTTTTTTATCTTTGAAATGATGTAATAGTAATGTAAGAAAAGGTCGGGTCGCTATAAGATCCATTAGGCATGGAATCTATGTTTTCTGAGGGTCCTTTTGGACGTAGAAGAGGATGATGATCCAAATAGTGAGCCCACGAAGCTTGGATATGAAACAAGAGGAATTTCCCCATGAAAATTTTACACTTTGGTATCTTTGTAAAAAGACATCTGAATATGACAACAAGACGTATTAGATAGAGGGAGTCGAGTCCCATCAAATAGGGATATAATAGTTTAGGGTCGTAGAATTCGGACCATGGATGAGAGGAAACATAGAAGACACGTGGTGGGGTAACTCAAATACCCAACGTGAATGGGGTACCAGGGGTTCTGATCGCCATGTGCTCCTCAGAGAGTTTTTAGGTCGAGGGACCAAAAATGAGAGTTGAGCTGGGCTTGAGGCAAAATGCGAAGACGCTCCTACGTACCCCATGAGGATGGGGATCAAGATGCATGTAGTTCTTAAAAAGGGAGAACAGTGAGGCACCAGTGCAATGAATAAAAGAGGTGTGTGGGCATGGATCATGCACCAAAAGAACGGTATTTGATAAATCTTGTTTGTCCTTTAAGGTGAGTGGTTTTTTTGTGAAGCGAAAATCCTAGGGTAGAAGGACCTGGTGTTGCCATAAGAATCAATCCATAGTAGGCCTTGAAAAAAGGGATGGGATATGACTGATACCCAACGTGAAGTACCCTACGATGAGGTCATCACAATGCAGTTTCGTTTTTTGTCATGGAGCCAGGATGATAATATAACAGTTTAGGGTCATGTTGTGGGACCTAGTATGTATTTTAACGTCCTGCAGTGCAGACGTAGCAGAGACGATGCTAGGCGGAGAATTTGTATGCTGCAATGAAACATAACCGATGTGAATGGGGACATGACCCCACATCACACCATATGCAATTCCGAGAGGAGAACCTCGGGCCACGGGGGCTAGGTAGGGGTGAGAGAAAAAGGGGCCGGAGAAACTAGCTCCCAGCTATACTGGACCCGAAAACGAGACGTTTGGGTTGTACTATATATCCCAAAGGATGGGAATCAAGACACACATAGTTCTTGAGGATTCATTTTAATGTCATGTGGGACAATCGGGGTAGGAAATAGGAGGGCTAATTTTTAGAACGGGGTGTGCGTGGTGCGGCTATTGCAAACCCAACATGAATGAGGACATAATCTTGTACCATTCCACGTGGTCCCGTAGTGAATGTCAAGAAGGTGGTACATAAAATGAAAATTAGAAAATCTCAGGCCAGACCCATAGACATGTGGTCTGGGCGTTTCTATGTATCCCATGAGGATGGGAATCAAGACAAACGTAGTTCTGATGAGATCTTATTTTACGGTCTTAGTGCTCGGACTAGGATTGAGTGAAAACCCCCCAAGTAAGTGCAGACCTCAACCTGATCCCTAAGACCACATGAGTCGAACTCTATGTGGGAAACAAGGGAGGAAGATTCCTATTGCAACACATGGAAGACACACCAAAGGGCAATTGGTGCGGAGCCCCTATCGCGACTCTGGTCCTCCTAACACGCAGATCTAAACTGAGGAATAGTAACAATAATTTCGAACTTTTACTTGGACATGATGAGGTGGAGAAGGATGTGAATCATGTAACCAACATTTTGGGCTTAATGGGGTTAACATGGTGATAGAGGACAACTGTTAACCATGTCAGAAATGCAGCATCCATATCACGTTATCCTGAAATGGGAACTACAATTGAGCATCGACCGCTGACTATATTTGTAACGTGGGATTTGTATAGATTTTTTGTCTGCCTCCTTCGGGGGATTTGGCCCGTAATGGTATGAGATCCCTTAGGCCTAGCATACATGCCACTTAGGGGTCCCCTCTGGTGTGAAAGGTGATGTAATCCATAATGAAGAGAAACATAAAGCTGTAAAAGTGGGTAGGGGCATGTCCGAGAAGAGTACGACATTCTAGGTACTAAACTAGAGTACCCTTAAGCACACTGGTGAACTGCTGAAGAGGGTCAACGAGGGTGTCCAAGAAGGATAGGGTAGGCCAAGGGGCCAAGGTGAAATGGAGATTTCGGAGATGGTGATGGACCCAAAGACTAGATATTCGGGTGGTCCTACGTATCTCATAAGGATGAGAATCAAGCCACATGTAGTTCTCAAAGATACTCGGGGGTAAGATACCCTAACTAAGATGTGTACAGTGTGGAGAGTAACCCGATGTGAATGAGGACATAATACCGCACCACACCGCACAGTCCCATAGGAGAGAAACTGGTCTAGGGGGCCGAAATGGCCAAGGGGCCTGAGTCTAGGCCTCGGTCAGGATGGCCTGACCAGTTTGTAGTTTAACATCTTGCAGTGGGGATGAGGAGGGTAGTAGGATACCCTAAACAAGGGAGGTGTATGGAACGGTGAATGAACCGGCATGAATGAGGGCATAATCCTGCACCATACCGCACAATCCCATACGAGGGAAATTGGGCCAGGGGCCCGAAAAGGCTAAGGGGCCGGAGGCTGGGCCTCGGTCAGGAAGGCCTGACCAGCTTGCAGTATAACCTCTTGTAGTGAGAATGAGGACCAACGTAAGGTATCTCATCTGAGGATGTGTACATAAAGGCGAGAAACTCGATGTGACGGAGGACATAATCCCACACCATATCGTACAATCCCATAAGAGAGAACATGGGACGGGGCCCGAAAAGGCCAAGGGCCCTGAGGGTTGGAATCGCCCGGTGTATGTTAATCACTTGGAGATACAACTGGGTGGAATGAACCACAACACTCGATGTTTGTGACATATTGGGGTGGACGTAACGATTCAGTACAACTGTTGACCATGTTCAAAACGCAATGTCATGAGAAACAAATGAGCATCAACCGCTGACCATATTTGAAACGAGGGATTTGTATCAATTTGGTGCTCGACATACATGAGGTATTTGTCCCGGAGTGGTAAGAGAGACCCCTTAAGCCTAGCATTCATACAGTTCAGGGGCCCTTCCGGATGGGGAAGGTGATGGAATCCCAGTCATGGAGTGGGTGAAGCATGTTCGTACCCATTTCTCAAAGAGGCGAACATCTCCAGGGAGCGAGATGCACGGCCTGATCGAGGTTATCTCAACACAAATTGAGGCTAAAGTGAACCCTCATCATACTCCTTAACCCGGGTGGGGGGGAGATTCTGGAATTTGGGCTGGTCTAACAGATAAAATGTCAGGGCGTTCCTACGTATCCAATGAGGATGGGAATCAAGCCATACGTAGTTCTTGAATTCCATGCAGTTTAACGTAGTTCATCAAAGACGTGGGAGAGTAGAAGAACAGGAGAGGGCACAGGTTCGACCCGTATAATCCTTGTATGAGTGTTGATAATGAAGTCTACACCATATCATGCGAGGATACTCCGAGAAAACGATGCCCAGGGTGATAGTTGAAGAGAAGAGTTTGGGGTTGGGCTCAAGACGAAGCGTTTGAGCATTTATATGTATCCTATGAGGATGGGAATCAAGACACACGTGGTTCTCAAAATGCAGTTTAATGTCATTCAGGATGATACGTAGTTTAAAGTCATGCAGGAATGTCCAGTTTATGGTCATGTAGGACTGTACAGTTTAAGGTAGTGCGGGACCGTATAGTTTAAGTTTGTGCGGGACCGTACACTTTGAGGTCATGCATGACCATGGAGTTTTAAGTCATGCAGGACCATATAGTTTAAGGTCATGCGGGACCGTATAGTTTACGGTCGTACAGTACCATACAGTTTAAGGTCCTGCGTGACCATACAGTTTAAGGTCGTGAGGGACTATACAGTTTATGGTCGTGCAGGACCGTACAATTTAAGGTCATGCGGGACCATACAGTTTAAGGTCGTGTGGGACCGTACAGTTTAAGGTCGTGCCGAACCATACATTTTAAGGTCATGTGGGACCATGGGGATCAAGAAAAGTTTTTCTTGAGGAACATGGAATTGGTGGGAGGATTTATGCGCTCACCATCCATGGTCACCAAGGAGTATGCTCCATTGGGTTAAAGCTTATGAATGATGTATGTTCCTTCCCATTTGGGCTCCAACTTGGGTGGTTTCCATCCAGGTATCATTGGCACTTGGAGGGCCAATTCCAGGTCCCCTTGCAGAAAAGAGAATAGGAAACCTTCTTGTTGAAGGCTCTAGCTATCTTATTCTGATGCCTATCCAGATTGAGCAGGGCACGGAGCCTACTCTCGTCGAGTGCTTCAAATTCAGCTAGACAGATTTCAACCACCATATCTGGCGCCTACTAGCCATATAATGTATTGTGTAATGATGGTAGTTGGATCTCAATGGGCAGGACGACCTCGGCCCAGTATACCAGGGAATATGGGGTCAACTGGGTGGATTCGCGAGTCGTCGTCCGAATAGCCCAGAGGGCGTTGGGGAACTTTTCTGGCCAAATCTTCTTGTTCTGGCCAACCATATTTTGAAAAATGTTAGAGAGGGTTTTGTTGAATGCCTCGATCTACCCGTTTGCTGACGTGTGATAGAGGGAGGTGTGGTTGGAGCGAATGTTGTACTTGGAGGACAATTTCTTTCGCAAAGATGCTCGGAAGTTGGTACTGTTGTCGGTAAGGACTACGTGGGGGGCTCCAAATCGGTAGATGATGTTGGGGCTCACAAAGTCGAAAATGGATTGAGCCTTGACTTCTTTGAGTGGGACTGCTTCTGCCCATTTGGAGAAGAAATCCATAGCATTCAGGATAAACCTGCACTGGCGAGCTGTCACCGGTGGATAGGGTCGCACGACATCAATTCCCCACACCGAAAATGGCCAAGAGTACTTGGTAGAGTGGAGTGGTTCTAGCAGATGATGTAGGAAATTATCATGAAATTGGCATGTGTGACATCTCTTGGTGAACTCGATACAATTTTGGATCATAGAGTTCCAGAAGTACCCCAGTCTCAGGATCTGATGGGACAGCTTCAGCCCAGCCGGGTGGGCACCGTAGGAACCATCATAAACCTCTTGCATGACCTAAGAAATCTTGACTAATTGAATTCAATGGAGGATAACACCATCAAAATTGCATTTTTAGAGGATTTTCTCAAGGCTGGGACCACTCTGGAGGGTAAACTGCAATGTGCGGCGTCGGATTCGCTCGCGCCCAGCCCGATCAGCCGAGAGGAAACCATTTTAAAGATACTCGACAAAAGGTGCTCTCCAGTCAGGAGTCATTTCAACCACTACATCTGAAGAACCTGGGGCTCCTGACGTGGAGGATTCGGCGGTAAGTTGTCTTACTCGCGGGTCGTTTTCATCCTCTGGGGTGATGGAAGCAATAAATCTCTGGTGTGCCACATGTATAATCAGATCATCCTGCTCGGGCTCTGCAAGTGAGGCAGCTAGGCTAGCCAAAGCGTCTGCTCGACCATTCTGTGACCGAGGGACATAGGTAACCTCTGGTCGAGAAGGGAAGTAGGCCATTAGATGGAGGGTACACTCCAACAATGGAATGAGCTCTGGCTTCCTAACAACACAGTCGTCATTTACTTGCTTGATGACTAGTTCAGAATACCCTTTCACGTGAAAATGAGGCACATAGTTCTCAAGGTACATCTCGAGGCCAGTGATGAGAGCCTGATACTCTGCTTCATTGTTGGTGCAGCCTTCTGACAACAGGAATGAGTATGGTAGAACGGCTTGCGCCAGGGTGATGAAGACGATACACATGCCCACTCTGTTAAGCTTAGGATCATTGAGCCTTCTACCGATGGGACTCTGGGAGGCACCATCGATGAGAATTTTCTAACATGGGATGGCATGGTCGACTGAGAGGATTTCCTCATCGAGAAAATCGAGGTCCAGGGATTGGTCCACAGAGGTTGGATGGGAAGGTAGGAAGTCTGCCAATGCCTGCCCTTTGATAGCCTTCTGAGGGACGAACTTGATGTCAAAGTACTAGAGAATTATGGCCCACCATGCTAGTCGGCCAATCAACATTGGGAGGTTCTGGATATACTTCATCGGGTCTACCTGAGAGACCAACCGTACCTCATGGTGCTGCAGGTAATGTCGCAAATTTTATACAGAAAATACGAGCACAAGGCAGGTCTTCTCGATAGGGGAGTATCTAGTATCTGTATTGAGGAGCATGCGGCTTAGATAGTAGAGGATATTCTCTATCCCCTAATTATTCTTCTAGGCGAGAAGGGAACCAAGACACCTATCCAGGGCATTGACATAGAGAATCAGCAGTTTCCCAGAGAGGGGTGGCATCCGGACCAGATGCTGGAGTAGATACTACTTGACTTCCTCGAAGACGACCAAGCACTCTTCATCCCATTCATAGGCAGAGCCTTTCTTCATGATCCGGGAAAAGGGATTACACTTTCCAGCCAGATTTTCAATGAATTGGCATATGTAGGCTAAGTGTCCTTGAAGACCTCGAATCTCTCGAATATTACTTGGGAGAGGCATCTGGATTTTGGCCTTGATCTTCTCGGGGTCGATCACAATGGCTCGATACCTAACAAAAATGCCAAGAAACTTCCTAGAAGTGACCCCAAAGGCACACTTACACAGGTTCATCTCCAAGTGGCGGGAACAGTGGAAGCCGAAAACATTCTCATGGTCCTTGAGATGGTCCTAGAGATGGCAAGATTTGACCACCAGATCATCCACATAGCATTCCACAAATGTTCCCATGATCATCTTGGATATGTGATGAATGGCCTACCGATAGGTGGTACCTACATTTTTCATACTGAAGGGCCTAACCTGGTAACAGAAAGTACCTTAGGGGGACCTGAAAGTGGTGGACTCCTCGTCTTCAGGGGCCATTCGGATCTGGTTGTATCCAGATTACCCATCCATTAAAGAGAGGGATTGGAACCCGGTCATAGCATCAATCTATGATTCTGTCACTAGAAGGGGAAAAGCATCCTTCGGACAGAGGTGGTTGAGATCACAAAAGTCGATACAGACTCTGATCTGCCCGTTCTTCTTCCTGACTGGCACAATGTTGGCCAGCCACTTGGGGTGTTGTAATTCCATGATGAAGTTGGCTTTGATAAGCTTGTCAACTTCGGCCACAACCATAGCACCATGATAACGGTGCATCTTTTTGGGAGGCTTCATGAACTCGTGATGGTTGTCCGGAGACCAAGGTGGTGGATGACTACCTAGGGATCTAGTCCTAGCATCTCTCCATAACTCCATGTGAACACATCACGGTGTTTTTTGAGGAAGTTCACGTATCGCTGATGCTCCTCAAGGGACACCGCGGCACTGATCAATGTGGGTCTCATATCTAACTCGCTACCAAGGTTCAACTGTACCAGTTCATCGACTGTGGTAGTTATGCCTCCTTCAAAGGTAGGGGAAGCATCCTGTAGATCCTCTTCTCTACTTGTGGAGGGATCTTCAGTGGGGGGAGTCACTTATGAGCCACCAGACTTACATGGGTGGCTGGTTCCGGCTTGAGCGGCAGTGGTCAGCACATTAGATGATTCATGCATCGCTGAGACCATTGAGATGAAGGCAGTTGATCCAATCCCATCTGGTCTTCGGCCCAGAGGGCCACGCTTGAGAATGTCAATGCAATAGTGGCATTTCAGCTTGATCCGGTTAATTCCATCCTAGAAAATAGACATGTATGACGTATTACCGTAGCCATGGTGTGGACATCCCGATACCGTACACGGGTAGGAGGTTCCGGGATCACCCGGGCCGGGATGCTGTAAGAGTACGAGGTGATTTTTCACCATCGCTTGGGCTTGGGAATGTGCCTTCATCTCATACCTGAAACAGCATAACACTGCCCAATTTCGGTGGTCGTGGCCTCCAGTCAATGGATTGGGAAGACATTGGCGTTATCTAGACCTGCCCAGGGAACACTTTTGATCGGGGTGGGTTCAACCTCACTTGCTAGAATCTGCATATCTTTACTCTATTAATAGTCGGTGTCCAGATAACGAGCTTTACAAGAGGCAAAAGGAGATTCATCTCCTTGGAGCACTCTTACTCGACCATTGAGGGAGAATTTGAGGCATTAGTGATATGATGAAGGGACTAATGCATGTAGGTGTAGCCATGGCATGCCCATCAATGCGTTGTACGCGGTGTCCTGGGTGACGACCATGAATTCGATACTAGAGACTAGGCCACCGAACTGGGTCCTCAAATTGATCTTTCCAACCGGGGTATTCTCGGTCCTATCGTATCCCGAGATTCTTAGGTCGGATGGAGTTAAATCATCCTCAGACAAACCGAGCTTCCGCAGTGTCCGAGTCAGGATTAGATTAATCCCAGATCCCATGCCAACAAGACAGTGCCAGAATTCCACACCATTGAACTGTACAGTGATGTACAGTGGATGAATTTTCCCCAGTATGGGAGGGTCTTCATCTTCACCGGAGAACGAGATAACTTCCTGGCATTCATCATTCTCAATTTCCTTAGTGTGGAAGGCTTCTGCAGCTGCTACTCTCATCTCAAACTAGAGGGGGATCCTTAGGGCCTCGGCAAGCGCCTCACGCATGTCTGAGACATGGGAAGAGCCATAATAATAGAAAGCCTCTCTGGGACATCGGGAAGGTGCTTGAGGACATCATACTTCTGCGCCAAGCGCGAGCTTCTGCTTATAGATGGCTGCTCTGTGATCGGAGGCACAGCGGGCCCGGCCGGCTGGACCGGCAGCTGGCTAGTTCTAGGTGCGTCCCGTTACTCAATAGTTGAGGCCCGAAGAGTAGCTACTGGATGAGGACTAGAAAACTGAGATTGGCTAGTAGTAGGGAGAGAATGGATACGGTACGGATGAGGCAGCTTTTCCGGATCTAGTAGCACGAACGACGGTGGAGGTAGATCTGAGGACACCATATGAGGAGGTTGCACATGCTGATCACCGCGCTGGGCCTGTTTTTTGGTCTCAGTGGCATGCACGACCTGGGTGAAAGCACCAGCTGACATTCCTTGACGACCCATATGTCCACGGTTCTGCAAACGTTGCCGTCGGCTCGGGACGTTGGGGAGGTTCGTCTGGCGTTCCCCCACACCGGGAGTCACATAGGGATTTACCAACTCCATGTTATTAACCAAAGCGTACCCTTGACTGTCGCTTGATGAATTATCCACCACTAAGAATATTCTGGGTGGGATCTACATCTCAAGGGGAATGATGGCACTGAGAGTGTGAGATGACAACGACATTGGTTGTGCACGCTGCTTTTCTTGCGCTATTGATGCTTTATCTTCTGGGAAGAGTCCGGCTGAGATGATGACGTAGAGGCGCTAGTCACAGCTTCTGAAGGTTCCACCTGATTCAGGTGGGCCCGAATAATACGATGGGAGCAGGAAATGGTTTGACGAGCCATCTAGTCTTCATACTTCTGGGATCTGTGGCTGGGTACCTGCTACCACTCACCTTCATCGTCACTACCACTTTTTGACCTCAAAAAGACACTCTCCACTTGTGCCAAGGTCGGGCCTGACCTTACTATGTTGTTATCGAACTGGTCTTGGAGCTAGTCTTTAAACACATATCACTGCTTGACGGTGTGACCTAAAATCTGATGCTAGGGGCAGTAGTTGGGGTGGTCGGTGAGATTCACCTCTGCCGACCTTCTGCACTCAGGTAAGCCCACAATCCCCTACTCCAGGGCACTATGGAAGTAACCAGGGACCTGATCCTCGCTGAAAAAGTTAGTCTGGGGTCTTTTTTCTAGATAGGGGGCTCTGGGAGCTTGGCCCTAACGAGGGGCCGGAAGAGCCTACCATGGAGGCGGATCCTGATTATCTCACCTAGGCGACAGTGGCGCGTTACATGGGGGAACCTGCTGATTCTGAGGCGGTCGCGGATGGACAGGAGGCTATGCCGGAGGTGGAGGGATTCTGCGAGGTTGCGGAGCCGGTGCTATTGGCAGCAATACTAGCTACCCAGGGGATTCTATTTCGGCCACCATGGCGGGCTCATCACTGGCGTCCCTCCTTGATGGAATCACTGGTGGCAGTGAACGTGCCTAACTAGCTTGTTGCAGAGCTTCCTCAAGGCGTTGGGCCTTATCTGAGAAGTCTTGAAACCCTCCAGGGTAGTTCTGATTGATCAGGGAAGGAACTAGTTCTGTTTTGACATTTCTCATGCACATTGTCAGTAATTTCTCCTAAGTCAGTGGCATGTCGAAGGAGTATGTGAGCCCCTTCCACCGGTCGATGAAGTCCGCGACTCGCTCATCAGGCCTTTGCTTGATCCTGAAGAGGTCTACGATGCTGGTCCTTCGTGTGGTGGAGCTGAACTGGTATAGGAATATCCAGTGAAGATCCTCCTATCCGGTCACCGATCCAATGGGGAGCTGGCTATACCAGAAAAATGAAGGGCCTTCCAATGTTTGTACAAAACATCAGAGCTTGGCGGCTTAATGTTGTGCTGGAGTCCCAAACATGGGGCCACACCTAGAGGAAAAGTGGGCTAGGTGTTGTGGTGGGTCCCCTCTCCTGTTAAAGGGAGATAAAGTGGGATTTCCAAAACCTAGGGGTGCGGGAATATCTTCCACCCATGCTAGATATGATATTCCATATGGTGGGACTGCCATATTCCACGTTTCCAACACCTCGAGGCGGGCGATGAGTGTCACCATTGGATCGTCCGGGTGGGGGTCCCTGTCGTGACGGGGATCCCTAACCACAAGTGCATTTTCGGTATCTTCGACATGATAGATGGGTCCAGCGACTCGTGGAGCGACTAGTGGAATGGCCCGCGGGGCAGCTGGGGGAACCCGGGCTGGATTCCTCAGATTGCCGCACCATTCGGGAGGTTTTGGCAAGACGTATTGCGCCCTCTTTTGGTGGGTTTTTGCTTCAACCCTGTCCGTGGGAGCGGTATGATCAGGGTTTCCCATAGGCATCTCACTGGGGGGGAGTTTTTCCTGCCCTTGCTTCCCCGACCTAGGATTTCCATAGTCAAGTCGTCGCTCTATAGTGCGTTCGGCCATGAGTTCATCGACCAACCTCTTCTTCTCAGCAAGTTGTTGGCACAACGAAGCCTTCTCGAGGTATTCCCCCAACTTTTTCACTATGGCGGATGGGTTGAAGTGCTTGACAGCTCCGACATGATATTTATCCTTACCAGAATTCCAACTGAGTATCAACAACTCAGTGGGCGCAAGGAGACCTATGAGGTTCCCCTATTGGAGAGTAATCCTCCCTGACGGGTCCAACAATGGTGGCACATCCTTAGGGGGTAAATCTCCATCAAAAAATTCCAAGTTTTCCTCCTTGTCCATGACATCAGCCATATGGACCGTGACCCTTCTTGGGGGCATGTCTTTGATATCGCACCTCGTATTGGGTTGCCGTTGAATAGGGATGACGAGGAGGGCAGCATACTTCCCCCATCCACGGACAGGCACGTGGGGGTAGCCTCTATAATGATTTTGTGGAGTACCCTAAAACTCCGAACGCATTTTTTTTTGGAGGGTCCTCTGGCGACCTAGTGACTCAGGGAACCGGGCCATGGGGAGTGTGGCCAAATCGACCAGACGACATAGCTCACTGATTTCCTCAAAGTGCACTTGGCTCCTGGGGTACACCACCCGATGATAACGATGACAGATGTTTATCGCCCATAGGGTTTGGCAGAAGTAATCAACATCCTCTGGGGTGAGGGATTCCGATGCACATAATTTCGATGCTGCCTCCAGCTAGAACTTCTCTGGTAAGTGATCCGCCACAAGAATATTCCAAAAGCTCCTAGGCTCGGATTCAATGTCTGGCCCTGTATTTACCCACTCATCAATAGGAGGTGGATGAGGAACTGGTAGCGGTATTTAATTGGACAATTGAGATTGTAGACTGGGTGTTTTAGAATACGGTGAATGAGCCAAATGATCGCCAAATTCAGGCCGTCCCTCGAGGAGTGTGGTGACCTGACCACTATGTCACGATACGATGGGCTAATAGCCGCAACTTCTCGTGTAGGGATCGCGGTTACCGATGATGGGTCATGCTGTTTCCCAACCACCATCAATCCCCAAAATATCTCTCCATGATCTCTGGTTGAGTTACAGGGTGCTTCTAGTGATGATGGTGGTGACTACATGGTCGGAAGTTGTGGGACTCCCAAAATTTCCTCCTCCTTGACGTACCTACGAAGAGAGGCGGGAATACGGTGGAATTCAAACTATATAAGGATGAGGTTGATATGATTTGTTACTTCCCCAGACCTTGACATAGAGGACCAAGGGGAGGGTCTCACCACTGATTCGTACTCTGCTTCGGAATCCAAGAAATAGACAAGTTTGATCTCAGCCTGAAGATTTTCGATATTCTTCTTTCGGCTATGATGACCCGCCTTCCTGCCCCGGGATAGCTCTTCAGGGAAGGTAAAATTCCCAAGATGAGAAATTCCTTCATCCTCACTAGTTTTGGGGCAGGGAGTGCTTCCGCCTGAGTGGGATAGGTTGCAGGGAGCCCCAGGACAGATGTCAAAGGGGACACTGCGAGGACATTGGGTGCAGGTTTGGGGGGGACCCCCACTGGAACTGACGGGAGCAAGGGTAGGACCTCCATGCACGGTTCCCTTGGTGACATCAATGTGAGGCAAGTCCCCATACTAATTGGACAAAACACGGGTAGGACCTCCATGCCTGGTTCCCTTGGTGACGTCTGTGTGAGGCGGGTCCCCGTACTGATTGGACTGAACATGGGTAGGACCTTCATGCCGGGTTTTCGTGAAGTGAAGTTGATCTCCACCCCTCTGGTTTATAGGACGAATATGACCTCTATTGGCTACTACAAGGACATGGGGAAGGTCCTCACATTGGAGAGTGACTGGATGTGCAACGCCCCCACCGCGGTGGTCCATGGCAGAAGGGATGGCTCCGTATCCGGTATAATGAGTGTGGGAGAGGCTCCCATATGAGGTGTTGCAACCACAGGGAATTCCCTCATTCGGGTCGAAGGTGGCACATGGAATACCTCCGAGTCAGGCCTGGGAGCTGGAAAGGTCTGCGTCTTCAATAGTAGTTGAACGGAGTGGGCCCTCGTATCGGGGGGCGTTACTACGGGTTAGCCCGCAGTGGCCACTCCCCGTTCCAGCAACCATGAGATTCGACCAAGCCTGGCCGTGGTGTGGTTGGGGCCTCGATCCGGGTCGGGCATAAAGCTGCCCCTGCTCGGTGTATGCAGGGGGTTGATGATGCACGTCGGTGGTGGATCGGGCCATAGTAGCCGCTGACGTTGACACCCCTTGATGGGCGTACTCCTCAACCTATGACTGACGTTGGCATCGGGTCAGTCGGGCTGGTACCGATGGGGCAGGTAGGTAGTCCACCTTCTCTTCTACTCAGGGAAATAGGTGGCGGCCCTGGTGCGACCTGGTGGGGCACTCGCCCTGGAACCCCTAGGATGGGACTCTGGTCAGGCGGGCCCGGACATCCCCTGCCTCATCGGTGTAGGGAATGGAGTCGTCGAGGCATTCTAGGGAGAGGTCCCCGAAACGATTAAAGGTTGGAGTGGGGAGTAGCGGCTCCCTGCGCGGCCTTTGGGGGCGGCGTTGAGGGCGAGGTGCAGATGCCTCTAAATTCAGGTGGGCCATGTCCGTCGTAGGGATGACCCCCTCCTCCTCATACCTATGTACAAGGTCATTCATTCCCCTCCATTGGATAATCTCTGATGGGGAGAGGTGGTGTGGGTGCCTAGTAGTCACGGCAGTCGAGGCCGTCGTAGAAGAGGCACAACAGCGTGGGGTAGCCGTGTTGATATTTCCCCTGCATCAGTGGGTAGGAGGTGATCGGGTTCAGGATGCAGCAACTGGGCTCTTAAAGGCATGGATATCATCTCATTAGTACTAAAATAAATAGAAATCGACACTTAGTGCCCAAGCGTCATTCCGTCTTCCATGGTTGGCAAGAGGGATACACGCTGACAACATCGCTGACTAAGATTCCAAATGTTTTGACTGCCCCAAGTTCTGGTGAGTTTCATGCGAGGCCCGCTATTTGCTAGGTGGGACCCGACGCCGGATATCTGGATCCGGTGACACATCACTCTACTGATGTCTCGATCACTACTAATCTCCACATTTAAGAGAATAATTTCACGTCGTGTTCACCATTTTGGTTTCCGACGCTTTCACCGGGGCGCGCGCGTCCGTTTGCTTGAGCGCGACGGGTGCAGATTTGGTTTCCCTGCATTCCCTCTTTCCAAAGGCGGGTGACATTCGCTCCTTGTTCAGGGATGTTGGCTCCTTGATCTAAATGGAATGATGGGATGTCGGTTCATCCTTCTGTGGATTCCTCCTCGGAACTCATCACCTATTCCGGGTCTCCCTCATAGATTTAATATGTGGTTCATAAAACTCTTCCCAATGGCATGTTTCCATGGACACCGGTTAATTATGATTCTTCTGTTAGGATATTCCAAGGGGTCCGATCAGGGTAGTAACCTTCAGTTGGGAGAGTAGTCACGTTGAGGCATCACTGGTGTGTCTGGACGCTTGGGAATTGGCATGTCTGTGTTTTGTCTCTTATTATAGGGCTTCTCGATGGTGCGGAAGCCCGAGGCATCCCACATCGTGTGTGGGGAATCATATTTCATAGTCACGTATTTGAGTTTTTCCTCAACTTCCTGTTTTTAACCCTGGGTATGCCGCAAGTTTAACATCCAATGGAGACAGATCGGGTTGGTCATGACACTAGCTAGAGTGGATCAGATTGAAGAACCCCCTTGAGGGAACACCGATGTTAGGGCCAACACATGGGAGGATCCCTGAATTCTTTGGAGGGGAATGAAGTGGCATGATCTCACAGGGATGTAGTGTCCTAGGTAAGAATCAGGATGCACAACGGTTTTGGTCTTGAGCCTCGTGGAGACTTCCTACGTACCATGCCTTGACATGGATCAAAGCCCTCATAGTTCGGGTATGGATTTCAGTGAACCGACGTGAACGAGGACCTTGGTCCAATGGGTGATGGGCTTGAACCTCGTGGAGGCTTCCTACGTACCATGCCTTGACATGGATCAAAGTCCACATAGTTCGAGAAGGGTTTCATCAGCAAACCGACGTGAAGGTGAACCTGTGGGTCTACTGGTGGTGGGATTGAACCTCAGAGAGGCTTCTTACGTACCATGCATTGACATGGATCAATGTCCACGTAGGTTAGATTGATTCATGTCGGTGAACCAACGTGAAAATGGACCTTGGCCCAATGGATGGTGGGCTTGATACTCAGGGAGACTTCCTACATACCATGCCTTGACATGGATCAAATTCCACATAGTTTAGGTTGAAAAGGGGATGTTGGACCAATGTGAAGGGGTTTCAGAACAATTGGATGGTGGGATCACAATGTCTTACCGCTGGATTGGGATGCAGTTTAATATCATGCGTGATGGGGGAGTGTCAGAGAACCAACGTGAATAAGGAACTTGGTCCATGTGGATGGTGGGCTTGAACCTCGAAGAGGCTTCCTACGTACCATTCATTAACATGGATCAAAGACCACATTGTTCAGATGGAATTATGGGGAACCGATGTGAAGAAGGACCTTGTCCAAATGGGTGATGGGCTTGAACCTCGTGGAGGCTTTATACGTACCATTACTTATCACGGATCAATGTCCACGTAGTTCGGGAAGGGTTTCGTCAGCAAACCGACGTTAAGGTGAACCCGTGGGTCCACTGGTGGTGGGCTTGAACCTCAGGGAGTCTTCCTACGTACCATGTCTTGACATGGATCAAAGTCCATAGAGTTCATATTGATGTGGGGATTACACTATAGGCTGCCCAGGGTGTTTGGTGAACCGATGTGAAGAAGGTTGGAATGATCGGGTGGTGGGCTTGAACCTTGTGAGGCTTCTTATATACCATGCCTTGACATGGATAAAAGTCCTCGTAGTTCGGGAGTGCAGTTTAACGTCTTGGGGGACAAGACATTTGGGGCTTACACTCTAAGGCGGCCAGGGTGTGTCATGGTCGGTGCTCACTCTAAGCCCACGGGAGTCATGATCAGTGTGAGAAATAAGAGGTTGTTGGGACCTGATGATCACATCACGATAGGTGAGTCTATGGGAAGTGAAGAGGGGCTTACATGTTGGGTAGCCCATGGTTCTGGGACTTAATCCCGGATGGAGGCCCGAGGGAGACAAAGCACAATGGGAGAGGGGGATTGGGACGTACTCCAGGATGGAGGCCCGATTCCCTATCACACCCTCCACTGGACTTGGCATTGAGGAAGTGAGGAGGAGAAGGGGTGCCGCCTACTGCAATAAAAGATAAGGGCTTATTCCAAGGTTGCTGCCCTTCCCCGTGGACAAACGCCACTCCCAGAAATTGGATATTATCCCCTATAGATACCATGGGGCGTGAAGAATGTTCAACGTTGGGGCACCCCTCATGAGAGGAACGGGGAGATGTCATAGTTTAACATCATTTGTTGAAGACGTGGGTTCTTGGAAGTTTAACGTCCAGTAGCTTGGACGAGGTGGGTTTACTCCACACCCCTAGGGCTTACATAACTGGTACCCTCTCCTCCTTATTAGAGGGGAGGTACCGGGAGTGCTGTATTGAATGGGGGTCTCAGAGCGAACCACCGAAGGCTCCATGTTAGCGTGGCTATGAGAAAAAGAAATAGTCATTAGTGTGCATATGCGAAGAAGCATTAGTCAAAGAAACGCTATGGATGGTACCGTCCAGGGGACTTCAAAGTCACATTGTGCATAACTGGAGGGTCTCATGGGAAAAGGAATTGCCAAGAAGAGGAGTCCTTGGGCAGGGGCCTTGTGGAGCTCAGTTGCTTTTGTTGGTAAAGGGCACTGGTGAAGGGGTGTGCTTCGCAAAATGGGGTGACTTAGCCATAACACGGGGTGGAGGTGAAAATGGGAGGTGCTTCGCGAAGTGGAAAGGTCTTCATAGAGCACTGCCTCGTGGAGCACAGTCACCTCACGAAGAGAAGTGTTGTGAAGCAAGGTGCTTTGTGAAGTACAGTGATCCAGCCTTAGCATGTGGATCACATGTATGTGAGTGGTGTTTCACAAATCATTAATGCTATGAGACAACCCGGGTCCCCTTGGGGATCCCCTTCCTTTGCGAAGACCCTTAGGCTCCACGAAAGGCATCCCTCTCAGAAGTGCGGATCAAAACAAGACAAGGCGGAGGCATCACACGAAGAAAAAATACATCGCGTAGCTCATGATTCACAGAGGAAAGGGTGCTTTGCGATTTGGGATCTAGGAAGTCGAAAGGTAGAATTGTCCATCCATTGGCCTCAGGGGGAGCCCAATATTTATAGGCCAGAGGTGCTGCAGAGTAGAGCTGACACAGTGCGAAGAGGAATTGGGCTGCATCACGGTGAGCCCACGAACATCAGGGGCGTTCGCGGAGGGTACATCCTCCTTTGCTTCGTGGGGGCCTTGCGAATGTCAGGGGAGTTCCCGGAGGGTGCCTCCTCCTTTTCTTTACGTCGGCCTCGCGAACTTCAGGGGAGTTCATGGAGTGTACCACCTCTTTCACTTCGTGGAAGCCTCGTGAACGTCAGGGGTGTTCACAGAGGGTACCACCTGCTTTGCTTCATGGTGGCCGCATTGCTTGGGGTGACTCCATGCAGTGGCTTCATGAAGCCATCCGTGGGGCCTCTCTCTCTTCTTTCTTTTCTTCCCATATTTTGGCACCAACAACGAAGAAGAAGACACTTTTACCAATTAGATGTCACTCCAATCCGTTTAATAAAAAAAGTACATGGCGTGTATTAGCCCTTATCGGGGCCTACTTTAGGCGACCTCCAAGTCACCACACATGGATGTGTGCTCGGTCATTACAAGGTCAGCACACTTCTACATGTAGAAACTTAGTACAGGGTGTGTACATATAAGTACATGCCATGTACTTCAAAAAATTCCAGAAACTCCCCTTTTCTATAAAACACCAGAAAACAATATTCATACATGAAAAGAAGATTCAGGTTCTTACATTATGCATCTCATATGAACATTAAATTAGATATAATGGATGTTAAATATTCTTTTTATAATGTATATTAAATGCAGGAGTTTTATGTTGAAGAACCTCCTGGTTTTGAAAACCCTCAAAAACAAAATTCTATTTTTAAACATTCTAAATATTCCTATGGAATTAAATAAGAACCTAGATCTTGGTATAAAATATTAAGTTATTTTCTCTCAAGAAATGTATTTACTATTGGATTATGATATCTAATACTTTTTCAAAAAATGTTTTCTCCAAACATTTTATTATTATAAATTTATGTTGATGATGTTATTTTCTGTTTAGCATATAAAAATCATTCTAATGACTTTTGAAAACTAATGAACAACTAATTTGAAATTAGTGTGATGAGGGAGTTAAATTTCTTTTTAGGATTACAGATTGATAAAAAATATTGTGGAAATTTGTTAAATCAATGTAAATATAGTATTGATTTATTGAATTTTTTTTACTTGAGAACAATAATATATACACAACTCTTATGTGTACTAATATAAAACATGATTTGGATGATTCTAGAACACCATTTGACAATAAGTTATATAGAGGTATGATTAAATGTTTTTTATATCTTACTACTAGTAGACCAAACATTATGTTTTCTATATGTTTATGTTCTATATTTCACACAAAACACAAATAATTCCATCTTACATCTATTAAAATAATTTTTAGTTATTTAAACGTAACTATTTTTCAAAAGCTTCATTAACCCAAAATATTTGATTTTAATTTAATTTCATATTAAGATGCTAATTTTGGAGGTTGTATGTTAGATATAAAATATTCTTTAGGAAGATATCATATTTTAGGAAAATTTTTATTAACATGGTCAAGTAAGAAACAAAACTCATTTTCCCTATCACCATTTGAGGCAAAAATATGTTTCTGCTAGCAGTTATTGTGCTCATGTATTGTAGATGAAAACACTCTACTGGACTATAGACTAAATTATAATAATATACCTTTTTTATGTGATAATACAACTGCTATAAATATTTCAAGATATACTACACCTCATTCTAGGACAAATTATATTAATACAAGGCATCATTTTCTAAGGGATCATGTTCTTAAAGAGGATATAACATTATAATTTTTTAATATTGAATATCAATTAGATGATATTTTCAATAAACCACTCTCCAAAGCAAGTTTTAATTTTATTGAGGGTGGGTTAGGTTTATTTAATTTTAAATAAATATTTATTAGTTTATATAATTTAATGAATTTATATTTAATTTTTTTCAATTTATTTCAGTCAAATTTATTTATTATATTTATTTATTTTCCATTATTTTGATTTAAAATTAGTATTTAATTTATTTTATAAAATATTTTTTTATTTTTTTTTATTTTTTAAAATTCTTATTGAAAAAAACATTTAATGATTACCATATGTAATCAGCATGAGAAACTAGATTGTGTCACCATCCATCGGAAAACCCTTCGAATTATCATATCTTATCATTTTCAAGTTGTTTCACCTTCTAGAACCCTCGTCATTCTCTTAAACCCAAGAATTTAAAAACCTTCAACCTTCAGATTCATAAAAATGATTAAGACCAAGTTAACTAATGAAGCTGAAACAAGTGGCCTGATGTGTCAGCGTGTTCCCTCCAAAAAAAAGTATTCAACGAAAAGTTTTCAAGATTGAGTGGTTGTATGAGAAGACCATTTAATCAAACTTGATCTATAATTTACTGGTTTGGAGTTTCTTTTCACTAGAGAAAAAATATTTTCTTTATGAGGTATAACTGAAGCTTTATTAGTGTAATGATTAGTTTATTTTTGGTTATTCTGAATATATAATATCCTCTTAGATAAAAGATTAATAATTTTCAATTTATTTAATTTAAATTTATCAAATTTTAAAATTAATGAATGAAGGTGTATTTTACTTTGATCATTAATCTGTTGTAAATAAAGTTCACAAATATGAAGACATTATGTCTTTTCTATTTGGTTTAACAAAAATAAGGAAAATGTTTGAAACAATCTTGAGGCTGATCAATAAGTGTTAGTGAAGTTTATTCAAACTCTAATTGCTTCTAGAGATGCTGAGGTAGAGAAAATCTTATACCCAGACATGTACATTATGTTTTTTTATAATAGAAATAAAGATAAATTTTCCCAAATATATACTGATATATTTAAGTTACCGTTACTATGTCGAGGCCAAGATGTCGTTATATCCTTATAGAAGGATACTTTATCTGATTTTGTATTGAATTGTTTTGATTCATCTTTTTGATCATAGAATTAATTTTCTTCACAATAATGTGTTGAGTTTTGGTACTCTAAGGAAATTTCATTTCTTTTGGAGTAATGAAAACGGAAAATAATTCATGTTGGTGTGGATGACAAAAAAAATATAGAACTTCTTATCAAGTGGAGAAAAGTGCTTTATAAATGAGGGAGGTGGAGTCTATATAACATAAGGTGTTGTTAATTATACCAATAGAAAACATATATATTATGATACATATGATGTACAAGAAGAATAAGAAGAAGGAGTTCATGAGGTACTTGTTTTAAAACTAAGGAACATATGATAATCCGAAGATGAATAATCTTTTTAGGATCTGGAGACGCAACTTAGTCAATTCATATAGAAGAACCTGATCATGCTGGGGATAAACAAGAATATATTCAAGCTCAATAGTTTTAGATTATTTATTAACAAAATATCTAGAAAGAATATGCTCTAAAAGATCAGTAAGTTCAACATTTAGTAATTGTGACTATTAAATTTCTGGATGTCTCTACAATATAAAGACCAGAAACTGTTAGTGAATAAGGGAAATAGGTCCTTGATGGTATTTCTTATTCATGTGAGAAGCCTATGGATAATTCCAATGCTAACCCCTTAGATATTATATAAGATTTTTCTCTGTCAAGGATTCCAAAATATAGAACATCTGATTCAATGAAAAATCATATTTAATATCTTATCGTTATCTTTAACAAAGTTTATGAAGATATTTGAAGTCTTTGACATGAGATAGAAGCTTCATGGAAATATATTGATGATTTGAGGAATTCATCTGCTCTGAAAGTGAAATTAGTGTCTATTATGTCTCACCTTCAAAAAACTAATGATCATTATATTTCATAAAAGGTATTTTGATGTGTTTAAAAATACATATGATGGATCAAGTAGGGAAGATAAAATCCGAATATATTTATAAGATTTTTTTTCTGATTTGAAGAGTTACATGGGTATCCAATTTGAATATGTCAATGGGAGTGTCAATTAGGCATGTTCTTATACCTGTTCAGCTACAACTTCATCAGATAGAATTATAAGGTTTTATGTTTTCACATCTATAATGGAATATATGAATGAAAAGATTTAGAATCGTTAGTTAAATGCATAACCCTTGTCATTCTTGTTGGAAAATAATTGATATATTTTTGAGAAACTCACATCAAGTGAACACAGCAACAGACTTCTACTCAATCAGTTCAATAACAGGTTATCTATGTTTATACGTGAAGATTATAGTCTTTAAGAATTTTTAAGAGTCAATTTTATGGAAAATAAAAAATTCAATCAAGATTCAAGGATATTGATTATGAAGATAGTTGACAATCATGAAGACATGCTACAATTTAAGATGACATTACTAAAATAAGTTTTTTTGGTAGCTTAGGCTCCACTAGAACCAGTACCAAAACCATCTCCTAACCAAACATTTCCACTTATACCATACCAACTGGTTAAACCATTTCCTTATAATAAAACCTATATTATATTTGTATAGTTTTTATAACTAAATCATTTATTATTTTTATATTTTTTTTTAAATTTACATTTATTTATTATTCATTAATCTCTTCTTCTAGAATCAATGGCTTATTTATAAAAATAGTACCTTATAAATATTAATTTATATTTCTGTTAAAAATTAAAATTGTTATAATTATTTTTATCTTTTTGATATCCCAAAAAGTGGAAGATAATTGGGTAAAAAAATATTTAAATTAAATATATTTTTATTTGAAATAGATCATTGAAATAGAAATATTGTTTTGATAAATTCAATATTTAAATTATTTTCTCTATATGTGTTTACAAAATACCATATTTTCTGTTAATTATTTTATGGGTTTTTTTTTCATAAAAAATATTAATATTGTTGGTAACATATTTTCTCAATAATAATCTATAAATTTTAATTTATTATGATGCTCATAAATACCCTTTTTTGATTTAGTAATAATTTCACATTAAGTGTATTTTAGGAAATTATTAATTATTAAAATATTCAATATATAATTATATTCATGATTTTAATTTATAGGGAATATTCACTACAGTGTTCAGAATGTGTTTTAATATATTTTAGATACACTATTCATACCCTATGATGATAATCGTAATTTAAGGAATAAACCCTATGCATAGAACAATGTGTAATGAATGAACCCTACATTCCGAATAGTACATATGGTTCATTAACCCAAAATTTTAGGAAAATTATGGTCAATGAATCTTATGTTTGTATGGAACCTTATCTCTATCAAGATATCAACGTATGGTTAAACAACCCTATATAAGTAAGGAAACATACGTTTGAGAAAAAAACATATAGATCGTCAACCTTAAATTTTTAACCATATTTACTTTTTTAACCTTTTGTTCGAAAAATGAATGAAATGTAGTTGAACCCTACATTTAGTATTTTTTTTCATTTTTTGATGGAATCTTACATTTTACTTTTCAAAATTGAAGATTTAAAATTGTGATATTGTCTGATATTTCTGCAATGGTCTCGATATAATTTTAGGCTGATTCAAATCTTCCTTATGACTGAATCTAATCATGATATGATTTATTCAAATGATTTTATTAAATGGAGAAATTCACTTATATTTTTAAGTGAAGTAATGACTCCCCTAGATGTTTTTGAATTTGAAGATCCACGATCAATAGAGAGATTTGCACGGATCTATAAAATCAAATAACGTTGTTGAATTATATATATTTTATCCAGAGTTATTCTAAAAAATGTATTATATAGCAATATTTTGTTTTGATATCATTTTAAAAAAAATTATTGCAATCTGATAAACAAATTTTAAATATTTTCTACAACAAATGATCAAACCAGTTATTCGTAGAGGAGTCTACACTATGGAGACATACTTGTTCAATATCATACTGATGTAAGATTGATATTGTTCATTACAGTCTATTATTTGAAGATATTTCGCAACTAGGATTTCTTCGAAACTACTCACTCTTGAAGTCTTTGATTTATAAACAAGAAGATCCATCTACTGTTTGTTGCTCTTGCAGTAACTTTGATGATCACCCTAAACTATAAAATCATCTTCTTTTCATTTATTGGAGTATCAACTGCTCCAACTCATTTTTTGTGAATTGAAAGATTCTTTTACTAATTTAAGGATAACTGATTCCCTATTAGAGAACCATAAGTCTTTATTTATTTGTATTTTAAACATGTCAACTTCCTGCAAAAAGATGTGGATTGTTGGTCTGGTGAAAAGTGGAAAATTCTAGTGAAATTCACCAAGATCATAGAGAGAGAATTAGGGGAGTGGAATATGGGATCTTTGTTCTCTAAACCACATTAAATTTGAGTGTTATTTATTTATATTTATCCACTACACATATTTCATATAGAAGAAAACATTCTAATTTTTATGAAACCCAAAGGGAGTCGAAATCTAGAATTGGTGAGGGAATTCAAAAGACCAAAATTCACCTCCACCTATTGTGTTTCTTTGTATTATTCTAACCTAAAAGGAATATGATTATTTTTTTCAATTTATTAATAGGGAAATTATTAATATTTTATATGCTAGTTTTTCAATATTAACGTTTACGTTGATTATGTATTGCATTCTTTCTTAATATGAATGCATTGGACATTGTAATTTATGGATGGGGCCCATTATAACCCCTAAATGTATTAATAGGTCTCTTAAGAAAAAATATACTTCTTATTTGGTGTATTAATGTATAATTATTTTTTATTTCTTTGCATGATGCCTTGACGGTTTGTAAATTTTGCCTTGGCACAAGGACTTGATGGTATAACTATGAGGTTTGACATTATATGTTCCATAATTCTCGAATGTTTTATTTTTTACCATGTGATTATTTATATTTTTTTGCGGTTATATTTCATGTTATTATTATTAATGGTTTTAATGGAAATTTTTTTATTTCACCAATTAAACAAATGAATGATGGATTTAAAGGAAAGTATATGACCACTCACGAATGAAAATTTTTAAAAGAATAAATTTGTCAATATTTTCAAAGAAATCCTCGAGAATTATTAATTCTCCTTTATTATTATTTTTGAATCATTTTATGAAAATATTTGTGAAAAGAAGTTTATCTATTGAGTAACTAATTATTTGGAGCTTAAATATTTTTATGAGAAGAGGAAAACATTCTTATCATTTTTCATAATTTTTATTGTACAAATGGTTTTTTATTAACTTTATATCCACTAATATTTTATTCTTTCTCATATGGAATTTTCCAATATTTTTCACAGGTTATAAGGATGAGTATAAACTTTAGAAAGTTCTATATATCCATTGAGGGGATCCCTCAAAAAAAGTAGTGAACATGTTTTGGATGAAACTTTAATTTAAAATACAATAATCTTGTTTTTTTGAAGAAAAATGGACATTGAGTATAAATGTTTTCTTTGTCATAGAAATGTTTATTATGTAATTGTTTTTCCTAATAATCCAGATCAAGAATTGAAAAAGTTACTTGATATAAAATATATTGAAAACCTTTTTATAAATCCCATAATTATGGGTTTTTGACATAAATGGAAATATGGGTGGTATCAAAGGACAGATTTAGATTAATTTAGATGTTAAGATGATTCAAATGAGGTCATTTAAAGAATTTTTGAAATCATCATGTGTTTATAAGTCCAATGTTAATCATAAGTTTGAAGGCATCCAATAACCTTTTAAGTTTTTATGTGATGAGAGATTAAAATGACTATAGATATTTTGGGAGACATTTAGAGGAATAAAATATATGGGTTTATTGTGTATTTTAGTGAACTGGTTATTTGAGTAATAAAGATTTTATATTCTATAAATATAAGATGAATGGTATTTTCATCCTTTATGGTGAATCATATTTTTGATACTGAGGTCATTAAAGTAAATTGGGATAAAATTTTTATTAAATTATGGAAACATATGTTTTTTCATATAGATAAATATGGGATTGAAAAGTGATTTAGTGAATATGTGATTACCATTATTTTTTAATAAGTTCACTATTTTGAGAAGATTATATGATCTAGGTAGTTGGAATTATTTTTTTTCTAAAATTTGATTTTCAATGAAGAATAATGGTTGAGTTATATTTTTGAAATATAATTGATATTATTGTGTCATTATGGTTTTTCAAGTAATTTATGTGAATGATTTGAAAATTTTTGAGATCAAATGATTATGGAAAATATATTGTTCGGTTGTGACATTATGAGTGATTAATGTTGTTTAGAGATAAATATTAATTGTTCTCAAATAAATATGTGATAAAATATTTGTGATTGTGGAGTTTTCATCTTGGTTTGAGATATTTTAATGAATTTTGACATTATCTATATGGATTGATTTAGGTTGAACTTTTTGTGTTACTAATGCAATTATGGAGGTTAGTTTATAATTACTTCATATGAAGGTTTATTTATATTGTATTTAATTTTAACTACTGATAAATATTTTTTGTTTTTATAAATATATCATAATAGTGTAAATAACCTTTCATCCTTTTGTTTATCACATGATCCATTATAGATTTAATTTAGTTCTTTACAAATGAAAAATTCTACCTGATCATATTGATTCACATCAAACGATGAAATCAAAATTATAGAATTGGAAGAAATAATGTTAGTAAATTTTTTCATATTTTGTACCCCAATGGTAAAATAAATTCTCAAAATCAAGAATAAAGAAGGCATTTCTATTGAGTATTATGTGTAAAGTAACACTCAACTACCAAGGTACATTTCCAAAAAATTAATTTTTATATTTGAGTGTAATTGTGTTTCATGTACAATAATTTTCCTTGAGTTGACCAAAAATTTAATATTCATGGTATAATTTATATCTGATTTTTTTAAATTGTTTTCATAAAGTCATTTTGAAGATAAAATAGCATAGTCTATAGATTTGGTGAACTGAATCCCTAAACTTGGGAAAATTTATCAAATAGTGATGACACAAATGTTTGAGGAAAATATGGTAAAAAGTACCCAAAGCAAAACCAATCTAGAAAAAAAAAATAGGTTTCCACAAAAACAATACTAGTTATAAATATACCACCATCCTTCAAGTAGCTCACAACATATTAAAAAATAAGAAAATTTTCATGCACTCTCATTTAGAAAAGGAAAATAGAATAGCCCAAATGCCTCACATTGTGCATGAACTCCAAAAAACCAGTGATTATGCTCAATAATTCAATATATAATTACCATTTAAATAATACAATATTTTATACCTTGTATCACCCACAACACTAAATATAAATGAATTGTGATATACTATAGAATTATTTTAATTTAAATATGATTGTTATAACCTACTGATTTGTTTAATAGGCATTAATATGAACAATCATTTTATAAAATATATGTATAAAATATTTCATAATAAAAATATCTTGATTAATTCATATGAAATAGTGAATTAGTTTTAAATAAAATCATATATGATTAAAATAGATATTTTTTCAAAAACAATTGTTTTACATGTGTAAAGTATTTTTATTGAAATAAATTATGTTAATCACTATATATTAATGACTTTTTAGTAACATTATAGATTATATATTTAATTAAAGTAATTAACCTTCATATAATGGTTGTACTAGATAAGAAATGAGTATAAATTCATTTTATACTTCAAAAATACTTTTTATTTATTCTTTTCATAGATGTAATGATTATTTTTTCAAAATTTTCAAAATTTTATTTTTTAAATTGGGAATCATTTTTGAAATCATCATTTCAAAATAATATTAAGTAAATTATTTTAATTTTTTTTAAAAATAAATATTTAGGGATGAGAAGTGAAAAATACAAATTTTCTTACAAATATATCATTTTATTTATTTATATCGTGTAATTTTCAAGTCCCATTATAATTTTGATTTATATTTAATGTAAAATAATATCTATTTTATTAAAAATAAAATAATTAATTCTATATAAAATAATGTTATATTTTATTTGGGAATAAGTTTTTATGCTTAAAATGTTTTTTTTCTAAAAATTGTTTTGATTTGTGATTTGAATACATATATTAATAGTAAATTTTCAGAATTATAAAAATTCAATCTTGAAATATTTAATTCATATTTTTAATAATTAGGATTAAATTATGTAATATGGTCCATTTAATTTTTATTCATAATGAATATGATCTATGGTAAAAGTTTATCACCAAGATAATGGTTAAAAAGGGTTAATTGAGGTTGAAATTATGTGATAACGATTCAAAGTCCCTAAAACACTTGAATAAATCACATTGGATATATTTATTTTAGCTATCATCATCATCATAGATTTGAAAATATAGAAATTTCATTTCACATTATTGTGGTAATGACCATTGTATTATTTTAACAAAAGAATAATTACAAAATGTTACTCTATCTCACACTTATTATGTTTTCCAGATTTGGATATAGATTATAGTGATATATAAATGAATCTAGAAGATAAAATTGATTTATAGTAAACTATATTTATAATATTAATTTTTCTTAAAAAATTATCGATGGTAGAATTACCTTGAATGATTACATAACACTGATGAAATTCTTGTGAAATGAATAGAATACGCAAGTAAATTATTATAAAAATATTAAAATTATAATTTTCTAGATGAAATATGTAATATCATGAATTTTTTACCTAATAATATTCTATTAGTGATGTTGAAAGAGTTTATATTTTAATTCCATTGTTTTCTTAATTTCTTTAATGTCAACTTTTTTGAATTGTCTCGAAAATAGATATAAATGGTATTTAATGTTTAAAAATTATTTCCAAATCATCTAAAAATCTTAAAAAGAGAATCCTTATTCAAATGGATGGTAAATTATTGATCATATAATAACCGTTTCATTTTTGTTACACTTGTAATTTTTTAATTTACTTTTATTACCCTTAATGATTTAAAAACATGTTAGAATGGTTAAGGATTAACATGGGTAATGAGGGGGTTAAACAATATGATATGTTTTAAAATGGTAGATAAACGTGTAAAATTTTTATTTTTGGAACTTATTTAGACCTTATCTTTATAATCTTAAAATTTAGGAAAATTTTGATCCATTTAAATTGATTTAGACAAATATTATATATACTTAGTTCATGTATTTGCAATATTTTTACTAACCTCACTTATAAAAGGGTTCCTACTCTACCCTCTTCAACACATCTCTTGAGTGATTTAGTTTATCTGATACCAACAAAAATACATTTTTATCTTCCTTTTATTATTACGGTATCTTCTGGTCTTCCCCTAAGTTCATCCAAATAACGCTTAAGGTGTAAACCAAAATATATTTTCAAAAGGATAGTTATAACTCTTAAGAGAGTTCTTTTATTTTATTTATTCTTATACCTAATTCAATTTTTAACAAACCATGATGATATAATAACATAATTTTATTACATATACAAACTTTTCATTATGAATATATCACTTAGGTAGTCAATGTCTCTAGTACATGGGTGTATTATATACACCTCATAGCTTTTAATTCCATTCCTTTGACCATTATTATTAGACAATTCTAACCCAATGATCCTATTTTGAATTAGAGACATCAAAATTGGATTGAAAATCTATCCTATGAATTTTACCTTCATTCCTCAAGCTTTTACAAATCCAATTATGCCTAAATGTTTAGTTTTAGCTAGATCTATGCCTAATTATTCTTCCTCTTTGAAAGATGATCGTGGATCTATATATAATCTATTAATTTCATGAATATCTAGTTATTGGTTCCCAAAATTTTCATATATTGTTGATAGATCTAGTTTGTTGAAAATGGTTCTTGATCGAATTAACATATACTATTGATAATGGTTTTTCATTGGGTAAGTGTTTATTACTCATCTATATAAACATCTTCTTGGTGGTATATTGATGATAAAACATTAATATTCCATTCATTAATTGTTATATTTTTGGAGGATTAAATGCTTAATCTAATTTTACCTTTGAGAAAAGCTAGAACACTCATGAACAGTTTCTGATTCTAGGTAAGTAATCATTAATTGATCTTCTTGATACTCTCTATTCTTGAATCGATTTTATATTGATTTATTTTTTGGTGGATTTATATTCATTTTCAAGACCTGAGACTCTATTATATAAATCATAAATATTTCTTGATCCTTTCATCAAAAGATAATGGATCTAGTGAATTAGAGTTATCACCTTTACAATACATTGGAATTTATTCTGTTAATGGAATCTTTTTGGAATGTGATTCTAGAATTGTCTTATTGACATGCAAAATCCTTGAGCCATTTTCTAAACCAATTTATTAAAAAAATTAAAACTTTTGTTGGAATACTTGACAAGTGATATCATTTTTTCATAGGTGTGAAACATGGTTTATTCTTCATTATATGGAGTATCTTGTGTATGGGAAGGCATATATGAGCTCATATGACTTTTATGTATCCACCACTAAAGGGGATCCCATGGTGGAAAACCGAAACAATGTTATGTAAAATAGATCAATAGATAAATATGTTCTATCCATTTGAGTAAGTCTCGGACACACCGCCAACTCCATGCTCTATTGATCAACCATATTCCACAGGGTCCTTACCCTTTTTAGATCCTTATACTTGAAGTCTACATGAACATCAATATAACGTACATTATTTGAGTAGTTAGGCATTTTAAGACAACAACAATACATCCTTAAAAAATATAAACAAGTATAATAGTTGTATACCCTATAACAAAAAATACCCAATAAAAATTATTAATAACATACCGGGCACCCATGTGCAAACCAAGCCACCATCTACCATGTTCAGACATGATTTGGTTTAGGATAATTGTATTGATGTCATAAGTTACCAAAACTAGACCAAATTCTTGTGCATATGTTACTCAGTATCCCCATAACATCTAGTTCACATGCTACATAGAGTTCATAAGGCATTAATTTTTTTGTCATTAATTGATATCCTCATGGATGAGAGTTTAAGGTAATGATAGAGTGATAGAATGATCATACCCCATGAATGGGTCCACCACCACCATCATCGAAAATCATGCGCATTCCCACTCCATGGAAAAAATGCACCATGATAGTCCACATTTCTAGAGTACCATTACAAAATATCCAACCACATGGTAATATATAAAAATTGGAGCATAATAAAATAAGAATATCACATCATCATGATAATATAGTAGAATAAATAGAACAACATGTGATCAACATCAATCATGATATTAATATAATCTAAAAATACTCCAAGAAATAAGTTCATTTATGAGTATCATAGATACACACACACCCACAAGAAACTATCATCATTCAAGAAGAAATAGTCATGCCAACACATCATGGAACCCATGAAATAAGAGAATATGAATGTCTAAAATATTAAGGATTTCATGACCCACTCCCCCAAAAGAGTACCACTTCTTGGATGTAATTTACATAAGAAAGATACTGACAACCCGATTCCCATCTCTAGTAGGCCCTTGATTGGAAACTTGAACAAATGGTATATCATACATAAACATTTGTGGCATTACCCACTCAAAGAACTTGTGGAAGAGTGGGACAATAAAGATACAACAATTAACTACTAATCCTAATGATAAAAAAGATCCCAAGGGAATATATGTAATTTTAGATAAGATGAAAACAACATGAATGGAAACAATAAGTAACCAAAAGGTAAAATTAGTAGAAAATATGAATCCCAAATAGATCCTATAATACAATGGCTAGTAATATCTATCCTGATATTTAACCTGATCCCACTGACCTAAAAAAATTTATATATCTATGAGGTGAGCATAATATTATAATCATTAGGATAATCCCTATTGTCTCTCACGACAATGAAAAATAAATCATACTAAATCACATTGAATAATAAGTGAATCTAACTCGTCAACTAAATAGTTATTATATGTTCCCAACCTCACCATTTCTATGTTGCACAAACTATTACATACCAGGAATCATATATTATAGTAATGAAACAACAATTCAGCCCCGTTACTTCTTCCCCAATGGTTTTCCACTGTATCCCAATGTTATACGTCTAGAGATATCTATCTCTAAAAGAAGCATGTCCAAAGAACCCTGGTCTATGTCTCACAAAATGCATCTCATTTATCACATCATCTCAACATCACATCCACATATCTATATAGTAACTGAGTATTCTCTAAGAGAAACCATAACTCGTACAAAATGTATTGTAAAATATATATTGTAACTCAAGCCATCACACCCTATACACCGAGTAATGTACCTCAATCCATCACCGCTTCGGCATGTTATACCTATAATAATCATTTTTCTACAATATCTATAGATACATGTGTGTGAAATAACCAAAATAAGTTATATTTATCTATACACATATATGAGAACACCAACCACCAAGCATAACAACACATACTACTAATATGAGAAGAGAGTGGTCAAAGAGGGGGTAGTCATCCATACATCCCTCACTAAACAAGGTGTTGGGGAAAACACCCCCTATAGTCCATTGGGTATCAGTCTCCCTATCAACACGAGTGAAGTATCATATGAAATAAATAAAATGAATAGGATATAAGATATCTCACAACCACATTATATGCATAACCTAGTACTAAGATCAACTATAGTAATCCTCACTCAGACACTTGACTACCTCTATTAGGGACTAACTATCTTATAAGCACATAAGAATTTAATAAGACTTACATTAAATTGAATATTTACATTTTAACATTTATCATTTCATTAATTATTTTATTATCCATTAATTAACATTTTTCTAAACTAAATTTTTTAACTATCAGATAATATTGATTAATCCACTATTTATTATCCTCAAGTGATGTTCATTCTTTCTAGGCATAATCCAACTGATTCCATGGTTTCTCCGTATTAAAAATATTTTCATTACACAAGAACCAAACCCATGAGTTATTAAACATTATTAACTATCCATTATTCTAGAGAATCATGGAAACAACCTAGTATACCATCAAAGAGATGCACATAAACACATATATCCACCTCAAGTGGTGGGAAAATCAATGTAGATAAACAAGAAACATGGTTGTCCAAACATTCAAACATATTTGAAAAATAAAAAGTCACATCTTTAACATCAAAATATGTAATCCTAGATTAATCCAATTCAATATTATTGGTTCCATCCCTGAACCATAACATATATCATCATGCATCTAATCGTTACATGCATTAACTGCTATAAGATCCTCAGGCCTCCCCACCCATATCTTATTAGCTATCCCTGGATCACAAGACATCACATTGAAAGGATCATATCATGAGACCGTAGATATAAACTTGAAACAAAATATAAAATAGGGAAACATGGAACTGAAAATATAACATTTATCCATCTCATGAAAATGAGATCTCATAGTCCACAACACAATGAATCCAACAATTATATACCATGAGAATTCTCAGCCCCAAGCATTTATCATTCTGAAAAAATTAGTTTTTATTCCATATTTAATTAACCAATTCATTTATCATAGGTTAAATCAATTTTTAACCTAATTCATCAACTATAATGAGCTATTTCAATTATTTAAACATGATCTTATCATTAATTATAACTTCAAAAAACTATAAAGAGAAAAACTCTCAGTTACCATGCCTTTTTATTATCATAATAAAAAAAATTATACATTTAGTTACTTTAAACAATTCCATTAGCATAGGTAATAAAATATTTAATTAATCATTGACTGAGAATCAATATGATTACCATGAAATTATAATAACAACAATTTCATAACCCATGCCTCAATAAATCTTCATCCATACAAACAGTTATCACCTTTATATTCTTTACCAATTTCATTAATTAAAAAATCATAATTGAAGCCTAACAAACATGATAAACATCCGAATATAGATAACACATTATCTAGTATATCAATTAATAAATTTCATCATGGTGGAAGAACACAAATGTTCATTAAAAATAATTCAATTATTCTTTAACCCAATTTATATTTTATTAGGTTAAATTCACCACCCACCAAATAAACTAAACCATTATTAATTAATGGATTCATGTAAATAATATAGAAATAATGAATCAACTAAATAAAAATGTTGATGTTCATGAAATGGGAGAATAACACCAGTGTGGATATTTAATCACCTATTTTACAAGGAATCTATGTTCTCATAATGACATAATTCCAGAGAAAAACTTGAAAAAAATGGAACACAATTAAAATTATGGAGATAAATTTTTTTAGCCTGGTAACGTAAACAAGAGGAAAATTGAATCAAACTGAGGAGAAATAATAAGAAAATGGGAAGAACCTACATCAGATAACCATAGATCAATCTCTAGAGTATGGGGGATTATATCAATCTAATGGGACATCAAATATATTACAATCCACCCCTTGATGCCCAGTTTTCAAGAGGAAGCAGTCAGTGAAAATTGGTTTTAGTGCATTAGGAGTATTTAAAGGAAAAATGATAAAAAGAAGACTGTGATGTATCCCCTTATTCCATTCCCCAAAAATATTGAAAACATGGGGATTATGACATAATGTAAGCGGACCGTGTCATATCCCCTAGTAAAACCTATGTTAGAGATCTATTTTGGTTCCTATTCCACATATCCTATTTACCCCTGGAGGGATTATAGTACAACATGTAGTCTAGGAAAAATCCAGCCCTGATTTGGTAGAACTACATGAAACACCAAAAATTCAGTCTCCTTACTCCATGTTTGGACACTAAACCTTTGATGATAATTCTATATTATAACCAAACTCTATGGCATAACACCCAACTAGGAAACAACAAAACCATTCCATTTTTGGATGTGGCTCAAAAAATCCTCTACCTGGGACCCTATGTTGAAACTGAGCCTTCCATGATGCATCCATGGTCCATACAATACAATGCATCCATCCATGGGGAACAATTGGATAAAATCTGATATTTTCTTATAAACTATCTCCAAACACAGTTGAATATTCATTTAACATCTCCAAACCCCAAATAAAACAGATGGAATAGACACTAATGCTTGTTACCTTACATCACATGACAATAAAAATATTCTCATCCTTGATAAATTAAAACTAAACCTAGATATATAGAGGGAAATGGTTGTATGAATACCCATCATGTGAGACACCTCTCAAGAGTCTCTTTACCAGTAGACTTCATATAACTCACTTAGAGTAATAATGTGTAAAACAATAAAATAACAATATCTAGCTACAAAAAAACACTCCAAGGGGAGATAACTATCCAATGAGAACAAAAATACAAACAAATAAGGCATCCATAAGAAATAATATCCCAAAATTGAAAAGGAAAAGAACTTACAAAGATAAATTATAAAATAAAATATATAAACTAAAAACATCTAAGTTTATTAAATGTGTATCTATGAATCATGTTCCCAACTACAATTATCTACACCACCATGCATCCAAAAGAAATGAAACAAGGGAATATATTTCCAGTGAAACACATTATCTAAGAATTATTGGATCTCTACAAGCTTATCCACGATGTTCACATCATCATCAATGCTGATATTTCCCTATAAATGAAGTGAGTATCTTCATAAAGGTAATATAAGAGCATCAAAACATGATTTTTTTTTTCTTTATTTCTCATATTTGGGGGTAAGTGATGTTTGATATATGATAAATCCAATATAAGACAACACCTAGAATATAAGGACCTGACCCTAAACATTGCATAATCTTGAATTAATTTAATAATTCACATTGACGATCTTTTCAAGTTTAGAGTTTTAGAGAATTAGGTCATAACTATTACATTACATCTCAAATGTTACAATATAGACACTTCTACTCAATTCCCTTTTTTCATAAAATAAAAACTATTAAAAAACGTATCCTGTCTTGTCCCATGATTTGGAAAACATGACTTTTCCTTGATCCTATCCTTGACCCTATTTATCTTTAAGTCCTGTGAAAAACATTTCAAAACTTGGGATGAGCATAAAAAGCTCAGTACGTGTTATAAAATGAAGAAAGAAAATATTAGTTCATCATTGCATACATAACATAGGCTCTTTAACATGCCTCATGAAAATATAATATTTACATAGTAAACAGAAGTAATAAAGGTAACTTGTGGCATCAATGTCATACTTACATTGTAGCTACCACAACTACATAAGGAGTTACATTGGAATACCCATCACAGTATATTCCCTAACTCTCTTAGGAGAAACATTCACTTTTACCTCCGCCACATTACCCAATGCATTATAGAGATATCTCAGGCTCACCCACCCTTGGTTTATCACAGAACCACCCATACATGTAAAAAATCCCCAAGAACCATAACATATCCATGACACATAAAACAAACATAAAGGAAAGATAACATTTCCACATTTCAATCACAATATATCATTTAAATATATTTAAATTAGAAATCAATTATCAAAACGATTTTCAATTCCATAATTTGTAAAAGTGTATATGGTATTTATTTTCCTTTAAAAAAACCATGTGTTGTTAATGAAGACAAATATCAAATAATACTCGTGGTTGTGGAAAGGTCGTTGTCACCACTTACGTTAAAAAGAAACATTTTTTTTTCATTTAGTAAAAATCTTCGTAGAAAAACATTCCCTTTGAATGAAATAAAATTTCAAAGGTTCTTATACTGAATATAAAATAATGTTGTTTATTAAAACGAAATTTTCCACAATGAAATGAGATAGAGATGAAGTCTTTTACCTCATGTCTGATTTGACCCATTCATTCTTTAATCACTGGAATAATAAACTAAAGTTAATTTATACTTGATTAAGATCCTTTTTCAAGTTTATTATTCCTTTTATCTCACTTATTACAATTTTATAAACATTACATAATAATTTATGTTAATACCGGTCATTTTGTCGATATTTGGTACTTGAGTAAAAAATGAACTTCTTATAATTACATGTTGTTCATGTGGTCAAATATCCATTATCTCCAGAATGATATCCATGATGTAGATATCATATATATCATATATATATCTATATATCCTATATATTTATGTATTTATAATAGTACATAACATTTGGAGATAAGAAATGAAATGCACTGTTCATGGAGACGGTAAGTCATACACACGCATAAATGTTACTTTCATTTATATTTAATTTTTAATTGAATTAAAACATAATGATAAATAGGTATATAATAATTTCAGTATAATATCATATATAATATCATTAAATCCATCATTTATACATCCCCCGTATGGCAATAATGATTCATATCACTTTGAGGGGTGGTAGTCCGCACTTCCTTAAATGAAATTAACGCATTTACCCATAACGGAAACCATAAATGTATGACATAAATAGAAAATACAAAAGTATAAAGAAAACATAAACATAATATATATCATATATAAATACAGTTCCATCATAATTTCCACGATGATAGGTGGTAAGAAATTATTGAACAATCATCGTTTCGTGAGGCGTTAGATTTCCATCCACAGAAACAGTATGTTCTTTACCCATTAGATAGAGGTGTGTGTAAGTGTAGTTAAAATTCTTATCAGAAAAACATCTTATTATATTTAGGATTTTGTTATTGTTATTAAAGAAATTAATAATAGTAGTTTATGGGGTTTTTGAAGTAAAATTAAACAAAAGAACATAAGAGAATACGTTACCTTTAAATCGGGTAACTCCCTTTGGTTTGAACCAAAAGGGTTTATTGAAGTGCCTTATGCCTAAGTTTAGGATTCTAGGAGGAGTAGATGGATGTAGGGTGATTAATTGGGAAGAGGTTGGATGATCCAGGGGGCTTGAGAGGTATGAGGAATGGGTTATAGGTGGTGGCTTTTTATAAGGGGTATGGGCTTTTTAGGAAAGTGTGAAAATATTATTTTATTATCTAATGATTTTCAATTTCTATAGGTCCAAAACTTATTAAATTAAAAAATTTGATGACTCGTGATCGAAATAAAATCATCAAATATAAACTGGACAGTTTTTTGATATTATTTTAATTATTATAATATTATTTATTTAAAAAAATTTATTAATGAGGTAAACACTACATCATTATCGTGCCATAAAATTTTTTATTTGTTTTATGTCTAAAAATTATAAAAATATTACCATGATGTTGGAACTATTTTTATATTTCCAGATAATATTTATAGTCTAAAAAATAACTTATAAAACCCAATGTAAATAATAATTTATTAAAAGATATTTGTTTATGTCATTTTTGTCTTTACTTTAAGTTAATTAAAATAAATGGTCATTATCACTCCCATGTGGCCCCATGGGGTCCCAAAATTGACCCATGGATGCCCATGGTTGGATATATATCTACCAATAGGATTAAGACACATTTTAAGGCAATTTAGTATAATTATAATATTATTTTTTTACCCTTAATTACCAGATTTACAATTTAACCATGGTAAATAAAATATTTACTGAAGTAAAAATTCATAATGTCTAAAAATAAAAAGTTAACTCTTTACACCATTTAGATATCCTAATTCTAAATATTGAATCCATTTTTACAAGCTCAAAACAATTATGTGGAATAAATTAATTTAGAATTAATTCCCACTGTCAAAGCAAAAGACCTATTTTTAAGAAATAATAACTATTAAAAGATTGACACTTGTTTATATCCAATTTCAACGTTAAAATAATTTCAATAACCACAATTGGATTAAATCATAAGAATATAATCTAATTAAACTTTAAAATCAATTAAAAAGATAATCTAAGCATTCAAATAAATTATATTAAAATGTATTTTTAAATTAAAGTACAATATTTTTAATTATTCATCAAAAATTGAATTTTATCAGAAAAATACAAAAGTTTACCCAATGTGAATTTTGAAGTCCTGGTTCTAAATAACAATTGTTTTTTTTCAAAAAGAACATATAAAAGTGACCAAAACTAGATTTAAATATGGTTTACCATTAAAAGGTGGTAAATATACTTTTTAATGAATATTAGAGTATTTATGCTTAAAATTAGATTTATTCACATTTTAAGCCTCTAAATTTTACTAGATAACTGTAAAAAAGTTATCAAACATGTATAATAGTATTATAGATATTTCTGTTTATTCCCACCAAAACAATGGAAAGGCGTTTACTACCATATAAAATAGTAATATTATATTATTATTGTGCAGTGTAAGTTTTCAAAGAAACCCATTGTTATGTATCGGGTACGCCATCGAACATAGAAACCCCTTCAAAGTAAAATTAATATTTAATTCACAAAATATTAATTAAAATGAAAATGTATTATTTCTTTATTTACCTGGGATGTTACATCTTTCCCCCCCTTTTGGAAATTGTTTCCACGCAATTTTACTCACTAATCAAATAAACGGGGGTATTTATCCCTCATAGCATTTTGAGATTCCCACGTTGCCTCTTCAACCATATGTTTTTACCAAAAAAACCATTACCTGTTGAATTAAAATATTCTGCCACACTTTCTCTCTACGGTTAAAAATCTAGATTGGTTGTTCCTTATAAGAGAGATTCTCTTCCAACTGAACTACCTTTGGACTTAAAACATGAGATGGATCTGGCATATGATTTCTCAATATTGAAACATGAAAAACACTGTGTACATGGGATAAACATTAGGAAATGCCACTCTATAAGAAATTGATCCAACTTTATCTAGGATTTCATAGGGTATAATGAACCTCGAACTCAACTTTCCTTTCTTACCAAAATGCATCACACTTTTCCGTGGAGAAACATTAAAAAAGACACGATCACCTTCCACAAAAGAAATAACCTTCCTCTAGTTATCTGCAAAACGTTTCTGCCTACTCTGAGCTATTCTCATATGCTTTTGAATCAACTAATCTTTTTTCCATATATTCTACCAATTCAGGTCCCATCAATTTCATTTCACCTACTTCATTCCAAAAAGATAGATTTCCACACCGCTTCCCATATAATTCCTCAAATAGATCCATATGTATAATAGAATGAAAATTGTTATTATATGAATATTCAAAAAAAGAAATATGTTTATCCCAACATCCCTAGTATTCCAGTGAATAAGAATGTATCATATCCTCCAAGGTTTGAATTTTTCGTTCTGACTTCCCATCTGATTGCAGATGAAATGCTATCATAAAATTTAATTTAGTACCCAATGACTTATGAAGGCCCTTCCAAAAGATAAAAGTAAACCTGGGATCATGACAAGATACAATAGAGAGGGGAACTCCATGAAATCTGACTATCTATTTAACATACAACCGATAATGTTGTTTGAGAGATAAAGTATCCCGAATAGGAAGGAAATAAGCATATTTCGTCAACCGATCAACAAAAACCCAGATTGCATTATTACCTCGATATTTCTTCGGTAATCCCACAAAAAAGTCCATGGATATACTTTCTCATTTCTACTCTGGCACCGGTAAAAACTGAATCATTCCTTTCGATAACTACCACTCTTCTTTAACATTATGACTAGTCAAACACTTCACAGTAATGTCATCAATATCTCTCTTTATTCCATCCCACCTATAATACTCCTAAAGATATCTTTACATCTTAGTACTGACATGATGAATTGAAAACAGGGAACTATGATCTTCATATAACAACTCCTTCTTCAATTGTGAATCACAAGGCACACATAATCTATTTTCAAATCTCAAAACACAATCATTATCAACATTAAATTCATGCAACTTACCCTTCTGAACCAACTCTACCTTTCTCTGCAACTCACTATATTCCTTCTACACTTCATTTATTCTGTCTAATAGAGATGATTTCACTGACACCTGAAACAAAACACAACAATTTCCTTCACCAAAAAATTCTATTCCAAAGTTCATCAAATAAAAAACGAAAGGATCTCATTCCAAATTTATCACAGTTAATAAAGCATTAATTTTTCGACACAAAGCATCATCCACTTTGTTTTCTTTTCACTGAGTATAATGAATCGTGCAATCATAATTAATGATTAATTATAGCCATCTCCTCTATCTCACGTTCAATTATTTTGGAGTTAATTTATATATTAAACTTTTGTGGTCACTATATATTTCACATTTTACTTCATACAAATGATGCCACCAAATTTTTACAGAAAAAACAACAGCAAATAATTCCAAATCATGTATAGGGTAATTTAACTCCTGAGGTTTCAACTAACATGAAGCATAAGAAATTACTTGATCATTATACATAAGGAAACAACCAAGTCCATTCAATGAAGCATCTCTATAGATAATAAACACACCATTTCTTGAAGGTAGCACCAAAACTAGATCATTCATTAATATTCATTTCAATTCCTGAAAATAATCATCACATTCTTTTTTATAGATGATCTTAACACCTTTTTGAGTTAACTTAGTCAATGTGATAGATAACCGTGAAAAATTCTTAAAAAACCTCTAGTAATAACCTTCCATACCATGAAAATTACGAATATAAATTTTATTTGTGGGTATTGGCCATTCTTCAACAACTTTTGTTTTAGTATGATCAACAGTTTTGCCATTTTTTGAAACAATGCGACAAAGGAAAGAAATTTTTTGTAGCCAAAACTCACAGTTGCAAAATTTCCCTAATAGTTTATTTTCTTTTAAGGTTTTCAAGACAATCATTAAATGACTTTCATACTCCTATTTTCTTTTGGAATAAACGAAAATATCAACATTAAACACAACCTCAAACGTATCCAAAAAATCATAGAAAATTCTATTCATAAGATCCATGAATACAACAAATGCTTTAGTTAGCCCAAATGGCATAACAACAAATTCATAATGGCCATATCTAGTATGAAACACAATATTTGGAATGTGTGCTTCCTTTACATTCAACTGAAAGTACCCTAACCTCATGTCAATATTCGAAAAATATTGAGCTCCCTTGAGCTGATAAAAAAGATCATCGATATGAGGCAAAGGATACTTGTTCTTAACTGTGATGTTATTAAATGCTCTATAATCAAGGCAAAGTCTCATTGAACCATCTTTCTTTTTAACAAACAGGACAATATCATCCCATGGTGATGTGCTAGGTCAAACGAAACCTTTATATAATAACTCTTGAAATTCCTTCTTTAACTCTAAAAGTTCAATTTGAGCCATTAGATAAGGGGGTTTTAAAATTGGATTAGCATCAGGAACTAAGTCAATAGTAAATTAAACTTCTTGATCATGTATAATACTAGTCACCTCATTAGGAAAAACAAATAGGTATTCATTTTATAGTGGAACATCCTTAATTTGAATAGTTCCTTTGTTTTCAACATTATGTTCATGGTAACATTCATTTATATATTTTACTAGTTTCTAAACTTATTGATATGTTATAAAAAGTAAGGGTTCATTATTTTACACAAACTGAAAATATTTATGAAAAGAAACCTCTTTAGATCTACAGTCAATCTTAGCATGATTAATAGAAATCCAATCCATACCCAAAATAATATCAAACTCTACTAGATGAAAAACTATAAGGTTTTTAGGTAGATTCTTTCCACACACAATGACATGAAGGTTATTTTGATTTATTTTTGTCTCAACATTTCCCCTTGGTGTTTTTTACCATATGTTCATAATTCATATCTTAATATGGAATTCCCAATTTACTAGACAACTTCTCAGAAATGGAGGAATGTGTAGTCCCCGAATCAACAACACATTGACATAATTTGAACAAACAAACAATGTACCTCATAGTGCTTCATTCAATGGCCCAACATCTACTGCAGTAGTTGCAAAGGATTTCACCACCCCTTTCTGCTTATAGATTGGATTCTTTCCCTCAGTTGAGTTCTTCATTGGACACTCATTTGAATAATGATCGATTTCATTTCACTTAAAACATTTCACTGACTGTAAATAAGATTTTTTCTTTCCATAACCGTGATCTTTTTTAGTGAAATTACGAGATTTATGTCCCAGTTTACCACATTAGTAGCACTTACCATAATTAAAAAGTCATTCACCAGTAATATTTTTACCACAATTTTCACAAACTGTAAACATAAGTATCTTTCCATCAGTCTTTTTTGAGGATTTCTTCCCTTTCGCCTACCACCCTGACCTCTTATTCTGTTGTTTTTCGAAGAACACCTTATCATCAGAAAACTCTATTTACACATTCTTCTCACATCAAAAAAATTTTTTATAACTTTTAAAATCATGAAAAGCTAAATCCCTTTGTTACTTTGGCTTTAATCCTGAGTAAAAATGGTTGATTTTACAATCATGATCTCGTATAAATTTTTGAGCATACCTTGCTAGTCGAGTGAATTTTTCTTTATAAGTAGCCACTGAGTCATCCTACTACCCCAATTATAAAAATTGTTTTAAAACCTATTATGAACCACCTTAGGAAGATATATATCAAGAAACATACCTTTGAATTCATCCCAATCAAGAGCATCAAATTCCACACTATCCCTGATATTTTTCACCATCGACCACCACTGATCGGTTTAACCTTCAAAACGGTAAATAGAGAGACTATCCTTTTGATGTTATGAACACCCCATGACATCAAAAATATTCTCCATTGCTTTAATCCACCCTTCTACTAGCACAAAGTCAGATGATCCTTTGAATGATGGGGGATGTTACCTCCTGAAATTCTCCACTACTGACATGTTCCTGTATGGTTGATTGGGATGATATCGTGCATGGATACCACACCATTTATTGCCTGATTCAACTATTCCATCACTGCAATAAACTGTATAGTTCTAATTCCAACCATCTCAGGTTGCTGATTTGGAAGGTTGTCTTCCTCTTGATGTCTTTCCATCACAGCTGCCCTGCTTCCTATGTGGAAAACCATTATAAACACATAAATATCTTGGTCGAAGAAACATGGTAATCAGTAAATGCTATATCATTTCAGTCTTACCATAAATTAATTTATAATCATTAATTTAACAATATCATGTCTTCTAAAAATATATAAACCGACCTTTGATACCAACTTTAAAGACACGGCCTTAATCATTACATAATCTTGAATACAATTAATAAATCACATTGATGATCTTTTCAAGTTTATTGTTTTAGTGAATTTGGTCATAACTATTACATTACATCTAAAAAGTGACCAAGTAAACACTTCTAATATGTGTCCATTTTTTTATAAAAAAAACTATTAAAAAAAGATTCATGTCTAGTCCCCTGTTTTGGACGACATGAATTTTCCTTGATCCCATACTTGACCATATTCTACTTTAAGTCCTGTGAAAAGCATTTCAAAATAAGGGATGAGCATAAAAAGATCAGTAGTGGTTATGAAATAGGGAACAAAAACATTATTTCATCATTGCATACATAACATAGGCTCCTTAACATACCTCATGAAATCATAAGATTTACACAGTAAACACAAATCATAAAGGTGACTTGTGGAATCCATATAATACTTACATTGTAGTTATCACTTATACATAGAGAGTTACGTTGGAATACCCATCATAGTGTATTACCTAAATCTCTTAGGAGAACAATTCACATTTACCTCCATCATGTTACCCAATGTATTAGAGATCTATCTCAGGCTCACATGCCCTAGGTTTATCACAGAACCACCCGTATACATAAATAACACCCAAGAACTGTTACATATTCATAACACAGAAAATAAACTTAATGAAAGATAAAATTTCTACATTTCATTCAAAATATATTATTTAAATATATTGACATAAAAAATCAATTATCAAAACCATTTTCAATCCTGTAATATGTAAAAGAGTATATGGTATTTATTTTCCTTTTAAAAAAACTACGATTTGTTAAGGATGAAAAAGATCAAATAATACTCGTGGCAGTGGAAAGGTCGTTGTCACTGCTTACGTTAAAAAGAAACATTATTTTTTTTATTTAGAAAAACTATTTGTATTAAAATATTCCCTTTGAATGAAATGAAAATTCAAAGGTGTTTATACAGCATATAAAAGATAGTCATTTTTTAAAATAAAATATGCCTCAATGATTGGAGATTGAGACGATGTCCCTTACCTCGTGTCTGATTTGACTCGTTCCTTCTTTAATCTCCTAAATAATAAACTAAAGTTAGTTTATAATTTTTTAAGATCCTTTTTGAAGTTTATTATTATTTTTATATCACTTATTACAATGTTAAAAACATTATGTAATCATTTAAGTTAAAAATGGTCATTTTTTTGATATTTGGTACTTGAGTCAAAAATGAACTTCTTATAATTAGAAGTTGTTCATGTGGTCAATATACACATTATCTCCAGAAAAATATTCAGGATGTAGATATCATATATATTGTATATATCTAGTATATTTATGTATTTATAATAGTACCAAACATTTGGAGATAAGAAATGAAATGTACCGTTCATGGAGATGGTAAGTCGTACGTACGCATGAACACTACTTTCATTTATATTTCTTATTTTAATGGAATTAAAACATAATGATACATGAGTATATTATAATTCAAGTATAATATCATATATAATATCATTAAATCCATAATTTATATGTCCCACATATTTCATTAACGAGTCATACCACATTGAGGGGGCTGTAGTCCGCACTTCCCCAAATGAAATTATCGCATTTACCCATAATGGAAACCATAAAGGTATGCTATAAATGGAAAATATAGAAGAATAAATAAAATATAAACATAATATATATCATATATAAATATAGTTCCATAATAATATCCACCATGAGAGGCGGTAGGAGATAATTGAAATATCAATGTTTCGTGAGGCTTTTGTTTTCCATCCACGCAGAAATAGTATGTTATTTACCCAATAGATGGAGGTGTGTGTAAGTGTAGATAGAATAATTCTCATAAAAAGGTACTAGTATATTTATGATACTAGTGTTGTTATAAAATAAAGGGCAAAAAATATTTTAAGGGGATAGAGATGTAAAATAAAACAAAAGAACATAAGAGAAGATTTTACCTTTAAATCGGGTAACTCCCTTTGGATTGAACCAAAATGTTTTGTTGGAATGCCTTATGACTAATTTAAGGCTTCTAGGAAGATTATAGGTATGTACAGAGATTAATTGGGCCAACTTTTTATGTTCCAAGGGGTTTAGAGCAATGAGAAATTGGTTAGAGGTGAGTGCTTTTTATAAGGGGAGGAGGGGCTCTTTAAGAAAGTGTGAAAATATTATTTTATTATATAATTATTTTTGGTTTCTAAAGGTTTAAAACTTTTTAAAGTTAAAGATAAGATGTCTCATGGTCCAAATTAAATCATCCAAGAAATATTGGACAGGTTTTTAAAATTATTTCAATAATTGGAATATTATTTATTTAAATCATTTATTAATGAGGTAAACACCGAATCATTATTGTGTCATAAATAATTTTATTTATTTGATGTCTAAAAATTATAAAACAATTACCATTATGTAGTAAATATTTTTAGATTTCCAAATAATATTTATAGTATAAAAGGTATCTTATATAACCCAATGTAAAAATAAATTTATAAAAAGATATTTGTTTATTTCATTTTGTCTTTACTTTAAGTTAATGAAAATAAAGTGTCATTATCAGTCCCAAGTGGCCCCATAGGGTCCCAAAATCAACCCATGGATTTTAATTGTTGGATATATATCAACCAATTGGATTAAGACACATGTTAGGGTAATTTAATATTATTATAATATTATGTTTTTCAACTTAATTACCAGATTTACCTTTTAACCATGGTAAATAAAATATTTACTAAAGTAAATATTTGTAATGTCTAAAAATAAAAGTTACCAATTTATAAAATTTGAATCTCCTGATTCCAAATATGAAATCCATTTTTCTAAATTCAAAACACAGACGTGGAAAAAATGAATCTAATATTAATTCTCGTTGTCAAAACAAAAAGGCGTGTTTTTAAGAAATAATAACTATTAAACGATTGACACTTGTTTATGTCTAATTTCAAAGTGAAATTAATTAAAATAACCAACATTGGATTAAATTTAAAATATATAATCAAATTAAACTTGAACACCAATTAAAAAGATAATCTAACCATATATATAAATTTTATTAAAAGGATGTTTTGAATTAAAATACAGTATTTTTAACTATTCATCAAAAATTGAATTTTATCAGAAAAATACCAAAATATTATCCAAAGTGAGTTTTGATGTCCTGATTCTAAATAATAATTTCATTTTGTCAAAAATGACATATAAAAGAGAATAAAACTATATTTAAAAATGTTTCTCCATTAAAAGATGATAAATCGACTTTTTAATGAATATTAGAGTATCTATGCTTAAAATTAGATTAATTCACATTTTTTACCTCTAAATTTTATTGGATAAATGTAAAAACATTTAACAAACATGTATAATCACATTCTAGTTAGTTCTGTTCATTCCCACCAATACAATGGCTAGACGATAATAACCATTTAAAATGGTAATATTATATTATTATTGTGCGAAGTAAGGTTTCAAAGAAACCCATTGTTGCGTATCAGGTACGCCATTGAACATAGAAACCCTTTAATGTAAAATTAATATTTAATTCACCAAATTTTAATTATAATGAAAATTTATTATTTCTTTACTTACCTGTTATGTCACATCGAGAGTCTCAACAAACCAGGGAGAAAGCTTCTTCCCACATCCAAACCATCACATCTTATAGCATGGGGTCGACTTTAGGAACACATGATCTCTAATGTAGAACACCAGATGTCTCCTACTATAATAAAAATAGGACTTATGATGATCCTTTTCTACTTTAATACTCTCATGAATTACCTAAAACAAATATATTATGTTATGTATTAGCTCTATCCTAGTAATTACATACACTCTGAAACAAGTCCAGTATAATAGAGAATAGAAAGGTCAGATGTACAATGATTCAAACGTCTTCATTCCATTGGTGGAGTGAAAATAGTAATTATATGACAAATAAAGAAAAGGAATATGCCTAATCTAGAAAAATCAAAAATCCAAGGCATAATAACACAACATTTATTCAATATTATATACAGCGCTCCCAATCTGAGAGTCCTTCTGTAGATAAAAGGTGGTACTTATGCATAATTGAGATTTGAAATCATGTTAGATACCTCTCTATACCAAACAAGTAAAATGATTATAACGACCAGAGATGATAGTCCTTGAGACTCTATATAGCCTCACCACCTCCTCTAGATAATGCCTCAATAAAAAATCCATTAGTCTTAACTCCTTATATTCTATAACGTGGAATGATATTATAAAATGATCCACTATCACTCATATAGAATCACATAATCCATGACCTCAAGATAAAATGGTAACTAAGTCCCTAGATATTTCATCCAACTTCCACTGGGGAACATCTAATAGTTGGATAAACCCATCAGCAACCTGGTTCTCTGCCTTCACCTTCTGAAAAACCAAACATTGATACACAAATCCTATAACTTCACACTTAAAAATAGGCCACCGAAACTATCTACTAAGAGTTTTTTACATATTTTTAACACTTGTATTTACATTCTCGGGTGATCTATGGAACTCACTGACCATATCACACATCTCCAAAGTAAATAAATTCTTCCCTAAAAAAACATGGTGTTGATCATCCTTAGAACAACCATCCAAGGAATCACTAAAAATAACATATTCTCTTCAGGCCACTACCTAAAAATTCTCTAGATGGGACTCCAGCACCTACATCACTAAATAAGATTGAATCATCATATGAAAAAGATAAAATTATCCTCCTATGTCTCTCGTATACATATATATCATTGTTATCACTTTCATCGCTCACTAGAAATATCATGATTCACACACAATATTAGTACATAGATTCCTGTTTTGTTTATTAGACACAAAATTTCCTACACCTAGTTTATATGAAATATAGAATTTGTATTTTTTGTAATAATTTTATCCACCATCTCTATCCCAAGTTCAATTCACAGTATAATAATACATATATTAATCTCTTATAATTTTTAAAAACCAAGAAACACTCACTAATGAGGTAATGTCACCAAAACTTCAAGGAAAACACAACTATTGTCAACCCGATATCATGGGTGTCATTGGGAATCTCAAGTATATGTAACTTCCAAAAATCTTAAGAAAAAACTAATATATAAAATATAGAGACCCAAGATTAACATACATGGATATTAAATTTTTTATATGAATATTCATCACATTAGGAAAGAATATTCCTGAGGGCTATAATAGTACAGTTTCTTTGGAAACTGGGAACTCATTATTTTAATTTTGTGAAATATATTTAAAATATCTCTCAAATATCTTCCCCTTTATTACTACTACTTAGTACCTTTTATAATAAACTAGGTAAAGGAAACATAAGAATGGGTGAGATGATATACTTAGTAAGGGTACAAATAAAGGAGATATGTATGCATAACATGGATATAAGGGCATGATAGCATGATAATAACATTAGAAAAACATACCGTAAATATCGAAGATCAAAATCATGAGTCATGGAAGAAATATTGGTATTTTGTAAGATATAAATCATAAGGAAATCAAAGCAAATGATTTATGAGAGCATAACATTTTTATAAGACGTAGACTTTTGGAATACAGAAAAGAATATAAAAAAATTATATTATCAAAGCGTTTTGTCGAAACATATTATGTAACTTCATTCAGAATTCACCTAATGGGTGGGATAAACGACCATCCGTAGTCACAAAACATTCCTTATAATGTATTAGGTTACAACTTCTTCCCACATGGGATCATGTTACACCTTTTTCCCATAGTGTATGATGTTATAACTTCTTCCAATAGTGAATCAAGATTGTCGAAATGTTTCCATCATTATCTCATGAGATACATATTTTTAACCAATTAATTGTATGGATATTTAGGTCTCACCCATCACATAATGAAATCATACATTTGTGTGACATAAGATAATGAATCATTCATCAAATTATGCCCTATAAAAATTATATTGTTTTTATAAAAATCATATTAAAACACATGAAATGAAATTTGTTTCATAAAAATTTCATCATATAATAACATATTGAAAGGAGAAATATTTCATAAACATTTTATCATAGAATATCTAGTGAATTGAAGCAGGTTTCATATGAATTTTACCTCAGTATAAAATGGGGTTCATAAAAAATTTCATGATAAATATAAACCATTCAACGAAAAAATAATAATGGTCTCCTTAGATCATATCCTTTTTAAATAATAACCTATATCTGAGGATTTCATATTAAATGTCGATGTATTTTCAAAGTTCCTTTGGAATATTTTTGAAGGAAAATAATTTTTTTTGATAATCCATTTCATAAAAAATATTCAAAAATAATTCCCATAGAGTGAAATTATTTAAATTTCATTTAAAACATTCCTTAAAAAAATATAACTTTTCTTTATTAATTTTTTTAATGATGATGCATTTTTAAAACCTTTTTTTTGAAAACACTTTGGAAATATATATATAACGATTGAAAACACACTGAAACATTTTTTCAATGATATTAATCTAAAAAAATATAAAGAAATATTGAAAACCTTTAGAAAATATTTTTAATTGAAAAAACATTGAGAACATTTAAATTAATAATGAAATCATTTTTAAAACCTTATATTTGGAAAAACATTGAAAACATATAAAGAAATCTTGAAAACATTTTTAGAGACTTTTTTTAGGAAATATTAATGAAAACATATATAATAATCTGGAAAACATTTTTAAAACCTTTTTAGTTGAAAATAATTTGAAAACATATAAAAAATATTGAAAATATTATCAAAAACTTTTTCTATTAAAATACTTTGAAAAAAGTATAAAGAAATATTGAATTTGTTTTGAAATTTTTTTAAAATACATTAAAAAAATAATTTAAAGAATATTAAAAATAAATTCTTTTTAAAATATATCTTTGTAAACATTCCATTGATGATTCAAGGAATTTATGTTCATGACAATGAGGTAAATTCATACATGCTGAACATTACTTTTTCACCATGTCATGTTTAGACAGATGCCTCGATCAAAAAAAGAAAAGAATATTTCAATTTAAATGATTTTTAAAATGATAAAAAATGGTATAAATTTATTTTGAAAATAATAGTATAATATTATACAATTTCTGAAATAATTTTTAGAAAATTTGGTTTTGAAGGAAAATACATTTCGGACCAAAGAGATAAATAATGTCCGGTTTTCGAGAGAACATTTTCTTAATTATCATAAGAACCAAATAGTTGAAAATTGTAAAATTACAATAAAATATTTTTAATAAACCTATGAGAAGAAAAATCAATAGATATCTTGAGATAAGAATCATAATATTTCATTATTGGAAACAGAATCATAAACAGTATCAATAAATGATATGATTATAGAAGTAAACTATTACCAATTTTCTAACTTTGAATAACATTACCCATGAGAAAATATCATTAAATTAAGCTCAAAATATCATGAAAATAAGGTTTTTCATGATAAAACATTTCAAAGTGTAGTATATACACCATATAAAATAATATTGGTGCATAACATAACAATTGTCTCAAAGAAGGTAAATTGAGGTATAATTGCTTTACTGATTTTATAAGTTTTGAACCATAGTCTATATAAAATAGAAATCATAGAATGGTATGTAAATAATAATAAATTTAAATATATAATAAATTCATGGGTACTATATACACCCCATAAAAGAAACAAGTGATGAATATGGAATGTATCTCACAGATATTAAAAGTGAGATGAAATTCCCATACCTCATGTCTTAAATTTCTTTATACACAATCAAAAATCATGAATAATAATTATAATATTACTATAAATCTACCAAATAACCATATTATTGTATATAATACCATATATTATTTTATTATGACATTATATTACCTATTTATTAACAATTTTATGGTAATGTTATATTTTATATAATAAATGATTTTTTATATGTTTTACCTTGTTATTCTTGATACTCATAATTAGATCATGATTTATTATTCAAATAATGTAAAATATGATATTAATGTAATTTCTATTCATAATATAAGTATTTATAATAATCTATAAGATATATTAATATGGAATAGACTACACCGTTCATGGAGACGTAGGTCAGACGTACTCATGAACACTGTTTTTGTTTTCTTATTGTATTGAATAAAATAAAGGAAATGACATAATTATTTGTGTATATATATGTTATAATCATAGTAGAATTATTTATTCATACATACCATATAAATTTACTAAAACAATCTTTAATATATTCCATGTTAATTGTGATTGAATTATGTCACTATGCAGAGGTATTAGTCCACACATCCACAAAAAGTTACCATATTAACAAAAAATAGAAATCATGAAGTTATGGGTTATATAAAAATTCTTTAATTATAAATATACCCTAAATATAATGAATATTATATATAAAATTGAATTCCTTCATTATTTATAACCTTTAGAGGTTGTAATGGAAGAATGAATGACATCATTTTGTGAGGCAGTTGTCTATCGTACACACGAATGACTATTGTGAATCCCATTTGATCGAGGATTGAGTGATTTTAGATTAAAAACATGAAATTTAGAAATATTAGTATATTTATGATACTAAATTTAATATTTAATATATATATATATATATGTATAATTGAAGTGGTGGATATAGAAATAAATCATAAGTTCTTGTGAAAGGATGTTACATCTTATTTCAGTAACTCCTTTTGGTTTGCTGCAAAGGACATACATGGTCATATTTCATCCCAGAGTGAGGATTCTAAGAGGAAATTTGGGAATTTTTGACTATATTTGGATATTTGTTTCCATGAAAATGGTCATGAGATGTGTGAATAGAGGGGATGATGTTGTGTCCTTTTCGAAATGAATTTGTGTGCTCCCTAGGTTTACTTATCCCTAAAGGGTTAAAAATAGACCATTATATATCATTATAGAATTAACAGTCAAAATATGTCTAGAAAATAATTTATAGGAATGTTTTGACTCATATTTAATCCATATATTTTAGGCTTATTCGTTTTTAAGATCGTTTTACCTTGTTTACTGTATTTATTTTTAATTACTTTCACAAATATTTTTAGTCAAAAACTAATTTTATCAAACAAAATATTATATTATTTTATTATTATAAATATATAATCCATTTTTCCAAATTATAATCACATAATTGGTAGGAATTAATTTAATTTTAATCCTGTAGACGGGATAAACAACATGTTCTAAAGTAAAAATGTTCAATTTTTTTAAATTTTTTATATCCAATTTCAGTGTGAAATTGATTAAAATTTCCTAAATTTTATTAATATATGTGTAATATATATAAATATAATTTAAAATAATTTAATAATATTATTACTCTATATTAATAAATTTTATGAAAATTTAGTTTCCAATTAAAATTTGATAATTTTCTGTATTCATCAAAAAATGACACTTCTCAGAAAAATGAAAAAAATTCTCCCTAAGATAATTTTGAAGTTAAAATTCAAAAAATTATGTTTTCTAAAATATAATTTACAAATGATTTAAAATTTTGATCTATAATAGGTTTACCATTAATATGCGGTGAAATTACATTTTTTAGTTATGCATTCACCCCCGCCAAAATAGACATTGGGGTAAATACCCTCCTTGAGTCCATCGAATTTCATTCATCCTAACCAATATGGGTGGGGTGGAATATGAATTAACAATAAAGGATATAATATAGACCAAAACCACAGTATGGGAAGAACCTAGTTCTAGGATCAAGTGTAGCAATTGTTAATTAGACACCCAGATACCACTTCTAGAGTCTCGATATCCTATAAACAGAAAATCATATAAGAAGACCTAAATTACATTACTTATATCCTTTTAAACATTAATCCTTTGGTAAATTAATTCAATGTCAAATAATTATCATTATTTATAACCAAAATTCATTAAACATCAATTAACATGGATTAAAACACACATTATTATCCTTAAGCAAAGTATATTCCCTCCAGTCCTAAACCAACTGAGTCCAAAATTTCACAGGATTTAACATCTTTTCATTCCATAAAAAAAATTATGGTTTAAGTCATTAATTAAATATTATTAACCTTCCATAATTCTTGTTAGTCTTCGAAACACCATAAGATACCATCAAATAGATGCAACCAAACACATACAACTACCTCAAGTTTTGCAGATAGGAATCCTGATAAATAAGAAACACATCAATCCATCCCTTCAAACAAATTCAATTAAAAATAATCCCAAATCTTAACATCAAAATAGGTAAACCCATATTCAACCCATTCCATCATCCTAGTACCATCTCCAACACCATCTTGCATATCACTCTATATCTCCCTAGATCATGCATCAACTACTACTTCAACTTTTATCCTCCCCACCCATATCTCATTAGCAATCATAGGATCAAATCAATTAATATATCAAGTATAATATCCATATCACATAGAATTTATTATGAAAAAAATATTCAACAATGAAACATGGAACTAAATATAAGTTATTCATCCTTCACATGAAAATAGCCACTTATGGACCCCATCATAGGGCATCCAACCTCTCTAAAGAATGGGCTCCCTAATCTGCAAGTATTTATCTTTATCAATAAACTATATGCTTTACATATTGAATTATAAAATTCATTTATCAAAGGTTACATTCATGGTTAGAAAAAGGAATCTGCTATAATATTTTATGAAATTATTGGAACATGCTCTTAGCATTAAATCTAGATTCAAAAAATAGTGAAAAAATACTCAATTATATTGACTTTTTATTATTATCATCAATAAAAATTATATCTTAAAGTACATTGAAAAATTACATAATCACATGGAATAAAAATATTTAATTAATCATGCATTTATTATTAATTTAATTTCCATCAAATTACAATAACAATAGTTTCATTACACATTCCTCCTTAATTATTTATCCGGCAACCAATTACTAGCTTTATGATTTTTACTAATGTTACTAAGAAAAACATGATAATGTAAGAATAAATAACATTATAAATATCCTAACATAGATAAAAATTATAGAAAATAAAGTTTAAAACATCATCTAAGTGAAAGAATTACAATTATCTCTAACCATCGACCCGTTCTTATTTAATCTGTTTTATCTTTTATTAGGTTAAATCCATCACCACCCAAAGAAACTAAACCATGAAAAAATAATAATTAAATGTAAATAAACAAGAACTAGAAAATACCCTACCTCAAACTTGTAATTTTTATGAAATAGAAATATAACACCATCATTTTTCTTCTATCACATCTCCCACAATGATGCTACTATCCCACAAAGACATAATTCATTGAACGCACTAGAAAATGACAAAGAAAACGTTATTATAAAGATGAAGATGAAACACCATAGCGAGAAATGAATAATGGGAGGAAAATGATATAAAAATAAGGATAAACTAAAATAATATTATAAGAACCTATCTCAGATAACTACATATCAATCTCTAGAATATGGGCTTAATCCCGGTCGAAATGGTGTTTAAAGACTTTCAAACACAACTATTGTGTGCCTGTTATTTTAGTAAAAGAAGTGGTAGAAAAGTGGGGTTTAGGGAATTGGGATATTTATAGGAATACTGGAAAAATTAATAACATGGTGAATCCCCTAGGACCACACCACAACACTATTGAAAAATTAGAAGACTGTGGCACAATAGAAGGGGGCTATGTGACATCCCCTTGATCAAACCTAAATTTGACATCCTTGGGGGCCTCTACACCACAGAACCTATTTTCCTAGGGGAGGTACTAAAACGCAACCTAAAACCCATATAATTTCATCCCTATATTTCGAATAACTATCCAAAACTCATCAAAATAAATATCATTACTCCATTCCATAGTGTATGACCACAAAGGAAGAGCCTACATCGCAACCTCACTCCACACAACAACACCCATATAGGCTACACTAAATCTTGACCACTACACTACATCAATTCCATTTTTGTAAGTGGCTTTAAAAATACTCTATATAAGACTCTACAACATAATCTATCTTTCCACACCATATCCAGTATCCCTATGGCGTAACACATCCCACCAAAGTGAAGAATTGTCTTAACTCCTCTATCATTTGCTAAAAACTCACAAAACACATTGGAAACATCTCTAGAGACCACCAATACCCAAAACACACAAATGATAGGGCCACTATGGTATGGTAACTTTCAATGGAACTTCATCCCATATGTTTTTTAATGAGGAAGTTCATTTTTCATCAAGTAATAGAGATTGCATCACATTGTACACCAATGGAGAATGTGATCACGCATCAAGGATTCCAAAAATGGGTTTCAGTTTTTCAAGAATGATTTTATTAAATGTTTATCCCAGAGAATCAATGTCATGAAGTATATTTTAGAATCATATACCTTATAGAGTTCTTCATTGTAATCATTTCCAAGGAATTTCAAATTAGAAAATTCCAATTCGGCGAATTTATTATCATTTGAAGAATGGATCATGAAATCATCAATAATTCTATAATATTGTTTCAATTATATCGAATTAACATCAATCAATAAAATATACATAAAAAAGAGATTGAACAAGAGATAATCTCAAAAAAAAAATAAAGTTAACATAATAGGAAATGTCTACAGATTTTGAGAGTCATAACTCTAAACAAAAGGGAAAATCCATTTAAATATAAAATAATACTCCAATATACCAAGCAACCAGAAAAATATTTGGTTCTATCATATATTTTTCATCAATAAGGGTTATATGAGTATTATTCAGAAATAATTACCAAATAACACCCATTATCAATGATATCTCTTTATCTGATCACGAATCATTGTGAACTACCTAAATGTGTCATTGATCTATGAGTAAAGGGAGCGTTTCTCATTGGATATTAATAGAATTTATAGATTTGGTATATATCCATTCTTATCATTCAAATGGGATAAATTATTTTTCATAGATAAAAAAACTCACCATTAATGCATCACCAAATCCGTTAAATCCTTAGGAACTAATGATTAATGCATTAGAGAGATTTTATAACCAAGGGGAGGACAAAAATTCATAATAGGTGCATTGGGTTTAGAATTGGATAATATATAAGGACCAAAATATGTCAAATTTAAATTCCAATGTAGTATTTAATGAACCCCCAGAATGGCTGCAAGAGATACCTAGTGGTCCTCAATAATGACTTGGTAGCACCACTAACTGACTGATGTTCGTAGAAAATTGATAATCCTTCTTTATGAACCATCGACTATCTTGTGGAACCCCAACATAGAGTTAGTGGGTCTACAAACATTAAAAGATATCCAGTAACTCTATCAGGGATTCATTGGAGTCTATTAGCCCTCCAATTTCATTTTTCATCCACTATTGAGTCATTATTTTACTCAATGTAAGAGATTTAAAATTATGAACTTTCTTGTTTATATTTTTTTATTCATTAATATAGGATGTTTAGAGGTCCGTTTTAGGGGAAAATTTCTAGGGAATGGTGGATATAGTGGATATAGAAAGAATTTCTTAATATTGTCTATAAAATTCCACGAACTAGAAGATAAACCCCACTAGAATGTTGATAGACTCTACCAACTCACTAGTATTGTTTATAAAGGTATTTAGATATCTACATTCCCAAATAAATGGCTGGTGTGGTGCCACCAACCAGTATGTGGAAAAGGTTGAATGATCCACTTTTAGCTAGGAACATTTTCATGTTATTGTCTAGTCACCACTGGGAAAGTGAGGCACACCATGTTGCTAGTCCACACAGTCTCTGGTGCATTAAATGCCCCCCTTAACATTTAATTCCACTCATTTTGACACCTATTTATAGTCCAATTACAACCTAAATTGATATTTTTAGAGTTATATACCTCCCCCTTATCTCTAAAATTTCTCCCATGCATTTTCCCTTGGTTCCTAAATCTTTTTAACAATCAGGTGATTCCTAAATAGATAATTTTACATATATTTATGCCAAATCCATATTCCAATTTGATATATGAGCATGGATATACATCAGATAAATGAATTCCATGTTGATATAAGGATGTATTATCCTTTTCATTATAGATTGATAACATATCTATCATGTAGAGAACATATCTTTATCGAATCATGATCTAACATTGAAAATGACAATTCTTTGGGTAAAAGATTATAAATAATTATCCTAGACCCATTGTTGATGGGGGATTGATGATATAACCTTATACCATCATTAATTCCGTATTATGTTGGTGGAGGATATTATTTTACATTTATTTTTTCCTTTTACTAGAGGTATAACCCTCATTAATGGTGTATTTTATTGGGTAAGTCGTCTTTAATCAATCATTTTTGGACTCTCTCATCATAAATATATTTTCTATTGAAACATTGTTGATGGATATCTGTCTTTTATATAATCTTTAGAATATATTATATATTTTTTGATGAATTCATGATATTTTCTTCAAAGAAAAATTGATCCTATGAATTAGAGTTTTCTCTTTCAAAATACATAAATTGATTATGTTGATGAACTCCATAATTTATGTGATTATCAATTCACCTTACGAACATGGAATCTCTGTTGGTTTCATTATAAAACTATTTCTTGGAAATTCGTAACCTAATTTTGTCTTCATTGATGTGTGAGATCTTTCTTCATGTGTTTTTAATATGGTATGTTCTTTTTTCCATTGATTAACTTTTATGTTCTTCATCAAAAACCTTGAGGTATGAAGTTTCTTACCATTTTAGGCCCTTGCAATCTCTTATTGACTTTGTTCCATAATGTGTTGGCATGGGTCTTTATTATTTATTTATTTTGGTTTTTTAGGGGTTTGTGTGTCCATGATACCCATATATGATCTTGTTCCCATGAGTATTGTTAGAGTTGATTGATATCAAGCTTTATGTTGATCACATATTTTCCTATGTTTTCTAGTATATACTAATTATGATGTGTTATTATTTTATTATTATGCTCTACATATTTTTATGTTATAATGATTTTTGAGGTTTGTTCTTGGTATTCGTGATTGGTGGACCATTTTGGTGTGATTATAACTTAAATGGGGACTATGCATGGCTTTTAGTGAATACAAAGATGGACCCATTCATGGGTAGGTGTATTTCAAACATATGGATTAGCCAATAAAATTATGGCATGAGGATGTTCAATAATAATCCAAAACATGATGCATTGTGGCTAGTTTTTCTACTTCAATTATCTATGTGATTATCCTTTGGACAAGGAGACAAATAATGTACTGTTATGAAGCATTGGTTCTTTGTTAGAACATGGGTGTTTGGTATGTGATTGTTATGATCTCTAGTGCATTAATTATTATCATAGATTACACATATTATATATGTTAGAATTTTTGGGGATTTATAGGTGGTTTATGACATGGTTTTATTACTCACACCCTACACATGCATCTTTATGCTAATGAAAAATTCATGTATAGGGAACTGAGATGGGGAAATGGTCCCATGTTTTCTAGTTGAGTTCTAGGGAATGAAGTTGGGATAAGTAAAAACTCAATAGTATATCAAGGTTTTATTTATTCATCTATTGTACTATTACATTGGTTGGTCTTATCACCTTGGAAATTTTATTTATTTATATATTATATAAAATATGTGTCATGAGAAATTATATTCTTCCTCCTTATTTACTGAATGATATTTATTTTTATTTATTAATATTATTCGTATAATGACTTATTTCCAACCTTATAGTCTACCCATTGGCATATTTTGGGCCCTCTCAACTATTCAATGGCCTCTAGAATATGAGGAGGAATGTATAATCCCATGAGACTCCCAAGCTATGACCTAGTGGTTTGGGTTGGGGCCCTAAAATATGGTTTCATATAATATTTTTCTTAATTTATTTTTGAGCATCCTTGGACAAGGTAGAAAAGTGATAGTTTTTATGGGACTCTGGTAGTTTAGTTTCAATGTTCACGGTCATCTAATTTGTAAATGAATTCTAAGTTACCATTAGAGGGAATGATTTTAATTTTTTATTCTATTTGAGTGTTTTCATGTATCTTGACAAGGCATGTTGGATCACATTCCATATATATATAAATTTTATGTTACTTATTATTTATTTTAAGGACTTTATTTATTCTATCTATTCAGTATAGTCAAGTATTCCTTTATTCTATGATATATTTATTTTCTTCGATATTGTGATGTATATGTTGGAATTAATAAATTGAACTTGATTATATTGTTAGTTTTTCATATATATATATATATTTGTGTGTGTATGTGTGTGATGGTGAATAACATGAAAAATATGTAAACCCTAGTTGGTGTACTGAGGGATATACCTAGGGTTCTATGTAGTCTCCTAGGAAATCCGTTTTTATCCTATATACTAATTTGGATCTATCCTAATGACTTTCTTCTCAGTGTTTTCAAAAAAAAATTTAATATGTCACCCTAAAGGAGACTAATGGGAGCACTAGCTGATGTGGGATGGGATGCTCCCACAATTTATGATTCCCCCATTCCACTGCCTGTTGTGTAAGAGGATACAGAAAATCATGTTCACACACCTACTCTTGTTGCATAGGTTGTAGGCCCACCTTTTTTAAGAGAACATTCTGTTATTCCTTCCTAGGGTTGATGTGCCCCATGGTCAATGATAGATTAGTATATATACTTATATCTCCAATATACATTAGCATCTCATGGAAATGGAGGGATAGAAGATACAATGGACTGGATCGAAATTATCAAGGCTATCTTTAAACACACTAAGATATATAAGAATCGAATGGTGAAGTTGAATTCTTTTAGGATATAATGACTATATAGGATGTGGTGTGGCATGATGGAACATTCTATAAAATGTTAGGGTCTCTCCTGGTTGAATTTTACGAACCTATTCTTGAAGGAGTTCATCCTATACATGATGAAGTTGTATCGAGCATAAGAGTTCATGGAGCTATATAAGGGGTCCGTGATGGTATCTATGTACTCTTATCATTTCATTGAGAACATTATGTTTTGACCTACCTTGTAATTTAGTAATTAATAGAAGGATAGGAATTTTTAGAATAGAGTTTTTCTCAACATCAAACAGTATGCTGGAAGATTCAACCTTACTACTTACCAGGTGGTTCATTACATGGCCTTGACTATCAAGAGGGTTCTGGAGGATGATTATGCATCTGGTGTTCTTCCACCCTTTAAAACATAGAAGAATGGACCTATTACACTTAATATTAGTATATCTACTGGTATCAATATGATTATGATGATGGATGTTCAATATTTTGATGGAATTTCGGAGGAGTGGATTATGAATTTTATCCCCCTCTAGAGGAGCCCAAAAGGCTTGAACTATGGGAAGTTCGATTATTATCAGATGTTTTGTATGGAACCTTAGAGAAAGTGTCATATATGTGTAAATATAGTTAACCATTCATATTTCTTCTCTACAGCATCAACTTCAAGTTTCTATAAATTTAAAATACAAACTCAATCTAAGAAAGATGGATTCGGTGAGGGTCTAGTGTAGAAGGTCTAGACAATAATGAATTATATTGTTCATGTGTCTTAGGGATAAGGTAATGAAGATATGGTATGATGACTCTTTTATATTTGTTAAGACTCTAAATCATAGTGGTGAGTTAATGTGTACTTTATGTGGTATGATCTTGATCTCCACTACTTTTTATACTATTCTTCGATACTAGTGCTTCACATTCCTTCATCCCCACAAAATATTTTCCTAGACCTGATTTACTAGTTAGGTTCCCATCTGAGTTACTTTCTCTAGAAACACCTTTGTTAATGAACTTGAGCCATATTCATCAATTCCTAGAGTTTATTATTATAATTGATGGTTATATACATCAATGAGGATTTATGATTATACAGATAACAAGCTTCGATTTTATTCTTATTACAGACCATTTGACCAACTTCCAAGGTGACATTATTTTATATCATATAAGGGTATCATTTAATTTTCCAATAGGTGAGAATTTAATGATTAATGCAGATTGAAAACTAGGATCATGTATTGTTGGTCTAATCTTGAGTCACTTTATGATGATCACAACACATATTGGAGGCTAGGATCTTTTTTTATGATTAATGGTGACCCCCTCTTTCACCTCCCATTATGGATATTTGTTTGGATAGATTTCAGGATAAATTTTTATGAATTACTCTAAATATAAGAAATCAATTTTAGTAGATATCATGTTGGTTGTATTTTCTATTTTGATACCCCCCTTATTTTATAGTGACGTCTAGGTTGAAGGATGTAATGTTGTAGCTTGAGAACAAATAGTATAAGGAATTTATCAAGCCTAGTTCATCATCATAGGGTGAAACTATTATATGTATTCAATAAAAAGAAAATTATTATTTGAGTTTTCATAAATTATCATAATATAAACCAGGTGATAGTGAAGAATCGATGTACATTTCCATATATCAATGACCTCTTTGATCAATTATGGAGATCTTGGTGGTTCCCCAAGATTGATCTTTGATAAGGCTATCACCAGTTATAGGTTCAAGAGGAGGACATCCCGAAGAGGTGGTTCAGATTAGGTATGGTATTTCTGAGTAGTTAGTGATTATTTTGGATTGATGAATACACCGGTGGTCTTTATGGATCTCATGAACATGATATTGAATGATTTCATGACTCAATTCAATTGGTTCTCTTTGATGACATCCTCATCTTCTCATAGACCTAAGAGTAGTATACTAGACATCTCATGTATTACTGAGTAAAATTAGGGCATGTAATCTTTATTCCATGATGATGAAGTGTAAAGTTGGTATTCAAGATGTGAAATTATTTGTGAGTGAGGTTTATAAGATAGGTATATCCATGTAATTTAGGATGGCTGAGGAACTTATGTCTTGTACACATCCCCAAAAACATTTCGAGATTAATATATATTTTGGTTTAGTGGAATAATTCAACTATTTTATCCATTACTTGTACATTTATAAGCACCCATGACTATGTAGATGAATAAGAGAGTGAAGATACAGCTGTAGGAGCAATGTTATGAGTCTTTTCTTCAGATGAAGGGGAGGTTTACTATAACTCTAGTGTTGATACTACACATTCCAGGTATCGGTTATGTAATATACAATGATGTATAAATAATTGGTTTGGGATAAGTAATTATGATGTGGTAGTGGGTATTAGCTTATAGGTGACATCATTGGTGACCCCATCATTGAAACCATCATAATCATGACATTGATCTGGTAGTTGTGGTCTACACCTTGATGTGTTGGTGACATTGTATCTTGGACGAGATGGTTGTTATCTATAACAACCACAAGATCCTTCATTATATATTCACAAATAAGGAACTCAATATAAAGAAGAGTAATTATGTTGAGTATCTATATATTTTTTTTACTTTAAGATAGCCAATGCATGGGGTAAAGTTAAAATCAATATAGAATCTCTTATCCATAAGAAATAGGTATCTCAAGAACTCAGTGGACAACCTTTGGGGGAATAATGTTACTTGATGATATTATTAGAAAATTGGATGAAGGATGGTTAGGAGGAAAATGATATATAAAATGTTCTCTTTTAGTGATCCCGTTTTCAAGTCTAGACCTGGGGAATTCTAGCCAGGAATCTGATCCATAGTGTGTTGTGATGCTTGGACATCTTTTTTTAGGGATTTGATACTCGAGTGGTCATTGGTTGGTGACATTGTGATCATTAAAAATTGGATAATTTGAATCCCTAATACCATCATGGAATATCTAGTGATAAACTTACAAACCACTAATTGGGTGGTATATCATGGAGTGACAATGATGTGGCATGATATCAGGAGGTATTGCTAATGTCCAGGGATGAAGGTGGGACATTACTGGTTTATTCCCAATGCCTTTCCATCCAGAGGATAAATGATGAGAACTAACATCCTACTGGTTTACTCTAGCCACTTATTGTTCCCTTTTCGATGTGGGAGGATGTCAAGATGACTTTTGAATGGGATTACCATGTACCATTATGATTTGTTACACTGTATAGTTGATTTTCAATTGGCTAATTATTTTTGATCACTTCTTATCAATCTATGAGAATCACTTAATTTATGTACTGGTAAAGATGTATGTCCATGAGATAGTATGATTTCATGGAGTTATCTTGAAAATAATATCTAAAAAGATGCACATTTTACATCACGATTTTGTTAGGTCTTTTATAAGTGCTCATGGACTTGGATAAGTTTCATCACCATGTACTATCCTCAGATAGATGGATAGTCAATGTGGACTATTCTCATAATAGAGGATATCCTTAAAGATTATATCTTGGACATCATTTGGAGAGCGGTATGATAATATATACATTATTGAGTTTATATAAATTAATGGCTTGCAGGCTTTGATTCTGATTCCATATTATGAGAACCTTTATAGGAGGTCATGTCTTCACCTCTTTGTCACTATGAGGCTAAGTGAGGTAGTAGTTGTGTGACCTAGTGTGGTTTATGGTACATCTATAAGAGTGATGCAAATAAAAAATATTTTGATCATAGATAAGAGGATATTTATGTAATGGTCCATCCATAAGAATTGTCCTTTGGATTTATATGTAGGTGATAGGGTTTTTTGAGATTTATTCCATAGTTAAACTACCCTTTTTCAGGAAGAATGTAATTCTAGCCTCATGTTTTGTTCGACCACTTGAGAACACCATACATGTTGTAATTGTGATGTTTATTCTAGATCTTCCTTAAGATTATTATGTTATAAATTATGTGTTTCATAAGACTCAGCTTCAAAGGTACCTACCTGATCCCATGCATATAACTAATTGTGTGGATGTTAATCTAGAGCCTTATACATCATACAAAAAATACATTGTGAATATTGGAGTTAAGAGTGAGAAGGTTCTTAAATGGAATAATTTAACAAAATTCCTGATTGTACTACTTCATAAAAGGATATAAGAGGGTACTTTCATGATATAGGATAATGATCTATCTTAGTGGACATATTTATTTGATAAAAAACATTAAATATACTTCTTAGGGATGAGATGTCATTAGGGGGTAGAATTGTAACATCCATGATTTGATTCAGTGTAAGAGATTTTAAGTTATCAAATTTCTCAATTAAAATTTTACACTTATCTACTATGTGATATTAATATGTTTTTATAGTGGAACATGGTCTATGAAATTGTTTTTAGAATAAATATATAGGACATGGCTTAATGGTGGTTCAAAACTGCCTTTGTGTTGCTGGAGGAATCCATAAACAATATGATGGAATTATTGGAAGTCTGTTGTTTCCTGTAATCCCCCTAGCCTACTTATGGCTAGTGAAAAATTATTTTCAATATTCCAAGAACACTAACCAGTTGGTCACTAGTCACTAGCTAGAGAGTATACCATATATGATGGTGTATTAGAGAAACCATTTGTCTTTTAATTCCACTCATTTTGACCATTCTTTATTATTGAATTCCAACAACAATGCATCAATTTAAAATGGGAGAACTCACCATTGGATCTAAAATCTCTCCCATGTATTTACCCCTTGGTTCTTAGAGATTATATCGATCTACTGATGCATAAACGGTGTGTTTTCTATAGATCTATGAAAACTCCATATTCCAGTTTGAATGAAGTGAATGCATATATAAAGGATTTGTGAATTAAACAGAGATCTAAGGAATAATTCTCTCTTTATTTATAGTTTGGTGAAGGATCTTTTAGGTAGACATGGTTCTCTATATAATTAAGATCTACCATGAACAACATGAATTCTTCTTGTAGTATTTCTAAATCATATTATTATACCCCATATTGGTGGTGGATTAATGATATAACCTTAATCGATCATCAATTACATGGTATATTTCTGTGGGATTTTATGTGTCAATTATTTTTCCCTATGACCAATTTTTAAATCATAATAATAGTGGATGTTTCAAAGTACTTAATATTAAATATATTTTTTAGACTCTCTTCATGAATCTATTTTCCATTGATGAATTGTTGATGGATTAATTTTTTAGCTATATCCTAGACTTTATTCAAGAAGGTGTGAAAAATTCATGATCTATTTTTCAAATTAAAATGTATCAACTGTACTAAAATTATCTCCTTAAACATACCTTAATATTTATTCTATTGATGGAATTTGTAAGGTATTTGATTCTTTAATCACCTTCTTGACATTGAATCTCCTTGTGTCTCATTCAAAACCTATTTTGTGGAAAACTAGATCCCATGTTTGGAATAATTGATATGTGATCTCATTATTCAGGGTTGTAAAATGAGGTTTGTTATTATTTGATGGATAAAAATTAAAATTCTTCATCAAGAGCCTGGAGGTTGTAATTTCTTTAACATTTAGGGCCCTCATTTTTACTTTTCTACTTGCTTTTATGATGCATTGGCGTGTATTGTTTTTATTCATTGATAATGGTTTCTTATGGGTGTGGGTGTGTTTATTAATGATACCCATATCTAATCTTGTGTACATGATTATTGTTAGAGTATCTTGATATCACGATTTATGATGATCACATGTTGTTATATGTTAGATACTAAATATTCATGATGATGTGTTGTGTTTGTCTTATTATTCTCTACCAATTTTTATGTTACGGTATCAATGTATTTCTTTCTTATATTTTTTTATAGGTGGAAATTTTTTGTAAGATTATACCTTAGAGGGGGGTCATTCATGACATGTGATGATGATGATGATGAACCCATTCATGGGGCAGGAGCATGTTATCCTTGTGTCCCAACCAAGAACTTTATGTCGTTAGCATACTATATAATGGCCCAAATCTCAATGCCTTTTCGATGTTGAGTAACATGTTGAATCAATTTTATAAGGATAATTAATAATATAATAACAATTATTATGGCTATTGTTGGTTACTTATGACATCCACAAGAAAATCCATAAAGAAATAAGCTGAAGCGAGTATGATTGGGGATAGTGGTGTCTTGGTTAGGACATGGGTACTCTTTATGTGATTTTAATTATTTCTTATTCATATTTTTATATCATGGAATACACATGTTATACATGTGAACATTTTTAAGTGGTGGTTTCTGAATAGTTTTATTAATCACACAACGCATATGAATCTTGATCCCCATATTTACATCATGTATTGGGATCTATGAAATTGTAAGGGGGAAATGGAATATAGTTAATATCTGGATCATGGATCTAGTGGTGGGATAGAGGTATAATAAGAAGGATTATATAATTTAATATCTTTATCTACTGCATTTATCACCATATTTGGCTTTCCACCTAGGGATCCCATTTATTATTTTCATTTTATGATATCTATGCCACATGAAATTATATTCTTAAAACATGTTCTATATATGATATTTAATTTTATTTATTGTTATTTTTTCTTATGACTTGATACTAAGAGTATCTTCCACACAATGATGGAGATCGAGCCCACATTTATAATAAAAAAACTCTTCTGAATGTAGTGGTGTACCTGAGGTCATGTGAATCATCAGCTCGAACCCAATGGTTTGGTTTGAGGTATTATTTCACTACACACATTCATCTCCTTTTCCATTATATTCGAAATGAAAACACTGCTTGTACATGCCTATAGAAAACCACCTTCAAAAAGTGTTGTATTTTCTTTTTCGTCACCACCTCACTAGGACTGTTATTATATTATCTTTAATGAGTATATATAACATTCATAATATTATTATTATTTTTTAAGGATAATATATTTCTTTCCCTTTTACCATTCACCAGTTAAAAAATGATTACATCAATCATTCGTACATGTGTACTACCACCTCTATGAAGTGATGTGATTAAATTTTCATGACTTACTTTAAAAAATGATTATAAAATTTTATTTAATGAAAAATCATGATAACTATGTCATCATAATTTTTCTAGATATAATGGAATAATAACCCCTTTGACCACAATTGAACTACCAATGTTATTTTAAGAATATGAATGGCATGTTTGACGTTAACATATTATATTTCCAAATAAAATATTTCCCAGTATAAAATAAAATAAAATGAATAATGACAATGTAATGAAAATTAAAAATTTTATTAATTAAGTAGAAAACATAAAACAATTAAATATTTAGGATTTATAAAATGTACAAAATTATTCGAGATATGAGGAAATATATTTTCAATTATTTTTTTATTGTTTTCCCTTTCAATTTTTTTCTACTCCATGTCTTTGATCACAAAATTTTTCAAGAATAATATTATTTATATTTCATATATCGTCCAAGGATATATTAAACTTCTTCTTAATTTCTTTATTAATGATTAAAAATAATGTTTTAAAATGATTTTTGTAGGACACAAATTATTCTTTTTATAAAAGTATGAAAAGAATATTGTTCTCTAATATATATATCATGAATGTATTTTACCACTAACACTACAATTATTTAATTTTAATCATCATTTAAAATTTTCTATTTATTTAAAAATAAATTAATATATTAAATATTTTGGATTTTTAAAAAAAAATTATAAAAAAGCATACACTTATAATGTTTTAAAAGAAATGTTCTTTATTTTTTTGATTGTATGTTTTTTGTTTTATATTATAATTTACTAAGGATATAAAATAATGACACCATCCACCTTAGTTCATTTATTAGGTTCTGATTATTTTGTCCAAATTTTTGAGTGGGAAATTATTGGTATTTTATATGCTATATTTTCAATTAAAATGTTTATATTGATTATGTATTGTTTTATTTCATTAGAGGAATCCATTGGACATGGTAAGTAATGGGTGGGGACTGTTATATCCCCTAGATGCAATAGTATGTATCTTGTGAAAATCTATCCTAGATATTTACTGTATTTATTCAATATTTTTTATTATTTATTAGTATATGGCTTTTTAATTATGTTTATGATGTCTTGGAAAAATGACCTGATGGTATGAATATGATTTTAGTCATTATGCATTTAATTATTATGAAATAATTTGTTTTTCACCATGTGATTATTTTTATTTTTATAAATAGATATATTTTTTATTCTAGTTTATGATGTTTTTATGGAAATGTTTTTATTTCACATGGTGATAAAAAGAGCATATTATATAACATAATGTTCATGATCCTATATGAGTGAAATGCTTAATTTTATGGAAAAAAAATCCTTTTTTCAAAGAAACCTTCCTAAATTATGATTTTTTCTTTACCATTGCTTATAAAATAATTTATGAAAATAGTTGGGAAAATAATTTTATTTCAAGATTAAGTGATTATATTGAGCTTAAAACTTATTATGTGAAATGGAAAACTTTCATGACTGTTTTCATGTTTTTTAATGGACTAATAGTTTTACTTTATTTTTTGTATCACATACTGATATTTTTGTACTTAACCTGTATTTTTCAATTGTTTTTCACAGGTCTTAAGGATGATTATGAACTATAAAAAGTTCTTTCATTCCATTTTGGGGATCCATATTAAAATAATAATACATTATTTGAATAAAAAATGAGTTTAAAATTAAAATAATCCAATTTTTGAAGAAAAATGGATATTGAGCAGATGTATCCACATTTCTAATGGGGTTTTATGTAATATAATATCATAATTCTATAAAACTCTAAATAAAAATAAACTAGATATATAATAATGTGAAAAAAAGTGTTACAAATAAGGTAATTATGGAATGATTATGTTACAAGGAAATACAGATGGTATCAAAGGAATGGTTTGGATAGATTTAGTGCTTTGAATGATTTACATGATGATATTTTAAGAAGTTTAGATTCTATCACGGATTAATAAGTCTGAGGTTTATCATATGTTTAAAGGAAAAGATACCCCTTTCTTGGTTTTATATGGTGGGATTTTAAGATGATCAAGGATATTTTGGGAGACATTTATAGGAATATTACACTTGGTTTTATTATGCGTTTTAGTGAAAATCTTATTATAGGAATAATGATTATATATCTTTTAGACATAATTTGAAATTTATTGATAAACATTAGGGTTAATATGATCTTATATGTGGAGTTAATTAGGGTTAATTGGGGTAAAAGGGTTGTTATATTTTAGGGACATATATTTATCACGTGTATTAAAATGAGATTGAAAAGTGATTTTGTGATGGATTAATTAATGTTATTTTAGAAAAAAATTTATATTGGGAACATTATATAAATAATGTAAATGGAATCATTTTTGGATAAGATGGGATTTTATTTTAATAATGAATTTTGAGTTATATATCGGAAGAATACTTGATTTTATTGTGGATTTGTGGTAGTTTAGCTAATTTATTGAATTCATTAGAAAAATTAATATTATTTAATTATTAGTTAATATAATTTTTTGGTATGTATCTTTATGAGTGATTAATTTTTTAGATACAAATGTTGAATTGATCTCAAGAAGATTATGTGACCAAATCATTTGGATTATTAGGTTTTTAACTTGGTCAAGAATATTCTGAAGACTTTTAAGGTATGTTATTTATGGAATGATTTAGTTAAGATTTGGGTTTCATTGTTGAGGATTTAGAGTTTAATTTAGTATTTATTTATATTGAGGTTTTTTGATATTGGATTTTATATTAACTTATGCTAACCATTTTTATTTTTGATTAACAGATAGGAATATGATAAATAAAATTTCATCCTTTTGTGGATCTCTTGATTTGTTAGAGGTTAAATTTAGTAATTTAAGAAAAAAAACTATTCATTGTAACACCCCGATATTTTATGAAAAATATTCTTTTAATTTCATTAATGTCTTGTGTTGTATGCTACACCAAGATTACCTTGCGCTATACGCAACACCGTATTATCTTGTAGTATACGCAACACTATTCTTGGATCGTGTTACACACAATTTTGATAATAGTTATTCTACGCAACATTGATTATATATATATATTAAATGTATAAATGAAATATGGTTGATACTGTTATATGAAACAACGAATGAATTTTTCACAACACGCAACCCGGACTTGGCTTGCATTACACGCAATCGCGACCTTCCTCGATAGCGTGTGTTGTACGCAATACTGGGTTTTACTAAACAACGATATATTATTATAATATTATTATGAACTAGTCATTATGAATAGTATTAATTAAATTTTGAATTTTATAACATTATTATTCATCTTACACATTTTCTAGAACATGGTATAAGAACAAAATAAATTTTTCGGGTAAAATAAGTATTTTTAAAAAATGCAGTTTTCCCCCTTTTGATGGCGCACCCACATTAAATCTAGTTTTTTACATGTTTATAAGTTCAATTTGACAAAATAAAATTCTTATTTGGAATCAAGAAATAAAAATTTACATTGGATAAATTTTTCGTATTATTCTGGTAACTTTCATATTTTGATGAATAGTAAAAACACGCTATATTTTAATGAAAAACAACTTTTTTCATCGTAATAATTTATATGGTTAAATTATAATATTGAATGGTTTTAAAGTATAAATAGAATATATTTTTACCATTTAATATAATGTATGTAATTAGCATTGATTTTACATTGAATTCGTAGGTTAAATCAATTCAATCTTTTGCAATGTTTTAAACAAAAACCCGTTTTCATTCGACAACAGGATTAATTTTAATTTAATTTATGCAACTTCTGTGTATTGAATTTGAAAAAATGGATTCCATATTTGGAATATTTTGGTCGAAATTATGTTAATAGGCTACTTTTTGTTTTTGGGAATTATGAATAGTAACTACGATAAATTTTATTTACCCTAGTTAAAGGTAAATCAGGTAATTAAGGGTAAATATAATATTATAAAATTACCCTAACACATGACAAAATTCTATTTTATGGCTAAAAGTAAACCCATATCAACTAAGAGTCGGATTAGATTCATTTTATGGACTTTTGATCATGAAAATACTTTAATTATTATTAAAACCAAAGAGAGTGACAACATGTCACTCTCTTAAATCTTATAAGTATAATAATTTTAATTTAGTGATAAACATCATAAAACATTGAACATAAATAGTCTCCATAAATATAATAAAAGTATCTACATCATGATAATTTATTTAGAATTTTTAGGGATTAAATAATTGTCATTAATGGTGATACATTAATGATGCAGAAATTATTTATTAAGTGGAAAATAAGTAATATAGTTTTTATTAAAATAATAATACCCATTAAAAGGTCCAGAAACCTGACCAAAACTTATTGGTAGTGTATATATACACCTTAATCATCCATTTCCCAAATATATAACCGTTTGGATCCTTATAAAAGTAATTATGACACTTATATTATTTTATTTTAAATGATTCCAAAGTTGTCACCTACATAATTTAATAAATATAATAATTTAAATATTGTGATTTTAAGATGATAAATTCGAGTAAAAGTATTATTGCGAATTTTAATAGAGTTATATTTATCATAGGATTTTATTTTAAATATTTATGCAACAAATCAGTATATTAAATAATTATACAAAAATGTTGTAGTAATTATTTTATTAAGAGATAAACCAAATAAATGGTTTTAAAAATAATAAAATAAATATTATATGAACTATTTAATGTGATCCACTAATTTTATAGATACCTATGACCTTTTATGAATCTATTAATGTTTTTATTTAGAACATATCTTCTGTATATATTTTATTTAAATTCAAATAAATGAATAGTGTCAAAATTGACACTATTATTATTTTATAAAAATAACATATTATAAAATTGTTTAAAAATCACAAAAATATTTAAAAATTATAAATTTAAATTTATATGGTCTATAGTGTTATAATGTAAACAATTATTGAAAATTCACAACAAATAAGTAATTATTTGTTATAATTTAAAATTTATAATTTTATTACCACAAATAAACTTAAATAGATTAAATACGAATAAATCAAAATGTTAAGGTTTAAAATAAGATCCAAACATGTCTAAATTTGATTGGTTGATGCTATTAAAACACTTTATCATCTAATCTTCGAATATGAGTCATTTTTGGAGGTTTTTATGTGGGGTTAGATTTATTATAAATTAATATTTTTCAGAATTCCAAAGGTGCCCCTCCCCTCCCTTATAAAAGGGCACCTCCTCCCTCTCATCCTCACACCAATTTGAGCATTCAAGCTCAGCCAAACCCTGCCATATTATCTTCTCCACTTCCCTAGAAATATCCTAGAGGTTCTGGTCTACTTTAAAGACCAATCATAGTGCCCTAAGAGGAGGTTTCAAAGAGGCGTATCGAAGAAGAGGTAATTTCTTCTCCCGATTCTTTCAAGCTTCTTTCTTCTTCAACGTATTCTTCTTTAGTTGTTTCATTATAAAGAAATAACATAAGTATCACTAATATACTTATTTGTTATTATAAATATGAAACAACCCCATTTCACCTTCTATCCATCCTACAGAAAAGAAAATCACCGCGCATGCGTACGTATGGAATACCGCCCCCACGCCGTGGTGTAATCTGTTTTTCCACCAACACCATACATGGATGGGTATAATGGGGTAAAGAATAACTATGAATAGTTATTATAACATCATACTGATTCTGATATATTGTATCATCCACTCCAATTCAATTAAATAATTATGTAAATGATATCATCGCTCGTGCGTACGTACGAACTACCGTCCCCACAACTCGATGAGATTCATTCTCCATGTTAACCATTTTAGAATGATTATAAAGTATATATAATAAATAATAATGAAATATATGACATTATAAATCTGATGGATTTATGTATATATGTATTCCATCTACTTAATTCCATTCAACTCAATAAGGAAACAAAAACAGCATTCATGTGTACGTACGACCTACCGTCCCCATGAACGGTGTATTTATTTCCATTTATCGATCTATTATATATATGTATATTCTGAATATATATTATATATAAATCATGTTTTATATTCTAGAATTATGTAATCATGATCTACGTAATCATATGAATAATTACAAGTCAAAACACGGACGACAAATGAAACGATTTTACCCAAAACACTCTTTAACATGGAATTTACAAAAAACGGGTAATATAAAGTCATTAGTGAACCATATATGATATCATAACAATGAATATGATTCTCTAATAAGTAAATGACATTATTTAAATAATTATACAGGATATTCGGATACATACGAAGCATATCAAACATAAGGTAAGGGATAAATTTTGCAAATCTCATTTTTATCCGAGATTGCTTATTCGTAAGTATTTACTGGGGTTATTTCTATTATCCATGTCCGTGTTTTATAAAAGTGTTTTCATGTATGTTTAAAGTCATTTTTACCCATTTTTGACTTTTTTACATTTACTACATGTTATGTAAGGAATCGTTCTTTTTTTTACGTTACGAGGTACTTTTTTAACGTTTTCGACAAAAGTACAAGAAGAATGTTTTTTAACATATACGATATGAAAATATTTTTACAGTTTCATAAAGCCTTATTTTCATGAAGCTTACTCCAAAATATTTCATTACTATTTTCTACAAAATCTCTTTCTTTTAAAATTGCATTACGTTTTGTGAAAAGAAATTGATTTTGAAGAAGAAAGGATATTTTCCTCAAAAATTCATTTCAAGTATTTTATCAAAACCATTTTTCATCTAATATGAAATTATTTCATATGTGTATGTTTCAATTATAATGTCTCTATGATTTAAATGGTTTCACATTTCTTATTATGAAATGATATCCATTTCTTTTATATAGATTATGTGATGATGGAATGATGTTTATGAAACCCATTTTGTTTATTGGGTTATTATAAATGATGTATGTTATTTTTGTGGCAAAAGTAAGAATGATTTCATTATGAGATGGGTGGGACCTATATCTCCCTCCAATGTATTGGGTAAATATTTTATATCTCATGAGATAGACCTGGCTGGAATGGTAATTTAATCTGGTTCAGTGTTACAGGACTGAAACGAGGAGTGAACTCGATTCAGAATGGGACTTTGTCCACTATGATGGTCTTGGCAGCAATGCCTTGGCTACTATTGAAATCATTACATGTACTTAATGGATGCCACAATTACATGTTTTATTTCCATGCTATTTTATCATGGTTTATGTTCCATTATGATCTATTCCTTATGTACTTCCATGTTTTATGTCGTTGCTCAAGATTTTAATGTTTAAACATTATGTTCATGTTTTTAAGTTCCAATGTATATGGTATGTTTTATTTTATCCATGCTTACCCTTAATGAGCAATTAAGATCACCCTTCTTATGTTTTATTTTCCCCCAGAATCAAAACAAAGGTTTTAGGTCAGGAAACAAAAAGTGGAAGATCTTTATGTGAGATGTTGAAGATCTTTCACCATGATTAGAAGATTACGTTCCAAGTTTCCAAAGACACTAAACTATTACGGTCCTTGTGTGTCTGTTTTTGTTATGTATTAAGTATTCTGCAAAAGTAATGTAATTTCCATGTACTTCAAGATTAGGGTCTCTACATTCATGATCATGATGATTCACATTAAAGGATGAAATCATACTTATAAAATGGGAATATATCAATTATGTAAAAAATTATTTTCTATCCTAATGGTAAAATAATTTCACAAAGTCAAGAAATCTAAAGAAAAATATTTCAAGTCTCATGGGGAATGTTAAACTCAACAAATAAGGTAGTTTCTAAAAATGTCATATTTTATTGTGATCCCTATAAAGGTATATTCACAAAAAGGTTTTTTTATTGAAAATTAAATTAAATTTTCTCATAAAATCAATATCTTATTTTACTACTATATTACCAAAAAATTCATTTTAAGAGGATAAAATTTAAATTATGAGGACATAATTTTGCTATGAGGGGGATAGTGTAACACCAAAATCTTTGAATATGTAATTATAAATAAATTAATAATATATTCATTGGGTTTTACCACATGGAACTCCATTATTAATTGAATCATTCAATAATATAGACATATTATTATTTAATATAACCGTTTTAACATGGTTATTGGTTAGGTGGGTATAAATAAAAATAGAAATATGATGATTTATATATATGTAAAATATATTACATGGTAAAAAACTTACTAATTAATTAATATGAAAAATTTACTCAAATTTAAATAACTCATATAATATTAGAGGTGATATTTTTTTTAAATGTTTTATATATGAAAAGTGTTTTTATCAAAATATATTATGTTCTTCACTATATATGATTTAATTTAATTAAATGTATAGATAATATATTTAATCAAAGAAATTAACTTTGATCAAATGGTGTTCACTACACAACAAAATCTTATAAATTCATTTTTTACTTTATGAGTTCATTTTTTTGCGTGAAATCTTGAAGGCCATGAATTTTATTTTATTCTTATCGATAATCCCCTTTTTAATTGAGTTGAGGGGGAACCTTTCATATACCGTCATCCATGAGTAATAAACCCTAATACATAACCCTGAAGGCCCCAAATACCTGACACCTACAAAAACCTCCCCATCATATTTGGTACATTTAACCTAGCCCCTACCATGCATGGTTGCACCATAAGAATTGACTCATGCATAGATGCACAGTGCCTGATACTTATCCATCTATAGTTTAGGTATATTAAGTCACATGTAATTTTTTTATTCTAAATATTATACCTTATATCTCCCCATCTATTTAATTGGCTCTTCGTCCTACCACCTACTGTAGTTAGTGGACCCGCTGTCACATAGAACATGCCCTTCCATTGTTTCCCTCTCGCTGATGAGGTCAGCCCCTACATCTGATGTCCTCTATCATTACGTCACCAAAACACATAATACAATACATAAAACTACTAACACCATATCCACTATTCCCCCTAGAAATAAAGGTAACCATTGCCCGTCGAAGACCATCCCAAGGACCCACTCTTGAATGAGATCCACCGACCTCATTTGTTGTCAAGAAATCATCGAGGATACATATATCCTAATTAATTTATAATACATATAGAAATTATATTATAAAAAATAGAAATAATTTTTGAAATAGATATTTTAAAATAATCTTATGATAAATATTTTAAATTGTTCTAAAAAGTCTAGTTTTTGGAGAAACAATGAAAAATGCCGATTTTTTTTCTAAAGTTGTCATTTTGTTTATTTATATAAATTAATTAAAAATTACCAGTTGAATTTGGATATAGTTTTATAGTATCATTATATAAATTTTACTAAATATAATCAAATTTATTCTATATTAATCATCATTATATTTTATTTTGGTATATGTTCATTTTTATGCTTAAAAATACATTTTTCTAAAAATTGTTCTTTTGTTTCATTTCTCACACTTGTATTGAATGTAATTTATAAAACATAAAAAAAAATTAAAAAATGTTATTTCAAATTTGGATACATAAGGATCATGTTATGTAATATGATCCATTTCATTTTTAGTCATATTGAATAGTAATAATGGTAAAACCATTTCCCGAAAATAAAGGGTAAAATGGTCTAATTGGGGTAAAATTATAGGATAAGGATTCAAAATATATAAAAAATTGAATTGATATAATTGAATTTATTTATTTAATCCAAAATCATCATAAATTTTAAAATATCTAAATTTTATTCCTCTTTATTAAGGTTTTTATCTTTATATTATTTTAAGTAAATAATAATTACAAAATGACACTTAATATCACTTATTATGTTTTAATGATTTATATTTAACTAAATTTGATATATGAAAGAATAAAGAGGATAAAATTAAAGAAAAATTAACTATATTTATGATTAAAATTTTGTTATAATTTTTTATGATGCTATAATTTCCTTGAACCCTTGTACAAATTCATTGCATTGCTTGTTCGTACTGTAGAAAAATAAAGTATGTTATTTTAAAAACCTTAAAAGTAATATGTTTTGGATGAATTATGGGATTATTTGAATTTATTAGATAATTATAATATAAAATTTATTTTCAATATGTTCACATTCAAATTCAATTTGTTTTCTGGATGTATTTAAATTCAAATTTTGTAAATTGTCCAGAAAATGACTTTAAATGGTATTTAATGTCTAAAATATCCTATTAAATCATTAAAATATCATCAAAAATAATATATTAAGTCAAATGGAGTTGAAATTTTCTATCCTATCAATAATCGCTCATGTTTGTGCACTTATAATTTGTAAAATTACTTTTATGACTCATAGATATTGAAGAAAATATTACAACAATTAAGATTAAATAGGGATTATGAGGTGGTTAAACCAAAAGATAAGATTAAAAAGACACTTAAACTTATCTAAATTTTATATGATAAATTTGTTCCAACATTAACCTACTTATATTTGAATATATGTAACTATGGATTCATTTAAAATTAGTTAGACACATATTAAATATTAATATTTTTTCATTTATAAGATTCGCACCCACCTCACTTATAAAAGAGAACCTCCTCTCTTCTCTACCTCACACCTCGGAATTCAATTAGGTTAGAAACGACCTTCCTAGATACCCTCATATATTCCTTATAAATTTTATATAACTTATTTTATTCTTCTATTTAAATCCTAATATTCATTTATGTGTAATCCCAAAGAGGATTTTCAGAGCAAAGGTATAACTATTAATCAAGTCCTTTAATTTTATTTCTACTTCTACCTCAATAATTTATATCATAAATATTATTATATAACAACAAAAATATCTTATAAAAACTAAATTTTCATTATAAATATATGAAAACCCTTATTAATATAAAATTTATCCTATGTGAAATGAAAACGTCGATTGAACGTATATATGGAATACCACCTCCATAAAGTGATTTGTTTTGTTTTTTATTACCACCTAGATAAAGTGATTATTATGTTGGATTTAAGGAATTTATATGAGATTACTGAAATAATTATGTTTCTTTAAATATAATATATTACTAATTATCTTACCCTTCCACCAAATAAAAAAGATAATGCACTTGTGAATTTGTGTGGGCTTCCTCCTTCATAAGGTAATGTTATTTTTTTCTAGGTTTTTAGGGATGATTATAATATTCCATTTAAAGTATAAAAAAGATAATTATTTTCATGTTAATATACTAGATGAGATGGGAAAATGAAAAATATTTCCATGTTAAACCTACTGACATTTTTTTTTCAGATTATAATGTGAACGTCCTCATAACATCCTAGGTGAACATAACTGATTTTGTTATTAAATAATTCTTGGTAATAAATTAATTAAAAGAATTAATGATAATGGATTAAATTTTATTAGTGTTCCTATAAAATTTTTAAACTAATGTAATTTTATTTTTTAGAAGTTGTATAATGTACAATTTGATTCCAGATATGTGGTTTGGGATTTTTTTTAAACCCCTTTTATAATGGTTCCCCTAAAAATTATTTTCCGTTATTTCCATTTTCGTCAGATTATTCAAAAATGTTCTTATTTAAGTTTTGAATATTTATAATATAATTTTTCAACTAATTTTTACTTTCCTTATAAATTTTTAAAATAAATATCTTCAATTTTTTCACGTATGACTCGCATTTGACTTTTTACCCAAGTGTTGAAAAAATTTTATCTTTTGATAGATATAACGGAAATGGGTTTTACCATCATCATAAAGATTATTTTATTTTCTAATTATTTTACATTTTTCTATAGTTAATTCAAATTAAATTTATTTTATCAGCATTATTGAAATATTTATTAATATTTTTATCAGAAAATTATAATTTTCATATATTTTTAGAGAAAGGATATAGTTTTTTCTTAAAGGTATTTTCATCTATGTCAAAGTCTTTTGATGATTCAAATGATTTACAAGGGATATATTATAATCATACCATATACCTTATTTGATTGGATGGATTATGACTATTTTGTTCTATCTTTTGACTCCATAAATTTTTGACATTCCATATACAAGATTTTTAGTACAAATGTTAATGTTAATTATGTAATATATTCATTTCCTAAGATGAATTCATAAAACTCATTATGTGATGGATAGAGCCCAAAATAGCCCATCGATTCCTTGGTAGGTCTCACGGTATAAACTAGCCTTGTAATTTGGTAAATTGCTACCTATTTATTTCTGAATATTTTTCAAGAGACTTGACAACTAGTTTAAAATATCTTAGCCTAAGGCCTTAATTGTATGAATAGGATGCCTGTAGTTATCCATTCCACTATTAAGAAATTATTTATTGTAATCAATGTGATTTTCTATACATTTATACTTGGATATATTTTAATTTGTAGTTGTTTATGGTTTTTTGGGAAATAATTTTATTTAACAATGTAAGAAATGAGTGTATGATTTAAAAGGAAAGTACATGATGTTTTACAAGGGAAGTTTTTTAAGGAATTATTTTCATGATTTTGAAAGAAACCCTTGTTAATTTTAGGTTTTCATTCATGCTTGTTTATGATTTTTTTTTAAAACATTTTGTAAAGAATATTATATCAAAAGTAAGTAAGTGATTATTTTGAGCTTAATTATTTTTATGAGAAAAGGAAAACCTTCATATTTGTTTTCATGTTTTCCATTATAATAATGGATTTTATTTATTTTTATATCCATTACAGATATTTCTATGTTCATCCTACTTTTTAAACTGATTTTCACAGGACTTAATGATGAGTATGAACAATAACATGTTCCATATTTCCACTATGGGGATCCATATCAATATAAGTGAATGTGTTTTGAATGAAATCGAAGATTAAAATTTAAGAATGTTGTTTTTGTGGGGAAAATGGCCATTGAGTATGAGTTTCCACTTTTTTTAAGGTTGTATTATTTAATATTTTTTGGTAATTTTCTAAAAATGTTAACCAAAAAAATATTAGATTTATAAGAAAGCACAACCATTTTTATTAATCAAGTTTTTTTGGGCTTCTTAAGTTATGGGGTACAACAATTGGTATCAAAGAAATATTTTCGATATATTTAGTGGTTAGAATGATTTAGATGGCTATATTTTAAGAATTTTATATTTCATCATGGGTTAATAAATCATTGGATTATAATAAATTCAAAGGCATAGATACGCCTTTTAGTTTCTATGTGATGGGATTTTAAGATAATTAAGGTAATTTTGGGATATATTTATATGAATAAAACCCTGGGGTTTAGTTTTTGTTTTAGTCAAAAGGATATTTGAGGGATAATGATATTGTATTTTTTAGACATAATTTGAAAGGTAGTGATAATATTTATGGCTAATATGATCTTTGATGTTGAGGTCAATATGGCTAATTTAGATGAAAGAGTTTATTTCATTTTTTGAACCTATGTTTTATTAAATAGACAATAGTGCGAGTGAAATTAAATTTGGGTTCTATGGGATTAATATTGTTTTTTTAATAAGTATATTTTTTCAATATCATTTTATGATTAAGGTAAATAGAAATATTTCTGGGGCAGATGAGATTTTATTTTAATAATAAATGTTGCATAACCTTTTCGACGCATATATAATTTTATTATGGTTTTATAGTCATTCAAATTATTTCAGGGAAATATTAGTATATTTTAGATATTATATGATTATGGAATAAAAAATTTTGGTATGTGAATGTATGATTAATTAATTTTTTAATAGATAAATGTTAATTTGATCACAGAATAATATAAGATTAAATATTTCTGAACATTTGGTTTTCATGTTGGTTAGGAAACTTTTGAGGAGTTTTATGGTTACTTATTTATGAAACGATTTAAGTAAAACTTTGGGTTTTTTTATAGGGTTTTTGATACTAATGCAATACTTCCCTATATTAAATATTATTCATATTATTTTATATATTAATGTTTTCTAACCATTTTTTGTATTTATTAATAAATATGACCATGAGAAATAACATGTCATACATTTATGGATCTTGTGTTCTGTTAGTGGTTCAAGAATTAACAATTAATCATTCATATGATGATACAAATTGAAGGATGAAATCGTGATTATAAAAAGGGAATATATCAACTTAGTACATTTTATCAATTTTTTTACCCAAATGGTAAAATAATTTCTCAAACACAAGGCAACTGAAGGAAAATATATCCAGTCTTATGTAGAAAGTAACACTCATCTACCAAGTTACAATTTCAGACACTCATTTTCAAGTATGAGTCCTATATAAGTACATTAATAAAATATTTCCTGGACTTGACGACAAAATTACACATCAGGATAAAATCAATATCCGATTTTACTATAATGTTGTGTAAAAATAAATTTAAGAGAATCAAATTTAAATTACAAGGATGAGATATTTTATAAAGGGGTGAGAATATAGAACCCTAATATATTAAAATTTAGTTCAACCTCAAATGACACTATATTTGATTGTGTGTATCAAAAGCAACCATGAGCTCAATAGAATTATGATATACTATAAAAATATTACCATTTAAATATGACTGTCAAATCATAGTCTTTGATTTGGTGGGTACAAAGAGTAATAATCATATTATGAAATATCTATATAAATTATTTTATATATTGTTACTGATTAATTCCACAAAAATAGGAAATCATTTTTATATAAAATCATTTAATATTAAAGGCCATACTTTTTAGAAAATTATTCTAAATGCGTAAAGTATTTTTCTAAACATATATTAAGTTAATATCTATATATGAATGTTTTTTACAAAATTTATAGAGAATAGTTTTAATAAAATATATTATATTTCATATAATTGTTGTTACAAAATAAGGAATGATTATACTTTCATTTTATATTTAAAAAATAAATTTTCATTAAAAAAACTATTAGTGGCATTTTTTTGTATGTCATGATTAATTTTGTTCCACTTTAATAAATTTAATTTTATAAAATGGAAATATTTTTCTAAATAATCATGGGAAAACAATCTTAACATTATTTTTTTGGAATTTTTCTACATGGTTTGATTTTTTTATTAATAGTGAAAAACATTGGTTAATTTACAAACATATCGTTTATTTTCCTCATATATTTTAATTTAAAAGTATTATTATATTTTATATTTTTATTTAAAATAATATCCCTTTGATTAAAAATAATCTAATTAATTTCATATTAATCCTCATTATATTTGATTTAGAAATAACTTAATTTTTTTCTTAAAAAATAATTTTCAAAATATTGTTCTTTATCTTATTTTCTAATTTACATTAAATATACTTTTTATAACCTCTATGAACTTAATCTTGAAACATTTATTTCATATTTAAAATTATGGGGTTTAAATTTTTTAATAATTTTCATTTCGTTTTTATTCCTGTTGAATAATAACCATGGTAAACGTTTTTCACCATAAAAATCAGTAAAAGGGGATAATTGTTGTTAAAATTATATGATAAGGCTTAAAATATCTCAAAAACATTATTTAATCACATTTTGTGTCTTTATTTCATCTATAATAATAATTAAATCTATATTATTGGAATTTTGTGTCATTTTACTGTGATTATGATTTTATATTATATTATATAAATACTAATTAGAAAATTTCATTGTCTCCTACTTATTAGGTTGTCATGACTTTGATCAAGGTACAAATTATTTTTTAAATAATATGTATGTCAAAAATAATTAATATTTTTTTATTTAATAAATTGATATATATTTAATTTTTATTAATGGTATAATTACCTTGAAATCTTACCCAGAACTGATGTAGTGGTTATGTAAGTAGTATAAAAAAAGTAATTCTTTTTTAAATAATAAAAGTAATATGTTATGTTTTAATTTTTTATGTTCATGAATTTGTCGGAAAATTATAATTTATAAGTTATTTTTAAAAAGATTATATTTTATTTCTATTATTTTATTAATTTCCTTAAATAAAAATTTTGTGAACAACCCTAAAAGTGAATTTTAAAGGTATTTAATGTCCAAATTATTATTAAATGAATATAAAATAATAAAATCAAAATAATAAATTAAATGGATATCCAATTATATATAATATCAATCAATTTTTATTTATTTTCCAATATTAATTTTTAAAATTACTTTCATGATGATTATGTATTGAGAAATATGCTCCAACGGTTATGGTTAAACCAAGTGAATTAGGGGGTCAAATCAATAGATAATATTTAAATTTACACTTATAAATGTATAAAATTTATTGGTTAAATATTTTTGGTACCTTATCCTTATTATATTCAAATATATTTCACTTTGGGTTCATTTTTAATGAGATAAACACATGTTATATATTAATATTTCATGTATTTACAAGATATCCAGCCACCTCACAGATAAAATAAAACATGTTATGTTCTTCTATTCACACTTCATGGTAAATTTAGTATGGAAAAAATATATTAATATATCAATTCACATTTTGCTAGATATTCTTTATTCCTCCATAACCATCCTAAAATGGCTAAAGTTGCAATCCAAAGAAGTATTTCCAAAGATGTATAACTCTTAATTGCGTTATTTCATTTTCTTTCTTCTTTTACCTCCTCCAATTATGTCATAAATTTCTTTATATAATAAAAAAAGTATCTTAAATATAAATAAATGTTATAAAGAAAATTTTACAACCTTTATTTGTCTATTTTTTCCATCCTATGGGAAATAAAAACATCAATCATGTGTACATGTGGACTACCACTTCCACATAGCGTTATGTTTTGTTTTTCATAATTACCTCACAAAGATGATTATTATAATGGATTAAATTAATATATATAATATATTAATGACATAATAATTAGTCTGTAAATTTAATATATTACTTACCTGCTTACACATACAACCATTTAAATTGATAATGTCGTTCATGCCTACTTGTGGACTACCACCTCTACGAAGTGATGTGATTTATTTGTCATGTTTTAATTTCATGAATGATTATTAAATTTTATTATATGTATAAATATTATAATCATTTCATTATCAAAATTTTTCATATATTGGAACAATTTCCCCTTGGACTGTGGTCAACCTACCAAAGTTGTATTGAGATTTTGAAACAAACATATAATGTATACTTAACTAACTCAATAATTAAATATGTTAAGTTAATAAATGAAATAAAAGGAAGAATGATAATGGAATGAAAATGAAATAATTTTTTCCTAAACTATAAAAAATTGATAATTTTATTATTAAAGAGTTACAGAATGTACAAAATGCTTCAGGACATGAGGGGAGGGATATTCCCTTAAAACATTATTTTAACATTTTTTCCTTTAAAAAAAATTCACTTCCAAAGACATGTTCATAAAATATTTCCAAAATTGTAATATTTATATTAAAAATATTATAATTTTAATTTTTAACTAGTTTTAAAATTTTTTGTAGATGATTAAAAGTATTCTTTTCAAATGTGTTTTGAATTACTCACTTTTTACTTTTTACAAAAGTGTGAAAATAATGTTTTCTTTTATCTAATATGACATGAAAGGATTATCCAACCATCATAAACATTATATAATATAAGAAATTCCTTACAATTTTTCATGGTTATATATAAAGAAAGCAATTTATTTAATTTTCTAAAAACTTTTATTTAAAACTTTATCAAAAATTGATATGGTTCATATGTTTTCCAATAAATTATTTAATGTTATTTTAATCCTATTTTCAACTATATTAGCATCAATTTATGACTATTATGATTTAATGGTGATATAATCTAATGATATCATCGACCTTATTTCTTGTTATGGCTCATTATTATGTTATATTTATTAAAAAGTTAAATTATTGGAATTTCAAATGGTTTTTTCTATATAAATGTTTGTGTTCATTATTTTATGTATTTTTAATAATATGAATGAATTAGACTATGTAAGTGATGGTAGGGGCCTGTTTTAGCCAATTTATGCATTGGTAGATCTCATGAAACAAAATATCATAGGTATTTTTTGTATTCTTGACAAATTACATATGATATCTTAGAATAATTCCTTGATGGTAAGTTTATAATGTCAAGGTATAATGCCGTAATGGTATTATTATTATTTTAATCATTATACATTAAATTATTATTAAATTATTTATTTTTATCCACGTGAATATTTTAATTATTATCCTTTGATATATTTCATGATTTAGTAGTTGATGGTTTTTATAGAAATATTTTTATTTCACATAGTAAGAAAATGATCCTATGATTAAATAGAAGTTTCAATATTTTGTATGATCAAAAAATAATTTTCTAGGAAAAATTTTCATGTCCTCCAAAAACATCATAAATTTTTGGTTTTCATTTATTCATGTTTATGAAACGTTTTAGGAAAACATTAGGGGATATATTATATCAGGATTATGTAAGTTATTATTTTCAGATCAATACTTACTATGATAAAATTAAAAAATTCATAAGTTTTTTCATTTTATTCAATAGACTAATGGGTTTTTTTATTTTCATATCACTTAAAGATATTTTTGTGATCGTCCAAAATTTTTAAATAATTTTCATAGGGATTAAGGAGAGTAGGAACAATATAATGGTATATATTTCCACTATATGGATCTGACTTAATATAATAAAAAGTGTCTTCAACTAAATTGGCATTTAAAATTAAAAAGTACTACATTTTAAAAAAAAATAGACATTTAATGGATGTGTACAATTTTTTGATAATGGTTATTTATTTATTATTCTTCCATAGTTATCTAAAAATCTAAACCAAAAGTATCCTTGATATGTAAAGAAGTGAAACCATTTTTTAAATCATGTAATTTTGGGTTTCTTAACATTAGGATTGTTATATATGGTATCAAAGGAAATGTTTAGATAACATTATATGTTCTTGTGATTGGGATGGGGATAATTTATGAATTCTAGATTCTATTAGGGGTTATTAAGTCTAAGGATAATAATAATTTTAAAATAATAGATACCCATTTTGATATTTTATTGGGTGATATTTTAATATGATTAAGAATATTTTGGAAGACATTCATGCTAATACAACACCTAGGTTTTGTATATGTTTTAGTGAAAAGGTTATTTTATGAAGAATTATTTGATATTTTTTATAAATAATTTTAAATTTAATGATAACATTTAGGGTTAATATGATATTTTATGTTAAGGTAATTATGGTTAGTTGGGATAAAAGAGTTATGATATTTTTGGAACATATATTTTTTCATATAAATAATATTTTCATTCAAAAGTGTTTTTGTGAATATGTGATTAATACCATTTTTAGAAAAGTTTTTTTATATTGGGAAACATATATGATTATTGTAAATGTAAATATTTTAGGAAAACCTAGTATTTTGTTTGGAGAATAAAGGTTCGGTTATCTATTGGAATCATATAATATTTTTTATGGATTTATCGTGATCTAGGAAAGTTATGGGAAATGTTATAATATTTTGAATATTTTATGATTATGGACTATACATTATTAGTATGTGGCTTTTTTAGTGATTAGTTTTTTTGGGATATAGATGTTAAATTAATCTTGGTGGAATTTTTGGTCAAATATTTCTTATTTTTTTCAACTTGTTTTGGAAGATTTTCAAATGTATTAATGTTAGTTATTTAATGAATAATTTAAGCTGAACATTGGGTGTTATTGTTGAGACATTAGATATAAATTTATTATTTCTTCATATGAATGTTTAATCGTATTGGATTTTATCTTAACTTGTGATAACAATTTTTTGTTTTGATTAATAGATAAGGATAGTAGAAATAACCATTCACCCTTTTGTGGGTCTTTTGATTCATTAGAGGTTGAATTTTGTTCTTCATACATGGAAAACTCATCATGATCATAATTATCCACACCAAATGAAGAAATGATTCTTATATATATTTATATATAATATATCAAGTACATAAATTTTAAAATATTTTATATCCCAAAGGTAACGAATTTTTCAAACTCAAGTAAACTAAGGACAAGTCTATCATGTCTTACGTGGATAGGAACACTAAACTAACATGGAATGTTTTGAAAAACTCATTTGTATTTATTATCCTTATAGAGGTATATTAATAATAATATTCCTTGTATTAACCAAGAAATTAATGTTTACTATAAATATATATCATATTTCACTACTATGTTTTGAAAAATTCATTTATAGATAAACAAATTTATATTTTGATGAGAAATGTTTTGTAAGAGGGGGAGAATGTAGAACCATGATAATTAAATATGTACTTTTCCCTTAAATAGTTCTATATTTCATAGTGTTTTTCACACACAACATTGAGTTTAAACGAGCCAAGTTATACTATAGAAATATAATAATTTAAATATGGTTTTTATAACCTAGACCTAGGATTGGAGGGTTTGACTAGAAATAACTATATTATGAAATATATATAGAAAATTTTTCATAGTACCAATTTACTGATTAATTTTATAAAATAAGAACTCAATTCTAAATAAAATTATATAAGATTAAAGTGGAGGAATACTCAAAAAATACTTTTATATGAATAAATTATGATTATCGAAATAAAATATGTCAACTAATATAGAATAATGTTTTCAATTAAATTTATCAATAATATTTTTAAGAAAAATGAATCTAAATTTATATAATGGTGGATAATGGATAATAAATGAGTATAAATTCAGTTTATACATAAAAATGGTTCTTGCTGTTTTTTGTGTGTGGCTGTCATGATTAATTTCATCTACCTTTAGAAATTATATTTTATAAAATGAGAATAATTTTTTAAATAAGTGTGTAAAAATAATGTTAAAATAATTTTTCCACGCTACTATAATTTGGAATTATACATATGGATCTACAGCCACAGATAATAAAATCTGTGGCTCTAGATCACTTATACCCACAACTATGTTTGATGTTTGTGGCAATAGCACCACACACAATATCTTTACCCCTGGCCTCGCGAATTTCCCAGCCCCACTACCCCCTCAATCCTCCTCCCTCTCGTGATCTTACTCATCTCCCGACGTCTCTAACGCGACCACCCCACCTCCCCACGACCCTCCTTCTCCGACTCGGCTCCGACACAGTTCTGATGCAGCTCCAGCACGGTCTCATTTCTCCCTCCTCAAATATCAAACCTAGCATACCAATGGCTGCTGCTTCGCTACATACCTCAACTGTCGTGCCTCTCCGCCCACCCGCCTCACCTTCTCTCTACCAACCCGATCCTCATCATTCCCCCTAACATTGCTTCCATGTCTCCTCCACCCCCTTCTTTTTCTCCATAATGATATCCCTCATCCACACCATGCCTCTACAGATTTCATCCATGCTAACGCATCACCATGCCATGCCTCCTTGCCTCCTTACTTTTTGCCTCCTTATGACTTGGTTTTGCTAGGTTTCTTCTCCTTACTTCGCATATAGCTGCAGCGAAGTCCATTTCCTTTGTAAGTACTTTAATTTTACCCTTTCTCTTTTTTGCATAAATTTTTTATGAGGGGTATTTGTCTGATCTCATCTAGATATGTTAATCTGATTTTAATTCATAATTATTATTTTTATTTGGACTATTTATCACTAATTTTAATTTTAATTTAGTCATATTTTGTTATTTTGATTTATACAACATCAATTAAGACATTTTAGAAAGTATCTCAGAAATTCATGCAAGTCAAAAAGTTCAATCTGATCAGAAGGAATGTGATAACCAAAAAAGGATTTTTAAATCCATAAGTATTTAAAAACATTTTAAATTAAGGAAATAATTTGTGTCATTTAAATTAAATAATGATAAAATACATATGGGTAGACTGGGATAATCACAAACTATATTTGAAATGGTGTGTCTATTTCCATACCTTTAAAAAATCATTCCAAGGATAGATGTTGGCCAAAATTTAATTATAGGTTATACTGTATTGTTATTCAAATAATATAAGATTATTAGGTCTTGTATTTCAGGGAATGGACATGCCTTTGGTTGGTTATAGGTATGTTATATATATAGTGTATTTACCATCTCCCGATAGAGGTGTCTATCAAGATTTCATGTACACATTACTAGTATACATGGAAAATTTTTGGGGACTCAAATGCTTAAGTTAAAAATTATGTTACAAAGGGAAAAGATATTTTAAAGCTAGTTTCTAGTTCAGAGCTGATTAGTATTGTGTGCTTGAAGAAAATTATGGAGGAGTTTGAGTGGATTAAAATTTGAAATTTGGACTACGAATGGTTATCTAGATGTCATTATATATCCTAAAATAATAGTAATAAAACAATAGATATCTCTAGGATGGTATAAGAATTCTCATCCTGGTGTTGGGTTGATGAAGGAAAATCATTCGAGAATAAGTAAACATGAGTGTCGGAATATTGATGGAAAATGGGATGGAAATGGAATTACTGGATGGAACTTAGAAAAAAATCATGGGTTTACAAAATATCTTATAATAACAAGAATAAGGATATAAATTGTTCTTGGTAAAATTGTCCCTATGCATATCTGGATTAAACACAAAATAAAATGAAAATTTCTCATCCCAATGAAGGGTTATTGGAGAATACTTTGTGTGAATCAATGAGGGACCACATAACAAATTAAGATATGAAATTGGTGGGAATGGTACTTGTGGTTGGCCCCAAGATAGAGTGTTCTGGTTTCACTATATATCCTTTGACAATACTAATCATTCCACATTTTGTTCTTGAAACAAGTATATATATATATATATGGATTATACATAGTGGAAAGGGTAATGAAATATATGAGTGTCATGGTGATAGAAGGAAGGAAACATGATATGAATACAGTCTCATCACAAGGGGAAATTAACATAGTTTTGTCATAATGTAGGGCCATTGGAATACCTTGTATTAAAGAGGTAAAGATCCAAAACACTAGTATAGATGGGGTGGTTTGAATAAGATACGATTTTTTTTAACCCCAGATAAGTGATTTGGTATTCACTGCATATATCATGATAATATGAATTAAGTAATATGTGGTTATTGAACAGGATGGTGTTTTTATCTATACATTGGGTAATAGATAGTGTAAACTTTATTTTTAGAATCTTATATGGATCTCAATCTCGTGTAAGTAAACCTATTCATATGAGACAAACCACTCCATGTAGTTTAAGGGTCATCTGGGTTGGATATGTTGTCGTTTAGTACAACACCATGTGATAAGGATTATATACTATGCAATTTGAAATCATGAAAAAAAGACATTTAATGCCATCAATTTAAAGGTTATATGACAAGGACAATATCCAAGTAGTTTAAATTCATGTGAAACACACTTTTAGTTAAGGCTATGTAATTTATTTCATTATAAATCTTATGTTGGTGGAAGGTTTGATATTCCCTCCAACCATTGTGATCAGGGAATAATCCCATTAGAGTGGACCTTATGGATGATGTAAGGCCCTTACCATTTCTATTCTAGAATTGGAGGCTTTGTTCCATGTATCGCTGGTGTTCTCATGGAAAATACTAATTCTCCACGAATGAATTAGCAGATGTAAACGTTCTGGTTAAATTCTCTTATGACATGCTTTTAATAGACTCCATGGTTATATAGTGTGAATATAATTTTCTCATAAACTCATTATATCTCATCAATCTACGTCTAGGACTTTCCATATTCTGAAAATTGATCAAAAATGGAAGTTTAATGTGAACGAAAGTAAACTTCTATGGGTAAGGACACTTCTCTTCTATATACTAGACAATATGGGGTTTCTTATGTACCAGTATGTTTTGTGTTTCGATATTCCCCCAAAGAATGAAATATATTATTAGAATAAGATCTATTATCCTTGTTCACAATCATATGAAGGATATTATATAGGGGCTTATTAGAGTCCTTTATTTATTCATTTATAATTTCATGATAGTATGACAAATTATTCTATTGAATATTATAATTATGGCATTCATTCTTCAATTTCAATGCATAGAAGTTACTATTATTGATCCCATATTGTGTGTGTTTTAGTTTTTCCAATGATTTTGAAGTTTCAATGAATAATAGTGTCAATATGTAAGAAATAAGAATGTATGGATAAGAATATCATGGAAGTCGGTTAGTGAACTTATTTTTCTTGAGAAGAAGGGTTCCTTAGAGAGGTGTGACATTATATTATGTAAATGAGTTTTAGAGACACATATTTTATGTTTGATTATGAAATACTTTTCATTTCTCATATGAAAAGGGAATACATTACCTTTGGAGTTTTGGAGATTCTTTTATATAAAATAAAAAATGTTTCAGGTGTTCTTGAATTACTGCCAAGATTCTTTTTTCTTTGGAATATTCTTGGTTTAAAAAGTTAAATTGAAAAGGAATTTTCAATAAGGATTTGAGTTGCATGGAGAATTTATAATGATGAATCTTATATGTGTGTGATGAAGGCATTTTAGAAGTTATTTTCTTATATAGATAAGCTTGTAAAGTAAAAAACTATTCGGGAAAATACATAGATGAAGTCGAGGAAGATTAAAAAAATGTTGATATTATTGGTGTATAGGATATTGTTATATTTGAAAAGGAATGATTTTGTTTGAGTTGTTTTTTAACTTGGATTATGAGTGAATTTTTTCGGAGTTGACCCTTATTATTTTTTTGTTTGTTTAAAATTTTGGATAAGGATTTATAAAAAAATTACCTTAATACAGCACTACCCATGAAGCTAAGTGATCAAATATAGGTGGCCAAGATTAAAGTCATTCCAGTTAGGATGGAATGTATAAAAGCATGTGTTGGTCAAAAACGACCTGAAAAGAGTGCACCAATTTTTTATTTATGGGGAGTGAAGGTTAGAACCACATTACAAGAAATCATGATAGAACCGTGACCATAATGAGTTTGAATGACAGACTAAGGAGTGTTATAGGTAATAAATAAGAGGTCTCACAAACAAAATTCTGGTGTGGGAAACATCAAATATAACTATTTTCATCATTTAGAAACTCAATCACTGGAACTTTATATGATATATTTTAGGTTTTCTTCTTAAATTATTTAGTTTGTGTCATGATTATAGTTTAGCCACACTATAAATTATAGAGTGATCCATAATGTGAGATCATGAGAAACTCTTTCCATATTAAAGAATCATAGGAATTATAAGGTATGTGAAAATAAATTCATAGGTTATATTTTTTAGATGAAAATGGAAGAATATAGGGTTGATATATTCAAAAATAAGGTTATTTATATGGTACATTCATATCTGTATAGAGTTGATGGAATTCCATATAGAGTTCATGAAGAGCATTATATGAAATGTTGTAATGAATTTGAGTGTTTATAAATATCCTTATAAGACTATTAATGCACTTCTGAAATCCATACTAGAAGAATCATACTTCATAAGGCATTATATGGAATAACATAAAACTTTGAATTGAAAGACTTTGAGGAAATTTAAAAAGACTAGGACTTCATAAGACTTTTGAGGGAATTATGTAAGACTTTATAAATTATAATACTTATCTAAAATTCTTGTCAAATTATGTTTAGCAAAAGAAAATGAAATATGATAAAATAAATTTGATAGTTCATAGTGATTTGTTTTTCATTGACATAAATATCTTAAAGAAAGATTGTGATTCAGGCTTCCATTTCATAACTTCATGATTTACTGAAATCTTTACACCATGAAATGAGGAGAAGAAACCTTGAATATTTTTATATATAATTTATTCATACATGGAGTTTTTTTATAAAGTGATGTCTACATGTTTGTATACAGTTACAGACAATTATGAAGAGAAGTAGAGGGAGTTTTTAAATGTCAAGATATTATGAATTTTTAATTATTGAGAATTATAGTAATTAAAAATGTAGTATTCATAAGGTATAGTGTTTATAGATAAGAGAGAAATAATTTAATTAATATAATGGATATTGTTTCATGTATTACGCACATATATATATATATATATTTCATGTCAAAGAAATTTTCAGTTTGAAACTGGAATTCCAATAATGAAAAATCCTTGCATCAAGAAGAGATAATTGATATTGAATCCTGCAGAAAAATTCCTTGAGTATTGAAGGAGAGAATAGATCCAAAACTGAATATATTCTGAATAAGTTTTATGGATTAAGGATAATATAAATAAGATATCTAGTGTAGTTTGGTTTCACTAAATAATAAGAAGAATAAGAAAAGGGAATAAGATTTATGTGAAGTCCAAATTTCAAAGAAAGAAGTGTATTTTATTTATGAAAGGGAAGAAGAAAATGGTTTTTTCATTTTAGTTTTCTATTGTTACGAGTAAGAAGAGAGTTAAAAAAGATTTCTTGTTTTTTAGAGTAGATTAATATTCAAAAAATATATATTTCCTTGTAGGAATTATGGAGATAATTACTTGAGAAATTCTCAAAACCATTCTATTCACAATGAGGAATAAGAAGTTTTATCTAATTCTCTATCACATGTGTTGTACATATGTGCTTACAATATTAGTAATTGAATTTGAATCATGTTATCAAGGGGTGAACTAAATAAGGTTTGTAAGAGATCAAAAAATATAATATAAAATGAATAAAGCTCCATTATGAAATGATCTATCAACTGGTATTTTAAAGAACATATGATGAAATAATCATCCATAATGATGATGAAAAAGATATCAAAGTTGGAAAGTAGGGTGAAGGTATCCATCTTGAAATTGATCAAACATTTTGTACTATTAAAAATTGGATCATTATTAATTTTGAAAACTATAGTGGCTCCTTGATTGTTAGAAAAGTATATATGTTTTTAAATAATCTTCTAAAATTATCACTTCATCAAAATCTGAATTTTTGAAGGTGATTGAAAAAGGTATTATTGAAGGGTTGTGTTTTCATAATATCTAATTCTTGATTAAAAAAATAAAATACTGCTAAGGGGGCTATGATTTTTTTAATTAGTGGAATTTATATGAAATATTGAACAAGTTTTGGGGATGTTTTCTAAGATTAAAACATGATACTTAATTTGAATGTTTTCACCTATGTGTTAGAGTGGGTAAAAACAGATGTTTGAAATTATCTATGAGAATCATTATAAAAATATGTATCAATCAATTGTTCTAGCCTAAAAAAATAGTTTGGTGACTCTTGAAAAATGTTATGAGTAGTTTCATTTCATACTGGAAATATATTCTTTATTAAATGGAGAGAATTGATGTCTATATCAAAACCAACTTTTTATGCCTTGATCATGAATCATGTTGACTTAGAGTGGAATAATTGATGGCACATTACTTGGGTATGAAATGATACCATTATAACTCCTATAAATTGTATTTTTTATCAATAAGGGTGAGATAAAAGAATGAGAAATTAAAATTTCTAGGTATGGTTGATCGGGTCGGCACTGTTGGTACCCTATCTAGGTTTTATACCACACTTAGAAAAGTTTCTATGTTCGGTTGACCATGGGGATTAAAATCTAGAATACCCAAAAATTGAAATAGACATCCTAAAATCAATTCCCATTCCACCCACTCAAAAACAATTACGGAGAGTATCCCACAATTCGTGAGTTGGTTTGCGGGTGGGTGACATCAATTACAAGAAAGAATACTTGTTAGTTCATTTTCACTTCATACCTAGATTCCCAATCCCTCACAATTACTTTAGGAATGTGAGAGTAAACCCTGGGTTTATATCAGCATCCCTCAATGAGTATCATAAGATTTTTTATGATAGGATTCATATTCTTGATGAACCGAATATGTGCACATTATCAATGTTTACATTAGGATAATTTAATGATTTGGAGTTTCACATGTTATTAAGATCCAACCAGGATCACGATGAGTGGGTGAGAAAATTCTTGTCTAAATAAATTCCAATTAAGTTGAACATAAATTTCTAAAGGTTCTACAATAAGGTCATACCAACTGAAATTAATATCCATTGAAATGTAATTTAGATACCCTCACCATGTATGTGTTGTGAGAGGATAAAATATGAATTAGTCTAGAACTTATTTTTTGATGTAGAATGAGCTTTCTTTGTTTGGTCCCTTGTTGTGAAACTTATGGGATTTCAATTTTAGGGGGGATACATCTCTAACATTTTGTGTACATTATTTCAAAGTGTTGAGAAACATTAATATATGGTTAATCTTCATGTAATAGTGTTTTTAACGGTGTTTTGGGTGATTTAGGAGATAAGGAACAAGGGTCGTGAAGGCAAGAATCTCTCCCTCTATTCATTCAAGTTCATGTGCTCTCTCTCATGGAAAAACTAGGTTTGCTTCTTCCAATTGAAAAGATAATGGCTACAAGTAAGGGGATCCTTCCTAGGGATGTGATTACAAATGATAGAGCTCCTCTAGGTTGGTGGATCAGTTTCAATCCCAACTATCTCAACATCGAATCCAATATTTTCCATATACATTATTAGAATAATTTTTAAAAAAAATATTGAAAATGAATTATCAGTATTCATCATTGAGATTAGATATATAAAAAATTTATATAATTATGTTTCAGTTATGTTCGTTCTTCCATCATTGAAATGCATTTTACAAAAAAACATCATTCAAAGAGTATGCTTGTTCTTATCTTCTATGTCTGCTTTATTAATGGTCACATATGTTCTACTATGACTCATTTATTGTATGTGTACAGGTTTATTCCTCTTACACACAATATGTACTTATTTTAAATTATATGCACATGCATGCATAATGTATAAAAACATTGTTTTAAGGTACATACAGCTATATACATATAGTAAATTGTATGTAGTAGGCAATTTGAAGCCCCCATGCATACCATGCATCTTCCAAATTAATAAATTGCATGTGGTATGCATTCATTGGTTGAATTTACATACGCATATACACATACATGTGCATTGTTTAAAAAACATATGTATGAATAATTGTATTTTCTCACTTATTGAACCCCCGTTACATTGAACACTTTATTACGTATTCACTTATAAATATTCACTCAAGCATAGAGGGCTAGGTTTCCTTGCATGTGTGTGAAGGTATGTATACCCAGTGGGGAAGTAGCAACTTTTAGTCAGAAAGCACCAAGAGATGAAGTGGACAGTTTTCTTCCACCTTGAGGAAGGATCCCTCTTCTAGACACTTTAATTCAAGAATGCTTTAAATTGAAATTATTTTATTTCTTAATTCTGCTTAATTGTATTTAATTTCATACCTTGAATAAGTTGTATTTAATATTATTGTTTCATTTGATAAATAGAGTCATGTTTTTATAAATGAAGTCATGTTTTTATTATAAAGCAATGCCATTATTTTATAATAAAATCCCTCCAATAGAGGTGTGTTGTCTTCTAAACCAAAGAGTAGTGATAGTTATTTGTATAATGTTTAGATATGGTTTGAGTCATTCATATACCTCTTGTTGGTGTCTTTTTTGTGGATAGTTAGTTTTTGTTTTCCTTGAATAATATAAATTGGTTTATCATACTCGTTTAACTCAAATGACATTGCCCGAGTAGGCATATGCCTTGACCATGACACATTCCTTTTTAGGATTTGAATATTATAAATAAAATTTCCATGTTTAGGAAGTGTGAATGAATTTATAAATGGTTTATGTAGGGTGTATGATTCTTTTCCATCATTTTTTCCCTTTAGACGTTGCATCATTGTGCCGCTCGCTATAACATTCTCTGGAGATCCCTTGTTATAGCATATTAAATAGTTGATATGTTCTATCATCTGCCGGCGGGGTGATGGTCGGATTGTCGCCCCCCCTCCTCCCGCTCCCTTCACTCCTGGTTAAAAGATGATGCCTCGCAGATGTCGGTAGACCGGTCCAACACGCTGTGGTCATGCCGCCATCACAACTCGGTCAGACCGCGGTCACGTTTTGGTAACGACGCGGTCAAGCTGTGGTCACACCACAATCTTGTCGTGATCACGCCGCAGTAATTCCGTGATATGGCCATGCTGCAGGACGACAGCCCACGGTAGTTCATAGTGATATTATTCTATGAGTCATGTGATCAATTTTATGACTGACTAATTACAATTTCTACTGACAGGGCGACGACCAGAATGTTTCCATGCCTCCTCCTTCTCCTTTCACTCCTAGCCGGATGATGTTTCCCTGAAGATGTCACTGAACCGGGCCAACATGTCTTGGTCCTGCCGAGGTCACGCCGCGGTCACGCCGTGGTCACACTGTGATTTGGACCTGCTCTAGGATGACACCCTGCGGCGGTTCGCAGAGATAGTATTTTATGGGTCTTTTGATCAATGTTGAGACTGACTAATCACAATTTCGGCCAGTGGGGTGATGAATGGAATGTTTCCCCACCTCCTCTCACTCCCTTTTCTCCAAGCTGGAAGATACTACAGCGCATATGTCACTGGACCGGGCTAACACACCATGGTCATGCCGTGGTCCCGCAGCGGTCATGCCACGTTCACGCCACGATAACATCTTGATTTGGCCTTGCCCCCGGACGACACCCCACGGCAGTTCACAGTGATAGTATTCCATGAGTCTTTTGATCAATGTTGAGACTGACTAATCATAATTTCTGTCAGCGGGGCGATGGACAGAATGTTGCTCCGCCTCCTCCCTCTCTTTTCGCTCCTGGCTAGAAGATATTTCCCCACGGATGTCGCGGGACCAGGAAAACATGTCGCGGTCACACCATGATCACACCATAGTCACGCTGCGATAATGCCATGATTTGGCCCTTCTCTAGGACGACACCCACAGTGGTTCACAATGATAGTATTCCATGATTCTTGTGATCAATGTTGAGACTGACTAATCACAATTTCTACTGTTGGGGCAATGATCGGAATGTTTTCCCGCCTTCTCCCGATCTTTTTCTCTTAGCCGGATGATGATGCCCCGCGGATGTCGCTGAACCGGGCCAACATGCCGCAGTCACACCGTGGTCACGCCGCAGTCACTCTGCGATCATGTCGTGGTAATGTCGTGATTTGGCCCTACTCCAGCCACATTCAGACCACACCAACCCCCTTCTGCCATCTTTTCAGCCTGCTGCCACAAACATTCTAGCCCGCAACATCCCCCCTGCCACCTTCGATCATCCTGCACCATCCCCCCAGCAACAGCAACCAGCCCCCTTCCACCGACATTCCATCCCACTTCGACCTGCATTCAATGCCGCACTAGCCCCCAGCCACCTACAATCCATCCCGCACCAGCCACCACCCCCAGCCTCCTGGAAACACTCATACTAGCCCACTTCCACCTGAAAAATAGCCCCAACCACCAGTTCCACCCCTCACCAGCCCCCAACCTTCTACATCCCAGCCCGCACCAGCCCCTGCCATATGCCCAATAACCCCCAGCCACCTGCAATGAGGCCACACCATCCCCCTTCCACCTATTCTAGCCCGCAATGGCCCCGTACCTCCTACCTTCCCATCCACACCAGCCACTCCATCCCATTCCATCCATCGCACCAGCCCCAGCCTCTTGCATTCCAGGATGCATGAGAAAAAATCCATGAAAATCACAAAAAGGAAAGGCGAAAGAGGATTCCCTTTCCGGAGCTCTCTTTTCCCCAAAAAGTAGCCATGTAAACTGCCATTAATGTTCACCGAGAACATTGGGGTAGAGACGCATCTTTTAACCCAAGGCAAGAACTTAGACGGAAAGTCGACCAGATCCGAAGCATCGTATAAGAATTCCAACCTGACCGAGTCAAAAGGCTTGAATAAATCGATCTTGAAGGCACACTTAAGAACCCCAGAATCAAGATGGTAGCCCCACAATAATTCCTCGGTTACAAGATTCTTAGGATGAATTGGTTTTGGTACTAAAGGTTGAGGATATTTTAATCCATCTTTAGAATTATGAGTCTCTTAAGGATCTTTTTGTAACCATCCTACTAGAGGATCCAAGTTATAAGTGGTGGAAGTCTATTATTCATACTAATTTATACAAAAACTCTTCTTGGAAAACTTTCAAGGCATAATTAATTTAGCATTATTTCATATTGTTGTGAAGGTACTGATGGATATAGAATTTTCTAGGAGGGGTTGTCCCGGTGGGGTGTCCGGGGGGTACGGGGGGGGGGGGGGGGTCTGCAAGGCAGGGGGAGGGTGCAGGTGGGGTGTCTAGGATGGGATGTCCCGGGGGGTGTCTAAGGGATGTCCGGGGGGTCTGCATGGAAGGGTGCAGGTGGGGTGTCCAAGGGATGTCTGGGGGGTTTGTGGGGTATGCAGGGCATGGGGGAGAGTGTTGGTGGGGTTTCTTGGAGGGGATGTCTAGGGGGTATCCATGGGCTGTCCGGGGGGGTTCGGGGGGTTCTGTAGGGAAGGGGTAAAGGTGCAGGTGGGGTATCTAGGGGGGCTCTCCATGGGGGGTGTCCAAGGGCTATCTGAGGGGGGCTGATTTGAAGAGATAAACCCACAAGCAATGGGACCTAACCTCATAGAAATAATTTTTCTAATGATTTTTGGAAATGTATTCCCAATAGCAACAGGTCTGAAATCCTTTACATCCACAGAATTTTCCTTCTTTGGGATTAGGGAAATAAAATTGGAGTTTATTCTTTAGGGAATTATGGCATGGTTAAAGAACTCCCTCATAGCATTAATGAGATCGTCATCAACTATGTCCCAGTATAACATAAAGAATTAATTAGTGAACCCATGAGGACAGGCCACACTCTCAAGATTTAGAGAAAAAAGGGCACTCTTAACCTCTTTATCATCGAGGGATGCAATAAGGGAGAGAAATTGATCAATTAGTTCCAATTCCAAGATTCATTACATTTATAAAAGACCACTCTACTTAAAAATACCACTAAATAATTTTATATATCTCATTCAAATTCCCATAAAATTCATCATTAAAGACCACTACTTAATTTTATAGATCTATTAGTTCAAATTCCAAGCTTCCTGAAATCTTATCTGGTATCATGGAACTCACCCATAATATTCCTCTTGAAATCTTGAAAAAAGAATAATGTTAAACACTATAGGGATAGAATCTATAAGGATTCATAATTCAATTTTGATGGAAATTGATCAACTCAACTCTAAAAAACATTAACAGCTGATGGTTCTGAGGTGGAAGTTATATAGGGTTGAAACCTTTTGATGAACTCAAACTAGATTAATACAACACTTTATAATGTGTGTAAGATTCCATTCATTTAAGTCCTGAAGTCTATAACCTCATCATGAACATATTTAGACATGTCTAATTTCACCATTGAAAGATTTTGGATCATGTACCTTTGTGATACAACCATAACACCAAGATCATTGAACTCAGACTTCGTAGTATAAACATCCTTCAAATATCTAACTAGACTATTCACATCCTTAAGCTCTTTGAATCTTACATCAACAACAACTTTTTGAATAGGAGGAAATGATTAGATATTCCTAATCAACTTTGGTTGGGTAGTCATTAACCCAACCAACTTGTAAAAATCAACCATGGGAATATATGACTTCTTAAGTTATCTAATATCATCATTAGTATATTTTAACTCCTATTTCAGCTCATTATAATCTCCAAAAAAAATTTCAAACTCATTTAGAATATCAGAGGAAAAAAGATTACATTTTATAACTTTATGAGATCTTACTAATAGAGGGTGATTCCTCATTTAAAATAGGAGTTGGTGATGGTATAGTAGTGAACCCTGAAGATGGGTCACGTGAGAGAAATCGTATCCCTGGAGAAAGGGTGTCATGACCCGCCCTCGCGGCCCGTGCCATGACTACCCCAAGCCTGCCTTCCATAGGCCAGGGGCTGACGACTAGCACCAAGGCATAAATCCCGATAAACAGGGAAGGCATTGCCTTTGTAACGTAAACAAGCACCAAAGAGGAAAGATTACAATCACGAAGTAACATCTGACACTGCTTAGGTATATGCCCATACATATACCTAAGTCATCAATTCCTGTTCGGCTCCAACACCCGAGCCCAAGCACAACCCAGTCCACACAGGAAAGCAAAACGTAAACCCACACAGCATAGCACAACACAATCCATGAAGGAGAGCAAAAGTAATCCACATAGGATAGCTCAACACATCCACAAAGGAGAGTAAACAGTAAATCCACACAGGGTAGCTCAGCAAAATCCACAAAGGAGAGCAAAAGTAATCCACATAGGATAGCTCAACACAATCCATAAAGGAGAGTAAACAGTAAATCCACACAGGATATCTTAGCACAATCCACAAAGGAGAGTAACACAATATTCAGCTCACACAGGTATACATCATCGAAAAGGTGAAAGAGATTATCAGACATAGATACTGAATCATCTAAGCTGGGACCCACATAGAATACAAGACCAGCTGTCTTCGTAGTTTCATCTATGCTGGGTCACACATAGGATACAAGACCAGCACTGAATCATCAAAGCTGGGACCCACATAGGATACAAGACCAGCACAGCTAGGACCCACATAGGATACAAGACCAGCGGTCTTCATCGATTCATCTATACTGGGACCCACATAGGATACAAGACCAGTAATGAATCATCTAAGCTGGGACCCACATAGGATACAAGACCAGCACAGCTAGGACCCACATAGGATACAAGACCAGCTGTCTTCATAGATTCATCTATACTGGGACCCACATAGGATACAAGACCAGTAATGAATTATCTAATCTAGGACCCACATAGGATACAGGACCAGCACAGCTAGGACCCACATAGGATACAAGACCAGCTGTCTTCATCAATTCATCTATACTGGGACCCACATAAGATACAAGACTAGTAATGAATCATCTAAGCTGGGACCCACATAGGATACAAGACAATCACAGCTAGGACCCACATAGGATACAAGACCAGCTGTCTTCATCGATTCATCTATACTGGGACCCGAATAGGATACAAGACCAGTAATAAATCATCTAAGCTGGGACCCACATAGGATACAAGACCAGCACAGCTAGGACCCACATAGGATACAAGACCAACTGTCTTCATCGATTCATCTATACTGGGACCCACATAAGATACAAGACCAGTAATGAATCATCTAAGGTGGGACCCACATAGGATACAAGACCAGCACAGCTAGGACCCACATAGGATACAAGACCAGTTGTCTTCATTGTCGCAGTCCACTGAGGATCTCTGCACAGTCATCGTCGTCGAAGTCACAGCCAGCACTAGGGTTCCTGCAAACAGAAAGCTCGTTCGGGAGGGTCCGCTCCACGAGCCGAGAGGCTGATACATCAACTGCCACAAGGTCCAGAGTTTATGTATCCAAAATTTCTGTATCGTCAACAGGAACTCATCGTCGTAGACGGCGCGTCAATTGGACGCCCGGTCTGAGAGTTATTGGCTTTTTCGTCCGAGGGGCCCGGTTGGTTTTTAAGGAAAAACCAACCCGACCGTAATCCACTTGCGTCCAAACCTCGGGCGAAGTATGACAAAAGATCCGTCCCACATAGAGGAACTCAACGAAGTCGACGGCACATCAATCGGTCGTCCGAAGCTCAAGATAGGAGTGTTTCCGCTCCGAGGGCCGGGTTGGTTTCGTGTACGAACCAACCCGGCCGAACCCAAAGTATTCCGAAACCTTGGGTGCGATATACTGAAATGACCGTCTCGATCCAAGGATCGCGTTGCCACTGACGACGCATCAATATGAGGCCCGAAGCTCCAGTTACGGGCAAAAGACCGAAATCGGTCCGAACACGCGGGTCTGGGCCCGGGACGACCCGGCCCGACCCCCCTGGGTCGGCTGAACCGGGTCGACCCAACCCGGTCTGACCTGGCTGGACCCGGTTTGGTTCGGCTAGGGCACGGCCTGGCCCGGCCGGCCGGCCCAGCTCGGCTCGGCCGACCGGCCGAGCAACGCGGGGGGCACGCTGCCCCCGCGTGACAGCTCCGCAGCCCCCGTGGGGGGCCGCCCTGGTTGACGGACGCGGCTTCGCCACGTCCTATGTGCGCCGGACCCGCGCGGCCACGGGACCGCTGGCGCCGCTGCCTCCGCCGCGGCTTCAACTACGGCGGCTCCCTCCGGCGGCGCACCGGTGCGCCGCCGCCTCCGACGGCCGGTGCCGCCGCGCCGGCAACCCGCACCCCCGGTGGCTTCCGCGGGCCACCGGAGTCGCTCCGGTGGTCTGATTTCCTTCCCGTCTACGCCGCTGCTCCTCCCGGGTCCCGTTCTTCACTTTGGAAACATCAAATTGCATATTCGACATGTTCCATCATCACCCGCCAAATCCGCACATCAACGAAGAACTGCGGAGGGTTGTTGGGCCGTGTTTGTTAGGCCCGCACCCTCCGTGTTAGATGATAACAGTCAGGAGGAATATTCAAAACATAGAAAACATATCAAAAACAATTTTAATAAATTAAAATTGTTCTTATGAAACCGGGTTCTTTATTTTAAAAGAAACGATCACGGGAATATAAATTATTTCACAACAACCCCTACCTTATTAAGTCGTCGCACGCGCATTTTTCGCGGAATTGATCGTTGCGGAAGGAGGGGGAGCGTCGCGTCGTCGTGGTATCCGGCGTTGCGTTGACGAACTCTGAGGACCAAGAAACAATAGATTTAATTATATCGATTAAATCTATGTGTTGTTATAATCAGCAAAGAAATTTAAAGAACCGCAATCTCTCACCTCAACGGATGATCGAAGATTTTGTTGCGGATTAAGGAACGTCGCAGAAAAACGTCGCGGGAGAGGAAACATCGGCATCGCGACACATGGTGTCGCATCGTTGATTTCCGTGGGTTTGGCGTTCTTCGTCGGAGGCCGGCGTTCTTCGCGTTCTTCGCGAAGGAGGATGAAGAACTTGAGGTTTCTAACAAATCCTCTCAACGAACAACACTTAAGAAGAAAAAGCGTTGGTCTTATTTTATTAACATGCCAACAAATGAAAAAGAGAAAAGTAACAACCCATTAATTCATAGAATTAATTCAACAAATAAAACCGCCCAATTAAATGGTGCGTTAAGAATTTAAGAAAACGCATCATTTGACTTTCATAATGACGGGTTTTCGCGGGTGCGTTACTTAGCGGAAAAGAAACGGTAGGGCTCGAGCGGGCCCCACCTCACAAATATCCTACCAAGAGGGTAGGATTTTTTTTGGATAGTACCTTATCCGCATCAACTCAGCTTAAGCAGCTTTAAGTGGCTTTTAAGTGGCTTATGTGAAATAAAAATAAAATTGTCGCACAACTTTATTTTATTTCATACCTTTAAACCCAAAAATAAAAAGCACAACCGAGCAAACGCAACTCCGGAAGAGGAGTTTCTTAAGAAAATATCGGCACTGCGATTCCATCGGTGCCCTCGAAATTAGATTCCAGGCACCAGTTCAAAAGTTAGAAAAACCCGCTCGTTCGTTCACTAAACGTACCCGAGCCAAACTTCGGAAAATGATTCCGGGCACACCGGGCCTCGGAATCAGGTGCCTTCGGAAGCTGCACCCTTGAAAAATTCCAAAGAAAATTAAGAAAAAAAATTCCCTTGAAATTTACAGGTCTTTAAATTACTCCCACCACAAGGCTTTACGTCCCCGTAAAGCTTCACCACAAACTTAGGGATACAAAGGCGGTACTGAGCACGCATCTGAGCCTCCCACTCCAAAGTGCTCCCCTGGAGGTTCCTGAGCTGCCATCTGAAGCGCACTAGAGGAATCGATCGTCCACGTAGGACCCGCTCCTGTCGATCCTCGATCTCCACTAGGACCTCCGCAAAAGCCGCCCCATCATCAAAGACCAGCTCTCCATGGTCAAATATTTGTGTCGGGTCATGAACGTATCTCCTCTGCTGAGATACGTGGAAAACGCCGTGCACCCGGTGCAACTGAGGTGGTAGAGCCAGGGGATAAGCCACCTTGCCAATCCTGCTGAGGACCTGGAAGGGTCCGATGAAGCATGGAGACAACTCGCCGCTTCGGCCAAATCTCCGTAATCCACGTCGAGGTGAGACCCGCATGAAGACGTGGTCGCCATCCTCGAACTCAAGTGGCCTCCGCCTCCTGTCGGCATAGGACTTCTGTCGGCTCTGAGCTATACTCATCCGCTCCTGGATGACCTGGACCATCGCCGATCCCACAAGAACTGCTAAGATTTCTTCTTTGCCGATAAGAGAAATCTGGTCTCATCCCTTAGATGAACCACTTCCTTTGCCTAATACAGTCAATCCCAACATGGATGGTACTAATCCATACCAAGGATGAATTCGTAAGGCATCGACGCTACTATCAAGAGATCCAACCATTACTCTCACCTCCAAGGGTTGAGTCACACTGTTGGCATCAGTGTGTGGTAACTGGGTCTCCTCCAGTAGATGTCTCACAAGTGAGGGTCAAGTCAACAGTCTAAACTGGAACCTCTTAGTAACATCATAAAAGAGGAAAGGAATGAAAACATCACAAAGGTATGCGCCTTTTATTATTGCATCTCATAATACAAATACTCTACACAATATCAACAAGGAACTAGAAGTAAAAAAGAAGTATCCACTAGTTCTGCTCCTTTCCATTTGCTCCCAGAGCTCCATGATCGAAGGCCTCAGCTGCCTGAAGCTGAGCTTTACCATGTCCACCAACTCCCTGCGGTCGGGGCAGACTTCCTGGTGGTTGTGGTGGCAACACCTCGAAGCGTCGTCCACCACCTACTGCTCGGTCAGCGCCTCTGCCTCGTCCGCCTACACCCTGCGGACCACCGTGGCCGAACCTCTGTCTTGGAGGTCCCTCTACCACCTGCTGCTCATCTGTAAGACGAGTCGGGAAGTCTCGAGCCATGTGCCCTCGCCCGCAGCATGCGTAGCAATTCTTTCCCCTCGTGTAGCTGTCTCTCCTTCGGGTGCCCCGCACAACCGAATCTTCCTCCTGAGACTTCCCATCTGATGGTCTAGCCCGTTTGGACCTCTGCGTCACCTGTCTACTGCCAGTTGCAGAAGACCCTACTACGGGCCGTCCTATGGAGGGTCCTGTCACTGGAGCCTGCTCGGCGAGAAAATTCTCCACTAGAAGGGCTCTCTCCAACACCTCTGCCTGTGTCGGAATGTTGAGGGAGATCATCGAAGCCCTGATCTTGTGCCTCAGTCCCTGCTCGAAGTTCCGGGCCTAGAAGAACGGGTCTCGTACCATATCTGTGGAGTAGTGCGAGAGATCAGTAAATCTCGCCGAGTACTAGGCCACCGTCAAGCTGCCCTGCCGTAGCTGAAGAAGCTCCTGAATGCGCACCGCACGGAGGGTGGCTAGGACGAACTCGGAGTGGAAGATTCTCTCAAATTCCGTCCAGAGGAGAGATGTCTCGTCGTACACCTAGAGCATCAAGCTCCACCATCTGCATGCTGCCGCGTGCAAGAGGCCCGCAGCGAGGATCACCATGAGGTCTGCTAGTTCCCTCACTAATCTGAAAACCCGTACAACTGCCTCCAGCCAGTCCTTGGCAGCCTAAGGGTCCATCTCCCCATGGAACCTGGGCGGTCTCTGGCACTAGAACTCATGCAGTGCACTAAGGCGACATGCATCGTCAGCGGATGGGGCTGGTAGCATCGGTGGCTTGGCGGGTAAAGGTAACGCCGGTGCCTCTACTGACAAGGATCCCTGCACCGAGGCCTCGTCGCTCGGTGGGTTGTCATCATGCTCCACTCTCGGAACCCTAGCTGGCTGCCATCGTGGGGCCATTATGAAAAGAAACAGGTGCGCCATGGTCAGAACTGTATACCTGGTGAGCTGACACAAGTAATCACAAAGAAAACTTGAACACACATGCAATCAATGTTTTCGTGCATTAAGTCGGAATTCAGAAGTCAGGGTCCTGGTGTACGGATATGTCAGCCGCCGCACCAACACTGGACTCCCTGGACTGATAACCACACCCAATACATTAAACACTATTGCTTCACATAGAAGAATGATTAGAGTCTTCGGTAGAACCGAACTCCTCTGATACCAATTTGTCACGACCCACCCTCGGGGCCCGTGCTATGACTACCCCAAGCCCACCTTCCATAGGCCAGGGGCTGGCGACTAGCACCAAGGCATAAATCCCGATAAACAGGGAAGACATTGTCTTTGTAACATAAACAAGCACCACAGAGTAAACAAGTGGAAAAGTAAACACTAAGTAAAAACTGTAACAAGCTGTGCTGAAAGTAAAAGGGGCTGGAAATGCAAGACCAACTGTAAAGTACAACTGAAGGGAAAAACAACAACTGAAAAGAAAAGTCGCAGCATCGAGCCGTCCTCTGGAAGTCCCACATGAAGGGTGAGTACAGATAACCTCCACAGCTCCTCGGTCCAGCCGTCCACTCCGAGTATGTCCCACCCAGTGGTCCACCTCCAGGTACCGTCCTGCTCCGCAAGCCTCCACCACGATCAGCGATGTCCGTCGTCTGCAACCAACAAAATGAAGTGTGGGCATAGCCCGTGTAGGGGTGAGTATAAGCTACTCAGTAGGGACCCCAAGACCCCCGAAGGTCTCCCTAAATCCATAAAGGATAAACCACAAAGGAAAGATTACAATCACGAAGTAAAATCCGACACTGCTTAGGTATATGCCCATACATATACCTAAGTCATCAATTCCCGTTCGGCTCCAACACCCGAGCCCAAGAACAACCCAGTCCACACAGGAAAGAAAAACGTAAACCCACACAGGATATCACAACACAATCCACGAAGGAGAGAAAAAGTAATCCACATAGTATAGCTCAACAAAATCCAAAAAGGAGAGTAAACAGTAAATCAACACAGGATAGCTCAGCATAATCCACAAAGGAGAGCAAAAGTAATCTACATAGGATAGCTCAACACAATCCAAAAAGGAGAGTAAACAGTAAATCCACACAGGATAGCTCAGCACAATCCATAAAGGAGAGTAACACAATATTCAGCTCACACAGGTATACATCATCGAAAAGGTGAAAGAGATGATCAGAAATAGATACTGAATCATCTAAGCTGGGACCCACATAGGATACAAGAACAGCTGTCTTCATAGTTTCATCTATGCTGGGACCCACATATGATACAAGACCAGCACTGAATCATCAAAGCTGGGACCCACATAGGATACAAGACCAGCACAGCTAGGACCCACATAGGATACAAGACCAGCTGTCTTCATCGATTCATCTATACTGGGACCCACATAGGATACAAGACCAGTAATGAATCATCTAAGCTGGGACCCACATAGGATACAAGACCAGCAGAGCTAGGACCCACATAGGTTACAAGACCAGCTGTCTTCATCGATTCACTTATACTGGGACCCACATAGGATACAAGACCAGTAATCAATCATCTAAGTTGGGACCCACAAAGGATACAAGACCAGCAAAGCTAGGACCCACATAGGATACAAGACCAGATGTCTTCATTGATTCATCTATACTGGGGCCCACATAGGATACAAGACCAGTAATGAATCATCTAAGCTGGGACCCACATAGGATACAAGACAAGCATAGCTAGGACCCACATAGGATACAAGACCAGCTGTCTTCATCGATTCATCTATACTGGGACCCACATAGGATACAAGACCAGTAATGAATCATCCTAGTTGTGCGGGTCTGGTATCCTATGTGGGTCCCAGCTTAGATGATTCATTATTGGTCTTGTATCCTATGTGGGTCCCAGTATAGATGAATCGATGAAGACAGCTGGCCTTGTATCCTATGTGGGTCCTGCCTGTGGTGGTCATGTATCCTATGTGGGTCCTAGCTTAGATGATTCATTACTGGTCTTGTATCCTATGTGGGTCCTAGTATAGATGAATCGATAAAGACATCTGGTCTTGTATCCTACGTTTGTCCTAGCTGTGCTGGTCTTGTATCCTATGTGGGTCCCAGCTTAGATGATTCATTACTGGTCTTGTATCCTATGTGGGTCCCAATATAGATGAATCAATGAAAACAGCTGGTCTTGTATCCTATGTGGGTCCTAGCTGTGCTGGTCTTGTATCCTATGTGGGTCCCAGCTTAGATGATTCATTACTGTTCTTGTATCCTATGTGGGTCCTAGTATAGATGAATCGATGAAGACAGTTGGTCCTGTATCCTATGTGGGTCCTAGCTGTGCTGGTCTTGTATCCTATGTGGGTCCTAGCTTTGATGATTCAGTGCTGGTCTTGTATCCTATGTGGGTCCTAGCATAGATTAAACTATGAAGACAGCTGGTCTTATATCCTATGTGGGTCCCAGCTTAGATGATTCAGTATCTATGTCTGATCATCTCTTTCACCTTTTCGATGATGTATACTTGTGTGAACTGAATAATGTGTTACTCTCCTTTGTGGATTGTGTTGAGCTATCCTGTGTGGATTTACTGTTTACTCTCCTTTGTGGATTTTGTTGAGCTATCCTATGTGGATTACTTTTGCTATCCTTTGTGGATTGTGCTGAGCTATCCTGTGTGGATTTACTATTTACTCTCCTTTGTGGATTGTGTTGAGCTATCCTATGTGGATTACATTTTCTCTCCTTCGTGGATTATGTTGTGCTATCCTGTGTGGGTTTACGTTTTTATTTCCTGTGTGGACTGGGTTGTGATTGGGCTCGGGTGTTGGAGCCTAACGGGAATTGATGACTTAGGTATATGTATGGGCATATACCTAAGCAGTGTCAGATGTTACTTCGTGATTGTAATCTTTCCATTGTGGTTTATCCTTTATGGATTTTAGGAGACCTTCCGAGGGTCTTGGGGTCCCTACTGAGTAGCTTATACTCACCCCTGCATGGGCTATGCCCGTACTTCATTGTGTTGGTTGCAGACGAAGGACAACGCTGATCATGGTGGAGGCTTGCGGAGCAGAACGGTACCTGTAGGTGGACCACTGGGCGGGACTTACTCGGAGCGGACGGCTGGACTGAGGAGCTGTGGAGGTTATTTGTGCTCACCCTTCACGTGGGACTTCTAGAGGATGGCTCGACGCTGCGGCTTTCTTTTCAATTGTTGTTTTCCCCTTCAGTTGTACTTTACAGTTGGGCTTGTATTTCTGGCCCCTTTTACTTTCAGCATAGCTTGTTACAGTTTTTACTTAGTGTTTACTTTTACGCTTGTTTAATCTGTGGTGCTTGTTTATGTTACAAAGGCAATACCTTCCTTGTTTATCGGGATTTACGCCTTGGTGCTAGTCTCCAGCCCCTGGCCTATGGAAGGTGGGCTTGGGGTAGTCATGGCTTGGGCCCCGAGGGCGGGTCGTGACAAAGGGGGAGGGTGTAGATGGGGTACAGGGGGGAGTGTTCAGGGGGGGGGGGTCTGCAGGGGAAGGGGCAGGGGGAGGGGGTGGTGCAGGGGAAGGGGGGAGGGTGTATGGAGGATTTGGAGGGGCAGGGGGAGGGTGCAATGGGAAGGGGGAGGGTGAAAGGGGCATGGGGAGGGTGTAAGGGGTGTGTAGGGGCAGGAAGAGGGTACAAGGGGTGGGGGTCTGCAAGGGGAAGGGGGAGGGTTCAATGGGGTGCATGGGGTGTGGGGGGGTGTTAATCTCACCTATTAGACTGTATTGTCACATATTCATTAATCACATAGTCAAACAAGGTAATATTTTAGATATTTGAATACTTTTAAGAAAGGCTTATGCACAACATTTTCATATGACATTATAAGTCATATGATGATCAATGTTGTACAACATAACCACTATTTCCATATCATTTCGAGTGCTTCTTAAGACTTCACTCCTAATGAAATACCCTTCTTCTTGGAAACGTAGCATCACGTAGTTAATCATCTGGCAAAACAACCATCTCTATGGCCACATCATTATGTAGTCATCCACCTCCTAAAAAGATATTCTTATCTTTCAGAACTCTAATATGTCCACCAAAACGCACGTAGAGGGCTTCCAGTTTATCAAAATTTTGGTTCAATGTTTTATCCTAATGTTTGAGGGTGTTTATATGAAGATCATTTCCCAAAGACTTGGTATCATTTCACAATTATTTTCAATGATTTGAATAAAACCAATTATGCAAACGTGAATGTTGTAGATTATTATAAATATGGACCAATGTATAAGACCTGATGTTGTAAAATCCATCATTTTATTGTCTGTGTTATCTGGTGATTCATGATACCACACCTAGGCTTGATTCATGATACCTAACCTAGGCCACTATGACTCCCTACACCTGAGGTCTCCATGTGTTAACCAGGATAACATCATTACTGCATTAGTGCCATTCCACAATTCCACCTACAAGGGGTGGTGCAAGGGGGTGGTGCAAGGGGTATGGGGGTGGGCTGTGTAGTGGGGATGTGCAGGTGTGCAGGGGGTGTAGGGTGGGATGCAAGGGGGGCTGTCTAGCGGGGTGTCGGGGTAGGGGGTGTTTTTCCGGGGGGGGGGGGGTGTGCAGTGGAGCTATGCAGGTGTGTAGGGGGAGGGGTGAAGGGTAGGGTGCCAGGGGGGTTATGCAGTGGGGTGGGGGTGTCTAGAATGGGTGGTGCAAGGGGTGTCCAGCAGGGGGCTTCTGTCTGGGGGGGTCTGTCCAGTGGGGGTGAAGGGGGGGCTTCTGTTCGTGGAGGGGGGTCTGCCCAGGATGGTTTATAAGAGGGAGGGGTGTCCAAGGGAGGGGGGTGTCTAGTAGGGGTGGTGCAAGGGTTTTACAATAGGGAGGCTACTATCCGAGAGGGGTTGTCCTTGGGGGGTCTATCTTGGGGGGTTTCCAGGAGGGAGGGGGGTCTGTCAAGGGTGGTGGAGGGGGGCTGTTGTCCGAGGGGTGGGCTAATGTTTGGGTGGGGTTGTCCAGGGGGGTGTCCAGGAGATATGGGGTGTCCAGGATGGGTGGTGCAAGGGTTGTTCATCAAGGGGGGATGCTGTTTGGGTGGGGGTGTTCAAGAGGGGGGTGTCTATCCAGGTGGGTTTCCAAGAGGGGGGTCTATCAAGGGGGTGGAGGGGGTTGTTTTCCAGGGGGGCTACTCTCTGGGTGGGGTTGGTGAGGGGGGTATCCGGGAAGGAGGAGGGTTGTCCAAGAGGGGGTTCTGTGCAGGGGGGTCTGTCCAGGGGGGGTCAAGCGTGGGCTGCTATCCAGGGGAGGGGACTGCTATCTAGGTAGGGATGTCCAGGAGGGTCTGTCCAGAAAGAATGGGGGTGTCAGAGGGGGAGTCTGTCTAGGGCGCGTTTCCAGCAGGGGTGGTGCAAGGGGTGTCCACCAGGGAGGGTTGTTGTCCGAGTGGGGTTGTCCTGGGGGGGGTGGGGTCTGTCTGGGGGGTTTCTAGGAGGGAGGGGGTGTCCAGAAGGGGGGGCTGTCCTGGGGGGCGATGCCCTGAGGGGGGTCTGTCTAGGAGGGGGTGTCTGTCCAGGGGGTGAGTGGGGTTTGTCGAGGGTGTGAAGGGGGGCTGTAGGGGGAGGGGTGCATGGTGGGGCTTTATGGTGCATGTGGTGTGAAAGGGGGAGAGTGGGGGGGGGGGGGGATTTGTAGGGAGCGGTGGGGAGGATAGAAGGGGCCAACACTAGATTAATGGTACTGGTTTGTTTTACAAAATGTATAGGCCTATAGCCATAATTTTAAACCGTGTCTATAGGTCTCCATCCAAGTTGATGCCGTGGCTATAGGAGATGAGTGATTTTAGCCTATTCCATAGGTTGAAAATCATGTATTTAATGTTGTTGCCACTGTTGTAACCATGGATATAGGGCTATAGCCATGGTCCAAACCATGGATATAGGACTATTTCCACAGTTGGGAACTGTGGCTACATGTTTTACCCTATAGCCACGCCAATACTAGGCAAGGTTGTGGGAACTGTGGCTATAACCTATAGCAACGATTTTTGGGCCTACAGCCATGGTTTAAAACCATGGCTCTAGCCTGATTGTATAGTAGTGTCATATTTTTTTGAAAGGTATAGTTTTTGGATAAATAGTGAAAACAACAATTTTTTGAAAAATAGTAATTTATTTTCATTATATTTATTAATTTTAATTCCCAATAATAATTTGGATTTCTTATATTCATATAATATTGATTTGATTAATAACAATATAATTAATACCATATGAATCATTATAATATATTATTATGGTATATGTTCATTTTTATTCTTAAAATCATTTTTTCTAAAAAATATTATGAGTTACGTTTTTCACATTTAAATTAAAATTAATTTATAACTCTTCAAGAAAATGAATAAAAAACTTGATTTCATATTTAGAATCTAGAGTTTTAAAATATTTAATAAGGTTCATTTCATTTTTAGTGATAATGAATAGTAACCATGGTAAAAGTTTATCACCATGATCATGAGTAAAATGGGCTAAAGAGAGTTGAAATTTGGGGAAAATTCTTCAAAATCTCTCTAACACTTCAATAAATCTCATTATTTTTCATTATTTCATTAAAAATAATCATAAAATTAAAAATATTCCAATTTAATGTTAGTTTGTTGTGTTTATGACCTTTATATTTTTTAGGTAAAGAGTAATTAAAAAATGTCACTCTATCTGACTTAGTATGTTTTCCTTATTTTGATAGAGATAAAAAATTATAATTTAATGAATATATATGTTAAAACTGATGAATATTGTAATTTTTTTAAAAATTATAAGTGGTAAAATTATGATAAATACTTACACAACATCGTTGTAGTGCTTGTGCAAGTAGTAGAAAATGAAAGTAAATTATTTTATATATATTAAACTTAATATATTCTAGTTGAATTTTGGTGTTCCATGAATTTATTGGATAATTGTAATTTAAAAGTGATATAGAAATATTTCATATTTTATTTTAATTTTTTTTAATGTCATTAAATTTAATTTTTTAACAGATCGAAAAATAAATTTAAAGGTTATTTAATGGTTAAATATAATTTTTAAGTCATTAAGAAATAATAAATATCATATCTTAATTAAAATGTACGTGATATTTCAAATCCAATCGTGAATAGTTCATGTATGTGCCACTTGAAATTTTTAAAATTAATTTTTTGGCCCTAAAAGACTTAAAAATATACTATAATTATTAAGGTTAAATAGGTTTAACATGGAAGATTAACCAAAAGATATGGTTTAAAATTAATCATAACCTTTTTAAAATTTTATTGGTTTAATTTATTTATAAAATTCCCTCGTTATGTTAGAATTTATAGTATTTAAGTGAAATTTTACATGAATTAGATATATATTATATATTAATATTTCATTCATTTACATTTCTTCCTCCCAACTCACTTATAAAATGGATCTTCCTATCCTCTCTTACCCACACCTAATGAACCATTTGGTTCATCCAATATAAACCAAAATACCCTCTTATATTTCTTATTCAATTCCAACATATTCTTTTAAGGTCATCCTAAGAAGTATTCTGTTGTAATTTAAAATGGGATTTCCAAATAAGATGTATAACACTTAAATGAATTATTTAATTTTATATCTTCATCTACATTATTTAATTTTTTACAAACCATGATGATATAATATTGTAATTTTATTATAGGAACTAATTTATTATTATATATATGGATAAATCCTTATTCATATCCTTTTTCATCATATGGTAAATGAAAATGCCGCTCGTGTGTACATGTGGACAACCACCTCTATAACGCGATGTGTCTAATTTTTCATCGCATATTAACTGGGTTGGTTATTATCATAAATTTAACGAATATATATATATATATGATATTTATAAAATTATTATTTTTATTTAGATATAATATATTACTTACTTTCTTATCCTTCCACATGTTAAATATGATAATGTCGCTTGTGCGTAAATGTGGGATTCTACATCCACGAAGTGATGTGATTAATTTTCATGGTCATCAGTCGTGGATGATTATAAAGTTGTTATTAATGTATGATAATGATAAGTTTGTAATTTTTAATATTTATGACATAATGGAAAAAAACGAAACTTTTTCCAATTGTCATCCTAATGATGTTATTTTGAGATTATGGAGTGAACTTCTAAAAATGTATGACATAAACTTAACTGGTTTCAAAATCAAATAATATATGGTAATAATTGAATTAAAATGAATAATATTAAAGGGATGAAAATTTAAAATATTATTAAAATTTATAAAATTGATATAATTTTATTATTCAAGATTTAGATAATGTACAAAATAGTTCAGTACATGACGTAAGATATTTTCCTATAAAACCTATTTTTCAAAGTATTCCCTTTAAAAATGATTCTCCTCTTTGTCAATATACATAAAATGTTCTAGAAATGTTTTTATTTATTTTTCAAATATTCTTATAATTCATTTTAAAATAATTTTTTATTTCTTTTTATATTATTTTAATGAATATTTTCAATTTTTTTCATACGACTCACTTTTTACATTTTACAAAAGATTGAGAGAAATGTTATCTTTTAACATATATGAAATATAATATTTTTCCATCTATCGTGTATATTATTTTATATCAATATTACATTATAATTTTTCATATTTATTTACATGGAAGTAATTTCCTCAATATTATATAAATTTTTATTTATATTTATATCATAAAAGGATTTTTTTTGAGTTTTCATGGAAAGTTTTTGTTATTATATTAAATGTATTTTAATATATGCTGATATCCTTTGATAATTATTATAATTTAATAGGGTTAAAATATAATGATAAAATTAACCATATTTATTTAAATGTATTACAGTTTTTTTCTTCTATTTTTTGACTAGGTAAATTATTGACATTTTATGTTATTTTTTTATTCATATTTCTATATTTATTATGTATTTTATTAATTCATAAGATGAATGTGATGGGCATAGTATGTTATTGATGGGGATTTTTTTATCCCCTCAATGATAGGTAGGTTTCATGAGATAAAAATTAATTTTTATTTGCTTTATGTCTTCCAAGCTATTATGATGTCTTGTCAGGATGCTTTAATGGTATGTTTGTGATGTCTTAGAATAATCCTTTAATAGTATGATTATGATTTTTGGCATTATGCATTTCATAATTGAGAAATTATTTATCATTATACATGTGATTATTTATATTTTTACACTTATATATATTTTACATTCTATTTATTGATAATTCTTAAAAACATTTTTGATTTCCCTATTTAGGAAAATGGTCTTATGATTTAATGTAAATTTCAATATCTTATATGAGTGAATGTTTTTTTAAAGGATTTTTTTTTTCATTTTTTTCATTGAAACCCACATAAATTCTGATTTTCATTGTATTATGTTTTTTTGGAAACATTTTATGAAGAAAAAACTGGAAAGGAACTTTATTTAAATAATAAGTAATTGATTATGTTGATCCTAAAAATTATTATGATAGAAGTAAAAACATCATATGTGATTTCATATTTTATGTACAATAATGGATTTACTTTATTTTTATTTCCCTTACTAATATATTTTCTCTCATCCAATGTTTTAAAATGTTTTTCATAGGTTTTATGTATGATTTGGAACTATATAATTTTTAATCTTTCTGTTATGGGGATTTGTTTTAAAATCAAAAAATGTGTTTTCAATGAAATGATATTTTAATATTTAATAATCCTATTTTTTTATAAAAATATAAATTTATTATAACATCCATTTTTTGTTTGAGTTTTTAATGTTAAATATTTTCCTAAATATCTAAATCTATAAACCCAAAATATCCACAACATGTAGAACAGTGAAACCCTTGTTATAAATATAGTAATTATTTAATTTATATCACATATTTTCATTAAATTTAACCATATTACCTTCCATATAACGAATTAGTGAAAAATTAATCACATATCTTGCTCAGGTGGTAGTCCTTAGTACACACCAGTGATGTTATCGTATCCCCTATAGAATGAAAAGTAAAACAATTATATATGATATAATGATTCAAAATGTATATATGGCTTATATATCATATATATAGTTATATAAATTATCATACCTAGATGTAGGAGAGGATTATGGAAACTTTTTTACAATAGTTTATTATTCAGTAGTCCTCTGTACACATGAGTGATGTTATCATTTCCCATTTGAGGGGAGGTGAGATTAGGCGGTAGTTTATTGTACACACTAGCAATATTATCGTATTCCCTAAAGAATGAAATATAAAAAAAAATATGATATAATGAATCCAAATTTATAATTACAATTTATATAACATATATATAGTTATATACATTATCATACCCAATCGTGGGAGGTGTTGATGGAAAATGCTTCATAAAAGTTCACGAGTCGGTAGTCCGTTGAACAAAGGACCGACATTATCATTTCCCATTTCAGGAAAGAAAAGTTCAATATAGGTCATTACTTTAACATAATAATATATCATTATATGGTGATTATTAGCGTTTAATATAATCATAAATTAAGAATTTTTTATGGAGTAGAATGATGAAATAGAATAAACACGTGCAGTTTGGAATTTTACTTCTCCCCTTACCACCTCTTTAATATTATACGCAATGTATTATTATAACGGATTTATGACCCAGAAAAAAGATTATATGATTAGGATAATTAATTTTGGTAGTGATTCGGATAGTTCCTATAAATAAAATTGTTTTAATTTGTGAATAAGATAGGAGAGGGTGATTTCCTTTTATAAGTCAAGTGAGTGTAACATATGTAATTTTTTAAAAGAATAAGGTGTAACCATGTTTTTCACATTCAAAATGGGCCCAAAATAGATTATTTTATATAATTATAATTTTTAAGGTCTAAATATTGACATAAAATATATTTTTATACATGGTTTTGCACATTTAAATCTTACTTGTTTAGTTTAATCCCCGGGTAAACACATATTTACCTTAACCACAAAAATTAATTTTAGCCGTTTTTCCATTAATTTTGGTCAAAAATTATGCTTAAATTATTGTATAATAAATTTTATTATAATTAAAATTTTGAAACCCATTTTTTAAAATTAAATTCACATATGTGGAAGAATTCAATTTAAAATTATACATATAGACACAACAAAAAAGTGGGTTCCCATAGATCAAATTATCATAAGTATAGAATGTTTGAATATCAAATTTCAATATTAAATTGATTAAAATGAAATAAATTGGTTAAAAATATGAAAATTGAACTAATTTTACTTTAAAAATAATTTAAAATATAACTTATCCTTGTAAATTATTTAATCAGAAATGTGGTTTCAATAAAAATTTATACTTTTTATTATTCATCGAAAATTAAAAAATTTCATAAAAATACAGAACAAATACCCTAAGATAACATTGATATAATTATTCCAAATATTATGGATATTTTTTAAAATAAAATTTCTAAAATTTATAAAAAAATAATTCTAAATTTTGTGTGCAAAGCGTGACTAAACAATCTTTTACAAAAAAATATTGTTTTTTTGAAAACATTTCTTTTTTACTTTAAATTATTGTTATTTTATTTTTTATCAATAGCTTACCATAATTACCATAATTTATTTATTAAAATTCATGCCCTCTAATTTTATTACTAGTCTATAATGGTATGATATATTATTGTTTTTTTAGACTCACGATTGTTTGTTCTAAAAGCTATCGAAAAGACTAAAATTTTAAAAAATTGTGGGTTTTAATCTAGGTGTCTCATGTATAATATGATATTGAATACAACATTAAAATTTTATAATTTTGGGATGTTAAATTTATCATCTATATGTGACTATAATGGTGGGAGGTCCTTTTGGATGTATTATTTTACAACCTACATATTCATTTTTCAATGCTATGGTGTAAATTTATTTTATTATGGTTTGACTTGTTCGTAATTCCATACATGTGTACTCTAATTTTTGGATTATAGATGATATTTAGATATTTAATTGTTATTAACAAATATGAAATAGATTTCATTTTCTATCCATCATTTATCACCAAATATCACTGTTGGACGAAGGCCTTTGGTGTATATGTTAGCATGCTTGAGGTTATGTGGTGTTCATGATTGTATATTATGTTCAGAACATTATCAGGGGTTTTATAGTGTCATCATTTCTTTATTTAGTTTTATAAATTTTTTAGGCTGAAATATCTCTCTTTTGGGTATTTTCATGACTCACACATGTATAGATTTTGATCACAAATTTCCTTAGATCACTTGAGGCTTGCATTTTTCTCTATTTTATAGAATAATGATGAATGTGTATGATAGAATGAATTTGAAGCTTCTTGGATGGATAATTACTGAATTGATATGTTTTGTGATTATAGTATGAGTTTTATGATATAGGATATCAAATTTTATTATATTAATTTATTTAGTTCACCACATGAGTCTTATTTATCTACATAATGAGGTCACATTTAGCGGATTTTAGTTCATTTACTTCGTGGGAGATTCATATCAAGAAAAATTTTAAAATCATATTGTTTTATTAAATAATAAGAGAAAATATCTAGTATTATAGATAATGAAATACCAATTTATCTTAACATTTTATCATTGATTCATCATTTTTTATTGAAAATTTACATATCATAATTGTAGACAACCTTTCATTGTACTATTTAGACCAAATAATCTGTATATTCGGTTAGACACATGTTTATATGATAATAGATGATTGATTCATAGGTAGAGATACTAATTCATCTTAAGAGAAAACATCATATTTTATCTTAGTGTGTTATATATGAGGTTTATGATATTGATTTTTTGTAACTGGAGGCACGTTCACAACTATTTACATATGAATGTTTTAGCTTTTCATTCAATCATAAATAGAAATAATGTCATGCCACATCTCAAAGAATTCAATTCCTTATAATATTAATAATGTTATAATAGGAAACATATATAATCATCTTCAATGATATCCTCCAGTTATTTACATATAACCATGCCACCAATGTTTTTTCCTTCTATCTTATTATATAACAAACATTAAACACATTTCACCCATTTAATTTTTGGGCCTTAAAATCTACTTAAAGTATCATTATGAGAACGATAATGTTTGATCATGTTTGGTAAATTCTAAAAAGATAATTAATTACATAAAATATTTATTTAGGTTTATAATTGAAATTAATATAAAATTAATTTAAAATATTTAAAATATAACAAATTTATTATTAAATTTAATTATGGGAGGATATAATTCTGTGAAATGTAAATATAAATATACACAAATTTAGTTCAATCAATTCTAAAATAAATCCTTTTCACTCTAATTGAGTAATTTATCTTTAACATTGATCAAAATTATTTAGGTTAATCCAATAATATAATACTAGTCAAAACCTGGGATTTACCTATAGATTATTGATAATAAACTTAGTGACATTCTTTTTTATGGGAATTTTTATTTTTATATTTAAATTCATTTAGCGCAAGAAATGAGAGGGTTGATTAGTAAAATGAAATTAAAAATTTTAAAATTTAAAACTCCTAGAAGCTAATATAATATGGGTTAGGAATAAAGGGTATGGTCATAAGACTAGACAGTCTGGTTTCTTCATATATTTATCAGTTTGTCTCAATTTTACTATTTTATTAACTCATAATCATTCATTAATCATCTTATTTTACTTTGATTTTGGAATATAGTACACCATGGATATCCCCTTTATGGTCTTATGAAAATAACAACCACAATCATGAAGATTTCATCATCTAGACACCCAACTCCATCATATATTATTAATCACTCAATTCCTCCAATATCATCATACATTATTGTAGGTAAATTAAGGGAGTGATAAATGGTTTGGTAGAAAAAGAAATGATGGAATTTTATAACAAAATAGAGAATTTAGAAGATCAAAATAAATCTCTAATTACTAAATAATTAAGAAAAATAAAATATGTAAGCCTTTTAAGTTATTCCTCAACCTATATTTTTAAGTTTCAATGAAACATCCATAATTACCAACCCTTTTGTTCCAACTTTAGAAAAACATGGATAGAATCTATGTAGTGTGGATGTAGATTAATCATCATCCATGTGGATTTTATTATATATAATTTTCATACCAAACGATCCCATATGTCTCATCATCTTGGGAAGTATCTTGTTTCACATTAGAAATGATCTTATTGATTTTTTTTAGAAAATCATATGTATAATTTTATATTTTAATGCATGTATTGAAAGTAGAAATGTTTTGTGATTAATTATGAGGGTTCAACTAGAAAAGCATCAAGTTAGTTTAACAGATTCATATGTCATTGGAGGCTGATAAATACTACATTGAATATTGAAAATATATTTGAATATGATATTAATTTTTTTAGAATTAATGAGGTAACATCACAACCATTAGGGTCTTAAGTTAGATACATATAGATATTATTGTAGGTTAACATACAATGCACCACAAATTTCCCACATCAAAAGAAACAAGAGATCATATTGCTCATTATGTTGAGGTGAGTATTTATTATGTATAAACTTTTCGCAAGTATTTTAGTTACGTGTAATGTTTGTTGATTATTTATGATAAATTTTTGATTATTAAGAGTCTCTCAGGGTATTAGAATATATTGGTAGTACTTTAGATGGTGTGTAACACCCCGACCCCAGAAGCCCAATGTCGGTGCCTTACATTATTACATTGGAATTATTACAAAGAATCAAATACTAAAGGACTGGTCCATTTAGAATTTTTGGAAACAAGAAAACATATATGGAATGAATTTTTCATTGTTAATGTTAAATAAAACATAATACATAACAAAAGATAATAAACCTCATCCATGAAAAAATATTCATATATCTCTGCTTCGTAACTTGGGGAAAGGAAAAACAATAATGGTGAGGTGAAATGCTCAGTAAGGTTTAAGTATAACTGAATTAGTAATCAGTGAATGATCATAATCAATAAGGTAAGGTAAAATAAAATAATAACACATTCCATTTAATGAATAAATTGACAATTAAATTCATCCTTATATTTTTTCATAGTAAAAATCTTATGTATAATAATAACTGAAATGAAGGAAATTATTAATTATTGGACACCATGATTCCTATATTCATGGAACATTTACCATCAAGAAATTTAAAATTATTGTTTAAAACATACTGGTTACAAACATATTCATTTTTCCAACCTTAAATCTACTTTGAATACCGCTCACAATTAAGTTTAAAACATACTGGTTGCAAACACGGAGGGTTTGACTAACTAAAGTTGTCCCATGATACTGCTCATACATTGAGGGACTTGAAGTAACTGTTCCCAAACCTATGTATTGAATATTCAGATCATTTTTAATATATTTAATAATTTATTTAAATTCATGAACTGTGCTTTTTATCAAATATCTTTTTCATGTAAAGGAAACATATTTATCAATGTTTCCCCTGATAAATAAATAATATGAAAAGTAAAAAATCGTATGTAAAAATGGTATAAAGATTAAAAAATAATACAATACACCATAAAATAATTTTTATATCACAAGTAATTATAATTTTCAATTAAAAATGAAAATATTTAAGTCATTGTTTTAAAAAAATGTTAACAATCACAAAAGAAAGTGATGTTGCAAGATAACTTTTACGAGTTGGAAATTTTCCTGTTAAAACCCCATGGATGATATTATAAAAAAGAAAACCCATAAATATCATGAATTCAAAATTATTAAGTATATAATATATCCAAAGGTTCATAATATACACCACAAAAACGAATTAACAGGTTAATATGACATTTATCTCATAAATCAAAAAAGTGAGATGAAAATACCTTACCATGCACTATCTTTTGGTTGAACGCTCTTCAACCTCCTTTATAATATATTTTATAATTATATTAAATTAAAATAGATACATATTAAAATCTATTATATTATATATTGTTCTTTTATAACATATTATAACTTGTTCATTAATAATGTTTTTTCATTTTCATCATTTCGTGTGTTAATTGCCTTGTTTTTCAAGTATATATTGACTTGTTATTTTTGTTACAAATTATTAGATCATGGTTTAATCACATAAAAAATTTAAATAATGATTTCAATATTATATATATTCATTATTAATTTCTTTATAGTAGTCTATAATTCATATAGAAATTAAAATTAAATACACCGTTCATGGAGACGGTAGACCATATGTACGCAGGAACATTATTTCCATTTTCTTGTCATATTGAATGAATGAAAATTAATTGATATATATGTATATTATAATTATATTATAATATTAATATCATATTTATTAAATATATTAATAAAAATAACCCTTAATACCCTCCATGTATTTCGTGAATGAATCACATCACATTTAGGAGGCGATAGTCCACACGTCCAAAACTGATGTTATCGAATTCCCACAAAATTGAATGTGTGAATTAATTTGATATAAAAAAAATTATAGAAGAATAAATACATTATATATATAATATATAACATATATAAACTATAATTCCGTTATTTTACCAAACCCTGAATGGCAGAAATGAAACAAAAAATGACATCAGTTCGCGAGGTAGTAGTTCGTCGTACACACGAATGATGACTGTATATCCCATTTGATGGAAGTTTGTGAAAATTTTGATAATTACCATAATAAAATATATTTATATTTATATTTATTATACATATATTATTATGTAATAAATATATAATAATAATTTAAGTGACAGAGAAAGAAATAAAACAAAAGAGCTTGTTGAAGAACATTACCTCTTCTCCGGGTAACTCCTTTTAGTTTATACCAAAATTATTCAGTGGTCTTGTTTTCTACATAACTGAGGTATATAAGATGAGTTTTGGGTTATTAGGAACATATTTGGGTATTTTTTGGATGAGTAAAATGGCTTGATATGTGTGATGAATTGTGATGGGTTATAGAGGAGGGGGAGTGTCATTCTTGTAAATATAATAAGTTAAACAATATTAGGAGGCATACCTTACCTCATGTTCCTAAAAAATTAAGAAATCATGTATTTATGTAATATTATGTTCGATAATAACCTCCATCAAAAAATAATTAACTGTATTTTTATAATTTCGTTCCTTAAAATGTAAGTTTCCTAACTTTTATCATTTTGGTTTTTATTAAAGTAACTAGTTTTCAATATTAAGAAATTTAATTATTATGTTTAAATTGATTTGATATTTATTATAAACTATATACCCATTGATTTATAAATAATATATCTAACTTATAAAATAAAAATATCTTGTGTTTTGGAAATTAATTCAAAAACAAGAGCATGTAACGTTCAAAAACACTACTTTTAACACGAACCATGCTAACCATGTTTTAACAAATTATGGGTCAATATGCTCATTATAAAAGATCAATATGTCCATAAATATACCATATTTTATACTTATTAACCTTTAAAAACTAATTTTTTGGAAAAATTATTTTAGTTAATTTGAAATAATTTAATAAAATATCATTCATTATAAAATAACATTAATGTCAATTTGGACATTATTTTGTTAATTTAAATTTAAAAATATGAATAAAATTTTGAAATTAAAATATATTAACATCAAATTTAGGTAAAATTAATTTTAATCTACAAAAAAATAGTCATAATAATTTATTCAATTTTCTTCACTTTTAATATTTTTATTATAATTTGTTTTATTTAATTAATAACTAAATAATCACTATGTTGGCATTTATTAAGAATTTTAAGTAACTAATTCATCATCAAAAAATAATTATAAATAATAATGATAACATTATATCATTTATATTTCAAATTAAATGTATAATAGGAAATATGATGTTTTCCTCAAACCTTAGGCTTTATCATTGTTAAAGGCAGGGAAAGTTATTTTTTTATTTTTTCTTACATAAATTATTATATAGCTCACATTCATGTAATATTATCCCAATAATGCATAACATTAGTAAAAGGATAGTATTTATAATAAATATTGGAAGAAAATGGTTTTTGGACAAGTTTATATGTTATTTTTTCCTTATGATTAAGTTTTAACCACTAAGTAAACTAATTTCTACCTCAAACATGGTAATTAATTGTAACTTTGTTCAATAAAATTTTGGGTCAAAAACTATGCTTATATTATTAGACTATGAAAATAATACTTATTACAATTATTCATACATATTTTTTTACATTCAATTCACATAAGTTTAAAAATTAATTTTAAGGCTAGTCCAATAGAGGTGGGATAAAGTAGATTTTTAAAATGAAAATCTTCAAAAGTTCATTATTTTGTTATATATAAATTAAATAAAAAATGATTTCAATGATCTAAATTAGATTAATATATGAATAATTTATCCATTATAACTTTAAAACTAATAAAAAATATATTTTAACTTTAATAATTATTTAAACAAAAAGGAATTTTTTAACTAAAATGCAATATTTTTGAATCTTCATCAAAAATGAATGTTTTAAGAAAAATAACAAAAAAGACATTAATTTTTTTTTCAATCCCTCATTCAAAAATTAATATTATTTTTTCAAATAAAATTTATAAAATTTATAAATAGTTGATTTCAAAAAGGTTCTCCATTAAAATGTGGAAAAACTACCTTTAGAAAAATATAGTTTTTATACATAAAAAATAGGTTTGTTCTTATTTTATGACTTTAAATTATATAAAATGAATTTAAAAACATTAAATTTAATAATATATATATTTATAATTTATTTAATCTTACTCATAAGAATTAATTTATCAGTTATGAGGTAAAAATTAATTTAATAATATTAATAGAAAAATGTAGTTTTGTGTGTAATGCGAGAAAACTCATTATTGTGTGTAGATTTAACATAAAATGGTGTTGCATATAAAAAAATATAGCCAAAAAATTAAATTTATTCTAAAAATAAAATATTATAACGTCTTGGGGTGTTACATTCTCCACAATTTAATTAAATTGTGTCCTCACAATTTAAACATGATCTTGGTAATTGAGGGATTGACCTATGAAAATACAGATATTGAAAAACCAACATCATAAATAGGGTTAATAAAAAATCTTCTCATTAAGGGTGAAAAGTAAATTACAAGGCCACTGAAAAAATAGTATTTTAAGTATGATAACATTAGATTAAAAGATTAATATGGAAGTTAATTTTAACTATCTCATTCTGAAAGAGAGTGAAATAGAACATGTTCAGTTGAAGGTGGATAACCACAAATACTTAAACCACATTTAGGAAAAAAGGAATTTATATCATGAAAAATGATGATAATAGGACAACATTTTTCTTGAAGAATTGTTTCATAGATTTAGGGAATTCTTTCACTCTTTTATAATATTATTAAATATATATTTCTATTTAATAAACAAAATCAAAACCTTTGGTAGTTGTTTGAACAATTTATACATAATTTATTAACACATGTTGCATTATATGGTGAGTAATAAAATAATCCCTAAAACCATTTCCAAATTAAAACATAATGATTTTCATACATGGTTAACCTAATGATCCTTCCATGTATTATGACCCAAATAATTAAAATATTATCCAAGGTATTTAGTAGTATCGAATTTACTCAATTCATATCAACCATATATTTATCCAAACATTATTGTCCTGACATTAGGAACATGTTAAGGGATATATTTCTATCAACCATGTGATTTAAAAAAATTAACTTTTTACTGAATCAATTTTCTTCGTACCATAAAATATACTCTTTGGAATCCTTAATTTAAATTATTACAGTATAAACCCTATATATTTTTAAATTATCATTACCATTTCCTTACTTGTAAAATACTCGAAACAATAATTATTGAATCAAAATATGAGCACATTAAACCCTCGTCTACATCTATGGTAATAGAATAGTCTTGACCATGATCTATTAGCCAATTTTGGGGTATATTCCCTTGACAATGAAGATATTTATTTTTATAGTGTCCCATATTATTGAAGATTAATCATTTTACATTGAAAACATTTTTATTATCCTTTCAATCATAAGCATGGTGTCCTTTCTCTCCAAACTTGTAACAAACTTCCAAACTTTTAAGCATGTATCAGGGTGATTATATACATGATTTTTACATGTGGGAAATACTTCTATCGCTTCTTTACTTTATCCTATTTTTTCCTAGTTGTCCTCTTGTTCTAATTATTCCCTCTAAATCCATAATACATCGAATTTTTTTTCCTATCTAGTTATTACATGATATTATGTCCTCATATGATGATAATGATTGGGAGAATAGTTCCATTCGAAAGATTAAATTAAGATTATAAAATAAATGATCGTTATTACTCTTCAGATCATGTGAATCGTTGAGGTTTATATTCCTTATCCTAGGAAACATTTCTAAATGATGACATTTACTTGATTATATATTATCATGTACAATCCCAAATCTAGTAAAATATATAACATAAATTGAAAAGTTTATGTATAAATACTTTTTTAATCATAAATATGGTTTTTTTGGGATGTTATGATATACTTATCCTCAATGTATATAATTTTAATATTTTACCAAATATATTTCTTCCAAAATCATGTTTCCATGGTTTATACTAAACTTCCTTGGATTCCAACTGCAATTCCACAACCCTAGAATCATAGACCAATCCATCACTTTATTACATTGTCTTGATCTTTAGGAATCAAATACTAAAGGAATTATCAGTTTAGAAATTTTAGAAACCAAAAAATATACATGGAACCAATTTTATATTGGTAATGAAAAATAAAAAATAATGCACAACAAATTCTAAAAAACTGCATCCTTGAAATCTCATTCAAACATCACTTCTTCATAACCTTGGAAATGAAAACAAAATAAGGGTGATCTCAAATACTCAGTAAGGGTTAAGTATATCAAAATTAATAATAAATAAAATATCATAATCTATATGGGAAGGTAAAAGAAACTGAAACAATATTTAATTTATTCAATAAACTAAGAATGAAATGCATCCATAAATTTTCTTCATATTGAAAATCTATTGGATAATTATAACTGAAATAAAGTCAATGCTTAATTATTAGATGCCATGTTTTCGGGGTACATTGAAATTTTTTCATCAGGACCTATAAAAATATAATATAAAAAATAGTAGTCAAAAACTAAAATTTTGGAAAAAATTGACTACAATGTCAAGACATTTCATGACATAGTATAAAATTTTCATGTTACAAATGTGAAGGGTTTTTCATACTAAATCTATCCAATGAGACTACTTATTCCTTAAGGGGACAGAATTAAAAAGTACTAAACAAGTGACATTTATGTAAAAATCATTCCTAATGTATCAAATAATTTATTCAAATTTAAGAAAAATGTTCATTATCAAATATCATTGTTGAGTAACAGATGTAGATTTTTCAATGTTTCCCCAAAAATTTAAATATGATTTAAATTTAAATTTACATGTAAAAATGGTGTAATATTTAGTAAATAATAATATAAATAATATAATAATATATATATCTCAAAAGATTACAATTTACAATAAAAATTTTTAATAATAAAGTTACTCATTTAAGAGAAAAGTAATAATAATAAAAGAATGTGAGGTTGAAAGATAACTTTTTCCAATTGGAAATTTTCATATTAAAACCCTTTATATGATATTCTTCAAAGTAAAAAACAAAAATAAAACTAATATAAAAGGATTAATGATATTATATATCAAAATATGTAGTATATTAACCACACAAAATAATTAAGTGTTGAATATGAAATTTATCTCAGAAATGTAAAAAGCGAGAAGAAAATATCATACCTTACACTCCCTTTTGATTGAATGCTAGTTAACCTCATATATAACAGTTTTAAAAAATTTATTAAATTATAATATAACCATGTTACTATATATTATATCATATATAGTCTTTTTATAACTTATTATAACCCATTAATTAATAAATTATAATTATTTTTATCATTTTGGGTGTTAATTACCTTTTTTGAGAATGTCTTGGCTTGTTATTATTGTTTATTTTAAATATATCATGATTTCATAACCTTAAAATTTTATATCATGATTTAAATATCATATATATTCAGTATATATGTATTTATAATAATCTTTAATGCTTGGAGATAGGAAAATAAAATACACTGTTTATTGAGAAGGTAGATCAAACGTACGCATGGACACTATTTCCATTTTCAAGTCTTGTTTGAAGAATAAATTAAATTATATTTTTTTTATAATGAAATATTCATACTAATATCATATTTATCACATATTTTAATTAAACCCATACTTGATACATTCCTTGTAATGCGTGAACAAATCACATAGTATTCAGGAGGAGGTAGTCCGCCTGTCCAAAAACGATGTTATCGAATACCCCTAACATAGAAATAATGATGGTATCTGTTATATAAAAAATTATATAAGCATAACATCCTTATAAATATCATATTTATCATATATAAACTATAAATCCATAAATATCTCCCGCCTTGAAGGGAACCAATGGGAGAACAAATTACATCGGTTCATGAGGAGGTAGTTCTCCGTACACATGAACGATGATTGTGTACCTCATTTGATGGACATGTGTGAAAGTTTTGTTGAAACCCTTAAGATAAAATATATCTTTATTTTTATTGTACAGAGGCTATTATATAATAAATATTTAAGAATAATTGATGTGATGGAGAAAGACATAAAAAAAGATCTTGATGAAGAACGTTATCACTACTTCTGCTAACTCATTTTGGTTTTTACCAAAAGTATTAATTGGTTTTATTAAATCCCAATTTTAGAATTATAGTATGATGGTAGGGATTTGTGGAGCTTATTTGGTCAGGTTTTGGATGATCCAAATTTCTTGATATGTGTTATTAAGTTAGATGGGTGAGTACCTTTTAATACTAGAGGGGGAGTGGTATTCTTGTAAATATAAAATGTAAACACTATTGAGAGTTATCCCTTAATTCATGAAACACCATAGGTAAATAAAGAATATGAAATTTTTATATTTATTCATATTTTTGAATAAAATGTTAATATTAATTCAAAGGGAACTCTATGCTCGATGGCTTACCCAATACGCAACAACGAGTTTTTGGAAATCATACGTTGCACTCTAATAATTAAATAATATTATTTTAAATGGTAGTTAACGCCTAACTGTTGTCATGGCGGGAATGAACAGAACTAACTACAAAATGATTATATTTGTTTGTCAAATATTTTTACTTTTATCCAATAAATTTGAGAGGCTTAAAATGCGAATGAATCCAATTTTAAGCGTAAATATTCTAATATTCTTTAAAAGGTCGATTAACCGCCTTTTGATGGAGAACCCTTTTTAAATCCACTTTTTGACAATTTCATATGTTATATTGGGCCAAATAAAATCCTGCTTTAGAATCAGGACATCAAAATTTACTTTGTATATGTTTTTGTAATTATTTTCCATAAAGTTCATTTTTAATGAATAAGTGAAAAATGTTGTATTTTAATTCAAAACCTATTTTTAATATAATTTATTTATATGATTAGATCATCATTTGAATTGGTTTTAAAGTTAAATTAGAATATATTTTTTCCATTTAATCCATTAGTGGTCATTAGAATTGGACTTAAACTAGTGTCAATCTTTTAATAGATATTGTTTCTTAAAAACACGCTACTTATTTTGACAGCGGGAATTAATTATTAAATTAATTAATTCAACTTATATGTTTTTAATTTTTTAAAATATATATCATTTTTGAATTCAGAATATCAAATATATCCTAGGGTGAATTATTTGTATTTTTCTGAAAAACATCAATTTTTGATGAATAGTGAGACCATTATGTGGTAGTTAAAAAACTGTTTTTTTCAGTTAAATGAAACATTACCTATTCCATGATTTTATTTTTAAAAATCCGACATACATGGTTGTCATTAAGATGTAAAATATGGTTTAATGGGATTAAAATAATTTTTTTTCTGAATAGTAACTTTTATGTTTTATTAATTGAGATTAAAGGTAATTAGTGTAATTTAAGGTAAAGAAAATGTTATAATAATATGAAATGACCATGAAACATGTCCTACCCTTATTAGATGAGTCATGGAAGACCCATACAATCCATGGGTCGACTTGGGGACCCCATGGAGCCACTTGGGTAAGAAAATGACAATAATAACTTTTTATTTACTGTTAAAATAAAAATGTCACAAATATATATTGTTTTACCAAAACAATCTTTACATGGGATTATACAGGTCATAGTTTTGACTATAAATATCCATAGGAAAGATAAAAATATTTCCTACATCATAGTATTTTTTTATAATTTTTAGACATTGAAAAAATTAATTTATTTATGACACCATAATGATGCAGCGATTACCTCATTAATGAACGATTTAAATAAAATGAAACGATAATGTAAACTCTAAGACATACACATGTCAAAAAACTATTGGATGTGTTTATTTAGAACCCCTTATCACCTTATCCTAGAAATATTTAATTTTGGGACCTTTAATATTTGATAAACATTTTTTAATAACGTATCTTTTCATGACATTCTAAGAGTGCCCCTCCTCCCTCTTATAAAAGGCCCCCACCTCTACCCCCTTACCCACACCTCTCAAGCCTTTGTATCGACCAAAATATGATAATTTTATCTCTTTACATCCCTCTCCTCATCCTAGAAGCCTTCCATTAGGCAGAAAGGTCTTCATGAAATCCTTTTGGTTCAAACCAAGGGGAGTTACCCGATTTAAAGGTAAAGTCTTCCCTAATGTTCTTTTGTTTTATTTTGCTTCTCCAACCCCCTAAACTCTTTTTCTTATTATATTTTGTAACAAAACCAATATCTTAAACATAATAGGATGTTTTTATGAGAATTATTCGAGCTACACTTACACACACCTCCGTCTAATGGTCAAAGAACATACTGTTTCCGTGGATAGAAAATTACTGCCTCTCGAAACGATGATTGTTCTATCTTCTCCTACCACCTCTCATGGTGGCCATTATGATGGAACAATATTTATTTATTATATATATTATATTTATTTCTTCTCTATTCTTCTGTATTTTATATTTAATACATACCTTTATTCTTTGCATGTTGTGCAAATGCGATAATTTCATTTGATTAAGTGTGGACTACCGCCCCCTCAAGTGATGTGGCTCGTTCATGCAATACATGGAATGTATAAAGAATGAAATTGATAAACATATGTGACATATATAAAATATATATTATACAGGAATTATAATATATCTATATATATCTCATCTAGTTTTAATTCCCTTAATGTGCCAAAGAAATGAAAGTAGCATTCATGCGTACGTACGACCTTCTGTCTCCATGAACGGTGCATTTCATTTCTTTTTATGTCCAAATGTAATGGAATAGTATAATATGAATATATATGATATTTAAATCACTAATAATATTCTGGATATGATTTACTTATAACTACATCGAAAATGCTTTTCCAACAAGTTCAATTTTTACTCTTGTACCGAACATCGACAAAAACGTCTGATATGAACTCACATTATTTACCAATTATTATAACATTATAATATGTTATATGAACTGAATAATAATATTTAAAGGATGTACTTAAGAAATTATAAATTCACCAATGTTTATTATTCAGGAATATAAAGAAACGAACAAGCAAAGTCAGACTTGAGGTAAGGGATCCTACCTCTCTCTTTCTTTTTAAGTACTCTCTTTTATGTAATTCTTTTAAGCTCATCTTTCTCATGTTTGGGGAAGTTCTTTTATATTCCTAAATCTGTAATATTATTTTCATATTATGAGATACCCTATATGATCTCATAAAACCATTTTTGGAAGTTTTAAGTGGCGTCGTTAGGCTGCCGAGTTTTCGCAAGGGATTTTTCATCTCACTTTTATTCCCATGAGATTTATGATACATTTTCCACCATTTCCTTTGAGTGGTGTTTGTACTGACCATTATTCTACTATTTGTGTAATATAATTTCATTTATGGGTATTTACATCAATTTTTTATAGTCCTTCTTTCATTGGGTGTACGTTTCGAATGTTACCCAAATCGGTAAGGTAACCGTTCACCCTAATATTTTTTAAAAGACTTCTTTTTAATGGGTCTTTTTATTTACAGAATGTTATGTTGGGATATGTTCATATATATCCTTATTGATGTAAATTTTATGTCCAAGTGATGAAATAACATTTTCTCTCTCATCAAATCCATTTTTGAATTTTAAAGTGACGCTGTTAGGCTATTGAATTTTGGCAAGGGAACTTCTTAACTCAATTACAATTATTTGGGTTAAACTTGTACTCTTTGAATTTGTCATTATATGAGTATATGGGAATGAATCTGATTTTTTACACTTAATATCCACTTATATTGGGTGTATTTATTTTTCACACATAATTATGTAATTAATTTATACTTAATCTAAGGATACCATCTTTGAATGGGACTTCATCTCAATCTCCTTTCATTGAGGCATATTTTATTCTAATACAAGACACTCATTTATACACTGTATAAAACATTTTTGACTTTTTATTTCATTTAAAGGGAATCTTTTTCTATGAAGCATTTTACTAAATGACAAAAGGGAATGTTTATTTTTAATGTGTGTGGTGACAACGTCCTTTTTGGTCGCCGCGTGTATTATTTTGTCTTTGGCTTCTTCAATGAGCCATAATGTTTTTAAAAAAAATAAATACCATATACTCTTTTATGTATTTTGGTATTGAACATGGTTTTTATAATGGATTTTTTATGTCAATATATTTAAGTGATATATTGTGACTGAAATGTGGAAATGTTTTCTTTCCATTATATTTGTTTTATGTATTATTATTTTATAATGGTACATAGTCATTTGACGGGTGGTTATGTGATAAACCATATGACGGGTGGTGTCATCAATACCATGATGGGTGGTTACGTTATAACCACCAATGCATTGGGTATGGAAGTTGACCGTATGGCTCTTCCATTTAGTGATATATGTGGAAGTCCACCATATGGTTATTCCTTTTAATTTTCTTTATGTCCCAATTTACCTTTCTATGTTATGTGTTATTTATATAGTTTTATGGAAATATTTTGGTTATGAAGGATAAGTAGTGATATTTTATTCAGTGAAGAGTATTTACTACTTCATAAAGGTGAAAAGTATTACTTTGATACGTATTCATGGTTTACTTGTTGTTTTGAAAAACTAACAGTTTTCCTTCTTTGTGTATCCTTTACTGGGATTTTTATGCTCATCCCAAGTTTTTGAAATGTTCTCCACAGGACTTAAATATGAATAGGGTCAAGGATGGGATAAAGGAAAGACATGCTATCTAAAACATGGAAGTAGACATGTATCTTTTTAAGTGTTTTTATTTTGTGGAAACATAGTATAAGTGTCTACTTTTTAATCTTTTGATATGTAATAGTTATATCCTAATTCATCTAATGCTCTAATCCTAAAAATATCTTCTATGTGAATTATTCATTTAATTCAGGATTCTGTAATGTTTTATGGCTGGGTCCTTATAGTTGGTATCAAAGATCGGTTTAGACAACTTTAGGGATTAAGAGTTTTCGTTAGACACATGTTGAGTCCCTATATCTATTATTTCGGTTAAATCCTTATTTTATAACTTTTTTTCAGGTCAAGTAAAGTCAGTTACTAATAAAAGGAGGAGGATCTCAAATGAAATTCCTATCTCTTCCTGAGGACATGCTTGCAATAATTATTACAAAGTCATGTTCAGATGATTGTGAAACTCTTTCTAGCATACAACTCACTTGCATGCAGTTGTTTGAGATATCAAACACCTCCATTACACCTCGTTATCATCGTGGATCAAGGGTTGTATTTAGACAAATACTATTTTCACAATATTCTCATATTTTCAAGAAAGGTAAATTTTATCATGGAAATTTCAAATATTTTACCTTATCACAAGATTTTGAAGCATATTATGATTTTAAAAAAGGTGCTGAAGAAGGAGACCCTTGTGTAACCTATTTATATTTGCTTTTACAATATAGTCTCTCAGCACATACCTATGGTATTTTAAAAGGACCATTAATTGAATGTGTAAACTCAAAATCAGTCTGATTGTTTTATAGAAATCATGTTTTATCAGATTTCTTGAAATTATATGTCATACAAGAATATTTTCAAAAACTATTTTTCTATGAACACCCATATGACCCATGTTGTACAAGGTGTATTTGGATGGAGGAAGAAAATTATTTTAAAGGATCTCTAAATCATTTTTGCAATGCATAGACCATCTACCTACGTGAACATGATGACGATGAAACCAAATGGACACCATGATCAAGGTATGATGTTCTTCATTTTTGGGAATCGTTTTATTTTATCGTATAGTGGTGAAATAAGACTTCAAAAATTAAGATGTTGAGATCGTAATGAATTTGTTTGAAAAATGAGAGGTATAAGGAAACCATTGAAGTTAAAACATGTTAGGGTTATTTTTAGAGTTTTATAAAATGGACAACTCATAGGATGGGTGACAACCCGTCATATCTAGTAAGTCCGCAGGAATCAAACCGACAACTGACGGGCGACAAGGGCGCATCGCCTACCACTGGACTACGTGAAGTCTCTAGTTAGTATGACTTATTCTTTTTAGTTAGATTATTTTATGAATCAAGAATAAGTTGATTTTGGGTTATCTAGGAAAATATTGACCTATCATGGAGGATATATGATTAGGTTAATTACTTTTCAATATGAGACTTTAAGAGAAACTGATGTTATTTGGAGATAAATGTTAATTTTTACCTTGGAAGACTATGTGATTAAATCCTTAAAATATTTGGGTTTTAATCTTAGTTTGGTTAACTTTGGAGAATTTTATGGAAAAAAAATTTATCTAATGTTCTTCGTTGAACTTTCGGTTTTGTTGGAAAAATTTTGGAGATTAAGAATCGATTTTCTTTTTTATAAAGGATTATCCTTTTTTTGGATTATGTGATCATGTTCTAACAATTTTGGTTTTGGTTAATGTCTAAAGACATGGGAAATATATATTTCTCTTTTGTGGATTAGGTGATTCTCTAGAAGTTGATTATAGCTTTCTTAATGTGAACAAGTCATCCTAAATACTCATCTTTTGGAGAAAATATGAGTTTGTGTAAGAAATCAAGTAGGAGATAAGAGTCTACACGACAAGTAAGTATGTTTCCTTATGATTTTGTTAAGCTCATAAATAAATTCCTCAATGAAAATTAACTTAAAAACAAAAATTTTGTCTGTTAACTTTTCCTACTAGGGAATCAAATACTGTTTAACCCATCACCAGTTTGTGATTTTATGGAGGTTAACTTTCTCCTAAACATGTTGTCAATCACTCTCCATCAGAACACGACCCTTTGTTTTCTATTCTATGTCCATTTTTCCCTACATGGAATCCTTGTATGGGTTAACTTAGGTTCCCTTTGTACTTCCCTTTCTTTCTTTTATAGTGACAGTTTAATTGACTCATTTTCCAATGTGGGGATTTCAATGAAGTTTCGAAGCCCAATTTTAAAATTACGAGGATGCAATTCCCAAAAGGGGGGAAGGATGTAACACACTAGGTAAATAAAGAATATGACATTTTCATATTTATCCATATTTTTGAATAAAATGTTAATATTAATTTAAAGGGAACACTATGCTTGGTGGCGTACCCAATACACAACAACGAGTTTCTTGGAAATCATGCGTTGCACTCTAATAATAAAATAATTTTATTTTAAATGTTAGTTAATGGCTAGCTGTTATAATGGAGAGAATGAACTGAACTAACTAAAAAATGATTATATATGTTTGTCAAATATTTTTACTTTTATCCAATAAATGTTAGAGGCTTAAAATGTGAATGAATCCAATGTTAAGTGTAAATATTCTAAAATTCTTTAAAAGGTCGATTAACCATCTTTTGATGGAGAAGCCTTTTTAAATCCACTTTTTGGAAATTTCATAATTTATATTGGACCAAATAAAATCCTTCTTTAGAATCGGGACATCAAAATTTACTTTTTGTATGTTTTTGTTATTTTTTTCGATAAACTTCATTTTTAATGAATAAGTGAAAAATGTTGTATTTTAATTCAAAACCTATTTTTAATATAATTGATTTATATGATTAGATCATCTTTTGAATTGGTTTTAAAGTGAAATTGTAATATATTTTTACCATTTAATCTAATGGTGGTCATTTGAATTAATTTCACATTGGAATTAGACTTAAACTAGTGTCAATCTTTTAATACATATTTTTTTCTTAAAAACACGCTACTTGTTTTGACAACGAGAATTAACTATTAAATTAAGTAATGAAACTTATATGTTTTTAATTTGGTAAAATAGACATCATTTTTCAATTCTGAATATCAAATATATCTTAGGGTGAATTTTGGGTATTTTTCTGAAAAACATCAAATTTTGATGAATAGTGAAACCACTAAGTGGTAGTTTAAAAACTATTTTTTCGTTTAAATGAAACTTTAACACTTCTGTGACTTGATTTTCAAAAATACAACATAAATGGTTGTCATTAAGATGTAAAATGTGTTTCAATGGGATTAAAATAATTTTTTTGGTGAATAGTAACTTTTAAATTTTATTAATCATGATTTAAGGTAATTAATGTAATTTAAGGTAAAGATAATGTTATAATAATATGAAATGACCTTGAAACATGTCCTACCCTTATTGTAGGAGTCTTGGCTGACCAATACAATCCATAGGTCAACTTGGGGACCCCATGGATCCACTTGGGTAAATAAATGTCACTAATAACGTTTTATTTAAAGTTAAAATAAACATTTCACAAACATTTATTGTTTTACTAAAACAATTTTTAAATGTGGTTATAAAGGTCATATTTTTTACTATAAATATTAATTGTAAATATAAAAATATTTCCTATATCATATTATTTTTTTATAATTTTTATATATTAAATAAATTAATTTATTTATGACACCATAATGATGCAGTGTTTTCCTCATTAATGAACGATTTAAATAAAATGAAAAGATAATGTAAAATATAATACATACACTTGTCAAAAACCAATTTCATGGGTGTATTTAGAACCCTTATAATATTATCCTAGAAATATATAATTTTGGGACCTTTAATATCCGAAAATAATTTTATAATAATGTAACTTTTCATGACATTCCAAGAGTGCCCCTACTCCCTCTTAAAAAAGGCCCCCACCTCTACCCCCTTACCCACACCTCTCAAGCATTTGGATCGACCAAACTCTGATCAGTTTATCTCTCCACATCCCTCTCTTCATTCTAGAATCCTTATTTTATGCAGAAAGCTTTTCAAGAAACCCATTTTCATCAAACCAAGGGGAGTTTCCCGATTTAAAGGTAAAGTCTTCCCAAATGTTCTTTTGTTTTATTTTGCTTCTCTGACCCCCTAAACTCTTTTTATTCCTTTATTTTGTAACAAAACCAGTATATTAAGTATACTAGGATGTTTTTATGAGAATTATTCGAGCTATACTTACACACACCTCCGTATAATGGTTAAAGAGCATACTATCTCCGTGGATGGAGAATTACTATCTCTCGAAACGATTATTGTTCTATATTCTCCTACCACCTCTCATGGTGGCCATTATGATGGAACTATATTTATTTATGATATATCTTATATTTATTACCTCTCTATGCTTCTTTATTTTATATTTAATACATACCTTTAGGCTTTTCATGTTGTGCAAATGCGATAATTTCATTTGAGGAAGTGTGGACTACCGCCCCCTCAAGTGATATGACTCATTCATGCAATACAAGGAATTTATAAAGAATGAAATTGATAAACTTATGTGACCTATATAACATATACATTATACTGTAATTATGATATATATATATATATATATCTCTCTCTCTCATCTAGTTTTAATCCCATTAATGTGCCAAAGAAATGAAAGTAGCGTTCATGCGTACGTACGACCTACCGTCTCCATGAACGGTGCATTTCATTTATTTTCATCTCCAAATGTTAAGGAAAATTCTAAAATGAATATTTATGATATTTAAATCACTAATACTATTCTGGATATTATGTACTTATAACTACATGGAAAAGTCTTTTCCAACAAGTTCAATTTTTACTCTTGTACCAAACATCGACAAAAACGTCTGATATGAACTCAAATTATTAACCAATTATTATAACATTATAATATGTGATATGAACTGAATAATAATATTTAAAGGATGTAATTATGAATTTATAAATTTACCCATGTTTATTATTCAGGAATATAAATAAGTGAACAAGACAAGTCGGACCTGAGGTAAGGGATCCTACCTCTATCTTTCTTTTTAAGTACTCTCTTTTATGTCTTTTCTTTTAAGCTCATCTTTCTCTTGTTTGGAGATGTTCTTTTATATTCCTCATTCTTTACTTTTATGTTCATGTTATTAGAGTCCCTATTTGATATCATAAATCCATTTTTGGAAGTTTTAATTTGTGTCGTTAGGCTGCCGTGTTTTTGCAAGAGATTTTTCATCACACTTTTATTCCCGTGAAATTTATGCTACATTTCCCACCATTTCCATTGAGTGGTTTATGTACTACCCATTATTCTACTATTTTTGTAATATACATTCATTTATGGGTATTTAAATCAATTTTTTATAGTCCTTCTTTCATGGGGTGTACGTTTCGAAAGTTACCCAAATCGGTAACGAAACCTTTCACCCTCCTCTTTTTAAAAGACTTCTTTTCGATGGGTATTTTGTTTTACATATTGTTATGTTGGGATATTTTCTTCTATATCTTTTTTGATGTAAATTTTATGTCCAAGTGATTAAATACCATTTTCTCTCTCATCAAATCAATTTTTGAATTTTAAAGTGACGTCGTTAGGCTATCAGATTTTTGCAAGGGAACTTCTTAACACAATTTCAATTATTTGGGTTAAACTTGTACTCCTTGAATATGTCATTATATGAATATGTGTGAATGAATCTGATTGTTTTACACTTAATATATTCTTATATTGGGTGTATTTATTTTTCACACATAATTATGTAATTGATTTATCCTAAATCTAAGGATACCATCTTTGAATGGGACTTCGTCTCAATCTCCTTTCCTTGAGGCATGTTTTGTTCTAATACAAGACTTTCTTTTATACGTTGTATAAAACACCTTTGAATTTTCATTTCATTCATAGATAATCTTTTTCTATGAAGCGTTTTACTAAACGAAGAAAAGGAACGTTTATTTTTAATGTGTGCGGTGACAACGACCTTTTCCACCGTCGTGAGAATTATCTGGTCTTTGGCTTCCTCAACAAGACGTAATATTTTTAAAAAATAAATACCATTTAATCTTTTATGTATTTTGGTATTAAAAATGGTTTCTATAATGGATTTGTTATGTCTATATATTTAAGTGATATATTGTGAACGAAATGTGGAAATGTTTTCTTTCCATTATATTTGTTTTATGTATTATGATTTGATAATGGTACATAGACATTTGATGGGTTGTTATGTGATAAACCATATGATGAGTGGTGCCGTGAATACCAGAATGAGTGGTTACATTATAACCTCCAATGAATTTGGTATGGAAGTCGTCCATATGGCTATTCCATTTAGTGATATATGTGGAAGTCAATCGTATGGTTATTCCATTTAAGTAGGTTTATGTACCAAGTTACCTTTATATGTTATGTGTTCCTTATATGGGTTTATGGTAATATTTTGGTTACAAAGGATAAGTAGTGATATTTTTATTCAGTGAAGAGTATTTACTAATTCATCAAGGTGAAAAGTATTACTTTGATAATGTATTCATGGTTTACTTGTTGTTTTGAAAAACTAACAGTTTTCCTTCTTTGTGTATCCTTTACTGGGATTTTTATGCTCATCCCGAGTTTTTGAAATGTTCTCCACAGGTCATAAAGATGAATGGGTTCAAGGATGGGATCAAGCGAAGACATGCTATCTAAAACATGGAACTAGACATGTTTATTTTTAAGAGTTTTTATTTTTTTGGAAACTTAGTTGAAGTGTCTATTTTGTAATCTTTTGAGATGTAATAGTTATGTCCTAATTAATCTAAAGCCCTAAACCTGAAAGGATCCTCTATGTGAATTATTCATTTAATCCATGATTATGTAATGTTTTAAGGATGGGTTCTTATAATTCATGTGGCTAAAAATTTAAAAATATTGGATTAAAGTGAAATTATTGTCGATAAAAATATCTACCAAAAAATATGGGATTTTTTATAAACTTTTTCCTTAGCTTTTATGTTTACCCACTTTTACCATTTTGGTATTTATTAAAGTTACTAGATTTCTATCCAAATAATTTAACCATTATGACCAAATTAAATTCCAATTTATTATAAAATATATAACTAATTAATTATAAATTTGATATATAATTTCTGAAATAAAAAACCCATCTGTGCTGGAAATTAATTTTTGAAACAAACGCATGTAATGTGAAAAAATACTACTTTATCCTAAATCATGCTAAAAATGTTTTTAATATTCTGGTTTTCATATCTTCAGTATAAAATATAAACTTTTCCACAAATATAAAATATATTATATTTATTAATATTTAAAAATAAATTGGTTGAATATAGAATTTTTATTGAATTTAAAATCATTAACTAAATATCATTTATTATAAAATAATATCAATGTTAGTTTTGACATTATTTACTTAATTTAATGTTTAAAATATCAAGGCAGTTATGGAATATAAATATATTAACATAAAATCTATTTGACACGAAATATTCATCTAAAAAATAATTAAACATGATAATTCATTCAATATAATTCCCTTTTATTAGTTTTAGTGTAATTTAGTTTGATTAATAATTACCTAAATATTTATTATGTTGGGGTTTCTTAAGAATTTTATGTAACTACTTCATATAAAAAAATAATTATTAATTGTATTGATAAATATAACTCATTTATATTTCTAAAGTACATGTATAATAAAAAATGTGATGTTTTTTCGGTATCTAAAGGCTCTATAAATGTTAATGGTAAGGAACGTTCCTTTTTTATCTTCATCCTCACATAACATATTATATAGGTCACTATCTGGGAATAGTATCCCAATAGATCTTTAAATTATAACTAATAGGGGTTATGGTTGAAATATAGGCATCCAATGGCTTATGTTCAATTATATAGGTCATATATCCCCTTAATATTTTTGTTTAACCACTATGTAAACTAATTTTTACCTTAATCACTATAATTATTCTTAATTACTTTAACTAATATCTTCAGTCAAAAACTATGTTGATATTATTACACTATAAATATTAAACTTAATACAACTATTTATATCCATTTTTTCAAATTCAATTCACTTAAGTTGAAAAATTAAATTTAATGCTAACCCCATAGATGTGGCGAGAAAGTGGGTTTTAAAAGAGAAAATCTTAAAATTTTCATTGGGTTTTTATATCAACATTCAATATAAAAATGATTCCAATGAAATAAATTGAATTAATAAATGTATAATTGAACTATTTTTATTTTTAAACCAATTTAAAATATAATTTCACATTAATAATTATTTAAATGAAATGATATTTTTGATCTAAAATGAGGTATTTTTCATTATTCATAAAAATAAAACTTCTCAGAAAAATACCAAAAATTACCCTAAGATAATTTTCAATTTTTTAATTCAAAAATCAATTTTACTTTATCAAATAATATTTTTAATAGTTCAAAAAATTTAATTCAAAATACGTTATACATTAAATTTTGGAAGAACTACATTTAGAAAAATACTGGTTCTAATGCATAAAATTTGGTTTTCTCTAACCTTCTGACTATAAATTATATTATTGGAATGTAAAACACTATATTGAATAATATATATATATATATATATTCATAAGTTATCTTATCCTATTCATAACTGATAATTTAAAATAGAGCAAATAACTATTAAATTAGTAATACTAATGGTAAAACTTCTTCATGCGTGTAATACAAGAAAACTCAGTGTTGTGTGTAGTGTAAAATATATATGTTGTTTTATATAATTAAAGATATAAAAAAATAAAATTATTCTAAAATGATAATAGTTTCAACTCTTGTGTTGTTATAGGGTGTTTGAGGATGGAATTACATTTGAAAGGATCTTATCAAAATATTATAGAAAATTATTTCATTTATAGTAGGGAACTCATAATTATTTCATCATCCAATAAAATTGTTCATGAATCTTTAATTTAAAATATAAACATACATTTATATTTTTTATAATTACCTAGGAATGCATAGTCAGAACAAATCTATTAAAATTATTATATTCTTCAATTTTGTTTCAGTATTAACTATTTCAATAAAAATAAATTATATTCCAATATTTTGTTTAATTAATTTTTTAATTAATATTTAATTTTAATATAAAATTATATGGATTTTTCTCAATCACTCCCCCTTGGTTTAAATTCTCTCCTTGTAAATTTCCATTAATTCATGAAAAATGATTACCAAGACAAGTTAAAACAAAAAATTCAATAAATATGGAACCAAATAATTCAATATTCACAAATTCTAACCATATATATTCTATGAATTATAATCCCTACAATACTTACTTTCAATCATATTGTTATCCTTTTAATTCTAATTATTCAATTATTGGATGACATCATATGATAATATTTCACTCATCACTAAAGGGATATTTGATATTGAGTTTTTCTCGTTCAATGAGTAAATGAATTCAAAAATATGATTTACAATATCATAGGTTCTATATTTCTAGAATCACATTTACCACTCATGAGGAATTATAAAATTTTGTTTTTAGGTTTACGTGTTAGTTTTTTTAATGTCAAAAACACTATGAAGGATTGAGTAATTTTATCTCTATAGTACAATGTATGATATCATTCAATAAGTGGGTCATAGTGAAATTATCTTACTCATATGTTTCCAAATATATCACCACCAACATGTTTACCCCTTATTCATTAATAAATCACATGTTATCACAATGAATATCAATTTTAAATACATCCAAAAAATCCTATGTTCAATATTTTTTATTATTATTCCTTTTTTATATACACAAATGTTTTTGATATATTTGTTTTATCTAATAGTGTAAGACGGTAATAAGTAATTAAATGTAAATATATTATTTGGATAAATTTTCCCATAACCATTGAATGATTCCCCAATACTTTCCTTATATACAAGAAAAATTCTCCAAATAGATTACATGAAATTAGCCTTCTCCTCTAAACTTAACTGAAAATATATTTCTAAAATCTCTAAGATATTTGCAGGAAGATATTTTTTTTATTGTAATATAGCTTCCCTCATAGGTATTCCATGATCTAGAGGGCTTAAATACGGTGAAATTTTATAGTGTTCATCTAATGGATTTTATATGGGCATTATAATAAATAATGGGTACAATTACAATTACTAAACTTCAATATTTTAGTCTTGAACAAGAATTAACTAATTTTATAGTTTCATTAATATCATAATATTCTCAACAGGTGTGATAAAAGGTTGAATATGTCAAATAATGTTTATAATGCCTCTCTGGAATGTTATAAAAATAATAGGCAGTTAGTTCATGGAATAGATATTCATATCTAGTTTACTCAACCCAATTATAATCCATAAAAAGAAAAAAAATTCACTTAAAAAATCATTTAAATATAATATTTAAAAATAATTTAGTTGTAAACAAATAATAATTTATTAACACTAGGGAAAATATCTCATAATTTTAAATTTCTTTTCTATTTACATTCAAAAAATTAAAAAAATTACAAAAAACGTATACATGTCTAAAATGTATTAGTATCACACCCATATACTTGTTAATCAATACCCCATTTATTCTAAAGAATGATTCAAATAATATTAATTCATAAATTAAACAAATATAAAAGACTATTACAACTTAAAATTATTCCTGTTGGTTTGAGTTAAGCAACCCCTAGTTCTTATAAAACCCATAAGAAAAACAAAAACCAATATTGTAATTTTATTTCAATAAATTAATAAATAAAATCAAAATAGATGAAATTAAATAATCCATAGTCATCCAAAAAGTTGTGATAAGTATTTACATCCTAAATAAATCCATTTTTAGTACGTAATACCCAATCTGAATGTAGGTTAGTCTTATATAGATGGAACCTACACTTTTTCTCTTTCAAGTGTGCATACGACCATGTTAACTTCTCAACATAACTTCTTTAACTTTATTATTCTACCTGAGGTCCTCTTTATGAAGGAGAAATGTGTTCACGCCCCCGCTTAATGGTATTCTTATAAGATAATGGAGGTCTAAACATGTCTGGGTCCTTAACTTCTTCATAAGGATCATTGGTGTCTATTAATTTTCTGTTATCAATTAGAGGGAATGTATCCTCTTATTTATATCAATCGGGTAGATATCCGTGTATGTGAATATTTTTTCGATACAAAAATTCTATATTAAAAGGTAGCCAAATTGGTTCCTCCCTTCATAAAAATATAACTCTTTTCCCAATTATTTTTCCTTATTTGAGGGCCTATAATTATAGAAACCTAGCCCAACAAGGTCGGTCTGGATGGTTGAAGGCTGAGCTATAACTACCCCAATCTCACCTCCAAATGCTAGGGACTAGGGAAAACTTTTAAAAGGTATATCTGAAATAGGAGGCCTTTTTCTAACCCAAACTTATCTATATAGTAGTGTAAGGGAATAAAAATTAAATACAAAAATATCTACAGTAAAAATGTGCATGTAATATCCTCTAGGGAATACAAAAGATTATGATAGTTTAATCAAAAATTAAAATGGAAAAAATGAATTCCAACCTATAAATGATTTACCAATATAATAATAACTAGAAAATTAATGGTGAGACAAACTGTATCCATATATATGCATTCCCCACCACCATTTGTGGTCTATGCACCTGTGTATCCTTATACTTCTTTAAAATCATTGAAGATGTGTATGTCGTCTACATTAAACATGACATGTGTGGAATAATACCATGAAGGGATGAGTATATAAATACCCATTAGGGTTCCCCAATATATAATATGGGGGGAATAGAAGACATAATAGAAGTTGTTATGTCAACCTAGAGAAATGGTTAAATGAAACACAATAATAAATATTTATATATTATCTTATAAGAAACCCAAATGAGGGAGAATTTAGACATCTATCTCATATACAATCCCATGATTACGATTATTCCAATAAATCCAATGTTCCATCATCAATGCCTAGTATATTGGGTGTTATTCTAAAGAAGCGACAATGTAAAACAACTGCACCTCAACACAATGTGACACGGTTGAGGGGGAACAAACTCTATGTAGAGGACCAATTCCCTTGTATGAAAGGAGGGTTCCATTTAATATATATATGAATCATTAAATTATATAAAAATAGGATTCCACTCAGTAGGTAGAGTACCATAACCTGGTACAATATGAGGGTTCCACTCAGTAGGTTGTGGAACCATTCATTGAAATAGTGGGTAGGTGCCACTCAGTTGGTAGAGGACCCATTACCATGTACAACAGAAGGGATTAACTAAGTAGGAAGAGGGTCAAGACCCTAATACAACAGGAGGGTTCCCCTCATCAGGTAGATAACCCATTCTTCAATACAACATGAGGATTCCACTAAACTAATACAAGGACTATGGGGGCCCATAACCTAGTATGAGATGGGGTTTCCAAACCCTTTCTCTATTTGATGATCATTCCTAATCACTAACATTGTCAAGCATCACGTAAATAAGATTCATGATGGGAAAATCTCGCATCATATATCAAAATTCCTAATGAAGGAAACCACTATGTTCTATGTAAAATTTCACCTATGATAGGATACTCACAGTCCAAAATCTAAGTTGAGAGGAAGGAGATATGCGAGTTAGTAGTTTCATTAAAAAGGAAGTACATGAAGTTTAAGGGACCTCAAAGATGTGTGGTCCCAATCTGATTCCAGTCTCTGTTCATATCTAAACATGTCTTAGCGGTTATGTCACCTTACATGACATGTGAGAGTCCCACCTAGCATATCTAATCTCTATAGGTACTTCCTATATACTTGGATATATACCTAGTCATGCTTGTGTACCAACACACACCCATCTACTCCAAGAGTAAACAACATATTCTCCCACATGGGTTCCTTGGTGTTTTCATCTAGCACATGTCTTTTCTATCTAGATAGGGTCCCATTGCATGTGACCGATCCATATCATGTGTGATCCTTTCCTTTCTCCCAAAACCCTATCCACCATAGATAATTGACTACATGTCATGTTTTCATCCCATTACATGTCGCGAGGTAGGGATTTTCATAGAAACAAATATCTACCATGTGACTTTTATATCTATATCTCTCACTATAAATCACACCTATTGATCACTCAAAATCAAATGTAGTCCCCTCTGTACACTGATTTCATCCCTGTAGTGTCTGGAAATCAGATTTCATTAATTTGAATAAAGCATTCGCGCACCTTCTAGGCCTCTCATCCCTACCTCCCAACCCTATATCCTAGATCCAATGTATTCATCTCCCACGTCATGTGATACATCCCTATCCATCCTCAAAATATACACTATGTTCATTGCACTCAAATCTACCTTGAATCTAAGGATTTGATCATGCTCGAACTCACCTGAAAAGTATAATTACAACCTCAGAGGAATATATTGAAGAACGAAAATAATGATGGTGGAAAAGAACCTTAACCATTGTGATATACATCATTATTAATTATTAGGATTTCCAAGAGGGAAATATAGGGTAAGAAACATGTCATAAAAAGAATAAATAAAATAAAGAATTTAATTTTACATCAGAGATCAAGTGAAGGGCATTCAATTTCCAAAAATGGAAAATAAAATAAAATTTATTATCATAAATATAATAACATGTTAATAAACCAAAATTTACAAGTCATAACTCAATATTGGATCATTTGTTGGTGAAAAACACATTTTCTAGTGATGGGGAAAATCTAATTCATTTTTTTCAGTCATTCTAACTCAATATATCCACTACTCTTTATCTGATATTGATTCATCAATGATGAATAGTGGAAACTACTCATAATGATCCCAGTGTTATGTGGTTAAACCTAGAGATTATCCATTGAATGGTGCTTATAGAGGGAATTAGGTTTTTGCACACTAAATGGATTGAATAAATAATTTAATTCATTCATTCATTTAATGTGCTCACCAATGTATACCTCATCTGAATGTCTGGTTTCATCCAACTTCATGTCACGCCTAGGGTAATCTTCGCATTCATTATTCTACAATGATATTATATTTTCAATCAAAGACTTTATTTAGGATATATTCCATAAATAATGAAAAACAATGTATGGGTGATATAAATATTTTTATTTTTCTTATAAATTTATTTATGAGCTCATTGGGCCTCATAATCACACATTATCTCAGTGATTAGATTTGAAAATATTTTTTCATATATTTTAATGTCTTAAAAGGAAAAAATAGGGTCTCTATATTATTCCCTCCTTCAATACTTTCATCCTTGAATATAAATTTTAAGAAAAAATAGGGGGATATTGAGCATGAATGTGGTTCTCTTTCTCTTAGGAGCTATCTTGCATGCTTAGATGTTTCCACATCACCAAAAACAAGGGAATGGTCCATTAAAGAAGGATCACCTCTTTATGATCCTCAATTTAAACTAGGTACTCCATGATGGTGGAGTCCTTTTTGATGTCCAGTACTCCCCAATCAATAACTTGTGTGGGGTCATGAATATATCTCCTCTTCCTTAACACATGGAAGACATCAGGAAATCATTCCAAATTTGGGGGTAATTCTAGGAATTAAGTGACCTCACAAAACCAATACATGATCTGAAGCATCTCGATGAACCATAAGGAATGCTTTCTTCCCTGGATGAATCTCTTAAATCCAATCATGGGGATACTCTGTAAAATTTGGTCTCTCTGATCAAATTATTAGGTTCTGTAACATCAGTTAGAATACGATTTATATCAGGTCTGGGCTATCCCCATGCTCTTACTATTCATATAGTCATTCCCTGTCATCACATACACCATATTTTTCCTAACAAGAGATGCCGCATGGATCCCATTCCTACATAAGTGTGACCTATATGGAATCTCATACAAGGCCTAGAAAAGTGGAATTCCAATATTATAGTGATAGTATTAATTATAATAAAACACTATGAAAGGTATGTGATCCTCCTATCTCTAGTAAATGTATCACATGCAATACCTCAAAATATCCTCCAACACCATGTTATTTTGATAATTCATTCCATCTATGTGGTTGTTAAATATTTTACTCATTACCAATGGGATCCTGAGTATATTTTATAGGAATATCCACAACTATGATGTAAACGACGCAACATGATTATAGACAATCTTTAAGGTCACCCCATGAAGGTGGAAGATATCCAACACATAAAAGTACCCCAAAACCCCCATATAACTCTACTACCTAATGGAATGAATGTTTAAAAAAAATTTAATTTGGTAAACTATCACCCAGATGGCATCATGGTCACACACTATCCATGGAATCCAGGTAAAAAATATATATATATATGTCACCCCAGTTCCAATCCATGATCTCAATAGGTTATAAAAAAACTATCAAAATCTGTTGCTCAGCCTTCATCTGTTGGCATGTGAGACACCAAGAGATGAACTCAAAAATACTCCACCTCATTCCATAAAACCATAACATATGTTTAATTTCATTGTACTTATTATCTACAATGGGATTTATAAACAATGGTCAATTTTGATACTGTCTCATATACCCCTCTTGCAACATGATCAAAACCATCATCCATATTTAGAAATGAATGACATGATTCCCTGCTTTATAGAATCCATAGAGTGGATCTTGTGAGGATATATAGTCATATAAGACATCACAAAAAATGTCTTCTAATTAGTCCATACTCACATGAGGGAGGAGCTTATATTTTTACACCATCGACTAATGAAAAGTTTCACCCTACTCCTCCATAGGCATTATCTGTAAGGAAGGAAACTGATCAGAATCATCCTCCTCTAGGTGAGACCAGGACATCTGGAAAAGGTAATATACCACCAAATTTACCTCATAATGAGTATAAACTATGTCAACGTCATTGCCCTGTAGGAAATCCAACTAGTGCCTCTGAATCAGGTTCAAATCTTTCTACATTAATATATACCTAAGACTATGATGGTCTGAGTAAATACCTAAGGGCTCTCCAAACATATTTTTTTTATTGAAATCCGTAGAACAAAGACTACCACTACCAAATAAAGGTTATGATTCATGTATTTCCATGATGGGATCTCAATTTCCTAAAATATTGTGAGATCACCGCTGGACTCTAGATTAACATACATTTGATCCTGGCTCCATAGGCATTTTAATACACTACATACTCCACACCCTCAACCATTAATATCAAAACAATATATCTCATCATCCTCATCATCAACTCCTCAAAGGCTCTCTATCACTACTAAGTCTAGGTCAACAATTTCCCTTTCCTTATCATGGTGGTCAATGTGGATATAATCTTCGATAATTCTACCAAAAACAACTTGCAGTACCCCCACCAAGATAATAAAAAATTCACCTTTTACACACACTTCAGTAGCTTCCAAGTAATCACTGGTTCAATCTTCATTGGGTCTATAGCTAATACATTCTTAGAAATTAAATTCCCTATAAAGTGAAACTCATAGATCCAGATCTAAAACATCAAGATAATAAAATATAGTCACTGATCTGAAATTATGTTTGGGACCATTATCAAGTAATTTTTGTGCTCTCCCTCTGATGAAGAGTGGATTAGTATGTTATCAATGAAAAAAAAATTGATCCATGTATAGTTGGAATATTTTTTTCATCAAATATATAAACATAGTGTCGAATTGTTCACAACGAAAGAAATCATTGTGAACTCATAGTGTCTATAGCGACATTTTAATTTTATCTTCGAAATATTAGCCTCTTCAATCCTTAATTGGTGGTATCCATACCAGATATCATTCTTAGAGAACCAGATCTTTCCCCGAAATTGAACAAATGAGTTGTCAATCCTGGGAAATGGGGAATTTTTCTTTATCACAGGTTGGCATTGGTGATGATAATCAACAAAAATCCATAAACTCTCATCCACATTTTTCATTAACAAATCTAGAGCTCCATAGAGGAACCCATTGGGTCTGATAAAACCATTATCTTGAAGGTTTATAAATACATTCTCAACTATAGGATACTTATAGGGGGCATATGATATTCCATATAAGATATCTGACTCATCGCACAGTGAAATCTGATGAAAAAAATCATATATTTACTTAGAGGTAGTCCTAGAATATCCTTTGGGAAGACTTCCATATAATACTTCATGACTTGAGGAACTATAATTCCTCAGGAGATCAATGTTCCAAGGTAATAACTCTCCAACTCATGTGTGTTGGGCGTAAGCTTGATGCTCGAAATCATACTCACTCCCCCCTGAGATATCTCTTTCCCATAATGGGGGGTATCATCCATTTTTATGATGGCATCTGAATCATATATAGTTATATTAAATATGGGATTAGACTATGGAAAACATGTCCACACCCAGTATGAAATTTTATGGTATGATCATGATGACCAAGAGTTCTGATGAGAAACTCTCTCTACCAAGAGATAGCATGCACTACCATCAGATAAAACATAATAAAGAATCATTCCCTGTAGGAAACTCACGGCCATGTCACTGGGATAAATTATCAAATGGGAGCTATATATCTCACACCAGGAGTAATTAAATTATGTAATGACTTGAACATATGGTTTCTACTACTAACGAAAGAGTTTAATAAACGAAGATCATACATCTAATCATCATGTGAGTTGGTAGGTCATAACCCTCCACAGTGTGTACCTGCTTGTGGCCCCGACCATCAAATCTACAAGACTAACATAGGTTTCATTATTATGGTGGTGGATGTATCTTATAGTGTCTTCCCCCACCATAAGATCCTCATCCTAGATCCCCAACTACTCATCTTCTAGAACTTCCCCCTTGGGGGTTTCCCTAGCCATGCCTAGGACATCCATGATCAAGGAGCTACCTCTTCCAGGGAAGTCCATGCACTATCTTCTTATCCAATTCCTCATGTTAGGTCAGAAAATCATTTTACATGTGACCTTTCTTGTCACATGCATAGTATAACCCCTCTTTCGGATTCCCTTGTCCCCTACGCGGTCCCTGAGCCATATGACCATATGCATGATTGTAGTCCTGAGAAGATCTCCTATGCTGAGACTCACCCAACCCATGCCTATTAGCTACTACATACATCTACGCCCCATGATGGCCAATATCTAATCCAAATACATGGTTTCCTTCAAAAATAAATCTCTCCATCACCAAATCCCACTCTAGAACTAAATAATATTTAGAAATTCATAGGGCTACCACACATGCATGGATGTCTCTGAAGAGACCATACTCAAGATTTTTGGCTCGAAAGAAACTATCATGAATCATGTTGAGGGAGTTCACATAGGGTCAATAAACCTCATAGGAAACTCAGAAATTTTTTTCCCTCACTTTTTCATCTCTAAAAACAATTGTATATAATTTGAGGGTAAGAACAAGAGGTATTATTCTTCAAGAAATAAATGCTAGAATTTGGACCATGAGGGTGATAAATCATCATATATATGTGTGACTATACACTAATATTTCTCAACTAATCCATGGAAAAGACTAACTTCCAATGAAACCATCTGATCAGTTCAGGTCTGTACATGTCTAAAAACATGGATCACTAACTCAATCCTATTATCCATTGCCTGGGGATCTAGACCACCATGGAACCCCTTATCCCTCAAGCATAAGAACTCCTGATGTACAACGATCCTACACACATCCTCATTTTTCTAAACTGGTGTAATCTACTAATATATAGGTGGGGGTGTTTCAACCTTCCCACCTTAGGAAAATATAATGATATATAGAGCCTTAAATAATGGCTCATTACTCATTATATCATCATCACGATCTCAAACTGGTAACCTAGCTGACTATCTTTATAGAGGCATCACGAAAGTAATCAAGATGTACCACAGTGAGATGGGAATTTATATATGGTGATATAACTCAAGAAGGATTTTCATGTTAATAAATTATATATTATTCATGTACCAATTTTATATGAAACCAATGTATCATTATGAAGAGTAGACAAGAAGGTAGTCATAGTCCTATTGAAAGGATATGTTGGCCACTACTCTAACACTGGGTTCCCTATCCTAAAATCCATACTCAATACAAATTGACTCTATTTCCATGAATTCCAAATGAAACCTCATAATGGAAAGATACTCCAAACACCATACCAAGTTTGAACCACCTTTGATACAAATATATCACGACCCGACCTAGTGAAGCCCATATGGATGGTGAAAATTCAAGCCACAACTACCTTAATCCCACCTCTATAATCTAAGGGCTGGAAAAAAGTTCTTAATGGAAAAATCAAAAATTAGAGGTATTTTTCTAATATACCTGTATTCCCATACCCAACCATATGCGTATAGAAGTAAAGTGGAATAAAAATGAAGTACAATAACATCAAGAGTAAAAATCATGCATGTAATTACATCTATGGAATAAAAAAGAGTATTGAAGAATAATATGAAATGTAAAGGGGAAAATACATACCCACCAAGAAAATATTTTGAAAACTGAAAACAACTATAAAAAAATATTTGGAGAGCCTCACTCCAGATCTCCAATATCGACCATTGTATGTGGCCTATAAACCCTAGTATCAATATTCTCCTTTTAAATCACTGTTCACCTATCTTTCATCATCATAAGACACGACACATACATGAAACTCACAAGTAGGTTAAAGTATATACATACACAGTAGGATGACCTAAAAATTAAAGGGTGATAAATAAAAGACATGATAGATGTAGTCAACTCAACCCAACGTAAATCCAAAATTTAACCAAACAACAATAGATATATATATATCTGTGTGTGTGTGTGTGTGTGTGTGTGTGTGTGCGCGCTCTTAAAGGAAACCTAAGCAATATAAAAATGGGATCTCCATCTCACAGCGTAGCCCAGGATGATGATTCTCCATGTAACTCCATTGGTCCATCATAGATTTACAGAATATTATTAGTATATCTAAAGAAGTATCTTTATGAAGGACCCACACTTTTCTATTATTTCTCATAGTCGAGGGGGAACAAAATCCATGTAGTGAACCAATTTACTAGTTCAACATAAGGATTCCACTCAGTTTTTAGAGAACCCATGCCTTAATCAAATAGGAGGGTTACAATTAGTAACTGGAGTACAAATGCCTGGGTTCAATTGGTGGGTTCCAATCAGTAGGTATAGGACCCATACCTTAAAAAACTGGAGTTTTTCACTCAATAGGTAAAGGATCTGTGCCCTAGTACCATAGGAGGGTACCACTCAGTAGGTATAGGATCCATGCCATAATACAATATGAGGGTTCCACTTAGTAGTTAGAGGACCCATTCACTGATACTATAGGAGGGTTTCACTCAAACCAGTATGTTGAGTATGGGGGAACCACACCCCGGTAGGATATGAGGCTGCCAACCCTAGTCTCTCTCTCATGATTATTCTTATTCATTTCAATCATCGAGTACTGCCTAAAGAAGACTCAAACTTGGAACATCATAAATTGTATATAAAAATTCAATAAAAATTCCACCATAACATTATATATGGAAATAAACTGAGGATATGATACTCATGGACCAATATCCTATTCCAAAATGAACATATGGGAAGTGGTAGTTTCCTCAAAAAGGCAGTACATGGAATGTATGAGACCACATGATATGCGGTCCCACATTACTACCTAGAAGTGTTCTCATATGTGCATTTGTCAGTTTCCATGTCACCATATACAGAATGTACATGTCCCACACGGCATGTATCATCCACATAGGGCTATCCCATATACTTGGTCTTGTACTTGTCCATGACCATGTACCAGAACAAGCTTGTCTAATTCTAATGCACATGGTGTGTCCTACCACACGAGGTCTCAGGTGTCTATGGAGAGGACATGGGATAGATACCCAAGGAAGGTCGCATGGTGTGTAATCCATCCACATAGTGTTAAATTCACATATTTTTTCTTAAACCCATAGTTGTTGTAGCTAGGTGATTGTACAACATGAGTTTATCCCAGTACACATTGTTTTGTTTGGATTTTCACAGAAAATCATATCATTCATGTGACTTATACATCTATCTCTCCCACCACAAATAATCCTTTTTTACCACCCAAAATTAATGTTTGTTGCATCTGACCATTGATTTTAGACCTCTGGGTGCCGAAAATCAGATTTTTTTGATTCAAAAAAGCCAGCATGAGACGATTGTGCCTATTATCACAATAGCTCAGTATCAAATCAAATAACCATGGGACTCATCACCTATATCCCTTGATCAATCATGATCTCTCCTAAGATCACTAATATGTTCATCATAAAAAATGATCAATTAATTTGGGGGTTTGATCATGCTCGAACCTGCCCATAAAAGATGAATAGTGACCTTGTATGCCAATTGTTATGAAATTGAAGAATGGTGGGGGAAAATCACCATAACAAGGGTGATAAACATAATTTTCCAAGAATTCACATATAATTATTGAATAATGGGGAGTCTAGGGTGAGAAACATTTAATGAAGATAATAAATCAAATAAATAATTTAATTTGAAATAGGGGCTCATGTGAAGTTCAAGAAATCTCTAGAAAGGTGTAAGAAAAACAAATTCATGCTTAAAAATTTAATCAAGAGGGAAAATCCAAAATTGAAATGTACAACCTTTAGATTCAATAATTAATTAGTGAATATTTATTTTATAGTGATGATGAGTATTTTATGTGTTATATTCCTTTAAATCCACCTTGATCTATTCATTGGTCCTCGTTTGATCTCTATCCACCAACAAAGAATGGTGGAACCTCTTCTCAATGATCATGTCGTTATAATGATGTCCTTAATGATTCCTCATATCATGTTATAAATAGAAGGGAATTATATTTTTAAAAATTAAATGAATTATTTTAAAAAAATATAATTAAGTAATCCTTTAATTGTACCCTCCAACAGCTGCCTCATCTGAACATCTAGAGATGGCCAATTTTAGGTCATGTGGTGGGTAAAACACATTCTCTTGATTCAACTGTGATATCAAATTTTTATTTTGAAACTCTATTTAGGGTATATTTCTTAATTTATGGAAATCTATGTGTGTTATTTAAATATGTTTAATACTTTTATAAAATTAATATTGTGCTCATCGGGCCTTCGAATCATGCACCACCTTATCACCCAGCTCTGAAAATATTTATTAATATATTTTGATGAGTTACAAGGGAAAAATAGTGTCTTTAAAGTATTAATTGTATTTAACCATCAATTATATCAAAAGGGAATCAAGATTGTATCTAATTTTCAATAAATTAGAAATGAAATAATTTATTCTAATTTATTTTTTTCCACATTAATATCAGCAAACAATTTCCTCTCTATGTGTATAACTACTAGTAACTCTTTCGTGCATCCCTCATTAAGTGTTATTTCATCGAAAATCTTCACCTATTATAAAGTGTATTATTCTTCTCTAGATTTACATTTTGGTTTTCTATAAAAAAAATTTGAGTATTCAATTTCATTATTATACATGTTATCCACAAATCATGTTTATATATAATTATACTATATGGAATTTGAATTATACTATTTATTGGGTTTATCTCAGCATTGATCTTAATTTTCCATTGGTAGTACCCCCTTAAGGGGGTTACTAAAGATATAATTAGCTAGCCATCTTCATATAATATATCTTAAATCACTCCCCTTATTCTCTAGATAAAATAATTTGGGGTTATTTCTTTATTCGCCCTCAATTTAAAGGGTTTAGAGGGTATTCTTCTTTATGAAAGGTTCTGAATTCATGCACCAATTGTGTTAATATAAAAATATTAGTGATTTGTGTCGATTGTATCTTTATCTAAAATATCAAATATTTAAGATCCTTTTATTGATTATTAAATGCACCATGCTTATCCTGTTGCACATGGGAGTAGTTTCTCTATGTATATTAGTAATTTTCTTTTTAAAACATCATGGAATGATTCGTTTTGAAATAAATAAAATGAAAACAAAATAAAAACTGGAATTTGAACACACTAACTTTAGGACCAACAACATTCTTGGAACCAATTACAAATTTTTTGACTGGTTTATCATGAACTAAATAAATGGTTTATATATTACTCATAGAATTTATTATTATCAAAAATAGGGTTTATCTCCAAGGTGGATTGATACTAAAATCTATGATATTCAATTTTATTATGTTTTTTGGATTGTTTATGTTTTGAAACAATATAATTAATGAATCAAAGTTGTAGTTTTGTGTGGTTATGTGCATAGATTAAAATGTAAAATTATAGAAAGTTAAATAAACATAGGTTGGGAAGAAAAAGGATGTTCTTAGGATCAACATGTGGGATCCTTCATAAAGCTCCATGCTTATCTCAAATTCATTCATTGATTGACCTGTTATGATTTATTAATCATCTTATTCTATTTAGATTGTGGGATCTAGTACATAAAAAAGATATCCTTATCACACCAAATTCAACATCCTCTATAGTTCCAAGACATTGACAACAAATATCCTAAGTTTAAAATCACCATAATTTGAAACTACTTTTCAGGTTATTCATCACTCAAATTTTCCAATCCCATTTTACATTTAATTAATCGAATGAAAATAGGGGAAATAGTTTCATAGAAGAATAAATAATTGTGTATATGTATAGATAGGGTTGATGGTCATCATACCTAACTCTACACACCCCAATACCTCTCTCAGGACCAATTCCTCGGGCTAGTTATCTACTATTATAGATTTTAGAGATCAAAATGAAAAAAATAAAAGTAGGGGAAGAATAATCATTAACACAAAATGTAAAATTTAAAAGAACATAATAATAAAATTACTTTAGAATGAAACAATGTAAAGGATATAAACCCTTTATAGTTGGCCTTTTTATATATTAATAAGTGTCAATGATGTTTATGTAAGAATACTACCTCTTATTCTCCAACTTTTGATCAACTTGGATAGCCTTCACAGGCATTGACAAAGCATGATCATTACCCATGTGGTGTTTTGTAGTTTTCACTTTAACTCCCCCCATGATCACATTTTTTTTCTATCATATTAGATGGGTTTCCAATGGAAAACTGGTAATGAACAACCTAATTTGGTTAGAAAATCTTATATATGTCTTACACGATTCATGATTGAATGGAACAAGGAATTTGGATGTGAGAAACAATATTTTCACATCTAGAAATGCACTAGGGAGATTTATATAAGTATATAACATTGGAGGGTGATGAATATTTTTTGTAGAATGACAATGAATTATAATCTTATAGAAAATATGTTGAATTTATTGATATTACATCGTAGCCAATGGAGGATTCATTTAAAGAGATCAAGATAATGTTTCCTGTTAATAGATGTCCTTCTGGTGACTGCCCACCTCTAAAGAAATAGGGGATCATAATTCTTGTTACATTGATGTGGGTTAAAATAATGCATCATCTTTGCACACATACATTTGTGTAACCTATTGTAAATTGATGGATTAATTAGATGTTGGGTGAAATGACTTGATGCATTGATACCCCTATTGGGATCGTAATAATTTATGTGTTCTTCCCCAATTTCACCACCAATAAGCTATGGGGTGGAGACTATTAGTAGGAAGTCATAATATACATGGGTTGACTTAGCATATAACAACAACAAAAATATGTACAATATAATAAATATATTAAAAGCAACAATTTTTCCTATATAATTGTTAAAAAACTAATTTAAATAAAAAATGTATGTGTATCCCAATAGATAACTAATACAATTACACAAGGGATAAAATCATGGAAAACTTATAAATGAGATGAAATCATAGGTAAAACTGAAAATGGGTAAGCGTTCACACCTACTCTCTACAAGGAATCCTGGAATAAACTATATCAACTTCCATCCCTTCCATCTTCCACTATATTATTCAGTAAAACATATCTACTAGCTCCATGACCATCAAATACATCTTTGAACTATACATTGTCTAAAATCAACAACATTTGTGATCTAAAGATCTATATAGTGATGAGTTTAATTATACGCAATGCGATATTCCCAAAAAAATCAAAAAATGAAATTATAATTTATCTCCACTCTAGGGAACTAGTGTGTAACCAATAAGGGTAAAAGAAAACCCAATATATGAATTATGGGTAAGAAACACATGAACATATGGAATCCTCCAATAACTGTAGCATAACTCTATGAAAAATCATATCTAAAATGTTTATAAGGACACTCAGGATAGTATAAAGACTATGGTATTTCAATCCCAGCACTATAATGCCCAATATTTTACTATAGTAAACTATCATTTCATCAAAGAAATTATGGTACAACGAAAAATCTCTAATTTCATTATTGTAGTACTAAAAATTATATTATAACAAAAACTAATAAATTACATGTTTGATAAAATCTAAATTATCTCAATAAAATAATTTGGAGATAATGTAATTTATAATTAATAATTTATATTTATTTATTTATATATTGTTGAATACTAATATAATTGCACACATGAAACTCATAATAAAATAATAGTTTCTGAATTTTAGGCGCCAAATGAATGATTTTGAAATGCATAACTGTTTTTATTTAATAATTAAATTTCATATAGATTATAAATTATTTTCTCAAAAAGTAATTTAAATTTTGAATAAATGTATTTAAAATATCCCATGGTGAATTTGTTATAATTTTCGAAGTTCCTTAGATTTTGAGGTAAAAAGTACAATTCATTATGAATATATGATATGTATTACAATACGATAATGACATAAAATGATATATTAAGCAACATAAAGGATATATTAGATAAAAATATGTCTATAAATTAAAATAACATATTGTTAAGTAATAAAATAAATTTTCCAATCATATAAATAATCTTTCAAAACCCAAAGTATGTTTTATGAATAAAAATATTGTTCACATACCAAAAAAATAATATTTTAATGTATTTTGTTCATAAACATTACAAAAATACTCTTCAAGTCAATTACCCTATGAAAAACCATTATAATTACAATGGTTTTATTTTTTATTAACCTTGAGTCTCGGCCCAATAGATTAAAATAAATAAAAAATCCACCTAATTTACTATAAATAACTAGCCATCCTCCCATTCCCCATTAATGAAAATTCTTGAGCATATTTATCCTCTTATTTTCTCTCTCAACATCTTCTCTAATATTCTTATAATGTTATATGGTGTTATTATAAATTTTTAAGCTGTATCATTTCAAGTTAAGGGTTCTCAATCCTACTCTTTCCTTTGAAATTTCTATCATTTTGTTATAATATTATTTAAAAATATTTTTCATATACTTTCATGATTTTAATTCTATATTATTATGATTCATTTAATATGATTTTAACGACATATTACTTACTCCTTATCATTGTATATTTTTTCTAAACTTTTATTATGTTGATATAATAGTTACTAATCAATTATTAACCTTTAATTTGTAATATATTCTAGTTCATTTTTATTTCCATTTGAAAATTTATAATTATTCATTGTCATAAATTACACATCATATTAAAAGTGGTATATCATAATTTCCTCTCATTGTACACCCTTCATAAGTCATTATATTTCACAAACATTAGCAGGAACCTAAGTGTTCATTATAAATATAGGAAAACATACTAAAATTTTAGAAAAGTAAAGAGTGTTTGATCTCCTAGAAATGAAAACCCTATTAAGATCCCTCAAGGGTATGAAAAGTCTAACTCAGCTGAATCTAAGGGTAATAGACCTAAACATGTTTTTATTGGTTATTAACTAGATTTAACTCAGTTCACAACAAATGGGCCTAACTATAGACCTAGTTTGACACTCATAATGGGTATTCTTTGGATAATTCACAAGATCTATATGAATCATAATGAAGGATTTGAATTTATTCTTAGAAAATTGAAATAAATTTTCAATTTATATATCTAAATTATGTTTTTCACCAAATCTGGTCGTATGGGTGTGGGGGTGATTAATCTATCATTGTTTTTGTCTCCTACCATTGTAATATTTTGATCTCAATGAATATTTACAATTGATATCTATACACCATGAAACTACACTTGATTACTATCTTGTTATAATTTATTTTATAAGGTTAATTTCGATAAAATTATTAATAAACAATAATTTATTCATTTATTTTGAGTTATTCAATAATATATATTTATCAATCCACTAAATGGAGAAATACTAATATTTTTAATATCAATTATTTCTATCTGGATAAATAATGATTACATAGACTTGATTATATATCATGTTCCAAAAGGAAATTTATGATATGCATTGTTTATCCATTCCCTTTATATGATTGATGAATCAGACTTATTATGTGATGGGTGGGGCATGAAATTATAGAGACCCTCGATGCATTGGTAGGTCTCCTAAGACAAACATGTTGGGTATTTGGTATAATATATAAAAATTTATGTGTGTTGACTTGGTATGAGACCTTGATGGTATGTTTATTGTGTATATTATTATGAATTTCATCACTAAGAGACTAATTACACTTATAGATGCATTTATTTATTTTCCCATAATCTAGGGATATATTATGCTCAATGTACCACTTGTTGTTGAATTTATTTATTTATATTATATTATCAATTCCATTATTATGGATGATATATTCCATTTCTGTGTTTTTACCCATTTCCCTATGAAACTGTTAAGATTATTTCAAGTGACTTATGGATTTGTAAGGAGAAATAATTAGTTTTCATGTCTTAAATTGATGTGTCTTACGTTTTCAGTGTAATGTAATGTTCATTTATGTATCTAATTTATAAATACCACTAAAATTATTGGACTTATGAATTATGTTTGATGTATTTTGAACCATTGTTATGAAATAACCATCTTATCTCAATTACTGGAGTTATTGTGTTATGATTAGTATCAAATAGAGTTTAGTTGAATCCTTGGAAATATGATTTAGAAGAACATAGTTAGATTACAAAAACATTAAGATAATCCCTTCATATTTTCTAGAAATATTTATTGATTACATGGAATAAATTAACAATAAATTCATATGAATTATTTACTATGATTTATAATTTTGGGTCTTATTCGTGAAAAAATTAAGTTTATATTATTATTTAGATAACGAATATAATGGAATGACTGAATATCATAACAACACCCATAATCAATGTTGGGATTTCCCTATAGAGAAATTCAATGAAGTAGGTAATCAAAAGGATCATTTTATAATTGTTTTATGTTGGTTGACTTGCGTTATGATAAATAACCTTTCTCACATAGAATAACCATGTAACACCCCAAGATTTTAGAATATATGTTTCCTTAAGTAAGTATTAAATATATAGTTGTTTCACATGAAACACAAAACTAAAATAATCCAGGACGTATTAGATAATAATATTATAAAATAATAAAACCTATAGAAGATACAAACAAAGTAATTAATTATAAATTTATACAATATAAGATTAAAAACACTTAATGTTTTGAAAATGATTTATTCAACAAAAGCAAGTCCCTTTATATTGTGTATTTTTATTTGAAAGATAAATTTAAAAAAATTATACTTTGAATTTTAAAAAATTAAATACATCTTTGGATTTTGAATTTTGATTTTATCTTAGTAAATCATTTTGATATTTTTCTAATATAATGGATTTTAGTTGAATAGTAAAAACACTTATTTTTCTAACACTACCACTTTAATTAAATTATTATAATACAAGAATGAATTAATAGTTTTTTAAAAAATTGTATAAAAAATATTTATGAATTAAAAAAAATATAAAAATACATTGATGAATTTATAAAATTCATGTTTAATGTTTTGGAAACATAAGTAATATTTTACTTTAAAACCCGTTTTTATTCTACTATATTAAGAATCAGTTTTCAACACTTATATTAATTAAAACTAAAAATATTTATTTTATATTTTAGATCAAAATATTCATATTATATAATACGTTCAATTTCATTTTTATGTATAAAAATATGGTTACTAGAATTAAAGTTAATTAGATCAATAATGGTAAAATTGTTATTATTAAAGAATTATTTCATTAACATTTTTTAATTTTAATCTAATCAATTAAAATAATATATTATGAAAAATTTTATAATAAAATTTTTAAACTTTATATAAATAAATTAACATTAATTAAATATCTAATAAATACTAAATAAGATAAAGAACACATGATGGTAAACACGACATTTTACTACAAGCTAAGTTTACTATATATTAAAATGTTAAATTTACAAGTTAATTTTATCCTATATATAAATTTAATTATAATAGATGGATAATAAATATAGTTTTATAAAATCCACATTTTTTATAACTTTTACAATTATATTTTTAATAAATTACAAACTACATGTGTAAAACCTAGTAACCATGGTAAAAACCAAAATTGTAAAATGTAAAAAACAAGTGGTAAAAGGTTTGAAACAAGGGTAAAACATATTTAAATATCGATTTTTGAGGATTTAACAAATTTATATCCCAATAAAATATATTATTTATCACTTTTTTAACCATTTACCCTTGAATAGTGTCATTCTATTATTAAAAAATAATTGGTGTCCATAAAGTTCCATTTTATTCAATTATAAAATCAGATAACGTCCACCATCTCAAAGTTAAAAGTTAACTTCATAAATTTCATTGAAACCCTTTCTAATTTTACTCTATTATATTTTCATTTACTAACATAAATCCCCACTTTATAATAAGTTATTTTAGTCCCTTTATTTATAAGTATACTTTTAAGAGGATATTTAAGGTCCCAACATGAATATTACTTAATCCTTTTCCTTTTATTATTAACATATATCTTTCAAAATTATCATGAAAATAGTAATATAATGATATTAATATAATTAGTATTATTAGTTTTTATTATATTTATGGAAACCCTTTTATTTATTCCTTTCCATCCACTATGAAAAACAAAAGAATGACGATTGTGTATATATGCAGACTAACACCATCACGAAGTGACATTTTTTGTTCTCCCCAACAGCTATATTTTATGGTTATATGGATATAAATGAAGAATAAATGTTATATATATATATATATTATAAAAAATATAATTATAATTTACCTTTATTCACTATTATTATTTGTGAATTCAAAATTTTATTTGTGCATTTTGTGGATTACCACATCCATGAATTAACATTTATTATTTTCGTTTGATTTGGGTTATTTATAAAACATATTAACATAATATATAAAAAATTAAAAACATATGAATAATTTAACTATTATTATATTATTAATATATTATCTAAAAATAAAAAAATCTTCATAAAACTTCCCCATCATATTATAGCATATTCTCATATTTGTTGGTCTAACCACCTGTGTTAAAGTTTTCATAAATCTATATCATGGATGACTATGGGAACATAAATAATAATATAAATATATGTTAATAATAAAATGATTAATGTTTTATGGTTATATAATGTTAATGTTAAAACTAAAATCCTTAAATATGATAACACAGGACATTTCTTAAAAATCATTAAAATGCATATCTACAATTTCATCAATAAGGATCATAACTAACACACTATTATAATGAAATTAAAACATTATAAAGTATCATAAAACAAAAATATTAGTTTTTTAATGATATAGGTATGATTAAATTTGTGATAAGAATAAAAAATATGCCATTATTACAAAACAAGTTCAAAACTATCATGATTTCTCACACCTGATATTGAAAATGGAATCTAACAAATATAAATGTAGAGAATAATTATAAATTAACTTTATAAAATGTCAAAAATATGGATAATGTTATTAAATAGAATATTATGATATTTATGTTTTTAGACAGGTTCTTATAATGCATTATACTTAGGTGGAAAAAGGAAAGGGTTTGATATCTCAAATTTAATTTCTTGAGACATATTACATATTATACACCATTTTTTATATAGAATGGTTTATCTACTAAACCATTAATATTTCTTATCACTTTCCTATAATAATTCCTGATATTTAATGTTTCATTTGAAATCATATCGGTCCATGTGTGTTGATTAGAATGTTTCGAGTTTTGTAAGGGTTTCTTTGTCTCATTTTGAAATCCATGAGACATGTGTGATTCTACGCACCATACTTTGTTTTATGTGGTGTATTAAATACCCTAATTCATTCATGTTTAATGAATATATTTCATTTAATGATATTTTAATTTCTATTTCATATTATCCTTCTTAGATTACTTGATTCTTACAATACTATTATTGTAAGGATTTTGGTTAACATAACTCTCACTGTTATATTAAAATGATTTTTCATTAAATTATTTCTTTGAAGATCAGTTTATTCATTCATAATATTTTATTTCATGTTATTTTATCTTCCAATAAGGTGTAAAATTAACTTATAATTCAAATAATTTAATTTTTTAAAATTTTGTTCTCAAAAATCATATCATTGTTGAGAATTATTCTCATCCTATTTAATGATATTTTCCCCTACTTTTCCATGTTTTCCTTTCCCAAAAATTGTTTTTTCTATTATTAAAACATACTTTTTTTATCTCATCTCACCTTAATTATTACATTTTCCTAATTTCAAAAGGAATTTTTTCTACACTTTTTTTAATATGGGTTTTCAACCAAGGTATTTTTAATAGATTAAAAAATGAAAATATTTTTCAATTATATTTTATCTTAGACTCCACATTTTTTGGATATACCCATGTTTTTTTCCAACATCTAAATATTCATTCCTAACAACCTTTCAGTTAATTGAAATTTTTTTAAATTAAAATCACTTCAAAATTTTTTATATGGGTTTCTTTTGAAAAAAGAATCTCCTTTATTTTTTCTATGTGAACATATATTCCTTTGTCTTTTTTCATTTTTTATAAACATCCTCTATATACTTTCATGGTTTTAAAAATAAAAATTTTTCCTCATATTTTAATAAAATATTAATTGTAAAATTATTTTAAAATTACAAGTATATTTATTATTTCCAAATTGGTTTTTTTAACTCCTATAATTCTTTTTCATCTATGTATTTATGATTTGAAATATCTTATTCTTGATCTAAGAAATTATCAAAATGATACCATGAACAATATTTCATCGAATGGCTTATAAAATGTTTTATCTTCTATCTGATTAATCTATCACAACCTTATTATTTACTAATCATATATCAGGAATATGAGTAACATTCATACCAATGTCTTCCATTTGTTAGTTACCTTTTTTATATTTCATTAAATAAAGGTTTTTCACTTAGATTCCATTAATCGATCGATTGGGTAAATTAATTAATAATCCATAAAACCCTTATCTGTATGGTGTAAATTACATATACTTAATTGAATGGTATCTACCTAGTACGATATCTAGTATCATTGGATACCCAATTATATTCCATGGGTTTATTATGTTTATTTCATTAATTCAAAAAAATTTCCTTATATGATTTCTTTTAAAAGGGATATGGAAGTCATTTTCTTTCCATGGGATATTTATTAAATTATTAACTTTATATAGCACACATTTATAAGTATAATAATTTTTGGGGTCCTATATCTCCCTCTAATTAATTATATTAATTTGATATCTCATGAGATAAATAGTTTTGGATATAATGAGTTTATTTACATAGGTATTGGAATATCGAGTTTGGTCACATTTATAAGCATGGACAAATGGGAGTGTTCAAATAGGAATGTGAATGATGAGTTTTCTCATAATTTATTCCAATGATTATGTATTTTCTATATATCTATGTGTCCTTTCATGTTATTCAAAAATTCTATGACACTTTTCATTTCTATACAATGATATATTTTTTTGTTCCTACCCCTTTCTTAAGATATTAAACACTTTTATGTTAATAAATACATTATTGCATTATTTATTATCTATACTTTGTTGGGTATAAATATCATATATATCCTCATTATACTCATATTCTCAGCTTATGGTCACTTATGATAATTTATTATTATCACTTATGTTTACCTTTACTGAGCATTTGAGCTCACATATTTCTTGTGTTTTCATTCCACCAATTCCAAAAGAAAAATAATATGTAATATTTGTTTGGAGGAGTATTTTGTGTGATTAATTTTGGGGATGATTTTTTAAACATCAAATGGATTAATTAATTGATCATATAAAGGGAAAACTCTAATTTGTTAAAAAAAGGCATGAGATTTAGTAATCATTATTTTTTCCTAATTCTATAAAACTATAAACCTAAAAATATATTGGACTATATTATAATGAAATATTTTATTTTTATTCTTGTAATTGAGATAGTCAAATCCGTGTAGTTTCATAGTTTTTATCATAGAAGGGTTTAGATAACCTTATTGGTTAGGGTGTTATTTGAGTGTAATTTAAGGGTTGATAAGTTATAGTTTATCAAACATTCAAAGGTATAGATTACCCTTTATGTAATTTTAGGTAATATTAAATATTTTTGGGGTTAGGATAATATAAATTGTGTGAAAATACTTGGAATAAATATAATGGATAATTTTGAGTATAGAATAACATCACAACATTTTAATAAAGTAGTTATTGTGTTTTTATCCCTGAAATTTCATCCTTATCTACGAAAAGGCAAGTGGATGCGGCTATAGAATAGATACACCTATAGGTAATAAACTATAAAAAGGATAGTTTACTATAAAATAAATCTTCAATTCAGTGTATGATGATTCTTACTATTAATTGACACCTCGTTATACACTCTCAAGGTATATTCTTTGTTTTATCACAATATCTTTATATGCCAATATAGAAGATTATTTCCAAATTAATTTACTATATTAGGTTAAGAATTATTTTAGAAAACAACATAAATTAAACTAAGTTAAACCCATATATTCATAGGATGACTAAATAATGAAGTATTATCATTAGTTGAAATAAATGTGTCATTGGAGAAGGCATCATAATGTTGTTCTTTCATATTCATGTGATAATCAACTCAAATTCTATTGGATATTATTCAAATGATTTTTGTTTTGATAATTATTTGGGATTAGGATCGTGAAAATGAATTTTTGGAATGTATATCTCTATAAAATATGGATACTTAGCTATAAATTAAATTTCTAATAAATAGTTAAGAATATTAATATATATACATATTAAGAGGGAAAAGCTATATGACATAATCTTACCTAAGATTGAATGGTTTATATCTATTCAAAAGTATATCTCGAGTCATGAATACATTTATATACACATAAGTATTGTTAACAATAATCTAAAATTAAAAATTCAAGATTTAATTTATTATGGAGGGGAGAATGTAACACCTAGATATTTCAGAAAAAATTCCCTCAAATAAACATTTTATTGATTACTTGTTTCACAAACAACACCGAACGGAAATTATCAATAACATATTAGATATGAAAATTATAAAAATAATAAATCTTATAGTTTATAAAAATATAGTAATAAATTATAAATTCATGAAAAATATGATTAATAACACTTAATTTTTTAAAAGTTAATTTTACAATAGATTTTGTTTTTCATTATATGTCGTTTTTTTACAATTTTGTTTATAATTTTATAATTTTAATTTTAAATAATTAACATTGTTTTTAGATTAATCATAAAAATATTTTATAGGGAACAATTATTTAGATTTTTCTAAATTAATTTATTTTTATGATAATACCGAAGAAACAGTAATCTTTCTAATACCATCACATTTATGAAATTATCATAATAAAATAATTAATTAAATGTTTTTTTAAATTAAATCTATAAAATTTATATATTAAAATAAATAATTTAAAAATACTAGGTTGAATTTATAAAACTCATGTTTAACATTTTTGAATCATCAGTAATATTTTATACTAAAAAATATTTTTATTAAATTATATTGAAAATTATTTTTAGCAATTTCAGAAATTAAAACTCAAAAAATGGATTTCTTATTTTAGATCAAAATTTTCATATTATTTAATAAGTCCAATTTTATTTTTATGCATAAAAATATGATTACCCGTATTAAGGATAATTAACACAAAAATGGTAAAACTATTATTTTTTGAATAATTTTATTATTAACATTGCATAATTTTTAGATAAAAAAATAAATTAATATATTCTTAAAATTACACTAATATAATTATTAAAGATATATATAAATTCATTAAACCCTTTTCAAATGTTAATCACAACTAAATAAGATTAATAACACTTAATGAAAAAACAACATTCTCTACAAAATAGTTTTTCAATATATTATATGTTTTAATTTAAAAGTTAATTTCATCTTTTTCAGAATTTAAATTAGATTACATGGATCCTAAATTTATTTTTATAACAGAAAATATTTCTTATATTTTTTTCCTTATTCTTTTAATAAATTAAAAATTTTATTGGGAAAAACTACTTATGATGGTCAAAACAAAAAAGGTAAAATATAAAAATAATGTGAAAAAAGATTGGAACATTTTTAATAAATGTTAAAAAAATAGTGTTGGAGGCCTTCTCAATATTATCTAACCCAAAAATATCTTATTTATCAAATTTTTAACAATTTAACATTTAATAGTTTCATTCCATTTCTAAAACATAAAGGGTGTTTTTAAAAGTTATGTTTTCTTAACTTATAAAAGGGGATAATTTCCACCCTCTAAACATTACAAATACCGTAATAATTTTCTTTTAACTCATACCAAATATTAATCTGAAAAAAAAATTATTTCATGAACAAAATTCTCTAGCCAACATAAGTTAACCCAATCCCTTCATTGCCAAAGACATTTTCAAGGGGATGTTCGTGGTCTCAATAAGAGAATTAGTTAATCCTCGTCCTTTTACTCTAAATATTTATATTCCAAAACTATCCAAACAAAAGTAATATAATTAAATTATTATAATTAGTAAACTAAATCAGTATTTAATTAATTTAAAAACACTTATCTATTCTCTTATATCGACTAAAAAACAAAATAATATTGATCATGAGTATGTGTGGACTAATGCCTACACGAAGCAACGTCTTCCATTTTTATGACAACCTATATTAACTGCTAATAAGGATGGAATTTAACAATAAATGTTTCATATATAATTTAATTATGATTTTTAAGATAAAAACTATAATCCACCTCTATTCCCTCTCAATAGTTGGAAAATTAATATGCCAATAGTATGTTATCTGGTCTACTACGTCCACAAATTAATGATTTTGGCTTTTCAGAAAAATTTCAATTATTTATCCTAACCTATTTTAAAATATGATTCACTAAATTATAAACATCTAAAAATATAATTATTCTTCTATTATAATGATGTTGTGTCAAAATAAATAATTTCTTAATAATATTCACCCATCAAATTATAGAATGTTCTTATTTTGGTTGATTTAAGAACATAAATGAATGGTTCTACAAAACACTATCATGGATGATTATTTTTCAATCTTGACCCAATAAACTCTATCAATAGTAACCAAACAAGTTAAGGATAGTGACTTAAATGTACCTCCAAATTTTATAGACGATTTCAAATAGCAGCGATGGCTTAGGGTGTGTATATGGAGAGACTATACCCTCATACTAGATTAATAGAAATAGAGGAAATAACTAAAATTCATCCACTTAAATAAATGATCTGAGTGTAGAAATAGTAAATTTTAAATAGTTTCTATTAAAATTTAATGTAATAAATTTAAGAATGTCTATGCCATACATAAGACACTGATCGCCTACTAGGATAATCACATATACCTGATTACATTTAAGAAAAAAAGAAATAAAAGTACAAGGATACGCTACTAACTCTAATCATAAACACATATCCAATATACAAAGACACTATTGAGATACTCCAACCTAGTTATAGGAATCCAAAAAAGAGGATCCACCTGATCATGCAACTCTTATCCTCAAAACTATCCTTCGAACATTTCTTCTCATCCCAAAACAAATAAGGCCTACAAGTACACCGAGGTGAATATGTAGTGGGTGAGAAATAGTGTCAGTAGGATACCCTAAATGGTGAACTAATAACCTAATACCATAAGTATATTCCAATTAAATACTCTAAGACTAGCTAAGAAACAAAAAAACAAAGATAAAGACAAAAGATAACCAAATATAAAAAAGTCAACAGCCGATCCTAGGGTTGGAAATCTCAATTGATTGGAAATCCTATGAATTAGGAATCAAGATGGTTTTGGTAACAATCATGTAATTTGTAAGCTTAATGATCCTTTTTTCTGTAATCCAGATTGATTATAAGTTCTTTAGGAAACACTGGAATGTATTTGAGAAAGATACGTCACTATTGTGGGATACATTTTGATGCTCTGGAATCACCGATACTCACCTCCAATCACTAAAATAAAGGATTCCATATATTATGTAGACATCCTATAAATAAGGAACTAATCTAGATGTCATCTCACTCATTCTATGTAATCCCAATATAATATTTGAATCCAAGGTCCTGATCTATTGGAAATCACAACATTATGTCTCGAATATTTCCTAACATGAATGAACCTTAGATGATATATAAGGAAAACTATTCTATTGAGATTCATACCCAAATCTCTTAGCCTTAGATGTGTATTATCATGTTAGACATCTAGAACCATATATTTAAAGAATCATGTCCAATAATATCATCATATATGTGTATTTTTATGTTCATTAATCTCATTATATCGGTGCAATGTCATAACCACTAATCTCATTATATCTATGGTGTGTCATTCCCACTGATGTCATTATATTAGTCTCAAAATCTGGATCCAAGGAAGTACTTCTAGGTATCCCCATCAGATAACTACCAATAAAGTCTCAATATTTGTTTCCTAGAAAGTACCTCTAGGTATCTTGATAAAGTAATAGTCAATGAAAGGCTTATCAATCAGATCTCTAGAAGATTTTCTAAGAATCCTTATCATAGCATCATATCACATTAAGCCCCATGGGATGAGTTCTAGGAATCACTTTTGGAATCATAGATTCTTCAATAGTAACCAAGTGAAAGCATAAATATATAGTGAGTGTGGTCAATCTCTAAAACCCATCACTATTTCCATAGTGCCTTGGGCTCACATAATTAGTATGAGTTCTAATATGACACCTACAACCATATTTACCCAAATTTGTAATACAATACCATAGGGTATTTCATTCACCAGGGTACCCACTGAGTCCCCTAAGTTAAAAAAATGGTGATGTGTCCTAATATAGATATGTGTGATCCATATATAAACATGGGATTTCTGAATAGGATCCTATAAGTCATCACATAAGTTGAGGCATTCCTCATGCAGTCCCCAATAAGATTAAACATGTATAGGCATCCAATATGGGATCCTCTATGTCATCATGTAAGATGATTCGTACCAATTTTTTAATCAAAAAAGGTATTATGGTAAAATCATTTCTCTTAGGTTCTGTGGAATAAAATTATATAGAATCATCCCTCAAGTAATCTTCTAAATCATAACTCACCTCTCAGAGTAACACCCAAATGTCCACATCACTTTGAGGTAAATTCGAAAAAATCATTAGTCTAATAAAATGACACATGGTCTATATCAAATCAAATTCTCACTCTTGGTTTGTCGAAACACCCAACATCCCCATCTCATCAAGATGAAAACCAACCCAAATAAGGAGTGATTATACAATGGTACACCAGTCAAGGACATTGGTGAACCCAATCTAGGTAATCTGATGATTCCCACAACCCTCATCTTGGTCTCATCCCATGTCTCACTCTCAGGTGATTACTGGTTTAACTACATTAGTAAGAACATCTCTATCAAATCTCACTCACCCTAAAACACCTCTTACGATTCCTCATATCACATTGAGGGTTTCCCCATTAGTATATAGATGGGTAAATTCTCATAATATACTCTTCGTATTTCCAATTCCATCTCTAGGGTGTAAAAATAGAAAAAACACTACACAGGGAATCAAGGGGGAAATAAAAGAAATTTATACCGAAGTACACTATGTAAACCCTCAAATCATTACATGGGTGTGTACTTTAGCCAAAGATGGAATGTAAAACCTTATCGTATTTCCTGAAAATCATGTACACATACTGTAAATATTTCACATGATATGTAAATCTTGTACAGAATGTGTACCTTACAAGAGTTATGAGCCCATGTACAACACAAGTCATTTCCATGTGTTTTCTCATTTTTATGTACTACTACATGGAATGTATCCCACATGGGGTCTGGTTGTGTACCATACATAGCCAAGTGCCTCTGTATGGGATATTGTTTCATGTACTCAACAACATGGTCGAGCACCACTACTTGGATTGTACCCCCAGAAACTAGAATTTATTTATAAATGTAATCTTCCCTATATAAGAAGAGTGCAGGGTGTGTGTTCATAGAACCACACAATGTGTGATTGAGATTTACTGAATTGGAACACTTATAATTATCCCAAAACATCATTTTTTACCAGTTGAGTATAAATGAACCCCATCAGGGTCATTATCAATCATAATAAGGAATAAAAAGTCAAAATTGGTAAATATATGTGGATTTATAACATTTAAAGTAGAATACATTTGAATAGAATCATATTAATAAACACAAGTTTCTATGATCTAAAGTTGTCGCATAATGATCTGAATCCTTCCATTATCCACTATGGTGCCTCTATTCCCCCTCTCCCCATCTCTATTTTCTATCTCAATTGTGGAATGGGGGATCCAATATGGGAATAAATGGGATCTAAGGGCAGGAGAATAATGGAAAATGGGGAAAGAAAAATAAGAAAAAAGGGAAGAAAAAGAAAAAAAGAAAAAGTGTCTAGGGCCCAACCCTAGTTCCTGACATGAGTTAATACCTTGGCATGAAAAACCCATCTTTCATACTCAACAGTGGTGACATATTGTGAATTTGAAACTTAGTTTGAAAGATATATTAATGTAACATACATGAATAAATTATTACTTAATTTATTTAATATTAAATATTAATTATTCAATGAAAACCCAAACCACTCTAAATTCCATGAAACTCATTTATTAGGGTAATCATCCTATATATGAACTAATGGAGTTTTCAAAAAATATTCCAATATAATATTCTAGCATAAAATGGCCAATTTACCACTAATGACAATCTAGATGAAAAAATAAAATTCCTAATAAATTTGACAATGAGAGAAAACTGTGTCCTTTACAAGATAAATTGACTTTCCAACAACTGGTTCCATGACAGAAAAATGTATCCTAACATGGGGGGGTCAATTATGACCGATCTAGCACTCACCACTATAGGAATACCCTTATTATCACCATGTAAATCAACTCCATGATCAATGACACATCTAAAACACTAAATATCAACTGAAAATGAGGGTTAGAACCATCAAATGGCCAATGGTTCACTCCACACAATATTGATTAAATTATAACAATCCTCAATAATATAATAAATAAGATTAATTACTAATCATGGGTCACTCCAAAAAAATCAATGTTTCCATATATTTTATACTATTATTTAACCTACCCTTGACACCACATATCCTGAAATTGATTTTCCAAGTCTAGACATAGATTAATCGCATCATGAAACCTTATTTATTTCCAAAATAGTCCTCATCTTAAAGAGTTTAATTTATTTTACACAAATATTAGGGTTACCATACCTATAAGAATAAAATTCAAAATCATTGATCATTTTCATACACATAGTCACATAGATTTAAAATTCAAATAGTATCATGTGTAACCAATATGTACCATTCCTATCTCACCTAGAAATATGGGTTTACTACCTCATACCATAGAGACATCACCTGAATCAAGCTCTTATGAGCTACATGTTAATAATTACATGTTGACTTCTCTATAAAACATGCTAGTCTTGTTAATCTAGAATCTCCCTTGGAATTGCACTTCAAAATCAAGAACATGAACTATTCCTTGATTTATTCCATTAGCACCCGTTATATGGAATTCTCCCAATCACAAGAATGAACCTCCGCTATGATGGTAATGTTAATTGTAACCCACTGGTGATTAGGGTTGGACACCTGACAAGTCCTACCCATTTAAGTTTCCTTCAATACCCAATCTCCCTTTGTGGTCTATCAGAAACTGAAGTCATCATCATGCCTATATTGCAAGACATGAGCACCTACCGTGAATCAGTATCTACATGTGCACATGACTAAGTTCACTACTTAAAAAGAATCTATAAAACATGGATTACCTCTCTCGTAGTTTTTCATAGATGAAAACCAAATATTGACTCACCCGGGAATGAGTTAAAACTAAGGGCCTCTTGGTGACCCAACTATCCCCACTAATCTTGTCTCGTAACAGGGTTACTATTTGTAAGCACATATCCCAAAGGCGAACCTCTCACCAAGGTCACATCTCATGAAGCATCACCCATGAACCCATCTCAGCCATTGTATTGAATCTAACATTATCTTCAACCCTTTCTAAGGGAGTTTAAAATAACATCAACCTATAAGGTTAAAAATATATCAACATAAAAAAGGGATTATAGTAGCATCACCTACCAAGAATCAATCCATTATTCCCTAAACCTCCCCAAGAATCCTCATAATGGACTCCTCCTTGAAGTTTCATAATATAAATTTAGAAAACAATGATTAAAAGAAAATCACCGGACATCCATATACAATAATACCCCCTCGAGGTACCATTTCACTATCAAATTTTAGGTTTTAATAATCATCACACTAGAGGATCTAATTAGATAACAATAATAAAAGTCTAGTTATGTAAAATATCATAGAAATCTATATAGGAAAACTCCATATATATTGTTAAGAATATTTTTTTAACCACATCCGAAAAGGGACACACACATAAAGGTTCTATTATAAAGGTATTAGTTATATATTTTGACCTATAAGGGTTAATAATATGCACAAATCATGATCACAATGATCTATGTCATACCAAACACCTAGTTTAGTTAATATAATTTCATTCCAACATAGCAGGAAAACACCTTATGGGTAATTAATAACAACTTAAATAACTTACCCGAATTAAAAAATTCCCCAAAAGGGTTTCAATTATTTTTAATCATATTCTTTATGAACCAAATATGGTCATTATACCTCGCATGCAGAAGTATTGATGAATCTACCTCTCTATCGAACATCTCACCCTAGATCCACTAAAACATCCTTAAAAATGTAATATATATATATATAGGTCTTCCAAGTTGAATATAATACCACAAAGAAAATATATGGGGAAATACCATTTAGGTTGTTGTGGAATCTTTAAACAATTGGACTCATCGTTAGAAGTAAAATAAAAAACTATAAGGCTTGTAACATGTGAACCCTATGTGCTATATATGATGTATGAGACACCAATTGTCTCTACCGAACAATGGTAAAAATAAATCAATCTTCAATCACCAATATGAATAGGTATATAAATCTATAAAAAATCATAAAATCTATATCAAAGGTGTGTATATAAATGTGAAATCATATATAATTGTAACATTATGGATTAAAAATATAAATATCATATTCTTTGAAAAATGGACTTCTTATTGGAAAATATTTTCTCAACGCACCAGTTAGATATCCATCAATGATTCTGACCCATTCCTAATACAACTATCTACCTTATCCCGAATAGTAAAACAAAATGAAAATGAACACTTATAATACCACTTTTCATGTCTCTGCCCAATTCACACTATCAAATATAACCAAACATGTTGTAAAAAGGCCTCAACCACACCTCCACATATGCAAGAGGCTAAAAACTAGTATTGAGTTCCAATGGAATGTAAACGGGGAGACAACACTATCATTTTTGAGTAAGCGAAAGAGCATAAATAACTAAACATTATACATAGTAGTAAGTAATCAGAGTGTGGAAATAGTAAATGTAAACAAGTATACAATAAAATGTAATGTAGTATAGGCCTAAATATACATGGAATACATACAACAGAAATCCCACACTGCTCTAATTTGTAAGTCTTATAAAAGAGAGTTAGAGTGATATTACACTAAGTGGGGGTGAATCAGGGTAATCATAGATGGTGAAAATTAAAACCCTTTCTTCATTAAAGACTTGATTTCTATAAAGGATATAGACCACAAAAACTCAAGTATCCCATATTATTTGTTTAATTCAATGTTATTTATATTGGTTGATCTCTTTTGGTGTGCATTCATTAATTAAATATAGCCATCAGATTTTACATGGTCAACTACAAAGCACTAATAAAAGGAGAATACAACAAACATTATGTTGGTTCACCAAACTTACTAAGATTTGTAATTTTTGTCTTAAACTTTCTCACTCATATGCCTATTATCACTGCAATACAAGTTTAGGGACAAATTATTTTCTCTTATGGGTCACTTCCTCAAACATTCCTTTAATCACTCAATACTGGTGTAAAATATCACATTCTTCCACTTCATTATTTCACTCTCTAAAAAGGATCACACACAGTTTATGGATATATAGGTCTTTTCATAAGCAACACGAAATTCATATTCAACCAATATATATTATTGGTTAAAGTATTTCTTAGGATTCTACTTCACTCTTGTGAAATCACCTTGGTGTAGCATCCCAATTTATATAACTAGTCTAGAAAGAATTTTCTCATGGTTTTAGGACTAAAAATCACAAAATTTACATGGAAAATATTCTTTGGTTTTCAATCCTTCCATATTACATCACCTAATAGGAATGATGCCTTCATGATGTATTGAGATCTCAATATGATAATAAAATATGGGTCTATAAAAATATTCATTACCTATATTAAAATTTTATCTGGAGTAGAAAAATAATTGTGCATGTATTAATGACACATTTAATTCCTTAATTAAAATTTATTATGAACAAAACAAGTAATTATAATGAGAATAACCACTAACTATTAGGTATTTAATCATGATATTTATTACCCAAAAATATAGTAGGCATTTTTTCTCTTTATTTAATGCATCAGTAATGTGGAATAACCATTCCTTACAATGTGTAACACATTACCCAATGTAGTGTATCACATTTTCTATTGTATAGATCCATCTTGATATCTAAAACCCCAAAACTCAAACATGTTCCTTGTGGTGCCATCCATTAATTATGGTGTATCCTTTTATACCCAGAATCCTTTCCACTGACAATTTCAACCCATCCTAGGTGTAAGTAAAAACACTACCTCATATTAAAAATAATTCAATAAATTTATAATATAATATGGTGAAATTAAAATTACCATTATGTATCCCCCTTTATTTAAAAAAATTTCACATCCAATATATAATCATCCATAGCATAATTCAAGGTTGTGGAATAACCATCACATTTGGCCCTGGGTCTTATAGTGAGTTGAAAAATCCTACATCATGGATTGGAAAATTTCATATAGATTGTATGTTATAACCATTTCATCGCAATGAAAGCATAAATTAATGGCTAAAGACTCAAGATCCTCTATTTAAATCTTCTTATCCACCTTATTGTTAATAAAATAAAAGGGGTTAGTCTATGTGATTTATTTTCAATTATACATTTGAAATTAATAAGAAATAATCCATTGATGTATGAAAGCTCTCCCACTATGAAAAATAGTTTTTTCCCCTTTCCACTTTTAATTCTTTTTCCCCATCAGTTTTTGTAAAGAATCAAATAGTGCTCTACTACCCCATTTGTGGATTTTTTTAAATTGTTTAAAAGTGTATTTATTATTGGAATAATCCACATTTTGTTAATCAAAACCCTTTGAAACCATGTATTACACAATCTAATCTCCTTTCCTAATAAATTTTCAAAATTGATTCAGTGATTCATTTTACAACGTGGCAATTTAGAAGTCATCAAAATTATATATAACTACTAAGTTAGATCTATTTATAAGAAACAATAGTTTTTATATACAATCAATATGGTCTTCCATATTACTCATGAATTCCACGAAACACATAACAGCTTTATATTTATATTATCAAAAGATAACCTTTGATGTCTATCTCTTCTCACAAATCCATTAATACATAAGAAAAATACTAGGTTATGAAAAAAATGCCACAATATGAATTAATATATATCACATTATAATCATTAACCACCTAATTATGCTTAAAATTTATTTATGTTCATCACAATTCCCTCTTCTATATTGTCTCTAAAAAACAACTGAATATACCACTTCTTATTGTACAAAATTTGGGGCACCCCTTATATAGGAAAAATATTTCAAATGATTTTATTATCATGTAAAATCAAAATACCTGGAACAAGACCACTTATTAGAGAAACAAATATATGAAAATAAGATTCATTTTTTCTTGATTTTTTCTATTTCATATTAAATCCTCTTCAACATTACTGAAACCAATTGAGTTATGTCCAGATTCAAGCACATATCCTAATTCTTTGTTTTTTTAAGATAATCTAGGAACTATTTACATATATTTTTTGTATGAAAATTATATAAAATCAACAATATTAATACATTAATCCTATATTTATTTTCTTTCATCTCTATTCACTTGTTAATTTTGAGAACAAACAATCATGTTTCTTTCATGTACAGCAAACCATTATATTTTCAAGAACAACCACCACATAGATCACATCACTTTCTTAATTATGAACCCCTTTAAAAATATTTATAAAAAATAAAGAATGTGGGGATGGGGTTACATCAATGTTAATCATGTTAAAGAATACATATGGTCGAGATAAACCAACCAACCAGTATCCACCATTAATTTTATCTTTTTTGTATTTTGGGAAAATAATAAAATCATCACTTCATGTTATTTATCATCACTTTTAACCAAAAAAAATACCTCATTCAAAAGGTCATTACTTTCATGACTCAAGTTTCACACTATGGAATTATTTTTAATTGTAAGTTCCCCTTTTTCCTACTAGTGGTTTATATGGGACCACTTTTTATGACCAATTCATTTATGACCAATTGTATCATCTGGGAATAAAAATTATTTAGAGGAATCAAATTAAAAAATCTTTTCCACCATCTTAATAACTAGAGAAACCGATTATATTTTCTTCTATATTTTTATTTTTTTTCTCAAAGATGATTGTTATGAAAAAACCATATTTTTGTGCCTAATAAACCTATTATTGTGGTTAATAATAATTATCCAATGCATTGAACCTATTTTTTAACTTAATAATCATTATTACAGGATAAGAAGTCTTCATATATGTCATAGGAGTTATTTATATTTGTATGGATTATTTACCCTTCAATTCTTTTCTCTAATTGTTATATTTTTCTATATGACCATGGTTAGAAAAAATTAAACATAATACTAAATAATCATACATCATTTGGTCTATCCTAAAAGAGATATTGGTAATAATTGAGTTATTTTTACCTCTTTGGGATTATTAGATTCAAATAATTATTCCATGATGTAGAAAAATATTCAAAAAAAAATTCTTCAGTTCATCTATCATGGTTGGAACCATACATCTTTTATTGAATAATTAACATCTTCCAAATTTCATATGTATAAAAATTTAATTTTATACCCTTGTAGAGATTGTTTTTGAAGGTATATTTTCATTCTATTTTATTGTGTTTATCCTCTCTTAATGGTCTCTTATATTGTTATCTTTTTTCCACATATTTTCTCAACTCGGAGTCGGTATATCTTAAATCCCTTCTCTTTACTTTAAATTATGTTCCTAGTGAATATAAATTTCCTTTAAATTATTTTATGTGGCCATTTTTTTAGAATTTATTTGTAAATATATTTTACTATATCAATTTACATTTTAATCATTATTCCCATTTTATTCATGATGAAATTCAAGGACAATTATTCATTTTAAACCTTTTATTTTCCAAGTATTATTCTATAATCATTGAATATTAAACTTCATGCAATATAAACCACTAATATTTAGTGTCATTACAAGATTATTATTTGTAATGTAAACCATCATCAAAAACACATCTTATATTAAGTTCCAATATTCGGTCTAAATTTTAATATCATTTCTCCACATATGGATTAGAATCAGATAAAGAATTTAGTTCAAATTTTACCTTTTCTAGAAAAAAAATTCACGGATGGATTATTCTTAATTTTCTTCTTCATTCAATTTTCATAAAGTTCTTATCACTTGCATTTTCCTCTTTTCCAAACAATTATTCTAGTTTTATCCACATTTATTTGGATTGCTTTATATGATTAACCTATTTATGCATGTCTTCCTAATGATCTTCCATTAATGCCTATTTGAATGAATCATCAATTTCAAATTTTTTTGATTGGTATAAAATTTAACTCCATTTATACATAATAGAATAATTCCCAATTCAAAGTAATCTAATGAAACTCCAAGATAAAATTACATTATTTGGATGAAATCCTTTTTCAACGCATTAAAATTATTTCCATTAAATAAAGGAGCCTTACATTTGGATTTCATCTTCAAAATAGATTTATATGAAGTCATGGAAATAAGAAATACAAAAATGAACCTACCCTTATATACCTCTTGTTATGATTATTTAATAGACTTTGGGTGATATTACTTTGAGAGGAGGGGTATGAATCAGGGTATGCACTGATAATGAGAATTAAAACTCATTATTCTTTGAATTTTGACTTTAACTTAAGGATATTTACAACTCAACTATAAGTATCACTTGTAATTATATTAATTATTATATTCTATATATTGTTTGATCTATTTTGGTGTGCATTTATAAATTAGATATGTACATGATATTTAACTTGGATAACCATAATTGGATAGTGCAAGAGAATGCATCCAACATTATATTATTGAATAAAACTTACAAATATCACTATTTATTGGTTTTGTAAAAGGTCACTTCTATGAAAATTCTCGCATTCTTTCATGTTTTGAGACAACTCGCATCTTCAAAAGCAACACTCCCTCAAAACTTCATTCAGTGCATCACTTCTGAGGTAAAAGATCTACTTCTTCCTCTTATTTTTCTCACTTCTCCTAAAAAATCACACCTTGTTTATGGGTAGGATGGTCCCTTAATTAGATTTATTGAATTAATCTTTAAACTAGGTAGATTCCCTATTTAAGTCTTTATTGGTTTATTACATTACACTTTTGAAACCACCTTGCTGAAACATCTCTTCTTTCAAGAACTAGTGTAAAATAATTCCACTTTATTTATAGTCACAGTAATAAAAAACTCTTCTTGGAAATATATTCAGTGATTTTCCAATATTGAAGCTTCAATCCCCTCACTAGAGAAAAACACTTAAGATGTATAGAGATCTCAATAGGATTCTGAAATATGGATTTGTAAAAAAAATTAGTTACCTTCATGTACATTTTTACTATAACAGAAAAATAATTTTTCTTGTGTTATTTACTCATTTTATTCCATAGTTTAAATGTGTTATGAATAACACAGTTCATTTAAATGATAACACTTCATGATTTTTGGGAATTTATTCCCACTCATTCATACTCAAAATACTAGGTATTATTCTTATTCATTTAATGCATGGATACTATGGTGTATCCATACTTTTCAAATTTTAGCACATAACCCATTATGGAATAATACTTCTTCCATGTTCCATCACCCCCTTAATTTCCTTAACAGAAAAACTCTTACACGTTCCTTATGATGAAACTCTGGGAATTAATTTTTATAGCCTTATATAGATAGGTTCTTTTCTGCTGCTAATCTCAACTCATCCATAGTGTAAGGAAAAAGAATAGTGAATGGAAAAATTACATCTATAAATTTAAAATCATCCACAGTGTAATGAAAATCACCACTATGTATGCCCTTGTAGTTACAGACTCTTTAAAATGACAATAAACAACCTTCGATAGCATAATAAAAGTATGTGTCATATCTATATAATTTAAACATGGAGATTATGGTGAGTTGAAACATCTTGGAGTGTGGACATATCATTATTATAGAGATTATGCAGGGTTTCAATCCCATCTCATGGAAAATAAAAATAAATTGCAAAAGACTTGGGATTCTCAATTTAAGGATTCTAGGGCATAGGATCTCCAGACATGGAAAATCATTGTTTTATCATTAAACAATCTTGAATTCAAGTGTAACTACATGAAATAATTTTTTTTCCATCCTGTAAATTAAATCCAACATTTAAATTCATTAATAAGACTCATCTTCATCTAGAAAAAACTATGTACCATGATAATGGATGAAGAACCCAATTGTTGTAATATCATCAAATAAAAGAGGAGGAGGAAGAAGAGGAGGATTAAATCCTTGAATAAATGGATCAATTCAACCACATCGTGCAGACCATGTTATATGTGTAAAAAATTTCGCAGAGTAACAGTAATCATCATTACATCCATCCCTAGTTGATTCTTGGTTTGATTTTTTGTATCTTAATAAGTGATCTAATTATGATCACTAGTTGTGACAAGGTATTGGGGGTTTGAAACTGCATCACACTCTGCACAATCCCTCCATTGGACATTCCACAAAGTTTAGTGGTCTCTTAGGCACCCATACATGTTCCATTTTCCCACCTCTATGCACAACTCATGGGAAATATACAAGCCTAAAATTCCATATTCTTACCATGGATTTTCCTGAAAAACTTCTTTTTATGTTGTTGATTGACGCATGCATACTGTATGGCATATAAAAAAATTATTTTCTAATGCAACATAGTGGATAACCAAGTTCATCTCACTTCAGGAGTTCCATAGATGATTCAATCACTCATTCTAATTCACCTAATCTAATTATCTTTTTTGTTTTAATTTTATTTATTAAAATATCAGTTTTGGGATTTTTGGAAAATTTGGAATTAAAATAATGTAATTATGAATTTAAATCTAAATGTCTATAATAACAAAATAAAATTAGTGAATAAAGGTCTTTGTCCAAGGTTTGGATAACACGGGTTCATTCATTACTTATTTCTTTTGAAATTCAATTTGATAATTTATTTAGTGAAACATCAATAATGAATTTATTTTCCTTGATTTTTTTATTGTGTGATTTTAGCATGCCTTCAGCACACCAAACCACACCTCCTACAATAGACAAATAGGATGACACCTCAATCAAGAATGTTATTCCTAAAAGACATGGCTCCACTATATGTCATGTCATATCTTTAGAAAACCCTAGATTCACCTTATAATGGGTTTTCCTGAGTGGAGGGATGAAAAAAGAATGAATCAATGAAAATAAACGGATTTATAAATAGTATCATAATGGATGACAACTGCACCCATTCAATACTCATGCATCTGCTAAAAATAGATTTAAAACATTTTTTAATTAAAAGGAAATAATAAATAATAACATGAAACCTCCCCTAGGGACAATCCTTTGGTTAGACACTTTCCATTACAAATTGAACAGAGATCAGAATGGAAATTTCTAAAAGAGATAATGAGATTAATATTAGAAGAGAATGAGAGATGGAAGAATAAAATGGAATAACTTTTATAAAACTATGAATGCATTACAACGGAAAAATAAAACAAAAATAAAATGAAAAATAAAAGATAAATCATAAATAGAGCTTGGCCTCCTCTTCTTGGTGCCCTGGAAGGAATGGGGTGGATTAGAATGATTTGGTAAGGAGGGGATCTCATCATTTTATAGGCCAGAATATTTACAAGAAATTTCTGTTCATTTTTGGCCCATTAAATGGATGGTTCATGCATTCTATACTTCATAAAAGTTTTCATACCTATCTTTTTCTTTCACCCTCAAAAGTTCAGCATAATTAGACATAGTATGTAGGGGTTATGGATTTTTTATTGACTGAATTTTGTTCTGACATTTCTAGGAATCATAGTCCAATTTATTTCATTCAATAGAAACATTAATGGATGAAACACTCAGTGTAATTTTATGGGTGAACAAAAAATTGAGTTACATTTCATATCTAGGAGTAATTACCTCCATTGGAGTTGTGTATCCTGACTTATGCCTCTATTACAAAGATGTGGTCCATGATGTCCCCCTAGAAAACTTTCCAACATCAATGATTTTCTGGGCCACAAGATGTTAGAATTAGCTCTTAGTTGTGAATACAAAGTTGAAGAAAGTAAATCAAAAAATCATCCAAATAAATGAATCACTAAAATTGGATTAATATTTTAAAATTTATTTCCAAAATACCCTTGTGATATAATTGTATCAAAAATCTAGATTTAATAATTTTTTATATTTTTCTGATTTTCATTATATAATTCAAATTTCCAATTATTTTAATAAAAAATTTAAATACATGGGTTTTATCATTGAAAACATAAAAAATAATTATTATTTGAATAAATATTTAGAAATAAATTTTACCTGTAAAATACCCCATCACATAAACCATTCTTGTCCTCAAGCATAAAATCTCAACATGAAGATAAATAGGGTGTTGATGTTAATATGAAAATTTCAATGAAATCAAATAAAATAATTATAAATGACAAATAAATTTTCAAATATCACATAAAATATCAATTTAATTTCATATTTTTTAAAAGAAATAATAAATCCATATATTTTACTTTCCCACTTGAATAAAATGATGTAAATTCTCCTTATATTCATCAAAGATCCTCAATTTATTATTATTAAACATGTCAAGTCACGAATTACCTCTCTTTTGATTCTTTTATTGCATCACTCATGATAAAATTAAATAATATTTATGATTATATCATTAAAACATTCCCCTTATCTATATTATTTTAACAGAATTACTTTTTCCACTTTATAAAGAAAAAAACAAAATAAAATCATGAGGACTTTCAATTACAGTTCTATTGACTCAAAGGCTTAAGTAGGTATAATTTGATGTTTAAAAATAAATCTCTAGGAGGTGGTTTGACTCTTAAGTCCTAAAGCATGATATTCAAAGTAAAAAAGTTTAATGAAATTCTCCCCTTAAAATTGTAACAAATCCAAAATTTCCCCATGGATCAAAGTAAATATCATGATCAGTTCAATCATAATGATTGATTCATTCCCTCCCCTGGATTTTTTATCTTTTATGATTTTTTTTTCGAAGAACTCTTTTCATTTTTTTTTAATTTTATGATTGTTAATAACCCTAACATCAAGAAAATTTCCATGTCTGATAAAAATCATGGTTCTTGTATTTGTCATTTTTTGTTTACCCGAATCACAACCCATTATTCTCAATTTTTTGTTTTTTTTCATTTTTTTATTTAGGAGGGTAGAAATGATAGAGTAAAATTAATTATTCCATAACATTTTATGAATCCCACAATAGGCACACCCACACTTATTCCTTGCATTTTAAATCATCCCATTTTCCAAGGTCTGAATGGCCTTAAGGCCTTTATTTTTATTGAGTTTTGATGACCTCCCTTTCAAGGGATGAGGGAGAACCTTTACAAGGATCGTAGGATTAAATATTACATGGACCACAGGCTTAAGAGATATTACATGACCCGAAGATCTTATGTAATTCAACTAGACTATAACTACAAGGAACTTCCCCTCCCTAGCATATACGTCGTGGTGGTAGCTCTCTACCTTTGCATGGTTGTCTGGCTAATATTCTCATGCAAGCAAAGGTTGGTCCTGATGGTGTATCCATACCCTCTCATTATTCTAAATATGTTGGTTCTTATCTGGTGATTGTGACCACTCTGAATCCTCCATTAGGGCTGCTTTGTTTTGTAGAGTCTATTTGGGCCAACTACACTTATCATGTGGCTCGAAGGCCTTGAGGTGGCCCGAAGGCCTTGAGGTTTCCCTAAGGCCTTAAAGGTGTTCTTAAAGCATTAAAGACCTGATTTCCTTGGTGTACCAAAGGAATTAAGGACTCCAAGCCCAAATCATTGGCCCAAAGTGAATAGTTATAACTGCTACAATACCAAATAGTACATACTACTGTACCCACACAATACTACTGCATCGCCTACTATAGTACTGCTACTGTATATCAGAATTATACCTCCACTTGGTTTCGCACCAGGGTCTCATGGATTTACATATAGAGACCTCACCAGCTTCTTTGAGGATCATGTGCAACCCATTTACCGTGATTCCCTTCACCCCACAATTCAACTTTCAAATATCATAAAATTACTAAGAGTTGGGTAGGAATTGATAAAATATAGCTTAAAAAATGGATCATCCCTAAAACATAACTCATGTTATCTATGGTATTAAGAATAATTGATATAAAGGTGGTCTTTTAAGGATATGTTGATTTTCAAATGATGCCTCATTATTTTTAAATCTGTTTTTCACATCCATAACTTTGAAAATTTCAAATTCCAGTTCTATCAGGTGGCATTTACCAAGACCACTCGTGAAATATGATTAATATAAAATAGGAATTTTTTGGTCTAGAAATCCACTATAGAATTATGCATATGATTTGGGTCAATTACTCAAGGCATGATTAATAATAACAAATCAATTTACATAAATTTCAGAAAATCAAGGCATGAAAAATGGTTAGTAAATTTCATTTACATGAATTAATTATTTCAATCAAATCATGATCCCTCATTTTAATATCCATTATTCACTTTAATCATTAAAATTTTCTTTTTACTCATTAAATATCATTAAAATTGAAATAAAAAACATGTCATCATTGTATTCCTAAAAACTCGTGTCTTTTATATATATCAAGTAAAACATGAATTCAATTGTGGGCTTGCATTTTCAACTTTAAATACCAAAACATGTTTTTGGTAAAAAAAAATTAAGGATTTTGATATATAAACACTGAAAGTGAACTCCATTTATAAAATTAAGGTTATTTCTATTCCTTCATTGTTTGAGGTTTCGTTCTGCCATTGAGAACCTACAAAATAAAATCCCACAATTAATAAAAGGGGTCATATCTTTTAAGATCAAAAAGATAGATGAAGGAGGCTATATGATGACTTAATTCCTATAAATTAATTTGAAATCTAAATTCCTAATACTTAAAATGAATATACAAGAAATCAGTTAAAGGATAAATTTTGGTACAATCCTCGAAGTGGGCCATGAATTTTTACTTCCTTTAGAGAGTAGTACAAGTTTTTATCTAGAATATGATGGTTGTTGGAGCTTATTTGACTTGAACCACCACTTGTGGATTTTACCAAGTTATACATCCTTGATTAAGAGGAATGATCCATGAATAGATTATACCAGATGCTTCCCCTTCAGAATTAGGTATAGCTTGCATGGTGGGGTAGGATGAAGTAAGGGACATCCTCCTTCTTGGTTTCTACTTGTGCAACCGATTGTAGGGAATCCTTTACATGGGATGCATGAAATGAATTATAAAATCGGATGTAAATAGTTGTATTTATTTGAATAATATTTTAACTTTTAAAAATTAATTTATCCCCTTTCATAAAAGCATCATATTTCTTGATTTCCTCGAGTTTAGCAACATGGATTCCTTAATGATGGGGCTCCTCAAATGAATGTTCATCAAAATCAAGGATATTCATGTGTTCCTGAATATGTTCACCTCCAGGTTATTCTACTTCCCGTAATGCATAGAAAAGATTGTTCAATTCTGTATAATAAAAAACAATAAGGAGTGACTCAAAATTCAGATTCTATAAAATTAAAATATATAGAGTCAAAGAAAGGTTCAAATCACTGTGTTTATTTAGTTTCAATAAATTCCTCTATGGCAGGTTCCTCTTTGTGTAGATTCTCTTAGGATAGAGGTCGTTAATCAGGATCCTCCATTTATACATCATATTTCACCACTATTGTGGTATATTCCTTCACTAATTTCAGCTCTTCCAATTTACATGTTTTGGAGATCAATAATTTCCTCACATTAGTTCAAGAATCTATCCAGTTTTTGTTGATCCCCCACATGTAGCTCGGTAAGAAAGTATTCCTCTTTTACCTATTTAGTTAATACAAGTGGAATGTCTTCTAATTCAGTTTCATACTCAGGTTTAGGTTATTTTGATGATTCTTGGAAGAATATTGTATTCCAATCTAGTTTTATTCGGATATCTTGAACCTTTTCATTATGCTCTTGAATATCCTACTTGAGTTTGTGTTTTTTCACTTTCTCTTAGAAATATTTTGGCGGAACTTCATTGAAAGTGTAGGGAGGAATCAAGTATTACTAATCATGGGTATTGGCCTATTCTTTATAGAATTCGGGGAAGTACTCCCATAATTAAGTGAGATCTCTGGCCAACACTTCAACAACTTGTTGCTCAAGTGTCTCCTCGAGATCTGGAATAAGGTCCTTGAATTCATTTTCATTGAAAATTTGGCTCTGTGTCCCTCTAATTTGTCTATCCCATAATGTAACACTATATTCTATAAACCATGGGGCTTTACCCCCAGTCAATTACTCCTAAGGTTATTATTTTTTCCATGAATTGAAAAAATTATCATATGAAAACATCAGAGAAGTTTTATTTAGTATTTTAGTTTTTTTTATAAAAAATAAATGATATCTATCTAATTTGTAAAAATAAAAAAGTTAAATGAATAATCTATTTTCTCCCCAGAAATGGTGCTAGTTTTCACAAAAACTTGTCATACGGCATGGAAAAATAAAATTTATTTTCCTAATGCAACATAGAGGCTGGCCAGTGTTATCTCAGTTGAGGAGCATCATTGTTGATTCAACAGCTCATTCTAGTAAAACTAATCTAAATTTTTTTGTTTTCTATAAAAATGCCAGTTTTAGGGGTTTCAGAAAATGTAGAATTAAAATAATGTAATTAGGAATTTAAATCTAAATGCATATTTTATCAAAATGAAATTATGGAAGAAATGCCTTTGTCATAGGGTTGGATAACACTGGTTCATTCATTATTTATTGGTTTTTTAAATTAAATTTGATAATTCATTTAGTAAACCCCCATTAATGAATTAATTTTTGTTTATTTATTGAGTGTGTGATTTTATTATTCCCCTAGAACACCAAACCACACCTCCTCTAATAGTAAAATAGCATAACACCACAACTGAGAATATTATTCCTAAAATACTTCGCTTCACCGTATGCCAATTTAACTATTCATGAAACCTCAGCTCCACCATATGAATGTTTTTTCACAGATAAGGGAGGGAAAATAATGAATAAATTAAAAGGAATGGATTTGGTAATAGTGTCATGATGGACCAAAGCTGTACCCGTGCAATTCTCCCTCATCCAGCACAAATATATTTATTTATTTTTTAAATTGTAGAACAATAACAAATAACATCATGAAACCTCCCTCAGGGAAAAGGCTCAGGATGATTAATTTCTATTACAAATTTAATAGAGATTACGATGGTAGGATGGAAGAGAGATAATGAGATTAAGATTGGAATAGAAATAGAGATTGAAGAAGAAAATGGAATCAAATTAATAGAAATATGAATGGGTTACATGGAAAAAGAAAACTAAAATAAAAGTAAAAAATGTTAAATATTTAATGGACCTTTTCCTCCTCTTCTTGGCACCCCAAAAGGAATTTGATGGATTTGAATGATTTAGGAAGGAGGGTCTCTTCTCCTTTTATATTACAAAATCTATCCTCAAAATGTTTGTTCCTTTTTTTATAATCTAATGGATGGTTCATGTGGTCCATCCTTCATAAAATTTGTTTTGTAAATATATTTTCCATTCAACCTCAAAGATTTATAATAATTGCATATGGGATGCTGGAGTTATGGATTTTTTTTGACATGTACTTTATATGTCCAAGATTTATAGGAATCATGCTTCAATTTTTTTACATTAATGTCCACCTTAATGGATAAAAAACTCAATTTTATTTACTGGGTGAATGCATATTTTAGTTCTATTTCATATCTATGTTGAATCACCTAAATTAGAGGTGTGTATCCTGACTTATACTTCCATTACATAGGGGGTTCCTTGTTGTCTCTTGGATAATTTTCTAAATTCAATGATTTTTTCAGGCCTCTAGATGTTAAAATCATCTCTCGGTCCTAAAGAAAAATCTGAAGAAAATAAATTAAAATAACATACAAATAATAATCACTTAAATTTGATTAATATTTAAAAATTTATTCCCAAAATACCCCTGTGATAAAATTATATTAAAAATCTAGATTTAATAAATTTTCATATTTTAGCCCATTATCATTCTATAAGTCAAATTACAAATTATTTTAATAAAACATTTCAATAAATGGGTTTTATCATTAAAAAATATCAAAAAATAATCATTATTTGAAAAAACAAATTACAAATACATTTTCTCTATCATTGATCCAACATCCCATAGGTGGTTGATGTGGGTCCATGATTGTCTAAGGTATGGAATTATTTTTTCACCGATGCCTACAAAAATTAATTTAATAATTTTATAAGTATATAAAATAACATCAAACCATTAACTATAAAATATCAAATCCCATAAACACCGTCACATATAATATTTCATATTCCTTCATTACTTTATCCTATTCATCAAAATGATGTAAATAATTTTCTAATTGACACAAGTCTTGGAACTTGAGATTAATTCAAAAATCATTACAACATAGAGATTTTTTTAAGCATGTCATACATTCCATCAAGTGAATGCATAAATATTATCTATAAATCCCCACTTCCACATCAATAATTATATCTAATGTCATCAAGTGAATCAAAAAAAGTTCTCTAAGAATTTCCAATTAAATAATTTTGTTGTTAACAAACATAACAACACTAATATTGTCAGCATTGCACATATTGTAAAATAATCCATTACACTCTTAGGAATCCAACCTGATCACATATATAGGACTAAATATAGGAAATATAAATTAATGTGTTTTTATCATATAATAAGTCTAAGTAAAACCACATACTACTCTCTAGAGACACTGTTGAGTTGCTCCCTCTCAATCAAAATAATCTACATAAGAAACTTCACTAGATGATGTAACCTTGGGAATTAGCCTTATACATTGAACATCTATGCTCAACCTAAAACCATATATATGGTATACATGCACACTATGGTCTATGTGTATGGGGTGTGAAATAATCTTAGCAGTCCACCCCCAATAGTGAACCTATAGCCTACTTCCATAAGTGGATTTCAATAAAATATGATCATCTTGGCTGTGACACAACATAAATAATACTGAAAGTAGGTAAAATAAAAGAGACAATTCCACAACCAATCCTTAGGATTATAATGATAATCATATGTACATATAATGAATAAGGAATTGATCCAGATGTCATACCACTCGAGCGATGTGTAGTTCTATCTATCCTTGGGTGTGTAATCCTGATCAATGATACCAATATCATCTAGTTCCATAACATCTCTTATAAAGAAACGTTAACATCGAGGGTACATGTCCAAGCCATAGAATCACCCGTACTCACCTCTAATCACTATAATAAAGGATTCCTTGTAATATATAGAAATCATATAGATATGGAACTAATATGGATATCATAACAATCATTGTAAATAAATATAGTTTTATATTTGAATCATAGGTCTTGGTCTATAGGTAATCATGACATTGTGACTCAAATAATCCATAAGGGTGATGGCCATGTGGTGATATGTAAGGAAATTGTTTTTGGATAATCATGTCTCCTTAACTAAACATTGGATGTGGAGTGTATTTTTAGACATCTAGAACTATATCCATGGAATTCAATTTCCAATAATCTCATTATATCTATGGAGTTTCATGTCTATTAATATCATTATATTAGAGGAACCGTACATCCACAAATATCATTATATATATCGAGCATCATGTACACTAGTCTAATTATATCAGTCTCAAAAGCCAGATCCCAAAAAGTCCCACTGGGGTATCTCCATCCAATAACAACCCATTAAATCTCAAAATATGGTTCCTATAATGCACCTTTGGTTATCTGGATAAGGTCATAGTCAATAAAAGTATCATCAAGGGGATCCCAAGAAGTATTTCTAGGAATCCCTATCATAGAATCATGTCACATAAGGCCCCATGGGCTAAGTTCAAGGAAGCACATCTAGAATGATAGTTTTATTAATAGTAAACATGTGAAATCATAAATAGGATTTGGGGTTATCAATCACCTAAAACCATAACTACTGCCAAATCCGCTTGGGATCACCTGTTTAGTATTGGTTCTTAGGTGATACCAGGATCCATATATACCGAAACCCATAACACACTAGCTCAGTTCTAGTCATCCACTGAAAAACCCACAGGCTCCCTTGAGTAAAAACATAGTAGAGGCATCATACTTGGGATCCTTGGGTACAATATGTAAAAAGTTTCATCTTGTAGGGTATTCTTTATATCGGCACATTAGAAGAGAAATCCATTTTAAGGTTCTTTAGAAGAGTATAAAAGTAGTGGTGTCCTACACAGGATCCTCTAGGTCATCATGTAAGTAGGTAAATCCCACTTGCATCCTTATAATATATATTAAGCTAAAGGTATCCATTTGGGAATCCTTAGAATAAAATAAAGTAAAGGAATCCCTCATCGATCCTCTGAATGACAACTAGACTATCAGGGTAAACCCCAAATAGTCACTTGAACTCCAAGAATGTTCTAATGAATCATCAGTCTAAGTAGGTTGATTATGGACCATCACAAATAAAACTCCCACTCTAGGATAGGCCAAACATCCAACATGTTTGTATCCTAAATACATGAACCAATCCCTATAATGAGGGACTTTCCCAAGATAAACCTGTTGAGGACATTGGAAAACCCATGGAAGGTTGTATAATGTTTATCATTACCCTCATATAGGTATCATCCCATATATCACTCTCAAGAGATAGCTGGTTTCAACTACTGGAGAAGAAAAATTCCATCAAATCTCACTCACCCCAAAACAGATCTTGGGTGTCCTAAAATCACCTCAAGGATTCCACCACCACAATCGAAGTACAAAAAAACTAAAAATTCTCTCCATTTATTTAAAATTTTGATTTTGGGTGTAAAAACAACAAAATCCCCTCAAAAGTGTAGAAACCATTAAATCCAAAAATGGGAGTGTACTTCAGGAATACTTGGCATGTAAAACCTATGTAAAAGACATATAAATCATGTAAAATATGTATAAATTGTGAACACGGTGTGTAAGTCATCTACAATGAATGTAAATCATGTACACATCATATAACCTATAAGGGGTACCTTCCCTTGTACCACACATGGCTTAGACATGTTTTCTCCTAGTCTTGTACTATTACATGGCGTGTATCTCAAACAGGGTTTGGCCATGTACCCTACATGGCCTAGTGACCAAACACGGGATGTTTATCCATGTACTTTTCTAGATGATAAAGTTAAACTACATGGTGTTTAATCAAATTATACTACATGTATTTATAAAAAAATATTCTTCGCTGAATAGTATGAGTATATTCCATGTGTTCAAAGAGCCACACATCCCGTGATCAATATTTCTCCAATGGGAACCCCTGTAATTAGCCAAAAAACCTCATTATTATCCCAATTAAGCATAGATAAACCCTAACGGGTGCCATTAGTAGTAATAATATGTCCATAAAACTAGAAATAGCAAAATATTTTAAACTGACTATTCTACCCCTCATTAGTATATAAAAGAAAAAACTTAAATAAATGCTCAATTTCACAATCTGGGAAAATGTGAGTAATTAATCATATGGGAGCATAAATATAAATATTATTATGTTTTAATAAGAAATTCATGAATTGATTATGGTATTCTAATTATAGTGTTAATACTATAATCAATAATTAGGATGCCACCATTCATTTGTTCAAATTCACCAAAACATGCTTGTCTAAAATTTCATCCACATGAACCATAACTAATACTCTCATAAAATGAATTTATAACTTTATAAACTATCATAAAAAATCAATTAAATTATCTTTTATAATCTTTGAATGATGATGTTTTGTAAAATAATGACGAAAAAAATTGTTATTGTGAAACTAGTCTAAAATGGTCAAGATTAATCACACCTAATATTGAAAATAGATAATAAATATCTATTATAAATTTAGAAAATAATAATAAATAAATTTTATATAAGGATATAGGTATGAATAAGTTTTTAAAATACAATGTTATGATATTAATTTTTGTTACACATGAGAATAGAGTGCATTGATTCACTGTGGAAACTAGGTATGGGTTTTTTGTCTCAAATTTAATATCTTCAGACATATTCTTTATTATGCACCATGATTTATTTTTAATGGTGGGTATATATCCCCTTTAATATTTTATATCATTTTCCACTCATTATTCATGATATTTAATTTTTTATTTGAAATTGTATCATTCAAGCTGTTTTGATTTGATATTTTTTAATGTCAGAAGGGTTTCTTTGTATCATTTTCTAATCCATGAGACATGTTTGACATTACCCACCATTATTTAATTTATATAGTGTATTTAATAACCTATGGAATTAAAATATAATAGTATCATTAGTTTTTTGATATTTGAATGTTCATTTCCTATTATCCCTCTTCTATACATTCATTTTTACATTAATATCACCATAATGTTTTTGTTAACAATATTCTTGTTATTGATTTGAAATTATTATCCAAGAACGTATTTCCACCAATATTAGTTTATTCAATCCTAATATTTCTTTTAAATGGTATTTTCTTCCATTCGGGTTGAAAATTACCTTTTAATTCATATATTTTACAATAATAAAATTTATTCCACATAAATCATATCATTATTGAGAATAATTCACATCCTCTTTAATGGTGGTTTACCCTCCTTGTTCATGTTTTTGGTTTTTTCCAATTTTATCATATATAATTGAAAAACTAATTATGAGTTATCTTATGCAAACATTATATTTTCCATCATCTCTTTTCAAAAATAATTAGTTACTCTTTTTTATGTGGGTTTTTAATAATGGCAGTTTACATACAACAAAAAGGAAATTATTTACCAATAATACATTATATTCGAGGTAACATATTATAGATATCCCTATATTTGTTTTTAAAATTAAAAAAAAATCTTCAACATCCTATTCTTTATTTTCATGTTTTTTAAAATAAAATCATTTTATCATTTTTAATATGGTACACTTTTTAAAAAACAATTTATTTTTTTTCATGTGAATATATCTTTATACAACCATTATCATTTTATTTTAAACATTATATCTACATTTTAATGATTTCTAAATTTTATTAAATTTATCCTAGTTCTAAAAAATATAAATTTTTTCAAAAAATCTGGGATACTTCTTATTTTGAAAGTGATTTTTCTAGACCTACTAAAAAGTATTTTCAATATTTTCCCGTTAATATATCATATTCTTGATCAAGGATATTATTCGAATGATACCATACATATTTTTTCATGGAATTGATTATAAAAGGTTACTTTCTATCATTGGGTTGATCTATGATTATCTTTTTATTTCTTAATCATCCACCAGGAATTTCCATAACTTTTGTTCTAATCCATTCCCTTTGGGGATACCTTGTTTTTAATTTTGTTGAATGAAGGGTGTTCACCTAGATTTTATACATAGATTTATTAAGGGTGTTATTAAATAAACCAAATACCCCTTACTTATATTTTATAAAAACCATATACTTCATTGAATAGAATTTACCTAGATGTTTTTTATTGTCATTGGATAACTATTTATATTCCATGGGTTTTTTATGTTTATTGATTTAATTAAGAATATTTTCCCTATATGATTTAGTTTGAAAGGGATATGACACCAAAGTAATTTTCATGGGTTATTTATGATATGATTGGTTTATTCTGGAACAAATATATAAAGATGATGATGTTTATAATCATATATCACCCACTAAGTCATTGTTTTAAGATGATATCACATAAGATATTTAGAGTAGGCTTTAAGAGTTTATTCACATAGGAGTGAACATAATGAGTTTGCTTACATTTTCTGGAATGAAAATAATTAGTGTGTCAATATTTTCATGGCCATGATTATTTTTCTCAAAAAAAATCTATTATTATAATTGTTCCAATTATATATGTTTTTTTCATGTTATACCATAATTTTATGACGCTTTTCATTTCAAGGATATACCACATATCAATATTTATTCTTATTTTCTAACATATTCCACAATTTTATTTTATTGCGTTAATTATTCTATGATTTATAATCTATTATTTTTTTGGTATAACTTTATTATGTATCTTTATTAGACAAATGTGATCACATTATGTTCACTTATTATTATTTATTTTTATCATCTATGTTTAGACGTAATGGGAAGCTATGCTCACCCCTTTGTTATATTTACATTTCCATAGGTTATGAAGAAACTAAATGTGTGATATGTGGTGTACCTCTCTCTATCATGGTATTTTCATGATCACAAATAATCACCTATATTTCTATTGATTTCATTTAAGTGTGTTTTAATGTTAATTTTGAATATTGGGTAAGGAAAATCACTTAAATCATCAAGATATTTTTATGTCTATTTGAAGTCTTGGAAGAATATTTTATCATCTTAAAAGACCTTGGAATCATGTAATATGATCTAATTAAGGTAATTGATGGAAGTATAGGTGGAAAATTTCGAAGGAGAACCAGTGCAGACACAGGCTATATAGTTCATGACACTTGTGTAACAACCCATGCAATGTTAAAATAAATTTGTTTCATATGTTATTAATATTCTTAAATTATATTTTATATGGATATTTTTTTAATAATATTATGTAATATTTTAGTAAAAAAATGATTTACTTCAAACTAAATTGGGTTTTCATGTATTGTATGTTTTTTCTAAAATATAATTTATATATTCTAATTTCAAATTATACAAAACGATCTCTTTTTTGAATTCATAATTTGAAAATAATAATTTAAAATTTATTGATAATTTTATGAAAAGACAGATTTTGAAAATGAATAATAAAAAATACTGAATTTTATAGAAAAATGTTTCCCTCTGGAATTGGGGATGACCTCGTTTATTAAAGGTTCAAACATTCTAATCGGTTTCTAACGGGTTTGTTTGTAGAACCGAAAACATCCAATGATTCTATATCCATTTGGACCTACTTTCCAAAGGTAGGTGCTCATTAGTTGTGGACTGATGAGGCTTATGAATTTACATTGGTCGAGAGGATGGTAGGTCAGACTCATTACACCTTTTTGAGGGGAATTATTTTCTACTCCGGGACTCTCTTTATATATTTAAGATATGTTCGTGAATCCTTTTTACATTAACAAGTAAAAAAATGAGCATTACTTTAGATCAGACAATCAATGATTGATATGTAGGAAATATAGAGAATCTTTTATATGTATTTGAGGATCTTCATCAATAGAGAATCATCTGTATTTGTTAGAGATTCTTAGTCAATTTTATCCCTCAATACATAAAACTCTCTTGGTCATTATGATGACCATACTGGTTTTAAAGCCACTCAATGGGTCACTTGAAGTTTATTTTCTTTCAGAAGGACATGGATTATTTCAGATTTGGGATCGTACCCGTAGATGGGCTACCTACGTATCCTTTTTTTAGAAAAGGAATCAGAACCCACGTAGTTCTATTAAGGGAGTATGATGTTTATGATTTATGGATCAAAGAAATATGTCATAATTACTTTTACACTCTAAGCTCACGTGAGTCATGCTAAGTGTGAGAAACCAGAGGTATTGGTAAAACCAGACAATTGTGCCATGAAAGATGCAATCCTAAGAAATGGTGTGGGGATTATATATGTATGACTGCCTAAATAGATGTAGATTATGATTTAATTCAGGGAAGAAATCCAGGAACATGGTCCATAAAGGTATATGTACTTTATGTAGATTTTAATACTTTAATCTTGGGGCTTACTCCTAAGGAAGATGCCCAAGTTAGTAGGGGACTTATGATTGGGTTTTACTCTTGAGAAGGAAGCCCAGATCAAAAGTAAATTAGGACTGGTTAAGAGAAATTAAGACTAGGGCTTACTCCTGAGAAGGAGGTCCAGGTTAAGGGACTTGAAAAATTAGAGGACTTGGGGCTTACTCCTAAGAAGGTGGCCCAATTAAGAGAACATGGACTGGGGATTACTCCTGAAAAAGAGGCCCAGATTAAGGGAAATTATGGCTGGGGCTTACTCTTGAAAAGGAGGCCCAAATTAATGAGTACTTGGGGCTTACTATTAAAGAGGATGCCCAAATTAATGAGGACTTGGGGCTTACTCCTAAGTAGGATGCCCAAATTAATGAGGATTTGGGGCTTACTCCTAAGGATGATGTCCATATTAATGAATTATGGTTGGGGATTACTCCTAAAAATGAATCCCATATTTGGGAAATTATAATTGGGGATTACTCCTAAAGAGGATGCCCAAGTTAGGGGACTTAGACTAGGGCTTACTCCTGAAATGGAGGCCCATGAATAAGGTTCTCTCATTTTAAATAATGAGGTTGAATGAATGAAATCTCTAACTTTAGTGACATAAATATGTGTAAATCACTAGGTTTTGAGAGGTGTTCCACGGAATTCCTTTCAGATAAAGAATTAAATCACGAAAACATGCCATAAATGGCTTTGAAGATTGTATTGAAGATTGAATCATGAATAGGAGATGTGGAATGGCATAATAGGGGTTAAATGGGTAGGAAGGGCACCCAAAAATAGAAGGGCACGCAAGTCCTGGCAGGCCCCCAGGTACTGCATGGGTGCACAAGTCCTGGTCACGTAGGTGTACCTACACGGCACATGGGTCCTTGCGCGATTGTTAACCAGTAGGGTAATACTTGGGCGATCCTTGATCAAAGCCTTTAGAATTACCCTGAGGTACTTCCAGAAAAGTGGCGCGCAAGTTTCAATGAATAGGTAAGGAGGAGTGCATGTGTGTCTATTTCACTTAACGGTAAAACACTTAAGCGCACAAGTGTTAGTAAATTATAACACTTAGACCTTATTACTCTTGTTTATACCTTCCATTATAGGGAAAGAATTACCTTAGAAGTGTTTGGAAGACCTGAAGAAGATAATTGGGCGTTCAGAGCTCTGTATCTGAATTCTAGAAAAAATCCTACCGAAATGGGGAGCCCACCGGTGGTATTTATAGGCTGGAGAAGACCCTAGGCGGTTTTCAAAGAGGGCGTGCAAGTCACTTGCGCGACCATTGGGAGGCGCGCAAGTGTACTTGCGTGACAGTGGGGGAACTTGCATGACCCTATGGTATTTGACTCCTTTTTCATTCCTGTTTCGATTTTTTATGGTTTCTTCAAAGGATAAATTATTTTCTGCTAAGTCCTTTCCATTTCCATTCTTTTAGACAATGTGAAGAAAAGGAGCGTCAACAAAAGTCCCCCCTCAGTGTTGGATCTGGAGAGAAAATAGGATTTTACTCTGAGGTAAAGGTGAAAACCCAAGGATTCTGGCAGTTTAAAGTCATGCATGTCGGACATAAAAAGGCTAATGTTTAAGGTCGAAATAGATTTGACCGAATCGATTAAAATGGAATCAATTCCTTGAAAATTTATCTGAAAAAATATTACCACACTAAATTATGAGGGAAAATATGTAAACTATGACTTAAGAAATTTTGAATCTGAGGAATAATATGAAAAAGGGACTAAGAGGCATTAGAAGAAGTATTTTCCAATAATGAAGTTACCATTATTTAACAAACCCGTTAGGGGGTTGAATTATGCAGGACCACCTAAGGGCATTGGCTGCATAGTAAAATAATAGCATCTTTTGGCTGACAGGTCCGTTATGTAGACTTGTTTATGCAAGGCCACCTAAGGGAACGTGCTGCATAGTCAGGAAAAAGAACTCTCAAAAAGTTACTTTTCTACTGCTAAAAAGCCAGTGGAAGTTTATGGAGATTAAAATTTTCCAAAGCATAGAGTTTACTGTATGAAGAGATGTACTTGAATATGGATAAGATATTTCCAAACAGTATTGTTTAAGAACTGGATAAATGTCACTCTTACAAAGGTCTGACCCAAACATAGGGAAGGGAAAATATAAACCATAGACTTGAATACTTTTAGAACATGAAAAATAACATGACATAAATATGTTATGGATGGCTATTTTTTTACGGATCCTTACATATTTTTGATAATACCAACAAGGAAAAAAGATGAATTCTTCCCACGAATGAAGTTACCAGTATCTGACAAACCCGTTAGGGGGTTGAATTATGCAGGTCCACCTAAGGTCATTGGATGCATAGTCAAATAATAGTATTTTTGGCCTGACAAATCTCTTATAGTGACTGTTTATGCAAGGCCGCCTAAGGGCACGTGCTACATAGTCAGGCAAAAGAACTCTAAAAAATTTGACATTTTTGTGATTAGAAGTCAAGAAAAGGGTTATGAAGATCTGAAATTATTTAATGTTAGGATTATGACACACAAAGATGGATGTTTTCCAATGTGTTCAGGGATGCACAGATCAATGCTAACCATAATTATGTTATATTTGGGTCCTCAATTGAAATATTGGACTTCACTATGTATCCCTTAAGAATGGGAATCAAGCCATACGTAGTTCTTGAAATACAGTTTAACGTCGTGTGGGACAAAAGTATGGGAGATCCTAGTTTAGGGTCATAGAGCTCAGACCATTATACGAAATTCAAAGTGTGTGCTTTCATGGGGACTTTTTAGCCAAGGGACTGAATGTTGAATTTGGGGTTAAGCCCAAAGACTTGGGGTTGGATTCTAGGGACACTCAAACGTTCATACGTATCCCATAAGGATGGGAATCAAGCCCACGTAGTTCTAGAAATATCCTCTATACAGATTTGGTTTGTACATGTGACGGGTGAAATGAGGCTTTAGGGCAATGATGGTTTGTCCCAAAATAAAAGGTTCGGGAATTTCTATGTATGCACGTAGTCTTTGGAATAAAACATGATTGGAGATCAATGTAAATAATGATTTCATCTCAGGTGAGGGTATCAAAGAATGATGTAGTTTATTGTCGTATAGGACAAAAGTGTTGTACAGTTTAATATCATATAGCAAGGACAATGGTGAACCAATGTAAAGATATTGATTCTGCGGGTGGTTTCACGAATCATCATCGTATGAGATGGAGGTGAACTGATGTGAAGAGATTGGTTTTGGGCTTGAACCTTGGGGGGTTTCCTATGTACCCAGCCTAGAAGGCGAGGATCAAAGTCCGCGTAGTTGAATTAAAGAATGAATTAGTGATAATGTTTCTCTTGGGGACAACGACCTAAAAAATGGTGTTGGGACTTTATTCATGGTTAGCGGCCCATAGAGGGTGTTATGGTTGAAGTTTACTCTAATATCACATGATTCATACTCGGTGTGAGAAAAAAGAGGTAACAACAATCTTAACAATGCACAGTTTAATGTCATGTAGGACATATGAAGGGACTATGCAGTTTAAAGTCTTGCAGTTAGGACTATTGGTGTTGTACAGTTTAGTGTCATGTAGCAGTGACAAAATATAGTTTAACGTCATGTAATACATATTAGGGGATTTTTTTATAGTTTAGCATCATGTAGTTATGACGATGGGAACTATACAGTTTGTTGTCATGTTGGACAAAAAAGGGGACTGTACAGTTTAATGTCATGTAGTAAAGACAAAAGGGGACACGGTTTAACGTCATGTTGGACATATTAGGGACTTTTCCATAGTTTAGCGTCATGTTGGACGAGGTATGTGAATATTTTAAGGTTATATGCATGGACCATTGCTGTATAGTTTAATTTCATATAGCAAGGACGATGAAGGGGACACAGTTTAACGTCATGTTGGATGAAAGTGCGAATTGTTTAAGGCCATATGCATGGAATATTGGTTATGTAGTTTAATGTCTTGATGTACATAAGGGACTTCTATAAAGTTTAACATCATGTAGCTAGAACGTTACAATTTAACGTCATGTTGGAAGAAATAAATTAAAATAGTTTAAGGTCGTATGCATGGACCGTGGATGGTGTATTTTAACGTCGTGTTGTACTTAAGAGACTTCTGTACAGTTTAGCTTCATGTAGTTAGGACGTCACAGTTTAACGTCGTGTGGGAAAAAAGAAATACAAATATTTTAAGGTCATATATATGGACCGTAACAATGTATTTTGTGTTTATACAAAATAATTCTTCAGAAATATGGCATTGGTTGGAGTAGTGATGAGTTATCCATCCATTGAGATTAATGAAATTCTCCATTGGAGTAGACCTTATGTATTGAATAAGGTCCTTCCCATTTTGGTTCAAGTTTGGGAGGTTTCTTTCCTGGTATCATTGGAGTTCTGAGAACTAATACCAACTCTCCCTAAATGAATGAATGAAGACTAAATTTTTTGTTGAAAGCTTGTGCTATTCGATTCTGGTAGACATCCAAGTGGTGCAGAGTGCACAATCATTTCTCATCTAACCATTCCAATTCATACAATCGCTTTTGAAATTTTTCATCTGTAGATGACTGATCACAAATAGCTACTCTGAGTGAGGGTAATTGAACCTCAATTGGTAAGACTGCTTTTGTTCCATATACCAGTGAATATGGAGTTGACCGCGTTGTAGTGCGAGTGGTGGTTCGATAAGCCCATAAATAATGAAAGAGTTTATCAGGCCATGACTTCTTATATTTATCCACCATATTTTGGATTATATTTGACAGAGTCTTGTTGAAAGATTCTATCTGGCCATTGGCCGCTACATGATACCGAGATGAAAGATTGGACTTGATGTTGTATTCTTGATACAACTTCTTCACCTCGGATGAACAGAAGTTGGTTCCATTGTCCTTCAATATGGTATGAGGGACACCAAATCTGGTAATGATGTTTGACTTGATGAAGCTAACAATGCTTTTAGAACTAACTTATTTGAGAGGTATTTCCTATGCCCATTTGGAAAAGAAATTAGTAGCAGTAAGAATATACTTAAACTTCTTGGTTGTAGCTGAAGGGTAAGGTCCCACCACATTCATTCCCCATATAGAAAATGGACACGATTACTTAGCTTTATGAAGCAACTCTGGAGGATGATGAATGAAATTGGCATGTACTTGGCATGAATGACACTTCTTTGTGAAATCAACACAATCTTATATCATTGAAGGCCAAAAGTATCCAAGCCTTCGAATCTGATCAGACAGTCTATGTCCAGACTAGTGGGCACCACAGACTCCTGCATGCACTTCTTTCATGATAGTCATTGTCTCTTCACCATCAATGCATCTGAAGATAACTCCATCAAAACCACGCTTGTAGAGAATTTTCTCTAGGTGATCAGGGCTATCATAAAGAGTAAAATTTACCACACATCGTCAGATTTGTTCTTTCCCAGCTCTATCAGGTGGAAGTGTTTCATTTTTAAGGTATTCCCTGATAGGTGTCATCCATCATGTAGTATGACCATATGGTTTAGGAATGGGACTAATTTAATTGATCTCCTCTATTCTAGTTCAAACATAAGGTGAAATTGTACGAAAGTGGGCAATACTTATGGTTGTTTTGTCCCAATTTGGATCATCCAGAGCTATGGCGATATTAGCCAGTGCATCAGCTTGAGCATTTTGTGATCATAGGACATAAGAAAATGTCGGTTCGGTGGGAAATTCCACCATTAGCTCTCTGACATAATCATACAAAGGGATCAATTATTCTTTTCTGGTTGCATAATCCCCATTGATTTTTTTTATTTTAGGTCTGAATCACCTTTCACCCTTAAGTGATTCACTTGTGCATGAAGTGCCAACTCTAATCCTATGATGAGGGCCTAGTGTTCTGCTTCATTATTGGTACCACCATCCCACAATAAGAAGGAATAAGGTAACACTGCCTTTTATAGGGAAATAAGAATAACTCCTAATCCAACCATGTTGAATTTAGGATCTTCCATTTTCTTCCCTGTTGGACTTCTGGAAGCACCATCAAAATACATTTCCCATACCTGAGGACTATCCTGAATAGAGAAGACTTCCTCATCATAGAATTCAATATTTGAAGATTTATCTTCCAATGAAGGATTTTTAGCAAGGCAATCAGCTAGAGCTTGGCCCTTTATTGCCTTTTGAGACACATACTGAATATCGAATTGCTGCAAAATAACTGCCCACCTTGCCAGACATCCTGTAAGCAATGGATTACAAAGGATGAATTTGAGCGGGTTATTGCGAGATACCAATTGGACCTAATGATGTTGCAGGTAGTGTCTCAACTTATGAACTATAAAGATTAATTCCAAGCAGCACTTCTCAATATTTGAATACTGGGTTTCTGCTTCAAGAATAGTCTGACTGAGATAGTATAGGCTGTTTTCATTCCCAAGGTCATTCTTCTGAGCAAGAGACGCACCCAATGATCACTCTAAGGCTGTCATGTAGAGGATAAGTGGACTTCCTTCAACTGGTGGCATAAGTACCGGTGGACTCAAGAGGTATTTCATGAGAATATCGAATGCTTCTTGACATTCTTCAGTCCACTGGTAAGTGACTCCCTTCTTCATCAATTTGGTGAAGGGTAAACTTTTTCCTGCCAAATTGGCGATGAAATGCCGAATATAGGCTAAATTCCCTTGAAGTCCTCTTAATTATTTCAAATTTCGAGGAGGTGACATACCAATTATTGACTTGGTCTTCTCAGGATCAACTTTGATACCACGATGGCGTACAAAAAAGCTGGGGAATTTTCCTAAGGTTACCCCAAAAGCACATTTTAAGGTGTTCATCTTCAAATTATGTTGTCGAAACTTGCGGAATATGACTTCCAAATCAGCCAAGTTATTAGAACATTGTTTGGATTTGACCACCAAATCTTCCACATAACATTCAACAAAGTTTCCTAAAAAGGGTTTGAAGATACGATGCATGGCACGCTGATATGTTGTGCCAGCATTCTTTAAGCCAAAGGGCATTACCCGATAGAAAGACACACCTTGAGGGGCTCTGAAGGCTATAGATTCTTCAAATTCTGGAGCCATTTTGATTTTATTATATCAAGAATATCCATCTATGAAGGAAAGTGGTTGATAGCTAGCTGTTGCATTAATTAATAGTTCTGTAATCGAAACGGGAAAATCATCCTTAGGACAATGCCGATTAAGATATCTAAAATCAATGAAAACTCTAATTTGACCATTCTTCTTTTTCACTGGAACAGTATTAGCCAACCACTTGGGATATTGAACTTCTCTGATGAAATTATCTTTGATAAACTTATCCACTTCAGCCTCAATTTTGGAAGCATAGGTTGTGTGTTTTCTTCTAGCAGCTTGCTTAAATCCTCGATGTTCTTTTGGTAAACCCAAATGATGAGTAGAAACATCAGGATCAAGCTCGGGCATATCTTTATAGTTCCAAGCAAATATGTCTCGATTTTTTTTTTAAAAGGAAATATGCATCATATTCTCTTCAAGAGTCATGGCCTCACTGATTAAAGTGGGGCGTGGAGCTTCTTTTGTACCAAGATTTATTTCTCTGTGTTCATCCACAGTGGTAGAGATACCCTCTTCAAATGCTGGAAGAGAATCCCTGTGATCTTCCTCTTCTTCTTCAACATGTGTTATTTCTTCCATTTCTACTTGCATAGTAGATGATGAAGCAGAATTTCCATGATCAGAAGAGATGTTAAAATTCGAACATCTTGAAGAAGAAGCTTCCATTTCTGACCCAATTGATGATGAAGGGTCTTCCATTGGTAATAAAGAGGATATGATGGATTGAGAATTGACATCATTTTCACCTATGCCATTGCTATCACTTCTTCTGGCCTGGTTGGTGAAGTATAGACTTGCTAGATTTCAGCAAATGAAATGAAGACATCTCCATTTGAGCTTCCATCATTGCCTGGTGGATCACTAATTTCTCCCATGTTGTCTGGCTCGATTTTCGTAATTGACATTATGGATCTTTCCATAAGAGTATTTTGAATTGGGTTTATCCTGTCAATTTGACTGATAGGAAATACATAACCAGTACTCACATTTGCAAATGGATTTACTGTAATCTTCTCTGAACCATATGGAGCATTACGCTTGGTAATCTCCCTTGTTGTTGATTTCTCCTTTCCCTTCATGTGATAGAATTCCGCCTCAATGTGTGGAGATTCACATGTCTTGAACAGGGCCTTATCACCATACAATGTACCAACATGACCATCGAAACAATATTTGAGACATTGATAGTATGATGAAGGGATAGCCACATATTGATGTAGCCCGGATCTTCCAAGCAATATGTTGAAGGCTGAGTCTTGATCAATAACCATGAAATCTGAATTGGATACAAGATCTCCAAAAGGAGTTCTGAGTGTAATATCTCCCATTAGTTCTTGTTCATTTTTATCATATCCTTGTAACATCATGGTAGAAGGAGATAAATCAGATTCTGTGGGGCCCAATCGAAAAAGTGTACGAATGGGCATGAGGTTGACTCCTGGACCATTATCAATGAAAACTCTTCGTATTTTTATGCCATTGACCTTTCCAAGTACATACAAAGGTATAATATGTCCATTCATGACACCATCTTCATCTTCATCATTAAAAGATATTACTGCATGGAATTCTGCAGGATTATTCTCTACATGGTAGACATCAGCTGCAGCAATTTCAGTCTCAAACTCCTGAGGACTTGAAAAAGCCTCGATGAGTGCCTCCCGAAGATCTTTTGATAAATTCAAGGCATCCAGAATTGATAACTTGGCCGATACATGGGCCAGGTGTTTCAATATATCATACTTTTGATCTAAAGGTTTGTGTTTCCCAATAGAAACATGTGGTTTAATAGGTTCCTTGGAAGTTGATGCTTTGGAATTTGATGCATCTTGTACTGGGATAGGTGTTGGTAATACTTATGGATTTGGAAGATTAGATCAATTAGGTCTATTTACTTGTTGAGAGGATGAATGTGGAACCCCAAACCGATCCTACAGAATAACTATTCCAGGACTGAATATTCTATTGGTGGAAGAACTTTCTTGTTCTTATTGAGCTCGCTGAAGGGCTCTACCATGGGTTTCTGCTTCATACATAGTTCTTGCGGGGGTAAAATTTGAATAGTGGCCTTTGAAAGATCCCCTTCTTTCCATGTATCCTGAGCCTCTTGAAAATCCTCTGATTCCTCTATTTGATACACGGAATTCGGGCTCATCAAAATCTAAACTGTGACTAGAATACAGACCTATTAATTAAATCAAATTAACAGAACCGAAGATCAACTCTGCATCCGATGAAGACTCTACCTAACTAGCCAATTTAGGTTGTACCATTTGGTGGGGTGGTGCCCGTTGATTTGAAGTAGATGGCATGAAATCTTCCAAAGTCAAATATAGCTTAGACTTTGACACATACTCATCTTCTTCTGATTGTTCCTTTTTTGTGTAATTGTGATGTTTCATTGAGGATTTTCCCTCTGATGAAGAGGGTTTTTCTACGACATTAATGTCAGAAGGCACAATTGGTTTCTTCAATTGTGTTCGAAAAATATCATGAGTTCGGTTGATCGTATTTCTGACCATCCAATCATCATATTTTTGTGCATTTTTGTTCTTAACTTCTTGCCACTCACTTTCCCCTTCTGGAACTGTAGCAGTAACACATGCTACCTGAGCTGAACAACCTTTTAGATTAACTTGTCCCAAATCGTCCATCTTTTTCAAGAGGACATTGAAGATAAAACACAGCTGGATGGGATGCCACAACATTTGATGAAAGGGGCAATAATTGGGATGGTCTTCATATCCTTCCTTGTTTGGCCTTTTGGTCCTTGTAAACTGAACCAAATTATTCTCCATGGCCGAAATAAAGTAACCAGGAACATGTTCATTTCAGAAAGAATATACTTTGCTTTTCAACTCATCAAAATACTTCCGTCTTTGATCTATTTGATTGTCTTGATGAAACGGCCTCTGTTGTTGACACTCAGGAGGTGGAGCCCTTCAAGAAGATAAAGGTTTTATGATAGAAGAAGGTACAGGTGCTTGTTTAATCATAACTGTAGCAGTATCTGCTTTACCCATTGTCCTTCTTGGAGCTGATGGAATTAGATAAGATTTAGCCTTAGTCTGTATAAGGGAATCTTCAATCTGCTGAGTGATTGAAGTAAGGTCTCGAAACCCTCCTGTGTATTTCACAGGGATCAGCGGTGTGCATAATTCGTCACACATATTTTCCACATAGATTGGAAACAATTCCTCTTAAGGGAGTGCTAAGCTTAGGAAATATGTTAATCCCTCCCAGCGAGCAATGAAATCTGAGACCCTTTCATTCTCACTTTGCTTACAGTTTGTAAGATAAAAAAATATTGTCTTTGGAAAAGTAGAGCTGAACTGAAGAAGGAATTTTTGGTGAAGATCCTCCCATCTGGTAATTGATTGGAATTGCAAGCTTGTATACCAAACAAAAGCTGGTCCTTGAAAGGTTTGCATGAAGCATCTGAGTTTCACTGCTTCTTTCTGTTCTGGAGTTCACATCATAGGATCACAACAAGACACGTAATGTGTCAAATGCTGTTCAGGATCACCCGATCCATTGAAAATAGGGAATACAGGGTTCCCAAAACATGATGGGGGAGAGATTGAATCTACCCATTCAGGGTAAGCTCTCTTTTCTGGTTGAACCTGCGCACTCTTCCCTTCCATAGTCTCTAACCGAGCTGTTAATGACTCAACAATAGTTATTAACTTTTGAGAAACATCCGGTTGAGCTTGGACCTGAACAGGTGCAATGATTGGAGCTTGGACAGGTATGACAGCTGGTACTACAACCGATGGAAGCACTGCCGATTGTTGTTGCATTTGACCCATATGAATAGACCTGTGAGGATGTACTGATAGAGGAGGGTATTATTAATCCATCTTAGTAGCCACAACAAACTCCTTTGGCTGACCGAATCCAGCATGATTAGGAGGTAGACTACTCTGAAGTAGTTCTGCATTAATCATCCTCAATTCCATTATTTCTTCCACTTTTTGTGAAAATTTTTTGCTCTAGTGAGAGTGATTGGCCTTCTCTAGAGGAAGGGTATTTAACCTTATTCTTTCTTTTCCCATTATTTGATCCATTTCGAACACGGGGAAGTTGGTTACTTGAAGGATTACCTAGGTTCTGAGTAAGCCTTTGATTTCATGTATGCACACCTTCTTCATTTGTGTCTGTGCATACAACTTCTTGAGCAGGAATCTCTTCATCTAATCCCTCTTATTGGGCCTCATCTGGTGGGTTAGCAACAACGGAATTGATGACATTAATTGATGCATAATGCATCACATCCCTTCTATCATCATTTTGATGATATTGTCTTCTGCCATGCCTCTGATGAGACATTACCTTTTGTTGATTTGATCCCTCATGAACTTCTTGGAGAACCGTAATTTGGAGAGAATCTCTTGATAATTTGGCTCTTCGTTCCTCCTGTGATTTCTTCCCCAATCGAGAGATGACCAAATTTTGCTGAGGAGGGGATTGATGATTTGAAAAAGTCCCCAGTCTGGTGGACTGAGGTTGTTCTTGCTGTCTTTTCTCAACTCCTCGAATCCTGTTTGTTGATTCTGAGGTTTGGGTTAAAAGAGTCCCCAGTCTGGAATGATAGGGTGGTTCTTGAAATTCTATTTCTGAGACTTTATTGAAATCTATGCTGATTTTTTGGACCTTAGTTTGGAAATTAGTTGGATGCATCAATCGACATCCACTTTTATCACCCATCTCAAAAGTCCGTTGGATGAGTTCTGACACTTCTATCACCTGGTGATGTGCTTGCTCCAAATGAGAGGCATGTTCAATATTCTTGTTTCCTTGATGCAAGAGTAATTCAACAACTTTTTCTCTTTATTCTTGATTTTGAGAAGAACTAGTTGAGGCATGTTCTTGGGAAATATTTTGATTACAAACAAAACCCATTGACTGTGGCCGGCCACAGGCAATAACATTGCATGAAACCATTTTCGGCGGGCTTTGCTGACTGGAGAGCACAGTTAAATGTAGTGATCCATGAACACCCCATCCTCTGACATGAATACCAGATGGGGAATTGGAAATTAATTGGCACAATCTTCTTAGTGCACCAAGGCATGAACGCTGAAGGGCTCTCTGCTGCTTTTCAGCCTTCGGATATCGAGATACTGAAAGAGATGCCAAGTCAATTTGGTGTTGTAACCCTTCTATTATCTTAACAGGATTTTCATATTCATCATAAGATAATAATTTCTTTTTAAACTGCAAAAGAGTTTTCCATATGTTGAGATGAATATCATGAATTCCATCTCCGTCAACATCTCTGGAATGTCATACTGAGAGTCAACCAGAGGCCAAAACTTGTATGGCACTTCACCTTTCGCCATTTTTTTCTCATGTTCAGTATTTTGTCTTTATCATTCAATGAATATTCTTCTACCTGATTTGACCAGAGTTGATGCCTCCTTGTTACTTCATCGGATTCAACAAGATTGGTAGAGAGATCACTGATTAAACTAGAAGATGCATGACTTAGGGGTGGTTCGGAGAATGACCTACACCCTAGGCTATCTTCTGATTGAGAAAGTATTCCACCTTCTAGGGATAAAGCATCAGACATTCCTGGTTTCGCATTTCCAAGTACTTCAAGATAAGAGGGCTTTCTCGGCACTACATTATCTACTAGAGCATTTTCTAGAAAATGTGCATCACTACTACAGAGAGGACTTTCTCAGTGAAATTCATCATCATGGGGAGAACCACCATGGTGGGTTACAGCAAAAGATGAGATTTCTTTCTCCTTGGTCTTTTGACCACACAGAGGGTTCCTATGGATCTCATCTAAAGATGAGACTTCGAGATCGACCGAACTGTCATGAAGAAGTGTCTGTTGAAGACCTTCGGAATTAATGTTCCCATTATTGGAAAATGAGGGAGTAAAATCTTGGATTCCAATAAATAACTGTATGAGTGCTTCAAGAACTCCAGCATCGACCAAGGACTTGTTACAGATTAGCTCTTGATCTCTTGACTGTGATGGGCGGGTCTTCTTCTTAGACGCCTTCTTACTCACCTTGGAAACCACTTGTTGACGAAAGTGACTACTCTGAGCAGGTGTATGTGCCTGATCAGGAGATATTTTCAGGTTAGGCTGACGATATCCACTCAAATCAGGTGTATGTGCCTGACTTGGTTTTCCATATGATATGGGGGAGTACGCCCCACAACCCTCTTGGACTAGAACAGATGTGTGTTTCTGTTCTGGAGTGAATTGTTGATGTGTCACTACAATGGTAGGGATAGATTTATGTATCTTTCCCAGAGATTCCACTGAAGCTATTATAATATCTTGGCAGGCATCCAGAATATGAGCAGGGATTTGCTTCTGCTCTTTTACCATTGATAGAATATGCATGGTAACTTCAGCTGCTGGAATGGGGATATATGTCCATTCCGTGCTTGGATTAGGTGTGTGTTCTTGATCTTTTCCTCCTTTTCCTGTTAGTGAATCCTGACAGTACTCAAGTGTGGGGGAAGAGAATTGAGTTTTCCTCCTGTTTGTCACTGGAGCTTTCCGACTAACTTCCCCAAGTGCTACCAAACGAGACTGTTGGTAGGCTTGATCAATACTAGAAGGTGTATGTGCCTGCTTATTGTACTTTACAAAATGTGTTTGACAAGATTCATCATATGTAGTCAGACGAGCCTACTGACTAGCTGATTACGTCTAAACTGGTGTATATTCTTTCCTATAGTACTCCACCAGAATTGCCATGCGGGATTGGAGTGCTGCTGCTAGATGAGTCTACTGGACAACAGAATTAAAACGGATGGGTGTATGTGCCCGCTCATTGCTTGCCACCAAGTTAGGTTGGTGGACTTCTCTGGAGATGGCAGAGATGAGAACCTGGTCACTGTTAACCGGATTTCGTCTCTGGCGATTCGTCTTGCCTGCTTGGGTTCGAGGAACCTGAGCCGAACGCCTGGAGACGATGCCCTCATCATGATGGGGGCGCACTTCCACATGAGTCTGACGGCGATTGCTGATGGGAGCCCTCGGAAAGGACTCATGTATCCTTGAATTAAGGCCCTGAGGGGTCTGATCATTCACCTCCCCAGAATATGGGAGGGACTGGTGATTTCATTCTAGGGATAACGACCCGAAATTGTTGGAGACTGTGGTTGGAACCACCTGCTTCTTAATCACTGGTCATCGTTGTCCGGACGACCGGTGTGAGTTGTTCACTTGGAGGGCTTGTCAGGCAGCTTCCAGAGTTGGAATGGTACTGTGTTGACGATACTCCTTAGCCAGCACATTTGATACCCAGCATTGAAGAAGCTGAGTAGGTGATATCGTTCTCAGAGTGGATGACGATCCATCAGAAGTAGCAGTAGTGGCCTTCCCAGCAAAAGTATTCATGGGTGTGAACTTAAGATAATCCATTGCAGAATATCTTGGAAAAGAGTGCCTATTTTATATAACAGACGTAATCAAGATGAGTCTGGCCACTACATCTTTTGGATAAGCACATATGTTATTGATTTTTTTGTTGGCCCTCTAATCGAGTTTAAATACGTGCCTAACAAATAAGTAAAAAATCACTTTAACTTGGTTAAGGATTCACGTCGGGTTCACTATTTTTCATTTCCCTCTGGAATTGGAGATGACCTCATTGATTGAAGGGTCAAATATTCCAATCGGTTTCTAACAGGATTGTTTGAAGAACCGGAAACATCCAATGATTATATATCCATTTGGGCCTACTTTCCAAAGGTAGGCGCTCATTATTTGTGGACTGATGAGTCTTAGAAATTTTCATTGGTCGAGAGGATGGGAGGTCGAACTTATAACACATTTTTTAGGGAGAATTATTGTCTACTCCGAGACTCTCTTTATAGATTAAAGTTATGTTCGTGAATCCTTATTACATTACCAAGTAAAAAAGGAGTTTTCCTTTAGATCTGACAATCAATGATTGATATGTAGGAAATTTAGAGAATCTTTTATATGTATTCGAGGTTCTTCATCAATAGAGAATCATATGTATTTGTTAGAGATTCTTAGTCAATGGTATCCCTCAATACAGAAAAGTATCTTGGTCATTATGATGACCATACTGGTTTTAAATCCACTCAATGGGGCACTTGAAGTTTATTGTCATTCAGAAGGACATGGATTATTTCAGATTTGGGATCGTACCCGCAGATGGGCTACCTACGTATCCTTTGTTTAGAAAAGGAATTAGAACCCACGTTGTTCAAGTAAGGGAGTATGATGTTTATGATTTATGGCTCAATGAAAGATGTCATAATTACTTTTACACTCTAAGATCACGTGAGTCATGCTCGGTGTGAGAAACAAGAGGAATTGGTAAAACCAAACAATTGTTCCATGAAAGATGAAATCATAAGAAATGATGTGGGGATTATGTATGTATGACTGCCCAAATAGATGAAGATTAAGATTTACATCAGGGTAGAAATCCAAGAACAGGGTCCATAAAGGTATATGTACTTTATGGAGATTTGAATACTTTAATCTTGGGGCTAACTCCTAAGGAAGATTCTCATGTGAGGTGGGGACTTATGATTAGGTTTTACTTCTAAGAAGGAAGCCCAAATCAGAAGTAAATTAGGACTGGTTAAGAAAAATTAAGACTGGGTCTTACTCCTAAGAAAGAGGCCCAGGTTAAGGGACTTGAAAAATTAGTGGACTTGGGGATTACTCTTGAGAAGGAGGCCCAATTAAGAGAACTTGGACGGAGGCTTACTCCTGAAAAGGAGTCCCAGATTAAGTGAAATTATGACTGGGAATTACTCTTGAAAAGGAGCCCCAAATTAATGAGGACATGGGGCTTACTTCTAAGAAGGATGCCCAATTAATGAGAACTTGGGGCTTACTCCTAAATAGGATGCCCAAATTAATGAGGACTTTGGCTTAAACCTAAGGAGGATGCCCATATTAAGGAATTATGGTTGGGGCTTACTCCTGAAAAGGAATCCCATTTTTGGGAAATTATAATTAGGGCTTAGTTCTAAGGAGGATGCCCAAGTTAGGGGACTTCTACTGGGGCTTACTCCTGAAAAGGAGGCCCATGAATAAGGTTCTCTCATTTTAAATAATGAGGTTGAATGAATGAAATATCTAACATTAGTGACATAAAGATGTGAAAATCACTAGGATTCGAGAGATGTTCCATGGAATTATTTTCAGATAAGGAAGTCAATCAAGAAAACATGCCATAAATGGGGTTGAAGAGTGTCTTGGAGACTGAATCTTGAATATGAGAGGTGGAATGGAATAATAGGGGTTAAATGGGAAGGAAGGGCACCCAAAAATAGAAGAGAGTGCAAGTCTTAGTAGGCGCGCAGGTACTGCATGGGCGCGCATGTCTTGGTCACGCCGGTATACCTGCGCGGCACATGGGTACTTGCGCGATTGTTAACCAGTAGGGTAATACTTGGGCGATCCTTGATCAAATCCTTTAGAATTATCCCGAGGTATTTCCAGAAGATTGGTGTGCAAGTTTCAATGAATAGGTGAGGAGGTTCACAAGTGTATCCATTTCCTTTAAGGGTAAAACACTTAGGCACGCATGTGTTAGTAAATTCCAACACTTTGACCTTATTCCTCTTGTTTAGACCTTCCATTCTAGGTAAAGAATTACCTTAGAAGTGTTTGGAAGACTTGAAGAAGAGACTTGGGTGTTCAGAGCTCTGTATCTGAATTCTGGAAAAAATAATCCTGAAATCGGGGGCCCACCGGGGGTATTTATAGGCTGGAGAAGTCCCTGGGTGGATTTCAAAGACGGCGTGAAAGTCACTTGTGCGACCATTAGGTGGCGTGCAAGTGTACTTGCGCGACAGTGAGGGAACTTGCGCGACCCTAAGGTATTTGACTCCGTTTTCATTCCTTTGTCGATTTTTGATGTTTTCTTCAAAGGATGAATCAATTTGTGCTAAGTCATTTTTCTTTCCATTCTTTTAGACAATGTGACAAAAAGGGGCGTCAACAAAAACTATTATGTCATTTCAAGTCTTCACAATTTCCAATTTTTTTAAAAAAAATTCAAAGAAATATTTTTTAATTTATATTGTTAATAATCCAATTAATGTAATTGGAATAAATTTTAATCATGACATTGGTAAACAAACTTTTTATACTTAAGAATAATGTTTTTTGATAAATCTATTTTCATCGTGTTTTGGGGGTTTAATTTTATAATAAATTTTTACACTTATATAAAATATATATGATAAAATTTATTTGATATTTGGAATTATAGTAATTAATATTTGGTCATAATTTCATATTAAATTTTATTTATGATTAAAAGTAAATTAAATATTTTATGTTACTATATTTAAGGTTAAAATAGATTTATTGAGAGTTATACTAAGGTTATAAGGGCTAAAATGACAAAGAAACTTGTGTAAATCCCATTTTATGGACATATGTTGACCCTATATCATATAATATTTTGAAATTTTCCATTTTATATACATTTTTATTTTTTAATACCTTAACATATTTTATTATTTTGAAAAATTATGAGTGTTCCCTCTCCCCCACTTATAAAACGGCACCCCCTCTCTTCTCCACTCTACACCTCAAGAAATTTTTTTTGGATAATTCATACCAAAATACCTTAATTATATCACATATAATACCCTATATAAATAATTTTTTGAATAATACCAATCATAGAGGGATTATATTGTTATGTAATGGGGTTGTTCAAAGAAGAGGTGTAGCTTTTAACAGAATAACTTAGCTTTATTTCATCTACTACCTCCTTCAAAACTCTAAAAACCATTATGATATAATAAAATATTTATCTTTAATACAATGAGATTTTAATATTTTTATATCTTAAATATAATCCATATATGTCTTTATATAATGGTAAAAAACCATTCTTTATCAATACGGAGGACTACCCCCTCGTGAACTGATATAATTCATTTTCTATCACCACCTCTCATGGATGAATATAATAAAGGATTTAATGTATAAATATGATATTCATGACATAGTTATCATTATAAAAATATGATATATTGTAAAACCCTGATATTTTATGAAATATTTCTTGTCAAATGAATTTATTTTTCTTGATAACTTTTCTTACACACAACAACGTGTTGTGACAACCCGCAATATACTATTAAGATATTATAATCTAAACATGACCATTATAACATAGATATTAAATGTGGTGGTATGAATAAGATAGCCACATTTTTGAAATTAAATATAAATTTTATATATAAATAAAATATATTGATAAATATGTACATAATTTTTGGTAAAGTCCTTATATGCTTTTAAAATAGATTTTTCTCAAAAACATGTTTTACATTATTTTTGTAAATAAATAATAAAATTAATTTTTCCCACTTTTAGAAAATTCATTTGAAAAAATGATATTACGTTTTGAAATTAACATTTATAAATTATGTATTTGTGATCATTTGATAATTTTCTAAAAAGATTAATTTTTTGATTAATAGTGAAAATTAATGATTTTTATTAACAACTTCCTTTTTGTTTAAAGAATTTTCAAATTCAATTTTTTTATTGATATGGTTTTGAATGTAAAATTATTTCAATAATGTTATTATTAATTAGTTTAATTTAAATAAAATAAATTCTATGTCCAATTTTGATATAAAAATGGTTTATACTTATGAGATCTTTTTCTTTCAAAAACCATTATTTCATCATGTCTGCTGGTTTAATTTTAAATTAAATTATCTAACGTTTTTTGTATTAAATTTGGTAAAATAAATTCCTTATTTGGAATCATTATAATTAATATTAGTTAAAAATTCCAACTTAATTTTTAGTAAACACCCCAACTCTGGTATCCCAAAGTTAGTGGTTACTTTATTACATTGGAACTACGTACAAGGAATCACATCCCGAAGATCCAAATAGTTTAGTAGTCTTGGTAAACTAGATACATAACTTAATTTCACATAAATTTTAAAAATTAAATTAAATTAAATTATTTTCTTTGAGATCATCTTTATTCTCAATAGTGTGTCCCTACATATCAATGATAAAACATTTCCTAGCATCATGGAGAAAAAGAAACATAAGAAAGGGGTTTTCTCTAATTCACATTAAGGGTATGTTTATAGTGGAATATACAATGAATAAACAACATGTCATCAATATGGAATGGTAAATAACTTAATACACATTATATTTTACTAATAACAGGAACATTAAAAATAACATGGAAGAGGTAAATGATGATCAAATAATGTCACATAAATAATCACATGAGTGTGAAACTTAGCCATGGGTATTTTAACTACTCTAACAATCATGTGGACTACAATAACTAATTTCATAATTATGGATTTCATAATTCTGAATATTTAAAATATATCATCAATGCCTCATCCAATACATCTATAAATACCATTAAGGCCTTATGCCTAGACATTTACATAAATGAGTAGGGACTCAGCCAAAAACATATCTAATTAGTCTCATGAGACCTCACTCTGCCAAAATTTGTATTTAGTGGCTGTTTAAACCATCGCTAAATCATTTTAAGGCGATTTTGGAAAACCGTAGCTAAATCAGGTATAAGGAAATAATTAACTATAGTTTTTTAAAACCATCGTAGAATAATTTGGCAGTGGTCTAAATTGTTGATAAATCATTTTAAATTTTGTTAAATTTTTTCTTAATTTTTTTTTAAATTTTTTATTTTCTTAATTTATTTATTTATTTATTTATTTAATAATTAATTTTTTTATTTTATTAATTAGTTAATTAGTTTATTTATTTGTTATTTATTTACATAATTTTTTTATTTAGTTATTTTTTAATTATTTATTATTTATTATTTATTTATTTATTTATTTATTTATTATTTATTATTTTTTATTTTTTAATTATATAATATTTATTTATTATTTATTTATTTATTATTATTATTTTTTATTTATTTTTTTATTTTTTTATGATTATCATGCTAATTTTCATCTCCATGCACAACTCCATGTCCATGCACATGCCCATGCTATATATAGAAATTATGTGTTGGGTGTTGTTTGAACCCCTTACCACTTGTGAATTCTCCAAAGACATTACCACTCTAGTAGACTCTTCATGTGGTCAGTAAATCAAATTGAATATACATACATATATATATACATACATATATATATATATATTAATATATATATATTAATTAAAAATATAAATAATACATTACAAATAGATACACACTAATTAATTATTAATAAATAATTATTAATCAATAATGATTAACCAATAATCAAAAATTAATAATTAATAATTAATTATTTATAATTTATATTTAATTATTAATATTTAGTAATTACAAATTACAAATTACTAATTGATAAATAGAATAGAAGTGGATAATAAATATAGAAATATATAATATTGAAAAAAATGGTAAATAAAAAAATAAATAATAAATGGTAAGTAATAAATAAAAATAGTAAATAATAAATAGTAAAAAATAAATAGAAAATAGTAAATTGTAAATTGTAAATGGTAAATAGAAAATAGTAGTTTATAATTAATAAATACTAAATGCTAAATACTAAATAATTTATAATATATAATATATAACGTATAATGTAAAACATATAACGTATAATGTATAGTCTATAATATATAATATATAATATATAATATATAATATATAATATATAATATATAATATATAATATATAATATATAATATATAATATATAATATATAATATATAATATATAATATATAATATATAATATATAATATATAATATATAATATATAATATATAATATATAATATATAATATATAAGAGATAATATTTAATATATATTATATAATATATATTATATAATATGTAATATGTAATATGTAATTTATAATTTATAATTTATAATCTATAATACATAATGTGTAATATGTAATATATAATATATAATACATAATACATAATATGTAATATATAATACATAATATAATGTATATAATATATAAGTAATGTTAAATAATAAATTAATTAAAAAATAATTTAGTATATTATAAATAAATAACAAATTAATAATAAATTAATAATTAATAGATAAATAAATAAATATTAAATATTAAATAATAATTAATAATTAATAATTAATAAATAGTAAAGAATTAATAATTAATAATTAATAATAACAAATAATTAATAAATGTTCATTAATAATTAAGAATTAAGAATAAATAAATAATATTAAAAAATTATAATAATTAATAAATTATCATGAAATTTTTAATAAATAAATAATTAATAATTAATAAATATTGAATATTGAATAAATAAATAATTAAATAATAAATGAAAAATAGACTAATAATTAATTAATATTTAGTAAATTAAAAATAAATTTATAAATTTATAAATAATCAATAGTCCATAATAAATAATAAAGAATAAATAATAAATAATAAATAAATACATACATACATAAATAAATAAAGATATTAATAATTAATTTATTAATTAATAATGAATAATTAATAATAACTAATTATTTATAATTACTAATTAATAATTAATAATCATAATTAATATTTAATAATTTATATCTAATATTTAATATTTAATATTCCATAATTAATATTTAATATTTAATAAATAATTAATAAATCAATAACAAATAATTAAATATTAAATATAGATTAATTAATTAATTAATAATAAACTAATAAATGAACACTAAAATAATAATAAATCATAACTTAACAATTAATTAATAAATTAAAGATAAATATCTAATTAATGTGTACCAAATATCTAAATATTAAATAAATAAATAAATAATATATAATATATAAATAAATATTAATTAATTAATTAATTAATAATAGATTAAAAAATTAGTATAAAATAAATAATCGTAAAACAAATAACAAATAAATTTATTACAAATAATGAAATAAATGAATAATTAACTAATTAATTATATATTTATTTAATTAAATCATAATACATTAAGAACCTCTAAAAACACTTAAAATAATAAAATTTCCATAAAATTTGATCTTGAAATCCTTTTCAATGCCACAACCCATCAAATTTAATATCATGGAATTATCTTTGATATGCTATGTTGTATAGGCCGAACAGACTCCTAGATCAAAAGTTACAACCATTTGAATTTTAAGAATTCGGGGTCTATAAATAAAACTTCTATTTCAAAGGCCTTTTGGGCCTTTCAAGAAAAATAAATAGAGGTACAATAATCCTATAGTTCCTTACATATCTAAATGTAGTAGATCTTGTCATAGGCTTCGATTTGATATGTTGTAGAGCCCAAACGGACACTCGGATTAAAAGTTATGGCCGTTTAATGTTTAAGTTCGATTTTTATCTTTTGAAATTTGAATTTGTTTTTCTATTTTATTATCAATTCATTTAAATCTCCCATGGTTTTAACTCATCTGATAAGAATTGATTTGACTGGTTTTGGGGATAAAATGGAATTTTGGATCAGAAGTTGTGGTCATTTGATGTTGAAGTATGTTCATCAACTTATTGACGATTTTTTTCGATCAAAAACATAGCAGAGGTTTTGAAACTACCATAAAAACCCACCGCTAAAATACTATTTTCTTTTAGTTAGAATTAATTCATAGAGGGGATATAGTGGGCCCATAGAATCACTTACTAATCCCTAATTTTTCCTCATATGAATAAATAATTCAAGTGAATAAACGCACCTCAACAAAATCTATAACAGTCTCTATTGGAAGAACTAGACATACGGAATATCAATACATCCCCCAGTTAAAATGATCCTAAATCATCCCAAGAAATATGATGAATTCTATCACTAGAGTAGACACTCAATATAAAATTCAAGAAAATATATTTCCATAAATTAAAATACATTAAATAATTTACAATCATATTTCTTGAGGAAAATATCCATTTTATATTGAAAATAATTTTTTAAATATTAGAACTGTGAAAGTAATAAAAAGATAATTTTATTTAAAAATTTCATAGAAATATTTTAAAGTAATATTAAAATAATTAAGTATTTATGATGGTGGTAAATTACATCCTTTCTGTATAATTTAATAACACCTTCCTTTCAGACATTTATAAGAAAAGTCATGAAGTATATTGTTTGGAAAACAATAGGACGATTCATTTTAAAAGCACTTGTAAAAAAATAATAAATTGGTAAAAATGAATTTATGAAATCATAGGATAATAGTAAAAATATTTTTGAATAAATTTTTAGAAAACATGGACATGTAAGAGAAATGTTCCTCATTTGTGACATAAAAATTATCAATCCTGGATAAAGATTAAATTGTGAAATAAACGCGTACCACTTGGGTTTCTTTTGAATCATAATCCACATGAAATAAATAACTTCAAAAAAATTGAATAAATTTAATACAAATACATTCATTAAATATTATATCAAATGGTTGGTATATGAACTACATAATATAAATAAGTGGTGAATATGGCATATGTCTCAAAGAAGTAAAACATAGATGAGAAACACTTAAAACGCACTTCCCTTCAGTTTAACTAGATTTAACATCCTATATAATGGTTTTAAACATGTTATTAATTTATTTGAGAACCATATTATTTTTTTAATGTCATATATAACCCTCTAATATAATCTTATCACCTATTTTTTAATAATATTCCATTACTATGCTTGTTTCTGGTGTAAACTACTTCATTTTCCAATGCATGTTGTATCATGTAAGGTTTGGTTCTTGTACATAGTATATATTTCAATCATTTTCATAATTAAATGAAGGCCATATATTATATTTATTAATTATATACATTTTTATATTAATTATTGAAAGGTTAACATATAAAGTTATTTTTATCACTTCGTGGAGACAGTAAGCTATAGGTATACATGATCAGCGATATCATTTAAAAATGGATCAAAGGGTAAGAAATGGGATGATATATTAAATTTAAAGAATAAAAATAATTTCATAGGTATCCTATATATCCATTATTTTTATTATTAGAACCATAAAAGTAAATTTGTCATGGAAAATAATTTACACCACTGTGTTGAGATGATAACTCGTGTGTACGCACACACGGTGCTATCATTTTTTATAGGATTGATTCAATGTGGAATATGGTTATCTCAAAAAAAATATATATATATATATATCATACTAGAGTTATTAATTTTTTATGGAAACAACACATGGATATTATCTATAATATAAGTTAAAATTGAAAGAGTTAGTAAAGAAAATTACCTCTTCATTGGTGGACTCTCTTTAGATAACTTTTTAATGGCTCTAGAGTTCGTGTTTTTAGAAAACAAATCTTATAAAATATGGATAAGAAATATTATGGGAGGATTTTTCATGTTATGGTTGAGATATATGGATTTAGGATGTGTAAATAATTTAGAGAGGTGGTTCCCTTTTATAATTGAAGTGTGGGACACTTTGGAATTTCTCAAAATATTAAAATATAATAAAAATATAATAGAGAAAAATGATTCAAAACGGATTATAAATTAACATGATTTGAAATTATAGACCATATATTATCCCATTTTTCGTTATTTAATATATTTATTATTTTAAAATAATTTAATAAATTATTATATACATAATATATGAATGTTGACAATTTTGACACTATTCATTACTTTGAGTTTAATAAAAACAATAAACCAAAAAAAACATAAAACCAAATATTTTGATAAATCCCTAATATGTTATATTCATCTAGAAAATTTGTATATAACATTAATTAAATTAAACTATATTACCTTTAATAATTTTAATAACATTTATTTTATGTTTCCATTAATTGAATAGTTACTGCATTAGTGTTGTGTAAGCATTTAAGGTAATTATTTTTTCATTTAAAATTATAAATAATTTCTAATAAATAATATAAATCAATTATATTTAAAAAATAATATTTATATTTGAACATATCAGTTGGATAACACCAGATTAAAAATATTACACTTATTAAAAACAAGAGAGTGATATGTTTGACTTTTTATTAAATAAAATAATATAAAGGCCATTATCTCATATAAGTTGCCCCAAAGGACATATATTAGACCCCTGGTTTATTATGTTCAAGATATACTCATACAATAATATTTATTCAAGTGTTTGGTCATTTAATATACACTGTTCTATTTACCCTTTATTATGGTAATAAAAATTATTAAGTATACTATTCATATTACACAAAAAATAAAAGGAACCTACTTAAACAATTTGGTCCTCAATAATACAAACATGAAACCAAATTTTTCAAAATTAAAATTACATAAGATGAAGACTTTAATTTAATTTTAATCATTAAAATGAAATAAAAAAGAGTTTCAGAAAAATTTCATTTTTTGTATAAAAATAGTTTTATAAAAAATTAAACCTATCATTTATTCCAATTTATATAATTATTTCATTAATAATATAATATAACATATTTTACATTGAAACAATTTTCAAATAAAATGAATATTTTCAAATAGTTGAAACAAAAATAAAATTTTTAATAAAAATATGTATTTTTTATTATTCACTTAAAAAAAATATTTTTAAAAAAAATCTAAAAAGTTATCCTGAGGATAATTTTGATATTTGGATTTAAAAAGATATTTTATGTATATAAATTATTTTTTATAATTACAAATTTATTTGATATAAATCATTTTTGAAGAAATTTTTTTTGAAGTATAAAATAACTTTACTAAAAATTTATTACTTATTTCATAAGAATTAATCAATTTATTTTCACTAATTAAGTACTATATATATATCATTATTTGATTAATACTATTTATTACCTCCAATTTAACGGCTAGTTAATAACAATAATATTTAAATAATAATATTTTGGGGTTCGTTTATGCTTGGTGTATCAAGCTGTATATGCTATCCAAGAGAGTGTTCTTTTAAAATTTCACGGTTTCATGCACCGAAAGCTATCAAATAGATTAATGTTTTATAAAAAAAACATATCATAAAATATGTGGGTGTTACATTCTTATACAATCTTGGGGTTTTCTGTCATATATTTTATTGAATATGATGTTCCTCTTTTAAAATCTCATGGCATTACATTCTTTCCTCCATTAGTAAAATTCCATCCTCTCTATTTGAACTTTTGATCAGTAGTCATTATCTTGGTATTTGAAAACACCTTTTTTGCAGCCCCAAATTGTAAATATGGTCAATAATACTTCCTCTTAGAATAAGGAAAGGGATTTATGATGGTCACCAAAAATCTAGGATTACAAATAGGAGAATAGTAGTGGGAAGTAAAATTATGTACATGGAATAGGAGGTTAATTCCAAAGTTCAGATAGATATTGATAGACAACACATCCATGAGAATGTGGACCACCAGAAAAACATTAATATATGATGGGTCAATATTCTATTTATTTCTCGGTATGAAAATTAAACTAATAACATTTTTTATTTCTATGTCCTTTTTCCTAAAGTCATTGGATTCTTTTACTATCCAGATAATGTACATGAGAAAACAAACGTTCTTTATTTCCTTCCAGGTCATAATTATAAATCCATAATTTGTTTGGGCTATAATCTCTTTCAACATCATCTCTTTGACTAGGTAATGTATATTTGAGATGATTTTTTTATTCGTGATGACTTTTTTAAGGAATAAAAAGATCCCAAAGTCATTCCTTCAACCACTAAATATTTTCAAAAAACAGAACTGGATAGAAAATGTTATTCAATATGATAAATCAAACATTGACAAAAAAACAATAAAATTCAAAGTTTAATTTAATAAATTATAGAAGTTTTCAATCTTATGGATCCTCTAAAATATTTTTAAACAAATTCAAAAAAAATTGAAAAAATTAAGAATAAGGTCACTAAATTTCAAATATAAACTTATCATTTATCCTCTATAAAGTATCAATTAATGTCACATGTAAGTAAATTGATTATATATTCTTCTCAAACACAGTGATCACTATAAATCCTTATTAAAAACAAACATGATTTCCATAATTAACTCACCCCTTGTTCATTTAATAAAATATCACATTGTCGAATGTATTTCATATATCCCAAAAAAACAATAAACTCAATCATGAATTAACTTTTCATCAAATAATTGTCCATTTTCAAGGTTAACAATACTATCTCGTAACCATGTCTTTATCATTATTATTTCAACCTCAGAGATATATTTAGGCTTATCCTTCCCAAATAATAAGTTTTCCAAAAGATAATCTTTTCACGTGATCATGTATCTTGGTTATCAATATTATTCTCACATAACTCCAAATCCTCGAAGAATAATTACTATATATTAATACTTATATATATCATGATTCATCTTACAATAATAGTATTGATAAAATTACTTTACAAAATAATTCATGAATCCAAATACATAATCTCTTTAATCATTCGACTTCATTCTTAAACCATTATCAACGCTTCATCATCATATTCCTTAATAACTCTTCCTTTCATATGTAATTTATAGTATCTTAATTATTAAAATTATAACCATTAGTCATATAAAAATTCTAAATATATTCATGGTATTTTCACCATAGGACACTAATTTTCTTAATTCTTATACTTTATATTTTTAAAATATATAAACATCGATAATTACATAGGTAGACCGTTACTCTAAACCATTTTTAAACATAAATTTACATTTTATTCATAGAAATTGCTTTCATTGTGTCCTTGTTTTCCACATAAAAAACAACTTCTTATTCCTATAATAACTTTACTTAGGTATTTATTCTCACGTTCTTAATATATATGAAATATAATCTTCTTCCCTCTGGTTTCTACCACTTGATCTCTCAGAAAACTCCATTCTTCTCTTCTTTGTTGATTTTGAAAGTTGGTGAAGGTGAAAGATGTTAATAATATATTCTAATAACTGTTTAGTAATAATTAAAATAATTCGCACTCTATAAATTACCCAATTTGGTTTCTCATCAACACATTTTCCATTGCCTTTAATGTTAACATGGTTCTTTATTGTTCCAACCATTAACTAAATGAAAAAAAAATAGTTTGACCAGTAATAATCATAGTGATAAACCACATGGTCCCTACCATAACAAAATTATAGGATGTTATTTTATACATAGACATATACTCCATGAAATTAATTAGGTTATTGTTTCTAATATATGTTTACCTAAATATAGTTATTAAGGAATATACTAAACTTTCTATGATTCCAACTATAAAGATCCCAACTCTAGTATCCTAGAATCAATGGTTGCTTTATTACATTGAAAATATATTCAAGGATTCACATCCTGAAGGGACAAATAGTTTTGTAGTCTTGGTAAACTTGATACATAGTTTTATTCGACATAAATTTGAAAAAATATTAAAAAACAGGGTATTCTATTTTAGATAGCCTTTATTCCCTATATTATGTTGATATATATCAATTATAAAATATATTCTATAATCTTAAGGAGAAGAATCCTAAGAATGTGTTGAGCTCTAATTCTTAGTAAGGGTATGTGTATAGTTGAATATATCATGAATAAATTATGAATAATCAATGTGTAAAAGTAAATAATTGAAACAAAATCTATTTAACCAATAACATGAACAAGAATAATAATTCGGATGGAAAAAATATAGATCAAATAATGTAATTTATATAATTAAAAGAGCTTGAAACATATCCATGGATATTCCTACTAATTGAATAAACACAAGAATTCATTAACTAATTCTATTGTGATGGAATTCATAATACTAGATATCTAAAACATACCGTTAAGGCCTTATCCATGAATCATAAAATACTATCAAGGCCTTCTTCTATAACGTCTACATAAATGGGTAAGCACTCATCCAAAACCCAAGATAGATTATCATATGAGACCTACTGATGTATCTAGGGACTATATAATGCCTCTACCATTAATTTATATATCCAATTAATTCCTCATGTGAATAAATAATAGAACTGAATCGATATATCTTGACAAAATCAATAATAATCGGTACTGGAAGAACAATATATACAGAATATCAATACTTTCCCAAATAAAAATGATCATAAACCATCCAAATAAATATCCTTAATTGTATAATTAGAGTACATCCCTAACATTAAATTCATAAAATTATTCTTCCATATATGAAAGTAATTTAATGAAATTACTAGAATATTTCGTGAGGTAAATTACATTTTTTACTTGGAAAATAATTTTTAAAATCTAAAAATGTAAATGTAATAAAGAAATCATTATAATTGAAAATAAAATTATAAAATTTTAAAGAAATATTAAAATAATTAAGGTTTCATTATGGTGTGAAATTATTTTCATGATGTATAAGTTAAAAACACATTCCATTCATACTTTTTTTAGAAAATTCCTAAATTACCTTGTATGAAAAAAAAGATTAGAAGATTACTTTTAAAAAAAATTAAAAGATTAAAAAGGGATAAAAATGAATTTAAATATTTATTTTATAATTTGAAATATATTTTTTAAAATATTTTCATAAAACATGGACATGTAAGATAAATATTCATCAATTGAGACTTAAAAATAATAAACCATGAATAACGATGAGATTGTGAAATAAACTTATGCCACTTTGGATTCTTTTGAATTGTAAGCCACAATGAATAAATTAATTAAAATAGAACATTAAATACCATTAATTAAAATAATTAAATTTTAGAATATATCAAAGAGTAATTAATAAAATATTATATTTATCAAAGAAGAATTAATTGAATTGAGGGGTACTTTTGGAATTTCCAAAAAGATTAAAATATAATAATAATATTCTAGATCGAAATTATTAAAATATCATATAAATTTATAGGGGTTAAATTTTATACCATATCATATCCCCTTTGGTCTTATTTAATATTTTCATTATTTTTAAAGGATTTAGTAGATTACTATATTCATCAAAATTTCATTATTGCCTTTTTTGACAATATTCATAACATTGAATTTAATAATACCAATGAAATGAGATAAATTTGAAAATAATATTATAATACATAAATAATATTTCATATTAATATATAAAATTGTTTTATCACATTAGCTAAATTAATTATATATTTTCTACAATTTCAATATCATTTATTTGATTTTCTAATTAATTGAATAATTACAGCATCAGTGTTCTATAGGAATTTATGTTAATTATTTATTCACTAAAAATTAGAAATAAATTACCATGATAAAGATAAATATATGATATTTCAAAATAATATTTATAGTTGGACTTACCTTCTATATCATATCATATTAAAAATATTACACTTATTAAAAACAAGAGTGTGACATGTTTGACTTTTCATTAAGTAAATCACTATAAAGGTCATAATCTCATTCAAGTGGCCCAAAAAGATCATATATTATACACTTGGTCAATTATTGAAAATATATACTGATTGAAGAATATTTATTCCTGTTTTTTCTTTTAATTGTTCTTATCATTTTATTTTTAATAGAAATTTCTTGATTTATCATTTACTATGGTTGAAAAAGTTACTAAGGTTACTATAGATATTGTCCCAAAATAAAATGGAATTATTTAATAAATTATAACCTCATACATAAAAATATAAAATCCATTATTAAATATTCAAATCATATAATTGGTCTAATTTAATTTAAAATTAAACTTTAAAAACCCAACGAAAAGTGGTTTTTCATAAAAATGCATTTTTAAGTATAAAAATAATTTTATACCAATTTAAACAATGAAATTCATTCCAATGAATATAATTTTATTTTTAATAAATAATATAAATAATTTTATATAAAACTATTTTAAAATAAAATGTATCTTTAAAAATGGTGGAAACAAAAATACATTTTTTAATAAAAATCGGTAGTTTTCACAATTCAATGGAATGATAAATTTTTTCGTAATAATATGAAAATTTTACATTAAAATTTTTTTTATTATAATTTAAAAATTAATATAATTTTTATAAAATGAAATTTTACAAAAATAAATTTATTTAATAATAATATTTTCTCAATAAAAATCATTTTTGAATAAAATATATTTCTGAACCACAAAATAACTTTATTAACAATTTCGTACTTATTTCATATAAATTAATCAATATATTTGAACTATATAAGTACAATATATATATATATATATATCATAATTTTTTTAATACTATTTATACTCGCCAATATAACTAATGGGTTAAAAATCTCATATTTAAATAACATTTATTTAGGTTCGTTTATGCTTAGTGTAGCAAGTTTTTTGCACTATCAAACATAGAATTTTTTTAAATATTAGGTTTTTTTCACTGAAAGCTATCAAAGCAATTAAATTTATTTAAAAATAAATATACTATAAGATAATGGGGTGTTACATGCTCTTCTAATATTAGTGTTTCATGTAATATATGTTATTAACTATGATATTCCTCTTTTGAAATATCTTATTGTTACATATTTTTCTTAATGAATAGTAAAATTAGTAAAAATTAATTAATGTGCTTAAGGTTGAAATAGGTTTACTAGTGGGTTAAACAGAAAGATAAGGGTATTTTTTACAAATAAAATTTCCCAAATAATGTGGGATGTAAATATTTAAACCCTATATTGTTCTAAATTTAAATCTCTGTCCATTTCGAAGAAGTTTTCAAGGGAATGAATTTATCATTTTGGATTCTTTTAGGAAATTTCCAAGTCGTTTCCAAGGGGGTCCTCCACTCCTCTTATAAAATAGAATATCCTCTCTAATTATCATCACTCTTAATAATAATTTTGTTTCTTCCAATCCCTACCCAAATCCATTCATTAATTCACTCCTGGATTCCTAGAATGTATATAATGATTAATAAACTCTCATATGAAATATATGGGTGTAAAAAAAATGAGGTTCTCTGAAGAAGAGGTATAGTTCATAACCAGAAGTTTTCATTTTATTTCTTTTTCTACCTCAAAATATTTTTCAATATGATTATTTGATAAAAACATTATCTACCTTATACTGAGATTTATTAGGTTAGAATCATAACCTAAATCCTTCTCCTATTCCTTTAAAAGGGGAAGGAAATTTTTCATCGTTTATATGGAAGACTACAATCTCATGCATTGATGTATTTCATATTCTATAAACACCTCTCTAAAATAGATAATATTTTGGATTTAACATATATTGAGGGTTGACTCGGCCGTCTCAGCAAATCCCACCATTTTCCAGCATGTTCCCACTCTTCCCTTCTACTCTTAGAAGGGCTTCTTTAGCGGAGCGGTGTTATCAGCGATCGATGATCCATCCCTGTCAGAGGGTCGGTGCCAGGGTGTGTCAGCTGGGAGTGTGTGGGGTGGGATGAGTTGGTCTCTAGGAAGGATCATGGGGTCGACGATGGGATATGGCTCTGATTTGCAGCAAGGTCTTGTCTGTGGTGGTGTTTGAGTGATCGTCATCACGGTGCTGGTTTTCTTTTCTCTTTTCTTTTCTGATCTTGTGCTTTTTGATTATTGTGTGTTTATGTGGGTTGTAATCTATAGTGGGTTCTCATTTTTATTTTCTCTCGCAATGTCGTTAGTTGCAGCAGCGGCGTGGAAGCGATGCTATGAGAATCTCAAGACATCAGTGAGGTTTTATAGTGTCGTGATCTGTGTTTTTGGATTTAGATCTACATTCTATGAGGAGTCTGGTGTGTGGGTGTGTTTTGGTTTTGGGTTTGTTTGATTTTGCAATATATTTGGTGATTTGAGTTGAATATCTGATGATTTGGAAGTGTTTTTTTTAATTTGGTTGTGTGGAGGCATTGAAGTTAGAAGGTTGGTCAGTGGTGATGACTGGCTGGGACTGTGTGTGTTTTTTTCCTTATTGTGGAATGTTGGAAGTTTTTGAGTGGTTGGATTGTTTCAGAAGGTGGGAAGGTTTTGCAGCATGACTTGAATTCATGGAACATGCTTTATAGGAGAATCCATGCTTGTCTATTCATCTTTACAGTGCTTGTAATATTTGGTTGTTTGAGAGGGTATGGCATCCGCCATCAGATCGGGCATGTTCTTTGACACATGAAACTTGCTTACCTAATTGCCACGAAATGGAAGAGTGCTTCATCATGACAAAAATTCTAGGCAGGGGCACCTTCGTGTTGTCATTCTGGTTTTACTCTTTTTCATTTGGGTGTGATTTGTTCTATCTCTGTGAAGTCTGTTTGGGTTTCCCACGTCTTCCCTTAAAAGGGGGATTTATCATATAATAAAAAAACTGAAGGTCTTCGGGCTGTTGGATGGATTTTTTGATATCATTAAACTGTTGGAAATATAATATAATATCTACCTACTAAAATTTATATCCGTTGGAAAATTATAACATATCTTGTGCATACATGTGTATTATCGCCTCCACAAAGCGATGTGATACATTTTTTATTTTATTTTGAATTGTTGGAAATTATGATATATTTAAATAATATATATGATATATATTACATAAAAATTATTCTAAAATGTTAAAATAATGTTTTCCTATCTAACATTACATCAATCAAGAAAATGTTATCAACATTCATACATATGTATGGAGTACCTTCTCCATGAACTATGTAATTCTTTTTTCTATCGATAACTTATATAGATGACTCTAAAAAATTTTATAGTGAATATATATTCCATTTATATCATTTTTAGCATTATTAATAGAATTTATCCATGATTATGGTACATAGAGAAAAACTATTAAACCAAAACATATAAGAAAAATAAAGCAATTATGTACGTACCCGGCCTTAAAAATTACATATTCTAGTAATTTTGAAACTATAAATAACTTTATTTTACTATGTAACATTTAGCTATAGTGTTTTATAGAATATTTTAAAAAATAATTCATAATAAACCTATACATTACAAGTGTAAAGTTACACTCTATATCCATTTTTTCACCAAAGGAAACCCGTTTAAAATAAAACATGTTTTTTTTCAAGACACATCTTTGATTCTTACATCATGAAATCTACTTTATCCATGCCAATATTATGACCTGTGATTTTTTTTAAATTTGGGATGGTCACAAAATTATTAGTAAAGATCGTAAAGGAACAGAAACTATCAGTCTAGGAAAACAGCATAAAATATTTCATAAAAAACATACATTGTTTACCCTAAAATAGGATCATCATTTCAAACATATCATTATCTTACCTTTTGAAAATCAAATGATTTTCATAAAAACTCATCAACAATCATATAAAAGATAAGTAGGTATCTTCGGACATAATTATACTAAAATGGAATAACCACACTATCAACATTCATACATGTCCCTCATACAAATAGAATTTTCATACGGACAACTTCCATACCCAATGCATTGGAGTTTATAATGTACCACCCATCCTCAGTTTATCACAGAACCACCAATCCTTAGTTTACCATATAACCACCCATAAAATTTCTAAGTAAAAATATATAATCAAGAAACATAAAAACATATAATTATAAATTTTTCTCTCTTAAAATTTCATTATCACTAATAAGAATACATTTTAGGATATTGAAATTTCCAATATATTTTCAAAACACATTTTGAACATTTAAAAAGATATTTTGTATCAAATTATCCCATAACACATTGAAATTGTCGAAAGAAACCAAAAAATAAAAATTTTAAAAAATTAATGTCCATATAAATACATTCATAAAAATAAATTTGTTAGCATAGACAACAAATAAAGTGATTTTTAATAATAAATATTTAAAACATTTAAAACAATTGTTTAGTAAATTGGTGTCATAACTTGAGTCTGACTTGTCAAGGACACTCTTTATATTCCTAAATAATAGAAATAGGTCAATTATTTACTTTATTGAGAACATTATTAAAGATTATTACTCCTTTTATATAACTTATTATCATGTTATCATAATTACTTAATTATTTATATTCACGTCAGGCATTTTGAAGATGTTCGATACTTGAGTCCAAAATGACTTTGATGTGATGTCTATAGTCAAAATGGTCATAATTCCATCATCCCTAGAAAAAAACAAATAAAATAATGATAAATTTTAAAGAAAAATTATGATTTTAAATCCAAGATTTACATATGTAAATGAAAAATGAACTACATCACAATCACGAAGATAGTATGGTGTATATACTCAAGAGTAACATTTCCATTTTTCAATGATCATTATAGAAAGAAGTTAAGTATTATTTTATCTCTGAAAAATGGTCATAATATAATTAATATCAAACTAATAATTTAAATACACTAATATATATCATCCCTGTGATGTTTTGATGAAAAATTAATCACATCGCTTCATTGAGGTGATAGTTCACACAAACGCACGAACAAAGTTATCATTTTTTTGTCCATAGATATGAAAGAATGTAAATGATATATATATTGATTTAATAATGATAAATATGTAATTAATATCATATATAAACCTTAATTTTATCATCATAAATATTATTTAAATATGGTGATGGAAAAAAATTTATATCGGTTCATGAGGTGGTAGTCTTCCGTACACACAAATAATTAATTATTTTTCCATTTTATGGAAGTGTGGATGGATTTAGGTGATGGTATTAAAATAATAAAATCTATATATTTTTATGATACATAATTTATCATTTTACCATTGTTGAAGTATATTTTGAGGACGTGAAAGATAACTAAAATAGAAACACTTAATTCAAAACGATATATCTTCTTCAGATGAACTCCATTGATTAACACCATAACACTCGAATTAGGGTGTTCTACCTAAAATAATGCCTCTATAAATGTGGGGATGGATTCTAGGAATGAATTTGGAAATATATTTGATTAACCAAATAGGTTTTTAAATGTGATGAAAAGAGAAGAATAGGTTCCCTTTTATAGGAGAGGGGAGGGGCACTCTTGGAAATCATTAAAATATTAAATTAATATAAATTAATATAAATTAATATTGTTATCCAAATGGTTCAAATATTATTAATTTAGGATATTGGATGATTATGGGTCTAAATACAGTAATCTAATGAAAATTAGATATGTTTTGACTATTTTATAATCCTTATCATTTATCTTTATCCCTTATCTAACCTTTTTAATTTTCACTGAGATATCATGTAATTTACACTTTGAGGGTTAATATAATTACAATAAAATAAAAAAAGACCAATAAATGATTAGTTGATGATATTTAAGACATAAAAAAATAAATTGGATAAATTATATATTTTTATGAATTTTATATTAATTAATAAAATATTATTTATTTTAAAATATCATTAATTTCAATTTTTACCCTATTCAACACTTAAATTTTAAACAAATATCATAAGAGCATGATATCTTCAAAACAACTCGCGTAAAATATCCTTTACATGTCAAATACATCCTTAAAATTCTTTTATGAAATCGATTATATAAAATTATTTTTGTTTTAATATTTTTCATATCATTTATTTGATTCTTCTATTAATTAAACAATTGGTGCATCATCATTTTGTCACCATTTTTGGTAATTATTTTATCCCTACAAATTATAGATAAATTCCCATAATATATATAAAAAATTTATATTTCTAAATACTAATTAAAGTCAATCATATCCATTATATAACCCCATATTAAAAAAATTACTTATTAAAAACAAAAGTATGACAAAATCATCTTTCCTTTGAATATAACATTATAAAGGTTATATTTTCTTCAAAAATGTCATAAATGGTCTCCTATCTAATCCTTTATTACTTAGGGAAATAAAATACTCATCCTATAAAATCAGGACAAGTGTGAGGGTAATTTTATAACATTTATAATATTATTATTACCTTTGATTACCAATTTACCCTTAATTGTGGTAATAAAAAAATATTAAGATAGTTACAAAATTACTAATGTAAAAAAAATAAAAAGGTAAAAATTTTAAAAAAAAATTACCTTATGATTCCAAATATTTATTATATTTTTTAAAATTTCAAACATTGAAATTCATAAATTAATTAAAAATTAGTCTCTTTGATAGAATGAGAAAACATGTTTTTAAAATAAAAATGTTCAAAAATTCACAATGTTGTTACACCCAAATTAAATGTGAAATTGATTTAAATGACCCTAATCAATTTTAGTGATAAGAAATTATCTAATTATTCTTTAAAACCAATCTAAAATATAATAAAACACTATAAATAAAACTTATTAAAAGTTAGTTTTCAATTAAAATACATTATTTTTCACTACTCATCAAAAATTGAATCTTATCAGAAAAATACCAAATATTCTACCAAAGAAATATTTATACTCCTTTTTCAAATTAGTAGTTTATTTTTTCAAATAGAGTTTTTAAAATATTCAAAAACTTGATTTATAATAGGTGCACCATCAAAAGTTGGAAATTTACCTTTTTAAAAAAATACTTATTTAAGTATAAAATTGGATTTGTTATTATATCATGTCTAAAAACACATAAGATGTATGTTAAACATTAAATTGAATATATTTTATATATAATTCATTAATATAATCCAATAAGGGTGATATATTTATTTATTAGTATAAAACACACTTGTGTACATTTAAAAAGTTTTTCAGAAAACCATTTCATTTTATTTTTAAAATGGTTTTACATTAATTTATAATTAACAGGTCAAAGAATTAATTATTTATACATTTTTAATCCCTGTTTTTATAATTCATTAAATCATGTTCATTCCCTTCATTCCAATGTCTAGGTTATAATGGCGACATTTAAATAATAATATTTAGTTTTTCAATTAAAATTAATATGGTGTATCATGTATGCTATCGATTATAGTGTTTCTTTCATAAAATCATGGTATGTTACATTCTTCACCCCTGAACCATCTAAAATTTCAGCCTTGCAATTTTGAATTTAGGATCGGTAACTAAGGTTTGACTTTTAAAAATACATTTATCAAATTCCCACATCGGAAAAAGGATTAATAAAACATCCACTTTAAAATAAAGAAAGGTATGTATTATGGTACCCTGATATAACCCATAATAGGTTTCCATGTAAGAAAACAAGGAAATTGAAGCGAAATATAACTCTCAAATACAAATAGGGAGTGGTAGAGAACAGGATCTTGGGAAATATAACCATAAAAATCATAAATATGTGATTAGACAAAACACTATTGAAAATAAATAAATGGATAATGTTTTCTTTTAAAGAACCTTTTCATAGAGTTGAGGAATTACATTACTAACTATATTAAGAACACAATGAAACATACATACATAAAAAATATAGTTTCATCCTTTAATCAATTTCCACCACAAACACATCTTTTTTTCCAATCGATGATTATTTAAGATGGTATTTTCACACATGAAGCACTAGAATAAACTTGTAGAATCACATAATCCCAAAAAGATTAACATTATTTTTTATTGAATCTTGAAACATTAACCAAAACCAAAATGGTTAGGATAAGGTAAAATAATTCTGTAAAAAAATAAACCTTCTATTAAAAACTTCTTCAATCTCCAAAATTTAACACTTACACCTAATTTTCCACTTAGACAAATAATTATTCTTAAAATTATTCAAAAATATTATCAACTAAGATTAAAACCCCAAAATAATAAGGATATTATCACACATTCTTCAGTGATAAATTTTTAAATTAATCTATAAATTACATGTCTTATACCAAAAAAATTATTTACCTTTAGCACATAATCTCCAAGTTATGATAAGTTTCCATAAATAACATGAATTTTGATAAATCATATTTTCCCTTAAAATATAATTAAACCCTCATTTATCTAATAAAATTAGTCATTAATTTATTTAACTTAACCATATAATTCTTCTAAAATTATAAATGTCTTCTGAAATAAAATAAATTACTTAATCATCAAATCATTTCTCTATAAAACAAATGTCCCCAAATTGTAAAAACGCACAATTTCTTAAAAATAATAAAACATAAAACCATAAATAATACCAATACCTTTAAAACTATTTTTTCCAAAAGTAGAGCCATTTTTTTTCTAAATATGTTTTTTTCATATCATAAAATTAATGGTTATATGTGCCACAAATAGTTATCAAAACTCAATAAATGTATCTCAAATATTATGAACTCTTTACCACTTTTCAAGGGTATCGATTCCATCTAATATTTGTTTCTATGTTTTTGAAAAATAATCCTTATATAGAATAATAGATATGTGTCCCATTACTCCCATAATATTTATAAAACAAAGCTATATTATAAATTCAAAAACTCAATACATAAACACATATGTCGTTCAACATTCTTCATCAATAATTAACCATGATTCTTCATATTATTCCTCAATATTTTATCCCTATAATAAAATATATAAATTATATCCTTATGAATCGTCAATATCAACCAAAAAATGTTTCATACATAGAACATATGAAAATAATTCATACCATAAATCTAGGAATCATTATATCTTTGACATCCCCATTATCTTCTAATACAATGTACAACTTTTAGAAAGTAAATGTTCATTCCCTTTGTGGAATGTACCTTTTTGAGAGAGTTGGTAAATTTTATATTTTTAACTAAAAATAAAAAGATACCATGAAAAAAAAAATGGAGAAAAAAAGGTGTTAGATAATTCAAATAGTTTTTGGCAGGGGACTTGAGAATTAAGAATGTTGTCAAAATCATTCTAGAAATAGTTTTGCAATAATAGTGAAAATCAAATCTTCTGGAAGGGATAATAAGGTTGTGAAAGATCACTTTCCATCCATATTGATAAATGATACTTATTACATAGAAAATAAAATCAGTAAAACATGAAATGAATTATAACATGTGAAAATTAATTTGGTCCTTTTAAAGGTAATATCCATATAAACTCAAAAATACATTATCCTTCAAATAGTTTATACCAAAATAGATTAACTTTCTAAATACATTCTTCAAAATTACCATTAATAGTGTTAAAATTCCATAACCTAAAAACTAAAAATGTTTTTATGACATTAATATTATGATCAATATAAAAATTATAACCCCATGATGATATCCCTAACATTTTAGAAAATTTCATAATCTTTAAAGTTGTCTAAACCCTACTCTGATACCAACTATAAATTCCCATATTGAAACATTACATATTCTAGTTATTTGGAAACATCAAATCACTTTATTCTCCTAAAAAATGTTTAGGTCTATAGTTTTATAAAATTACAGAATATATATTGCATATTAAAACCATACATTAAAAGTGGACCCTTATACTTTGTATCCATTTTTCCACCAAAGTAAACCCTTTTAAAATAAAAAATGATTTATTTTCGTGATGCGTATTTGATACTTTCATCATGAAATATTATTTATCCTTGTAAATATTAATACATAGGAAACAAAATTTAAAATTTGGATAAGCACACAAATCTGTGTAAGGAAAATAAAAGAAAGGAAATCATTAGTCTAATGCAATCCTATACAACATTACTTAAAAATATACATTATTTACCCCTAAAAGGGATCATCATTTCAAAAATATCATTATATTTCCTTTTGAAAATCAAGAAATTTTTATAATAACTAATAAGTAAGCATGTAAAAGATAAGAATTTTACTTGGGACATAATTATAAAAAAATTACTAACCATGTGGTTGAATTCAATAAATCTTACTCTTACAAATGAAATAGCCATATAATCTACTTCTATACCCAATGCATTATAGGTTATAACATAACCACCCATCCTTGGTTTATCACAGAATCACTCGTCCTTGGTTGATCACTTAACCACCCATAAAATTTCTAAGTATAATTAAATAATCATAACAATTAATATCACGTAATTTTCAACATGTAACTCTAAAAATTTCATTTTCACTCATAATAAAGCATTTCAATATATTTAAATAACCAATCTATTTTCATTCCCCATTTTAAACATTTAAAAGATAGATTTTAAGTTAAAGTGTCTCGTACCACTTTGAAATGCTTGAAAGAAACTTGAAAATTATTATTGTAAAACATTCATGTCAACATAAATAAATTCAAAAAATAATTTTGGAAGTATTTACATGGAAAAAATAGTTATAAGAATAAATCATTAAAACATTTAAAACAATAATTTAGTTAAAGAGTGTCTTACCTTAAGTCTGACTTGTCGCATACAATATTTATATTCCTTAATAATAAAAATAGGTTAAATATTTACTTTATATATAACCATATTAGTGAATATTTTTTCATTTATATCTCTTATTATAATTTTATAACAATTACTTAGTTATTTATGTTCACTTTATACGTTTTGACGATATATGATACATAAGTCCAAAATGAGATTGATTAATTATCTATTGTCCAACTGTTCATGATTTAATCATCTACATAATAACATTAATGACATAATAATAAATTTTATATATAATTTATACTTTTAAATCCACTCAATACATATGTAAATGTAAAATTAATTACATTATAATCATGGAGATGGTAATTTGTACGTATGCATGAGTAACATTTCAATTTTTCATTGATTATTATAGAAATAAATTACGTATTATTTTATCTCCAAATAATGATAATAATGTAATTAATTTCATATTAATCATTTAAATAGACTTATATAAATAATCCTTGTGATGTGGTGATGAAAAGAAAATCGCATCGCATTATGGAGGTGATAATTCACACGTACGCATGGATAAAGTTATCATTTTTATGTCCATATAAAGGAAAGACTGTAAATGATATATTTCTATTTAATAATGATAAATATGTAATAAATATTATAAATAAACATTAATTCTAACATTATAAAATGAATTGAGATAAAGTAATGAAAAATAATTTATAACAGGTCGTGATGAGGTAGTCTTCCGTATACCCGAATAATTAATTATTTTACCATATTATGGAAGTGAAGATAAATTTATGTGATGATATTAACAAAATAACATCATATTATATTAATTATACTAATGTTATTATATGATAATTTTCGAAGAATATTTGATTGAAGTGGAATAATAAATTAAATAGAAACACTTAATTTAAAACGATACCTCTTCTTCGGACGATCTCCTTTAATTAACTCCATAACACCTCTAAAGAGGGTTTTCTTTATAAAATAAGGCATCTCGAATATGGGGAGGGATTTTAAGAAGTTATTGGGGAATATCTTGGATGAAAAAGATAGATTTTTTTTCTGTGAATAAAGAGAAGAATGGGTTCCCTATTATAGGAGAGGGGAGGGGCACTCGTGAAAATCTTCAAATTATTAAATTAATATAAAATAATTTTATAAAAAAAATAGATACAACATGTTAACTTAGGATATATTATTGTTATATGTTGAAATAAATTCAAATATTAGAAATTATATATGTTTTAAACTTTTTTAATTCTTAACTTCTAGCTTTAACCCTTATCTAACCGTTTAAATTCTTACCGTGATAAAATTCTATTTACATTTTGTTGGATAATATAATTATTATAAATTAAAAAAATACCAATAAATGAGTCATTGATGAAATTTTAAGACTTATCCCAATAAATTGGCCAATGTTTAAATATTTAATAATTTTATATCATTTAATAAAATAATATTTATTTTGAAATATAATTAATATAACTTTTGACACTATTCATCTCTTGATTTTTTTAAAAATATCATAAAAATATGATATCTTAGAACAATCTCTTTTAACATGTCACTAAAATGTAAAATTCATCCATAAAAGTTATGGATGAATATGATTATATCAAATTATATTTATTTTAATATTTTGAATATCATTTATTCCTTTCCTCCATTCATTAAACAATTAATGCATCATCATTATGTCTCTATTTAAGGTAGTCATTTTATCACTAAAAATTATAAATAAAATACCATAATATCGATAAATATTAATATTCTTAAACAATATCTATAGTTGATAACATTTCTTATATAACCCCAAATTACAAATATTTCTCATGTTAAAAACAAAAGAATGAAAAATTTTACATTCCTTTAAATATAATATTATAATGGTTATATTCCCTTCCAAAAGGCCATAAATGGTCTCATAATTGATCCTTTCATTATTATGAATTAACAAACTCATCTAATAAAATTATTATAATTTTAAGGGTAATTTTATAATATTTATAATTTTATTTTTACCTTTGATAACCCAATTTACCCTTAACCAAGGTTATTAAAAAAATATTATTAGAGTTACTATTCATAATTTCCAAAAAAAAGGACCTATTTAATAAATTTTAACTTTCTAATTAAGAATATATAATTCATTTTCAAAAATTACAAACATAGAAATATCATAAATTAATTAAAAATTAGTCTCGTCGATTGAATGAAAAAACAGGTTTTTAAAATTATAAAGTTCAAAAGTTCATGAAGTTTTTATATCCTCATTCAATGTGAAATTGATTCAAATGAACTCAGTTAGATTAATTTATAAAAAATTAATCTAATTATACAATAAATATAGTCTAAAATATAAAATAACAATATAAATAAATTTGATTAAAAATCAGTTTTCAAATAAAATAAAGTCTTCATTCACTATTCGTCAAAAAATGAATATTTTCAGAAAAATATCAAAAATTCAACAAAATTAAATTTTGATACTATTAATTCAACGAAGAAGTTCATTTTTTTCAAATATAATTTATAACTTTTTTAAAAACAAGATTTAAAACAAGGTCATCATCAAGAGCAGGCAAAACTACCTCTTATAAAAATATGTTTTTGAGTAAAATAGGATTTTTTCTTATATAATGTCTATAAAACACATTAGACGTATGTTAAGAATTAAATTGAATATATTTTATATATATTTCATTATTATAATCCAAAATGAGTGATTTTTTTATTTAATGGTGAAAAATACACTTGTTCACATTTAAATTGTTTTTTAGAATAAAATTTCCTTTTATTTTAAAAAGGGTTTTACATTCATTTATAATTAACTGGTCAAATAATTAATTATATATACATGTGAAAACCATATTTTTATAATTAAATTAATAATTTTCATACAATTCATTCTAACTTCTAGGATATAATATTAATATTTAATCAAGTATATTTAGTTGCTCATTTAAAGTCAATATGGAATATCATGTATGCTATATCTTATAGTGTTTCTTTCTTAAAATCATGATATGTTAAAAGTTATCACACAAAAGTGTAATTTAAATAATGAATTATTAATAAAAAGGGTTACAAAAGGTTATAAGTAAATATTATATGATATGAAACATTTGATTATTGTTATGTAATAGAAATATAATAAATTAATATTTATTATATATGAGGTTATAATATATATGAAGAATTTCAATATTGATGGTAAGGGATTTTCATCTCACATTTATTTACGGAATACACATGTCCTATTCATCACTATTCCTTTTATGATGTTCATATACTTCCAAGGAATGTATTTTATGTACATTCTTCTGAATTTTATGGGGATTTTTAAATCCATCTAATATTTCTTCATTCATGGGGTTGATTATCCAAAATTTTCCAAAGTGTTGTAGGTTTTATGTTACAATCTCATTATTTATCTGGAATTTTTTTTATTATTCTCTTGATGGTGAAATCTTGTGGTCTACCACTAAAGAAACTCATGAAATATTCTCCCCTCTAGTTTTTTCTAGAGAATACATGTTTTCTTTTCATTTTCCTCTATTTAGTAATTCAAGATAACAAAAAAATATTATTAATGAAAATTGACTTTGTCTTTATCTTAAATTGAAAATCCATTATCTTCTATATCTATGTTTTAAGAAAAATTAAATTATCATATAATTTTCAAAATTCATTTTAACCCATGTTTTAGTTTTTATAAAATGGTTTAAAATAAATCTTCTGGTATTTTAACAAAAAGGATCATTTTTAATTTTACTAAAAATGAGAGTGTATTATACTTTTTAGTGTGTATAGAATGAATGATATTTTCTACCATCACCACTCAATGATTTCTGAATCCATTAAAATTTTACAAGCCTTTTTTCAAATAAATTTATTTCTTTAATTTTTGGAAATTTTATATTTTAAAGAAGTGATTTCAAAATGGAAAGTGTATTTTCAAAAAATAATTTTAAAATGATCTTTTCATTGAATTTATATTCAACAGCCAAAATAGATATTGGTGTTTCTTATATTTTACTTGGGATATGATATATTGGTACTATCCTTATTCTATTTCTAGATGTTTTATGATTATGATGATGATATTTTTATGAAAAACATTCATTTTCCATGGGTTTTAATATGGTGTATTGATGAAATTTTTATGAAACCCAAATTATTTTCCATGGGTTAAGATATAAATATTTGATGAAATGATTAATTATTTTTTGGAACACATATGTATGGATTTAATTATGTGATGGGTGGGTCTGATATTTTATCTCCCTATAATTCATTGGGTAAATTATCATATCTCATGATATAATTATTGGAAACTAGTCATTTTTCAAGATCTAATTTGGGAAAAAATAATATGTTCTTGATCTTGTATGGGAAATAGGATTATGTGATTAATCCTCTATTGGAAACAACAAAATGTGCTTGATCCATTATGAGATGCATGTGGTGATTCATAATCTGTTCTATTATGGGAAACATGTGGGCATTCTCAATCCACTATTATTTGATGATATTGGTAGTTAATCGTGACATATAAAATAGTTTATATACTTATGATGGTTCCATGGTTATATTACATGAACATTTGGGTCATGATTGATTTATGATGATTTCTCACTCTTATAAATCATTCCTTTTGAGAAAATAATGTTATATTCCATGGATCATGTTTATTATCCATGATAGAGTGGGTATGAAATTTTCAAGGTATATTCATGATTTTGTACCCTTATATTTACCTTATTCTTTCATATGATCATCGATTGATATCTCCCTTGTTTAACCATACTTAGCATATGAAATCACTATTTCTAATATTTCCCTATCCTGAATTATAAAGAATGGTGTATGTAGGGTTTTTATATGAAGATTACTAAATTTGAAGATTCTTATGGGATATTTCAAATATATTTCCAAAAATAAAAAGATTGTGTGTGTAGTATTAAAAGACATTAAACCTTTATAGTTTTTATATATGTATTTGTGGAATGTGTTGAATATACATATAAAAATATGTGATATTTATGTTTGAAAATCCTAGGTTTTATAGTTGGTATTAGAGGAAAGGTTTAGTTAACCATTGGGACTAGGATGAATAAAATTTGAGATAACCTTAGGGGTAAGTAAAATGATAAGTCTAAGTATAAGAAATTATCATTTAATTTTAGTGAATGATTGATCGATTAGTTTTCAAGAAATTAAATCATTATATGGATAGTATAAGTGGATGTGGCACTAGAATAGTTGTACTTAAGTATAATAACCCTAAAAAGGGAACACTTGGATTGGACTCAATGATCACGTGGTTCATAACAATGGTCCTTATTGCACACCTAGTTTTTAACTTCTTGGGGATATGTTTTATAATTCACAAACTCATTAAAAACCATCATGATGGATTCAAATAGATAATGATCATGAATGATCTAGTTAAAACATGAGTAGTCGTATATTTAAAAGTATGAGCCTTGATTTAGATATATAATGATTTAAATTTCATTATATACGATTGATAACATTGGTAAGTAATGGTATATGATCATAAAAACAATTATGGTTTAATAATGGGATTAGAGATAGAAAAATGAATTTGTGGTGGTTATAGGAGTACTCAAATATTGAGGTACCCAATTTGAGATTAGTTATATAAATTCTTATATATCCAGAAAAGTCTCAAAAAAAGAGAAATTAATTTCCCAAATTATTAAACATTGAATTATATGTGAATACCCCTAATGTTATGATGATTGAATCTCAAGCATATGATTCTTCTTAAGTTGAGGTTTGTGGGAATGTTCATATTAAAAATATCATTATTATCCATTTGGTTGAATTTAATGTTATCTTAGTCATGGATTGTATTTATCTACATAAATCCCACATTAATTGATGAGGAAGGGTAGTCATGTTTTATATTCTGAACCAACCTATGATAATCAATTATTATAATGATAAATTTTAAATTCTAATTAAAATCAGATCCATTGTTTGGGGCTTGATTCTTATTCAAAAGGGGTATTTACCTCGTATGGTTAGGGAGAAACTCAACACCAATTATATTCTTATTTTGGGGAAGTTATTTATGTATTTATATAATTTATTCTATTTCTTCGACTGAATTGCTAGGATGAGTTCTCAATATAGCTCACACCTTTTTCTATACCTATTTCACAGACTCCCTCTAGAATGGACCTAATTGAGTTGTAAGAATTGAAGATTAAAATCCAAGAGAATAATGAAAAATAATTTATTTGGCCAATTTTTTCACCGTGGGGTGTACCATATCTTTTTGTTAAGAATAAATTTTCATTGATTTGACTCTACCTTTATAATCAGGAGCTGAAAAAAATCAAAATCAAGAACAAGCATACCTGACCTCATATTCATGATTTATTTGATCAACTATGTAGAGCTCAATATTTTTTTGTGAATAAATTTCATTCTAAGCATCATAATTTGAGGTTTAATAGGGTTGATATATCCAATTTAGTTTTCATAGCCTATTCTAATGGGGCCCATGCCATGATTCCCCACACCCACCTTCAATAGTCTAGGGGATAGTAACTAGAACTGAGTAGGCATGTCACTAACATGGGAGGCATTGCCTATAAACTTGTACGCATGCACACATCTCCAAGACCACAAAATATTGAAATGTAAAAAAACACTACGTAACCAATTCATGCATAGAACTATATACCACAACCATAGTATAAAATAAACTAAAGTAATGTAAAATAGAAGAAAATAAAATCCATCAAAAGAAGTATTTGATGTGAGTACAACCGGTATATAAGATGTATTGGGACTACTGTCTCAAATCCAATAGAATACACATCGGTCTATCCAGTCTCACTAATCATTGTTTGGTCCGGGACGTCCTAGGACTCTATCAAAAATATGATCATCTACACAAGACACGACAGGTGTGGGGAAATCTCATGTAGGGGTGAGAATAATAACACTTAGTAGAAAACCTTGAATCCATAAATCAATACAAAAAAGAAAATTAAAATCATCTTTATATAGTTATATATATCTATCATATATAATAAGAATATCCAGATGTACTAAATGCAAGACACACAGTCAAGAGGTAATCTACCACTATTGTATACCACCTCTATAATTCTAGCTTGAAGATTCCACAAAGAACTCATATGGGAGAATATTCTCCTGAATCCAATGGAAATGATGACATCCTTCCAAGTGTTACTAATTTTCATGTCTCATCATGATAATGATACGCTGACAGTCTGAAGAGAATATGAAATATAGATAAGGATCACAGCTAGGTCCATGGGGTCATACCAACAACTCAATCTATATTAACCCACTAAGTAGAGGAGTAGTGATCATGAAATGTTGGTTAAGTATATACCAAAAACTCTACCTAGGGCATGGAGGTTAATAGAGGATCCCATATTAGGCCTATCAGGGGGATTCCAACTACTCTATCTAGTAATTCCTTCAAAATAGATCATAGTCCTAGGAGTAGGAAATGATCTTTACTAACCATCAAGGAAAATATAAAGTGGATTTACCCTAATAAAACATTCCCAATATATGGAGGACAAGAGAAGCAAGCCATGTAAAAAATGGGTATATAGAGTGTAGTAGGGGAACACGTTATGCCCCTTGACCCTGGGTATTTCTTGTGTACAATAGACCATGTATTCCAAACTGTGTCATGTAAAATAGGAATACATAGCATGTAGAATAGTTACATGCCATGTCCTTGCATCTGGGGTCTTCCCATGTACTATAACTGTGTTACATTACATGGAGTCAACTTGTGTGTCCCTTCACATGTACTAGTACATGGGGTAGCCCATGTCCTGGGCCCATGACTAGCCATGTGGGGGATTACACGCTGTGTAAGCAACCCATGTACTCTATCGTGTGTATGTGTACTCCTTCAAGTACACGCCGAGTCCAACCAAGGGGACTACATGCCATGTGGTGAAGGACTACATGTCGTGTGTATCATGTTTTTCTAAATATCCTTCTTCTTCCTGTCTATCATGTTGCTAATCTCCTAGGCTCTGTTACAATGGTCAGTTCACAAAGAAACTCTAGATCTAAGGATATTCTGTCATCCTAACATTGAATCAATGAGATTCATGCCCTAATTATGCTTAAAAAACATGATCACATTTTTCTTCATTACCCCCTCAAAAATGTGAAATAATCACACAATTTCATTTGATTCTCTATCATAGCCATCATCACACTATCTTCAAGTAATTCTGATGCTAGAGCTTAAATTTTTTATTGTTGTGCCAAGAATTATATGCACAATGATCGATTATTCAAAGGAAATTCAAACCGAAGGGGTGGAAAGAAGAACACCATGATGAACATTGAATCATGGGAGAAATTTCCAAAAACAATTTAGAGGAATGAACCTTGATCTATTTTCATGTTGGTCTTGGTTTATCACCATTAGAAAAATAATGAACCCAATGAATTTCAAGATCAAACTCCCCATAAATCCCGCAAAAATAGGCCATCACACATAATGATCAATATGTAGGCCAATCTATTCTTGGATTATCTGTGTTCATCCTAAAAGTCAATAAATGAGAATATAAAACCAAAATAACAAATCCTACCTCAGGTTTCATCAGTCGCTGATGAATAATGATTAATGTGTCGTCATCAATGGAAATATTTGTCACGATCGTTGTGCATTGATCATCAATCCGAGATTTGATCATATTTTGTTAAAAGGATCCTCTAGTGGTTCCCTCTTAAACATCTCTAGTGAATTATAGGGTTTTTAGTCTAACCCAAAATTTTTTTAAAAATGGCTTACTTAAAGATAAACCACATTTCAATATTAATAATTTGACTAAAATTATTTTATTTTTTTAAATGCCTGTGATGAATGTTGCACAATCGACCTATGATAACCAATGTTAAGTCACGCCTTTGGAAAATCTACTATTTTGAAATCAATAGAGCCCTTAGATATCTGATCCAGGACCCGGTTTAGAATTTATTCCTTTTTTAAGGATAATTACACGTAAGTGCTATTTAATATTAAAATATATTTCAAAAATTCATTTTAGTAACTCAAGGGATCAGAATTACATGTTGTCTTAGAACCTGATCTCAAAATTAATCCATATTAAATTTAAAAATATTACATGGAAAAAAATTTGATCCATTACATCCTCCCCACTTTGTTGATTTACATCCACAAAATTCTAAAATAATGTTATTCAAAAGAACGAGGGTACTGAGCACGAATCCGATTCTCCCACTCTCAAGTGCTCTCTCGTAGATTCATATGCTTCCACTGGACACGTACCAAAGGAATCGATTTCCAAAGAATGGTCCTATTATATTAACCCTAATTATATATTGGGTAATTAGTAAATGTCACACCATCTTCAATGTAAAACTCACCCATATTGATAACGTGTGATGAGTCATGCACACACCTCTTTGGTTGTGTCACATGGAAGACATCATGTACCTAGTCTAACTAAGGGGTAGAGCTAAATGATATGACACCTCTCCAACTCTAGGATTTATATGGAAATTGTTGATGAACCTCAATGATAACTTACCAACCCTTCCAAATATCTGTAATCCATGTCGACATGGAACTCAAGGAAACACATGGACTCCTTTGTCAAACATCGAAGGCATCCATCACCCGTCATCATAAGACATATGATAGCTATGTGTAGTGTTTATCCACTCCTATATGATCTTCACCTTCTCTGTAGTATCTCTCAACAACTCCATGACATTGAGTGCTGACTCTCCTGGGTTAGTCAAGTAAAGTGGTGTCTTATAGGTTCACCCTTACAAATTATGAAATGGTGTCATACCGATGGTGGAAAGGTAGTTGTTATTGTATGAAAACTCCACTAGTGTTATGTGTTCCTCACAAATACGGACAAAGTCTAACACAAAATCCCACAACATGTAATCCGTAACTGAAATGGTCCACTCTTTCTGGCTATCAGTTTTGGGGTCAAACACTATGCTCAAGTGCAAATGGGTCCCAAAGGCCTCCTGCAATCCCTTCCACAACCGAGATGTAAATTGGGAATCCTAATTAGAAACAATCATTGATGGAACTCCATGGAGTCGAAATATCTCCAAAATTTAGAGGCATCATAATATACATACAAAATTCTATTATCAGATAGCCAGGTCTTGGGAAAACTTGGTGAGTCTGTCAATAATCACCTAGATGGAATCCTGATCTATATAATTATCTGGTAATCCCATCATGATGTCCATAGATATCCCATCCCACATTCATTCTGGAACCTCAAGGGGTTGAACCATACCCATTGGAATCTGGTTCTTAGCCTTTACTTTTTGACATGTAAGGTATCGTGATACAAAGTATAAAACTCTTTTATTCATCCCTAGACACCAAAATTGACATTGGAGGTCCTGGAAAATATTTTCCACACGTAGATATACCATCAAATTTGTCCTATAAAACTCCTTTAGAACCTCCTCCCGCAAAACCATCGGTGCTAGTATTTGTTCACGGAAAATAACGATTTTTTGCCCACCTATTGAATATCCAAAAGAAGCATGCCCTGTACACTACTGAGAATGTAGGTTCACACATTTGGTATCCCCAAGTTCTGCATCCTTGACTCATTTTAAGAGTGGAAGAGTGAGAACCATAGACTGGAGGTAAGGTTCTCCATATCAATCCACAAAGGATAACTAGAGTGAGGCTGACTACTGTGATGCCTTTTTTAGTAACTATGAACTAGATCTCTGGTTGGGATCATCTGTTACCGCGTTCCCCTTACCAAGATTATAGATAATTTCAATGTCATAATCCTGGACGAACTCTAGCCACCACCTTTGTCCCATGTTAAGATCATTATTATAGAATATATACTTGATACTCTTGTGATTAGAGTAGATGAAGAACTACTCGCCCATCAGCTAGTGTCTCCACATTTTCTAGATAATGACAATCCTTGTTATCTCAAGATCATGGGTCATGTAGTTCTGCTCATGTGGTCTCAACTAGCGTGACCCATAGGCAATCACCGCTCTCCTCTACATCAAGAAACAAAAAATCCCAATTTCTGATGCATCGTAGAATACTACATACTCCACACCTCACTTCGGAAATCTGAAGATCGTAGAACTGGTCAAACTCTACCTCAACTCCTAAAAATCTTATCGGCTCTTCTCTATCCACACGAAAGGCTACCCCTTCCAAGTAAATGCTTCTATTTGAAACATCCTAGGTATTTATGGAATAATACATTTTCATATCTATTATATTTTTGAATTTAATATTAATTTTAGTTTAAAAGGTACACTATGGATGATATTGAACCTAACACTCAACAACGGATTTCTCTAAAATCATACATTACACACAACACTGAGTTATACCGAAAAATAATACAACAACAATATTACTATTTTAAATTATAGTTAACGCCTAGCAGTTGTATTGGTGGGAATGTACATAATTAACTATTTTATGATTTTACATATTTTCTAAATGTTCTCACATTTATCAAATAAATTTTAGAGGCTTAAAATGAGAATGAATCTAATTTTAAGCAGAAAATATTAAAAATATTTGAAAAAAGTCATTTTTTCCTTTTGCTGGAGAACCATTTTTAAAAATATTTTTTTAACTTTTATATTTTACATTTGATAAAATAAACATATTATATAGAATTGGGATATCAAATTTTACTTCGGTTGAAATTTTTATATTTTCCTGACAAAATCCATATTTTTTGAATAGTGAAAAATACTGCATTTTTATTTGAAAACATTATTTTTATCAAACCTATTTATATAGTTAGATTGTCCTTTTAATTGGTTTTAAAAGTGTAATTTGGTTATGTTTTTATCATTTAATAAAAAAAAATTCATTGGAAGTAATTTCACATTTAAATTAGACATAAACACCTGTCAACCTTTTGATAGTTTTTACTTCTTAAAAACATGCTTTTGGGTTTTGACAACGGAAATTAATTTCAAATTAATTACTATAGATTTTTTGTTTTGAATTTGGAAAATAGATTCTATATTTGGAATAATAAGGTCCAAAGTTTTTAAATAAGTACATTTTATTTTTGGACATTATGAATAGTGACTTCAGTAATTATTTTTATTTACCATGGTTTAATGGTAAATCAAGTAAATAAGGGTAAAAATAATAATATTACAATATTATAAAACTACCCTAAAACGTGTTTTAATCCTATTTTATGAGATATGGCTGAACATGGTAAACCTCGGGTCGATTTTAGCACCCCATGGATTCACATGGGTGTGATAATGATGTTTTATAATTTTTAATTTAATGAAAAAGGAAATATAACATAAATATGAATCTCCTAACTAAAATAATATTAATTTTGTTTATATAAATCATATATTAAATGATAAATAGTTATTATAAACCAAAAAAAAATTCATACATCAAGGTATTTTATTTATAATAAATAAATATATTTATGACACAATGATGAAGCGATGATTACCTTATTAATGAAAGATTCAAATAAATGATATTATAAATATCTAAATAAATTTAATTTGAACATTTTGATACCATAAACGAATTTTATGGATGATTATGATATTTTATGTTTGATTTGATGCCTTTTTTCAAAGTAATCAAGTATCTATGACTTTTACAAAAATAAATAACAAAATAGTGTCAAAATTGACATAAATGATTTTTTAAAAAAATATACTATTTTATTAAATGATATAATAATACTAAAAATATAAGATTATACAAAATGAATTATATAATGTTAAAACATTCACTAATTATCCACTTTTGGTTCACTTTCCATTTTATAGTAACTATATTATCAATATATTATGAAAATACTAGAAGACATGGAAAGAGTTGATTTTTTAACAAAGGGTTAAAGCTAAAAGATAAGGTTATTTTTGTGTCCTAATATTGTATAAAAGCTATTGGTTGATAGGATTTAGACCGATACTCATATTATTATATAAATTTATCACTTTTCAATGTTTATAATTTGAAAATCCATTTATAATAAAATAATATTTCAAAACATTCCTAAAGTGTCTGACCTCCATCTTATAAAAGGCTACCACCTATACCCACTTACTCACACCTATAAAGCCATCGCATCATCCAAATTCTACTCAAATAAACTCCCAAAATCCCTCCCTTACTCCTAGAATCATAAACTTGGTCATAAGGCAACTTAGATAATCGTTTCGGACCAAATCAAGAGGAGTTACTTGATTTTGAGTTAACATCTTCTCTCAACCTCCTTTATTTTCTTTTCTTTCTCCAAGCCTACAATATTTTTATTCCATTATTTTATAACAACACTACTACCCTAAATATACTAGTAGTTTGTTTATGATATGTGTTCGACCTAAACATACCCACACCTCTATTTAATGGATATGAACATATTGTTTCTCTGTACTGTGTACTACTGCCTCATGAAACGATGATTATTCAATTTTCCCCTACCACCTTCATGGTGGAAATTATGATAGAAATATATTTATATATTTTATATATTATGTTCATATTTTCCCCATGATTCGGTTATTTTTATTTACAACATACCTTTATGCTTTTCATAATTTGCAAATATGATAATTTCATTTGAGGAAGTGTGGACTACCACCCCCTCAAAGTGATATGACTCGTTCATGACATACATGGAACATATAAAGAATTGAGTTAATGAACTTATTTAAAAAATATAACATAAATATTATAATGGAATTATAATATACCTAAGCATCTTTTATTTTTTATTCCTTTAATATGACAATGAAATGGAAGTAGCGTTCTTGCGTACGTACGGCCGGCCATCTCCATGAATGGGACATTTCATTTCTTATCTCCAAATTTTATATAATATTATAAATACATATATACTGGATATATATGATATCTAAATCAAGAATAATATTTTGGAGATAATGGACTTAAGACCACATGGATAATTTTTATCAACACAAGTTCATTTTTGACTCAAATACCGAACATCAGCAAAACGTCCGATATAAACTCAAAAAATTAACAAATTGCTATAACATTGTAATAAGTGATATTAAGTGAATTATAAACATTAAAGAGGTTATAATGAAAGTAGAAATTAACATAATTTTATTATTTAGGAAATTAAATAATGAACAAGACAAATCGAACTCAATGTAAGGGACTTCACCTCAATCTCTTTTCATTGGGAATTTATTGATAATTTGCATTGTTATTCATTTATAAGCCATGTATATACCCACTATGACATTTCATATCCATATTTTATCTATACTAATGTTACTTAGTAAATCATTGAGATTAATATTTTAATTTTCAATTTGTTATGGGACAACTTCAACATTTAAATATTTAATTATCAAATATTTTTCTCCCTGATATTAAATTACACATTTTTTATGTGGGTAAAAGAGGAATATACAAGAAATTTTATGTCAATACTGAATCTCATTCAAAATTTTAAAAAGGAATATTTTTACATGAGGTGTTTTACTTTATTTGAAAAATTAAAAAATGAATGTTTTTAACGTATACGGAGACAACAACTTCTCTACCACCGTAATAGTTATTTCATATTTGTCTTCCTCTATAAGACTTAATGTATTTTAAAATGAAAATAAACCCCTTAATACGTTATTTGGGTGTCTTGGTATTGAAAATGGGTTCTTAAATAAAAATTGTATTTTTATACCGAAATGTTTTTCATATGGGATTAGAAGAAGCTTTCAAAAAAGGTATTTTTGTGATGAATGTGTTTTATTCTTGAAATTTTACATGAGAATTATATGAAATGGGTGAGCCTGATATAGATTATACGAAGGGTTGAGCCCCATTATAGCTCATCATAGAGCCCAACATAGCTTATACGAAGGGTTTATCTCTATTATAGCTCACGAGTGATCCTGAGACAGCTAATACTAAGGGTTGAGCCTCATTATAGCTCACAGGTCATCTTAACACAGCGTATACGAAGGGTTAAGGCCCATTAAAACTCACGGGAGAGCCTAGTATAGCTTATACGAAGCGCCATCCACATTATAGTTCTCCAACTTGGAAGTTGACCATACAGTTATTTTAATTTGAGGAGTTTTTAAAGGGTTTTTTGTATATGATGCTCTAAGTCACCTAAATTAGTTTTAATTACTTTCTATTGGTTTTAATGTTTTCCATATTGAAAAAATTATGAGTGTTATCCATGTAAAAATGTTTTGTTACATCCACTCAAATATTATTGAATGAGTTATCAGGTATTAAATAAACTAATCAATTTTCATTATTTTTATGTCACTTACTGATATTTTTGTTCTCATGCCACATTTTTAAATATTTTCATAGGATTTTAGGGAGGAAAGAGTCAAGTATGGAATCAAGGAAATGTTATGATGATTAAACATGATAATAAACTGTGTTTATTTTTAAAAAAAATTATATTTTGGAAGAAAAAAATAATATTGGAAGCGTCTTCTTTGTATTTCTATGTTTTTTATGCAATATTTATCACCTAATTATCTAAAGCACTTAACTTAAAAAGAGCCTCAATGTGAATTCCTGAATTAACTAAAGATTATATAATGTTTAATATTGGGGAATTATAGTTAGTATCAAAGGGGGGTTTATACAAATTTAGATATTATGATGTTTTCTAAAAAATTAGGGATATCATCATGGGTATATAATTTTAAGGTTTTTTATAAGTTTAATCCCTTTTATGTTATATGATATGAACTTTTACGATGAAAAAATGAATTTCTGGAGACATTCACCTTTGATGTAACTATGGGTTATTAAATTTTGGGATGCAAAATACCAGGTATGATATAACCTTTGAGGTTAAAATATGTTGCTGTTATTTTTGAGAATTTTATCTCATTTTCTGGAATATTATAAAATTATTTGGTTGTTGAAAAAATAAAACACGCAGAATGTGTGAAAAACTTTCATGTTATGCAAATCTATAGGAATCGATCCAACAACCGAAGTGCAACTGGGATTTATCACCTACCACTAGAATAATGATTTCCCAAGTTAGAATGAATTGTTCTCTTTTGTTAAATGATTTTATGGATTAAGAAAAAGTATATTTTTGTAACTTTTGTTTTATCAGATGGATATATTTAGTATAAGAAAATGATTTGGTGATTAAGTGATAAATGGAAGATGTTTTCTCATTTGGGAAAACTATATTCCTAAGGAAAATAGAAAACTATTGGATTTCATTTGAGGAATAATGGTTGAATTTTATATAGGAATAATCTATGTTTTTGTTGTGTAAATAGGAAGATTTGTTTTATTTTTTGAAATGATTAACCTATCATGGAAAATATGTGATTAGGTTAATTACTTTTAAGTATAAGACAATAAGAGAAGTCGATGTTATTTGGAGATAAATGTTAAATTTTATCATAGAAGACTATGTGATCCAATCTTGCTAAATATTGGTTTTCAATATTAGATTGTTTTATTTTGAATACTTTTGAGGACATTTTTTGTTGAATGGTAAATGTAGAACTTTTATATTGCTATTGAATTTTGGAGATTAAAATTAGTCCTTCTTATTTAAAATAATATTTCTTTTTTTTTGGATTATTGGATCTTTTAATAACAATTTTGGTTTTGTTTTATGTATAAATGTTGGATAAATAGATAGTTAAACTATTTTTGGATGATATGATTTCTCATAATTTGATTGTATTTAATCAGGAATTAAAACAAAATTCATCTTAAATAATCATCATTTGATAAAAAAAAAGTTATGTGGAAATTGATTAAAGGATGATACTCTACCATTCAAGTAACTATATTTCATTAGGTTCTTATTCTAAGTAGTAAAATAATTACAAAATTTTATGAAAATAATATTAAAAAAAATTATGTTTCTTTTTCCTACTGATAAATCAAATACCATTTAACAAATCACATGTTTTAAGTTTTTTTGGTTGTTAACTTTCTCCAGATAATATTTTTTATCACTCTCCATCAAAAAAATATTGTTAGATTTTCTCCCATATCCATGTTTTCCTACATGTAATCCTAGTATTTGTTATCTCAGGTTAACATTGTACTACTCTTTCTTTATTTTAAAGAGAGATTTCTATTGACACTTTTTCTAATGTGGATTTTCATTACTATTTCGGATCCTAATTTTAAAATTGTGGGGACACAATTTCCAAAATAGGGAAATGATGTAACATCCTAGGTATTGATATAATAATAAATATTAATATCTATTAATATTTTTGAATTTAATATTAAATTTATTTTAAAGGGGGCACTACTTATGATAGCGTACCTGACACGTAACAATAGGTTTCTCTGAAATCTTACGTTGCACACAACACTAAGTTATACTGAAAAATAATACAAAAAAAATATTATTATTTTAAATGGAAGTTAATGTCTAGCCATTGTATTGTTGGTAATGAACATAATTAAATATATTATGATTTTTCATCTATTTTAATTGTTTTTACATTTATCCACTGAATTTTAGAGGCTCAAAATGAGAATTAATCCAATTTTAGGCCTAAAATACTATAATAGTTTTAAAAAAATGTTTTACAACCTTTCGATAGAGAACTATTTTTAAAAATATTTTCTTCCACTTTTATATTTTCTATTTCATAAAATTAACTTGTTATTTAGATTTTGGAAATCCTAAATTACTTCGGTCGAAATTTTTGTTCTTTCTAACAAAATCCATATTTTTATGAATAGTGAAAAATACTAAATTTTATTTCAAAATTGTCTTATCATATAATTTATTTATATAGTTAAATTGTAATTTTAATTATTTTAAAATTATAATTGGATTAAATTTTTATAATTTATTTCAATTATGGTTATTGGATGTAATTTCACTTTTAAATATGACATAAAAACATGTCAATCTTTGGGTATTTTTTATTTTTTTAAATCCCACTTTCTAGTTTTGACAACGAGAATTAATTTTAAATTTATTACTAAAAATTATGTGTTTTGAATTTTGAAAAATGGATTCCATATTTGGAATCATAAGGACTAGATTATGTAAAAAGGTACCTTTTATTTTTTGGACATTATTAATAGTAACTTTTGTAATTATTTTTACTTACCGCGGTTAAAGGGTAAATCCAGTAAATAAGGGTAAAAATAATATAATAATAATATAAAACCACCCTAACACATGTAATTATCCTATTTCATGAGATATGGACGACCATGGGCATCCTTATGTCTGTTTGAGGACCCCATGGAGCCACTTCAGTTTGATAATAACCTTTTATAATTATTAATTTAAAGAAAAAAGAAATATAACATAAACAAACATCTCCTAACAAAAAAAATTTCAATATTGTTTATTAAAATGATCCCTTAAAATATAAATATTCATTAGAAATATTGAAATATTTCCTAAATCATGGTATTTTATTTATAATAAATAATTATATTTATGACACAATGTTGATGCAGCAATTACCTTATTAATGAATGATTCAAATAAATGATATTAAAAATATTTAAATAAATGTAATTTGAGTATTTTGATGTTATACATGACTTTTATGGATTATTATGACATGTTATATGTGATTTAATTTATTTGGATCTATGTAATCAATTTGTTACTACTTTAACACAAATCAATTACTAAATAGCGTCAAAATTGACATAAATGAGTTTTTACAACAAATACTATTTTATTAAATGATATAATATTACTAAAAATATAAATTAAGTAAACTAAATTATATAATGTTAAAAATTTCATAAATTATACATATTTGGTTCTCCTATCATTTTATAGTTACTATAGTAACCATATACTATGAAAATACAAGAAGACATGGTAAAAGTTAATATTTTTAACTAAGGGTTAAATCTTAAAGATAAGGTTCATTTTGTGACCTAAACTTATCCAAAACCTATTGGTTTAGAGGATTTAGACCCATAATCATCATATACTTAAAATATATCAGTTTTTAACTATTATAATTAGAAAATAAATTTATAATAAAATAATATTTTAAGACATTCCTAAAGTACCCCTCCTCCTTCTAATAAAAGGCCACCACCTCCACCCACTTTCTAACACCTATCAAGCACCTTGGATCGTCCAAATTATGCTCAAATAACCTCTTAAAATCCCTCCCTTACTCTTAGAATTCTCACCTTGGGCATAAGGCATGTAAAACAAGCCTTTTGGCACAAATCAAATGGAGTAACCCAATTTTGAGGTAACGTCTTCTCTCAAGCTCCTTTCCATTATTTTTTTTCTCCACCCCCTACAATATTTTTATACAATTATTTATAAAAAAACAAGTATAAAAAATATTCTATTAAGTTTTATGATAATGTTTTGACCTAGACTTACACATACCTCCATCTAATGGATACGAACCTGCTCTTTCTGTGTACGGCGAACTACTGGCTCATGAAATGATGATTGTTCAATTTTCTTCTACCAAAACTCATGGTGGCAATTATTATGACACATTATTTATAAATGAAATATATTATATTTGTATTATCTCTATGCTTCTGTAATTTTTATTTACTAAAGACCTTTTATATTTTCCATAATGTGTAAATATAATAATTTCATTTGATGAAGTGTGTACCACTGCCCAATCAATGTGTTATGACTTGTTCATGACAAGAATGGAACATATAAAGGATAGATTTAATGAAATTATGTAACATATATAACTTAGATATTGTTATATAATTATAATATACCTATGTGTTTTTTATTATTTATTCCTTCAATATAACAAAGAAATGAAAGTAGCTTTCATGCGTACGTACATCCTACCATCCCCATGAACTGTGCATTTAATTTCTTATCTCTAAATGTTATGGACTATTAAAAATACGTATATACATGATATATATGATATTTAAATCATGAATAATATTTTTTAGATAATGGACATATGACCAGATGGATAATTTTCATCAAAACAAGTTCATTTTTTACTCAAATATCGAACATCGACAAAATGTCCTATATAAACTCAAATAATTAAATAATTGCTATAACATGGTAATAAGTGATATAATATGAATAATAAACTTCAAAAAGGTTCTAAATAAATTATAAATTAAACTTATATTATTATTCAGGAAATTAAATAATGAATGAGACAAGTCGAACTCAATGTAAGAGACTACATCTCAATCTCCTTTTATTGCGGAATTTCTTGATAATATGCACATTTATTCTTTTATAAGGTGTATATACAGCCACTATTACATTTCATATCGATGTTTTATCTATAATAATGTTACTTATTAAATAATATAGTTTAATATTTAAATGTTCAAAGTGGTATGAGATAACTTGAACATTTAAAGATTTAATTATCAAATATTTTTCTTTTTGATATTAAATTACATATTTATTTATATGGGTATAAAAGGAATATACAAGAAATTTTATGTAAATATTGGCTTTTTTTCAATGTTTTAAAAATAAATTTTTTTATATGAAGCATTTTAATTTCTTTAAAAAATGACAAAAGGAATGTTTTTTAACATATACGGCAAGAACGACTTATCCACCGCTGTAACGGTTATTTGATATTTGGGTTCCTCTATAAGCCTTAATGTCTTTTAAAATGAAAAAAAAATCCCTTATTACTTTTATTGGGTATCTTTTCATTGAAAATGGGTTCTGAAATGAAAATAGAATTTTTATACAGAAATGTTTTTTATATGGGATTAGAAGAAGATTTCAAAAGGGGGGTTTTGTGTTAAAGGTGTTTTATTCATGAAATGGTGCATGAGGATTATATGTAACGGCTGATCCCGATATAGCTTATATTAATGGTTGATACCAATTATATCTCATGGTTGAGCTTGATATAGCTTATACAAGGGTTTTATCCCCATTATATCTCACAGGTGAGCCCGACACAGCTTATACGAAGGGTTGAGCCCCATTATAGCTCACAATTGAACCTGATATAGCTTATAAGAAGGGTGATCTCCATTATAGATCACCAATTTGGAAATCGACCATATGGTTATTCTAATTGGAATATGTTTGAAAGTTTGTTTTGTATATGATGCTCTTATTCAATTAAATGAGTTTTAATTTCTTGCTATTGATTTTAGTTTCTTTTGTTGAGAAAAAAGTTTGAGTGTTATCCTTGTGAAAATGTATTGTTTCATCCACTAAAATAAAATTGAATCAATTATCGATTTTTAACTAAGATAATGGGTTTTCATTATTTTTATGTCCCTTACTGAGATTTTGGTTCTCATCCCAAGTTTTTTAATCATTTCATTTGATTTATGGGAAAATATATTCAAGGATGGAATCAAGTAAAAGTTATAATGATTAAACCTGAAAAGAAACCATGTTTACTTTTAAAATATATTATGTTCTTGAAGAAATAGACACTATTGAAAGTTTATACTTTGTATTTCTATTCTTATTTTATTTAATTGTTATGGACTAATTCTTTAAATATTAAAACCTGAAAAGATGCTCAATGTGAATTCTAATTTAAACTCATTATTATGCAACATTTCTGGATATCGCCTTATATCAAAGGTGATGATATCCCAGAAAAATCATGTATGAATCTATGATAATAGCCTTTCTACCCAAGGAAGCTTTTCACCTCCATCACACTACTAGGTGTCTCACATGATAACACTTCCTCGACATTTGATGGGTCCACTACCACTCCATCTACTAAGATAAAATTTCAGAGGAGGTGGAACTCTTAAATCTAGAATTGGCACTTCGAGAGCTTTCTATAAATATGGTTCCCTCATATTACGTCTAGAGATATCCATAATGGTCTTATATACTCCTCCGGAGATGCTGAGTACACAAGGATTTCATTGATGAAGACCATCATGAACTGATCTAATAAATATTGAAAGATCTGTTTCATGAGTTCCTTGAACACTACTTGGGAATATTTCATAGCAATGGTTATCACTATGTACTCATACTGACCATAACAACATGGGAATGTCTTATTCAGTATATCTTCATCCCATACTAATAACTAGTGATAACCTGATCTAAGGTCAACCTTTAAGAACCATAGTTTCTCTCTCAACTAATCTAAGAGGTCATCGATCTTAGACAGTGGATACATGTTCTTCATGATCACCTAGTTCTAGCAGCGGTATTCCACACACAACCTCAAATTAATGTCTGCCTTCTTGGAAGATAAAACATGGGTTGCCGCGAGTGAAACACTGGGTCTCACAAATACCTTCCTCTTCAAGTCCTCCAACATCTCCCACACCTCACAAAGCGATGCGAGAGACAAATGATATTCTATTGTGGATATTGGTGTCATTATGAGGTGTAGATAAATGAAGAATTATATCTCTTATCAAGGAGGTAAACCCATAACATCTTCTATAAAGACATCCTCATACTCTACCACTACAATAAGAAACTGGGAACTCATAACAACCACTACACCAAGGATTAATCTGGTCAACTGATGAGAAATTGGTTGCACCCTCTTATTAATGAGTACATGCTTCACTGATTGGGAATAATTTTCACCAAAAAAGGAATACTTGGATCTGTCACTGCAAACACACCACACCCTTCACAAAAAAACAGTTAATCTGGGCATAAACTATAGATACCATGCAGAGAATAATGTTGTAATGGATAAATGTTTCAACCAAGAGGTTCCAACTATAACTCTCACCTGCAAGGGATAGGTCACACTGTCGGCATAACTGTGTGATCTCTGAGTCTTCTCTAGTAGGTGTCTCTAGGAATAATGGTTATGTCAATGGTATAATAAGAATATATGGGTCTCTTACAAGATATGTGTCAATAAATGAATGACAAAAATCTAGTTCTATCAGTAAGGTAGATAAATTATAAATGGCAAATATTGAACCATGAATCATTCATAGAGACCCGGGGTTATATTTCTCGACTACCTATAGTTTTCCCCGCCCCTGTCCTCCATATCCATGAGCCTCACGTGGCCACCTAGTAGAGGTGGTGGAAATAAGTCAAAATTTCGACCACCTCATACTGATCTCCTAGCTCCTCTTCCATGTTCTCCATCCTATGTATCTTATAGCTCTTACTGCTATCTCGGCCCTGTTGGTCCATCTATAGTTTCCCTGTTAGTCATACGACGGGTCCGACAATATCAAGTGAGATCTCCCAATACATCATGTGAATAGTGTTTCCTTTCTCTAGGCTGACTGGACACACACTGTTAGACCTGAAATTTAGATCCTATATCTCAGGACCTCATCTTGAATCTTCTCCAACATCTATGTCCATGATACTGAAGTCGGATTCTTGATGCCTAGGTCTTTTCTCATTCTTTCCCACTACTAAATATCATCGAATTTATCTGCTCATCCAAGAATCTTTTAACCACAAAATCCCACTCAATAACCCAAGAATAAGTAGGAATTCAAAAAGTAATTACACTATCTCTGATGTATCTACAAGGACTGTACACTATGTTCTGAGCTGTGAAGTATTGAGCTCATACTATATCCATTGGTTGCCTATAATTATTGGTAAACCTCGATTAATAATAATATAGTGGCATGTTTCCCTATTGGAGATGAAGAAGCTCCTGGATATGCCCAACCCTGAACATAACTTCTGAGAAATCCTCTCTGAAGAGGCTCTCAGACTCTTCCCATGAAAGATTCACCTCATCGTGAGTCTTATTAACCAAATTCCACCATCTTCCTACTAACCCATGTAGAAAACTCACTACTAGGACCACTATATAATCTTCTGGTGTCTTGAATTGATGGAAAACATAGGTCACTACATCAATCCAATCCTCCGTCTTCTATGGGTCAGGATCACCTCAAAAGTTAAGTGGTCTCTCTAGTAAAAACTCATGAAGCATGTACAACATGTTCTCCTCATCCACTGGTACTATGCGTACCACTTGTTTCTTTATATGTGGTGATATGGATGGTGCACCACTTAGTGGTAACATCTTATGAACATGTCCCTATATCAAAGGCTCATCACTGAGGGGGTCATCCTCATGGCTAAGCTTCAGAATACTAGTTGGTATATGTCACAGTGGCATCATAAAACAAAAAATATGTACCACATTATATGAGTATATCTAGAGAGATGGATCATGAAATACATGTAAACCTCAACCCATTCTTATATGATGTATATTCAATTTTTTCCCCATAAACAATGTTTTCATGTACCGAGTCGAAAAGCATGTTACCAAGTTCATCGTGTATCGATACATTGGCTGCCACACCAATACCGAAGTTCCAGGACTAAAAGAAGAACTCGAAACACATAACATTATTTCCCCAAACCAATCTCACAGACTCCTGGTCCAAATGTACAACTGAACTGGTTTGATACGACTCTGTCACGACCCATCCTAGTGTGGCCTATGTCATGACTCTCCATAACCACCTTTAATATTCTAGGGGTTGGTGACTAGCACTTAGTAGTCAAATCACTAACTTGGGAGGCATTTCCTATGATCCTGTATGCATGCACACATCTCCATGACTGCAAAATGATAAATATGAAAACCACTAAGTAACTAATGCATGCATAAAAATATATCCTACAACCAGAGTATGACCTGAAGTAAAATAAAGTAAAATAGGACCAAATAAAAGCCCGTCGTAATATGCCTGTAACGCAAGTCAAAAATGTAAGTAACAGTTACTAGGACTACTGTATGAAAGCTAAACGAACACAACTCATTCAGTCTGGTCTCACTAAGCACTGTCTGGTTCTGATCTGCCTAGGACTCCATCAAAATTATTATAATCTTCTTAAGACACAACATGTGTGGGAAAATCACTTTCAAGGGTGAGTATAACAATACTCAGTAGGACACCAAGAAACCACAAAGAAATTAAACAATGGAAAGTACATTCATCTCTACATAGTTATATATCTAAAAAACATAAAAATAATATCCATATATAATCAATCCAATACACATAGTATAGCGGTGTGCTTCAACTATAGTATACAATCCAAATAATTCTAGCTCGAAGTTTCCACAAATAACTCATCTGAGAAAACACACTCTTGAGTCGGATAGCACTGATGAAGTATATCTGAGAGGTACATCTTGTGTGGTATCATCATGAGAAAGATATACTGATAGTCCAAATAGAATTTGATACATATATTAGGATCACAATCAATGTGATGGGGTGAAACCAACAACTCAATCTAGATTAACCCACTAATATTAGGATTGGTGAGCGAGTAGTGTTGTTCATGTCGATACTAATAACTCCACCTATGAAATGAAGATGAAAATAGGATCCCACTTTTGGCCTCTTTGGGGGATTCAAAAAACTCTATCCGAGAATTCATACTAAAGGGTTCATAGTCCTCAGAGTAGGAAATAATTTGTACCAACCTTAAAGGAAACAATAAAGTGGACAAACCCTTATTAAACTTTCCCAAGATATAGAGGACAAGGGAACAAATCCATATAGATAGTGGTACATGGTGTGTAGTAGGGTTACACATTGTGTCCCATGACCCCGACTACAACCCATTTATAATAACCCATTTCTTCCCAACTATGTCATGCAAGAGAGGAATACATGGAATGTTGAATGGAAACACATTGTGTCCTTGAATTTGGGGTCTGTCCGTGTGACAGTACATAGTTTCAACCCATGTGTCCCATCCAGTGTACCTGTACATGGGGTGGCCTAGGTAGCTGGTCTAGGACAAGATGTGTTATATGGCCCCAACCTTAAAAATTACATAATCTAGAGTAAAATTGATAATTCATATTGAGGATATTTTTAGTTTTATATCTTTAGATAATTGATCCATAACTTTTACATAAAAAACATCGAAGTACCAAGTGGAAAATTACAACCATATTTATTTCTTCTATAATCTAAAAACTTTTAAAAACAAACTTTTTTTCTTGTCATGTTTAATCATTATAACTTTTCCTTGATTCTATCCTTGACTTTATTATCCCCTAATTCCTGTGAAAATAATTAAAAACTTGTGATGATCAAAAAAATTTTATCAAGGGACATAAAAATAATGAAAAACAATTAGTCTAGTTGAAACCTGATAACCCATTTAATGTACTTTGAGTGGATGAAAAACAAATCATATGAATAACACTCATACTTTTTTTTCTCAATGAAAATCACTAAAACCAATAGCAATCAGTTAAAACTCCTTTAGGTGAATCAGAGAATCATATACATAAAACCCTTTTCAACATCTTAAAATTTTAATAACCATATGGTTGAATTCAAAATTGGAGATCTATAATGGGGATCACCCTTTGTATAAGCTATATCAGGCTACCCCTGAGCTATAATAGGGCTCAACCCTTCCCATAAGTTCTATGGGGCTCACCCATGAGCTATAATGGGGCTCAACCCTTTGTATAAGCTATATTGGGCTCACCCATGAGCTATATTGGGGATCAACCCTTTATATAATCTATATTAGGCTCACTCGTTTCATATAATTATCATGTACTTCATAAATAAAACACATTCATTACAAAACCCTTTTTTGAAATCTTCTTCTAATCCCATATAAAAACATTTCCGTATAAAAATTCCATTTTCATTTAACAACCCATTTTCTATACCTAGATACCCAAATAAAGGAATACTGGATTTATATTCATTTTATAATACATTAAGGCTTATAAAGTAATCGAAATATCCAATAACGGTTACAGCTATGGGGAAGTCTCTGTCGTCGTATACGTTAAAAAAACATTCCTTTTGTAGTTTGGTAAGGAAATTAAATAGATTTGTATAAAAAGATTTTTTTGAAAACTTTTTGGTAAATTATATATTGACATAAAATTTTCTATAAATTTATTTTTATATCCATATAAATAAATATGTAATTTATTATCAGGAAGAAAAGGACTTGATAATTAAATATTTAAATGTTCAAGGTGTCTCATACCACTTTGAACATCTAAATATTAATTTCCATGATTTAGTAAATAGCAATATAATTGATAAAATATGGTTATAAACATACAAAATGGATTTATATACACCCTATAAAATAATAAAGGTGCATATTATCAAGAAAGGCCTCAATTAAAGGAGATTCAGACAAAGTCCCTTACCTTAAGTTTGTCTTGTCTAGTTCATTTTTAATTTCTGGAATGATAAACCTAGTATAATTTATACCTGTTTTAGAAACCTGTTAAATTTTATTATTCATTTTATATCACTTATTACCATGTTATATAAATTATTTAATTATTAGAGTTCATATCGGTTGTTTTGTCGATGTTTGGTATTTAAGTCAAAAAATGAACTTTTCTGATAAAAATTATCCATGTGGTCATAATTCAATTATCTATAAAATATTATTCATGATTTATATATCATATATATCTAGTATATATGTATTTATAATATTCCATAACATTTGGAGAAATGAAATGAAATACACCGTTGATGGAGATGGTAGGTCGTACGTACGCATAAACGCTAATTTCATTTGTTTGTATTATTCAAGAAATAAAAAATAAAAAATAAATAGGTATATTATAATTCCAATATAATATATATGTTATGTATTTTACATAATTTCGTTAACTATATACTTTATACATTCCATGTATGGCATGAACGAGTTATATCACTTTAAGGGAGCGGTTGTCCACACTTCCTCAAATGAAATTATCCTATTTACACATTATGGAAAGAATAAATATATTTTGTAAATAAACATTAAAGAATAATAGAGAAAATATAAATATAATATATATCATATATAAATACAGTTCCATAATAATGACGACAATGAGATGTGGTGGCAGAAAATTTAACAATCATTGTTTTGTGAGGCAGTAGTTCGCCATATACAGAAATTGTATGTTCTATATCCATTAGATGGAGGTGTGTGTAATTTAGGTAGAAAACATAGAATAAAAACATCCTAGTATATATATGATAATATGTTTTTTATAAAATATTGGAAAAAATATAGGTTTGGTTTTGGATGATGAAAATAATGGAAAAAGATCTTGAGAGAAGACGTTACCTCAAAATTGGGTAACTCCTTTTGATTTGAGCCAAAATGCTTCATTGAGTTGCCTTATTCTCGAGGTAAGGCTTCCAGGAGTAATGGATGGATGTTGGGATATTATTTGAGCAGGATTTGTATGATACAAGGCATCTGAGAGGTGTGAGTATGTGGGTAGAGGTGTTGACCTTTTATAAGAGGGATGATGAAAAATTTAGGGAAGTCTTGAAATATTATTTTATTATAAATTGATTTTAGAATTATAATCATTAAAAAGTGATAAAATTATAAGATAAGATGAGTATGAGTCTAAATAATATCAAACAAGTGGTTTTATATATGTTTAGATCATAAAATTAACCTTATCTTTTATCTTTAACCCATAGTTAAAAATAATAAATCTTACTAGATCTTCTTTTATTTTCTTAATATATTGTTATTATAGTTACTATAAATTCCAATCAAAGGAAAAGTGTAAGATTAATGAAATTTTTTAAATTACATAAGTTAGTTGGCCTAACCATACATTTTTAGGACTAATATATCATTTAATAAACTAGTAATTTTTTAAACAAATTTATGACAATTTTGAAACTATTTAGTAATTGATTTTTTTAAATTCATTAAAACATGATTCCATATAAACAAAAACATTTACTCAACCCTTACAGTTAAATGTAATAAAAAAAATATAGTGGCATAAAAATGATCACATTACATTTATTTTTATATTTTTAATATCATTTATTTGAATCTTTCATTAATAAGGTATTCAATGCCTCGTCATTGTGTCATAAATAAAGTTATTTATATAATATCTGAAAAATATAAATAACATACCATGACGTAGGAAATCTTTTCATATTTATAATTACTATTTAGAGTCAAAAATATCATTTATATAAACCAAATTATTTTTTTTGTTAGGAGATACATGTTTCTGTTATATTTCCCTTTTCTTTAAAATAAATATTATAAAATGTTATTATCGCACCCAAGTGGCTCTATGGTGACATAAAATCAAACAAAAGGATGATTAAGGTCAACATTATCTCATTCAATAGAATTAGAAAACGTTTTATCATAGTTTTATATTATTATAATATTAATTTTTACCCTCATTTCCCTGATTTACCCTTTAACCATGGTAAATAAAAAATAATTACTACTATTACTATTCATAATGTCCAAAAATAAAAGGTACCTATTTAGAAAATTTGGAACTTTTGATTCCAAATATAGAATCTAGTTTTCTAAATTCGAAACATAGATGTATCATTAATTACTTTAAAATTAATTACCTTCATCAAAACAAGAATGTATGTTTCTAGGAAATACAAACTATCAAAAGATTAACATGGGATTATATCCAATTTAAATATGAAATTACTTCTAATGACCATATTGGATTAAATTATAAAAACATAATCCAATTATACCTTAAAAGAAATTAAAAGTAAAATCTAACTATATAAATAAATTAGATAAAGAGGTGGTTCATAATTAAAAAACATTATTTTTCACTATTCATAAAAATATGGATTTTATCAAAAAATACCTAAATTAAAACTGAAATAAATTTTGATGTCCCTTTTCTAAATTATAAGTTTAATTAATCAAATCGAACATATAAAATTGATAAAATCTATTTTTAAAAAGGGTTCACCATCAAAAGGCGATAAAAAACCTTTTATAAATATTAGAGTGCTTTATGCGTACAATTTGATTCATTCTCATTTTAAGCATCTAAAATTCATTGGATAAATGTAAAAACATTTAAAAAATATGTAAAATCCAAATATAGTAAATTATGTTCATTCTCGCTAATACAACTATTAGGCATTACCAAACATTTAAAATAATATTATTATTATTATATTATTTTTTCTGTTTAACTCAGTGTTGTGTGCAATGTAAGATTTTGGAGAAACATGTTTTTGTGTGTAGGGTATGCAATCATTCATAGTTTCTCCTTTAAACTAAAATTAAAATTAAATTTCAAAATATTAATGGATTTGAAAATTTATTATTCTATAAATACCTAAGATGTTACATCATTCCCCCCTTTTGGAAATTATATCCTCGCAATTTTAAAATTGGGCTCGGAAACATCATTTAAAATACAACATGGAAAAAAAAGAATCAATAAAACTATCACTTTAAAAGAAAAAAAGATAAGTTCAAAGGTCACCCAAGAAAACACAAACTAGTATTCCATGTAGGAAACATGGATATGGAAGAAAAAATGATCTTATTAATCTGATGGAGAGTGATAGAAAACATTATCAGGAGAAATTTGACAACCATAAAACGATAAAATCATGATGGTTTAACCGGTATTTTATTTCCTAGTAGGAAAAGTAAAAAAGAAATTTTTTTTTGTTTTAATATAATTCTCCTAAAGTTAAGGAATTTATTTGTGAGCTTGACTAAGAAGATAAGGAATCATACTTTCTTGTCAATGAGAGTTTCATCATTTAATAAATATCAACGAAAAACTTATCCTTTCTCTAAATTATGAGTATTGAAGATGACTTGGTCACACCTGAAGCACTAGAATCACCTATTGGAGAATGAAATAATTAAAAAAGATGAAATATATATTTCTCCTATAATTAAACATTAACAAAATCCAAAATGGTTTGTACAAGATCACATACTTCCCAAAAATAATAATCCCTTATAAAAATAAATACTACTCTTAATCTTCAAAATTTAACAAATAATACCCAAAGTTCAACAAAGACCACTCAATAAACAATTTTCCTTTAAATTCTTCAAAATAACCAAAACTAAGATTGGAACGCAAAATTTATAAATATTTCATCACATGGTCTTCCATGATAAATCATATCATCTATCTCTAATTAACATAGACTAATCTTAAATTCCCATACTTAAAAGTAATTAACCTAACCACATTTTCTCCATGATAGGTTAATAATTTCAATAAATAACTTAGATTTCCATATGTCCATAATAAAAACATATATTATTCCAAAATAAAATTCAACCATTACTCCTCAAATGAAATCCCATCATATTAAATTTTCCTTAGGAATATAGTGTTCCCAAAAGATCAAATGTCTTCCAAAATAAAATTTATCACTTAATCATCAAATCATTTTCCTGTACTAAAGATATCCATTTGATAGAACATAAGTTCCGAAAACCAACTTATACTTGATCAATAAAATCATTTAACAAAAGAGAATAAGTTGAACTAACAAGGGACTTAACATAGGCCATAGGTATACAATAAATCTCAGTCCCACTTTAGTTGTGGGTTCAATTCCTATATCTATGTTCGATGTGATGGGTTTTAACATGGTCAGCATATATTCATTTTTCAAAAACTATATAATTCTTATATCATTAAAAAAACTAATAACCCATAATTTGTCCCAAATTTCCATTAGTCGCCTTAATATTTTAAATCATAAATCCTTAAAAGGGGTGTATAATATATTGATCTTATGACCGACCTTAAAATAATAAACCCATGATGATATCCCTAACTATTATGAAAAAATCTTAATCTCCAAATTTGTCAAAAACCAACCTATAATACCACCTATAAGACCCCATCCTTAAATGTTACATCATATTTAGTTAATTCAATAATTCACATTGAGGATCATTTCATGTTTAGAGTTTTATAGAATTAGGCTATAACTATTATGTATAAAAAACCTAGAAGTAAAATTTGGACACTTACAATAGTATCTGTTTCTTCTATGACATAAAAACTTTTAAAAAGATTTTTTTCTTTTCATGTTTAATCATCATAACTTTTCCTTGATTCTATCTTTGACTCTATTCTCCCTTAAATCCTCTGAAAACTTTCAAAACCACTAAATGAGCACAAAAATCTCAATAAGGGACATAAAAATAAAGAAACCCCATTAGTCTAGTTAAAACCTGATGACCCATTCAATGTTCTTTGAGCAGATGAAACAAAACATTTCCACATGAATAACACTCATATTTTTTTCTTAATTAAAAACTCTAAAACCAATAGCAAGTAATTAAAACTATTATAGGTGACTTAGAGAATAATTTTCATAAAATCCTTTCAAACATATTCCAATTGGACTTAAGATATATTTGAATTCCAAATATGATATCTATTGTGGGGATCACCCTTCGTATAAGTTATATTAGGCACACATGTGAGCTATAATGGGGCTCGACCCTTTGTATAATTTTTTTGGGCTCACCCATGAGCTATAATAGGGATAAACCCGTCGTACAAACTATATTGGGCTCACCTTTGAGCTATAATGGGGATAAACCCTTTGTATAATCTATACTAGGCTCTCCCATTTCATATAATTCTCATGTACAATTTCATAAAAAAACACATTCATCACAAAACCCCTTTCTTGAAATCTTCTTCTAATACCATATGAAAAAAATTTCCGTATAAAAATTCCATTTTCATTTAAGAAACAATTTTCCATACCAATATATAAAAATAAAGTAATAGTGGATTTATTTTCATTTTAAAATAATTTAAGTCTTATATAAGAATCAAAATATCAAATAACGTTTACGGTGGCTGAGAAGTCAGTGTCGTCGTGTAAGTTAACAGAATATTAATTTTTCATTTTGTAATGAAAGTAAAATTATTCATGTAAAAAGATTAATTTTGAAAACATTGGATGAAATTAAATATTGAAATAAATTTTCCTATATATATTTTTTATTCCCATATAAATAAATATTTAATTTAATATAAAGAAGAAAAAAATTTGATAATTAAATCTTTAAATGTTCAAGGTTTCCCATACCACTTTGAACATTTAAATATTAACCTCCTTGATTTATTAAATAAAATTATTATATATAAAATATAGTTATGAAATATCATAGTGGATGTATATAGACCTTATAAAAGAATAAATGTTCATATTATCAAGAAATTCCTCAATGAATGGAGATTGAGAGGAAGTCCCTTACCTTGAGTGTGAATTGTCTCGTTCGTTCTTTAATTTCTTGAATAATAAATATATATTAATTTATACTTACTTTATAACCTTTTTAAAGTTCATTATTCATTTTATATCACTTAATACCATGTTATATCATTTAGTTAATTATTTTAGTTCATATTGGATGTTTTGTCATTGTTCGGTATTTGAGTCAAAAAATGAACTCATTTTGATGAAAATTGTCCATGGGGTCATAATTCCATCATCTCTATAATATTATTCATTATTTAAATATCATGTATATATATATATAAATTATATGTATTTATAATATTCCATAACATATGGAGATAAAAAATGAGATGCATCGTTCATGGAGATGGTAGGACATTCGTATGCATGAAAACTACTTTCATTTCATTGTCATATTAAAAGAATAAAAAACACAATATACAAAGATATATTATAATTAAACTATAATATCTATGTTATATATGTTACATAAGTTCATTAACTCCATGCTTTATAATATCCATTTATGCCATGAATAATCCATATCACTTTGAGGGGTCCGTAGTCTACACTTCCTCAAATTAAATTATCGTATTTACAAATTATGTAAAGAATAAAGTTATGTTATAAATAAAAATTAAATAAGAATAGAGAAAATATAAATATAATATATATAATATATATAATATATAAATATATTTCCATCATAATTTCCACCATGATAGGAGGTAGGATAAAATTGAACAATCATCATTTTGGGAGGCACTAGTTTGTTGTACACAGAAACAATTTGTTCTATGTCCATTAGAAGGAGGTGTGTGTTTTTGTAGGTAGAACCCTAAGTATAAAAAATACTAGTATATATAGGTTACTATTTTATTATAAAATAATGGAATAAACATATTTTTTGGGGTTTAATGAGTAAAATAAAGGAAAGGAGGTTGAGAGAAGACATTACCTCAAAATTGGGTAAATCCTTTTGATTCAAGCCAAAAGGATTCTTTGAATTTACATGTAAACCTGTTAAGGGTTATAATAGTAATTTAATGATTTAGGGAGCTTATTTGAGAATAATTTTGATGATACAAGATGATTTAGAGGTGTGAGTAAGTGGGTAGAGGTGGTGGCCTTTTATAAGAGAGAGGAAGGGAACTTTAGGAAAGTCTAGAAATATTATTTTATTACAAATTGATTTTCAAATTATAATAGTTTAAAAGTGATATATATATAGGATAAAATACTTATGGGTAAAAATAATCCCAAAAAATAGGTTTTATATAAGTTTAGGTCACAAAAGCAACCTTATCTTTTAGCATTAACCCTTAGTTAAAAACATTAACTCTTACCGCATGTTCTTGTATTTTCGTAATATATAGTTACTATAGTCACTATAAAATGTCAATATAAACATAACTGGATCATTAATGAAATTTTTAAAATTATATATTCTATTTTACTAATCTTTTATTTTTATGACTATTATATCATTTAATAAAATAGTATTTGGTTTAAAAACTAATTTATATCAATTTTGACACTATTTAGTAATTGATTTTTGTTAAAGTCATAAAAACAAGATTACTTCAAAACAAAGGAATTAAAAAATTCCTTAAATGTTTTTTTCATAAAAAAATTTCGTGTATGGCATAAAAACATTCAAATTACAGTTTTTTTAATATTTATAATATCACTTATTTAATCATTCATTAATAAGGTAATCATGACATCATCATTGGGTTATAAATAAATAAATTTGTTTAACGTATAAAAAATATAAATAAAATACCATGATGTAGGAAATATTTTTAATTTTATAATGAATATTTATAGTCTAATATATCATTTATATAAACCAAATTATAATTGTTTTAGTTAGGAGATACATGTTTATGTTATATTTCCATTTTCTTTAAAATAAATATTTTAAAAGATCATTATCACACCCAAGTTGCTCAATGGTATCCTAAAATCAAACCAAGGGTGCTCAAGGTTATCCATATCTCATAAAAAGAATTATTACACATGTTAAAGTTGTTTTATATTACAATAATATTATTTTTTACCCTTATTTACCTGATTTACCTTTTAACCATGGTAAATAAAAAATAACTACTGAAGTTACTATTCATAATATTAAAAAATAAAAGGTTCCTATTTACACAATTTGGATAATATAATTACAAATATTGAATCCCTTTTCCCAAATTCAAAACACAGAACATGCAGTAATTAATTTCAAATTAATTCCCATTGTTGAAACCAAAAACCGGGTTTTTAAGAAGTAAAAACCATCGAACTATTGACATGTGTTTATGTCCAATTTAAATGTGAAATTAATAAAATGACAATAATTTTATTAAATGATAAAAAATTAATCCAATTACACATTTAAAACAATTAAAAGAACAATATAAATATATAAATAAATTAGGTGAGAAGGTAGTTTTGAAATAAAAAGTAGTATTTTTCCTTATTCATGAAATTGTTGATTTTTTCAGAAAAATACCAAAATTTCAACCAAAGTAAATTTTTATGTCCCAATTATAAATAAAAATTTTATTCTATAAAATTGAACATATTAAAGTGACAAAAAGTATTTTCGAAAATGGTTTTCCATGAAAAGGCGGTAAAGCGACTTTCTAAAAATATTAGATTATTTTAATCCTAAAATTGGGTTAATTATCATTTTAAGCCTCTAAAATTCAATGGATAAATGTAAAAACATTTAACAATTATGTAAAATCATAATATAGTCAATTATTTTCATTCTCAAAAATAAAATGTCTAGGTGTTAACAACCAGTTAAAATAATAATATTATTGTTCTATTATTTTATAGTATAACTCAATATTGTGTGTAATGTAAGATTTTGGAGAAACCCATTGTTGTGTGTTGGGTAAGATATTGTACATAGTGTCCCCATTAAACTAAAATTAATATTAAATTAAAAAATATTAAATGATATGAAAATTTATTATTCTATAAACACTTGGGATGTTTCACGTGTGGGTGAGTACATGCCATGTAGGAAACCTGTGTACTCCACCTAGTGTCCAAGTACTTTATCTGGTACATGCCAAGTTTATTAAAAGGGACTACACAATGTATAGTCCATGACTACACACTGTGTGTATTTGGTTTTCCCAAAAACCCTTCTTCTTCCTCCAGCTCACATTAATGATCTCTGGAGTTCCATTTCAGTGGTCGGTTCTCCATGAAACTGTAAATCCAAGGCCATTCGGTCATCCTAACACTGAATTGATGATATTAGGGAATTAAATCGTCTTAGAAAACATTATTTTATCCATCCTTCATTACTACTAAACAACGTGAACTCAGAACACACTATCATTCAATCTGCTGCCACAACCACCATCGCACCTTCATCAAGTCTTACCAATGTTGAATCTATGATTTCTTATCATTGTGCCAAGAATCATATGTGCAAAAATCGGTTATTCAATTGAAATTCAAACCACGGGGATGAAAAAATAACACCATGAAGAACAATGAATCGGGGGATAAAATCAAAAATCTAATTGAGGCGGAAAACAAATATCAATGTTCTTTTAACTTGGGTTTCCATAGTTAGAATGATAACAAATCCAAATTCTTTCATTATCAAACTCTCGATAAATCCTGCAAAAATTGCCCATCCATCATTATGATCAATCTTCGAGCCAATTAGTTCATGTATTGGTCTTTATCCATCATAGAAATCAAGAACAATGAATATAAATTGTATATGACACATCCTACCTCATGTTTGATTAGTCACTGATGAAGAATGATTGGTGTGTCATCATTGTTGGTGAGATCTGTAAATATCTATGTGTGTTGATCATCGATCTGAGATTTTGTCACTATTTTTTAGAAGGATCCTCTAGAGGTTCTCTCTTCAATGACTCAAGATAATTCCATGGTTATCAAGATAACTCTCGATTTCTGAAAAATGGAATTATTTAATGATAATACGCCTCTCTATGTCAATAATTGGAATAAAATAATTTTATTAAATTATTGTATTCCTTTAAACGTCTGTAATATGTTTTTTAAAATAGAACCATGCTAACCAATCTTAGGTTGTGCCTAGGGTAAATCCACTATTTTGAGCTCAATAGTTCCCTTGGATTTTCGATTCGGGCACAAATTTAGATATTATTCTACTTTTTATGAAAACTGTGTGCTTGTGTAATTTAATATTTTAATATATTTTAAACATTTATTTTGGGAACACTTAGCCTCATAATCATGTGTCATCTCAGTGCATGGACATGAAATAAATCCATATAATATTTAAAAATAATACATTGAATAAAAAAGTCATTCAATAGTATTTCATACAAGGTAGGGATACTGTGAATATATAGTGATTCCATTTGGTCTTGCTAATTACCCTATTATTTTAAGGGATTTAATGAATATAGTATTTAGATATTAAATTGATCATTTTTTGTAGTATTTTTAGATAATATTGTTATATAATCAAATTCGAAGGAATATCATGAATATTACTTGAAAATTATGCTAATGACCCTCAAGAAGGAAGATCTTTATGTGAAAGTTAAAAAGTGTGAATATTGGATAAAAAGGATTCATTTTTGGTTCATAAAATCTTAATAGAGGGTATATCTTATGATCCATAAATGACAGAAGTTGTTTATCATTGTCCTAGACCAACCGTTGTTACTGATATCAAATGTTTTATTTGACTTTTTCGATATTATCAATGGTCTGTGGAGAATTTATCATGCATATATAATCAAATCACAAAGTTAACTCAAAAGGGATCTAACTTCCTCTAGATGGATGATTGTGAGGAAAATTTCAGAGAACTGAAGATGAGTTTATTCAATGAACCTATGATTACATTACACTATAGTAGAGACGGTTTTGTAATATTTAGTGTTTCATAGAAGAAGGGGTTGAGAATAATTCTCATGTAAAATGATATAGTGATAACATATGTCTCAAGACTATTAAATTTACACTAGAAAATTTAACCAACTAATTGTTTATAGTTAGTTGTGGTATTTTTGTAATTAAATATATGGATAAATTGTATTCATAGTGAAAGGTATGATATATATATTGATCATAAAAGTTTAAATTACATATTCACATAGAAATGGTTGAATATACATCATATAAGATGGTTGTAATCAATTAAATATTATGACTTCTTGATAAATTACCACCCTCAAGAAGTGAACAAGGTGGTTGATGCATTGAGTAAAAATGATCATAATAGATTATCTATGATAGGGATACCAAAAGATCCTATATTTATGGATTTTAAAAGGATAGATATAGAAATCATATAGGAAGGGTAGAAATATAATCTTTATCAAATGAGTTTTCAACCATATATCTATATGAAAATTAAAGTATCATAGAAGGAAGATGTGGATTTATAATAAAAAGTTTGAAATGTTCCAAATTTTAACATTGATTATGAGGTAATATTATGTTTAGGAAATGTGTATGTTTTATTTCCATACCCAATTTGAATATGGAGCTACTAGAGGAATCTCATAGTTCTTCATTCTCTTTTCGTCTTGGAAGTACAAAAATATTTATAGAGATTTGATATAGTATTTATTATGGGATGTTATGAAGAGATATATTGTAGAGTTTTTAACTTTGTTCTTGGTATTCTAGTAAGTTAAGGCTAAGTGTAAAAATTATAATGGGGTTTTACAAAAATTACTCATACCAAAATAATAATGGTAAAACATTACCATGGATTTTTTCATTGGACTCCCCAAAATTTCAAAAGTTTGTAATGATATATTGGTTGTAGTCATCATTTTCCAAAATCTGTACACTTCATAAATATCAGAGAATATATATTTCTAAAAAATATTTAAAGGATTACATTAAGAAAGTTTTAAGGTTGTATGGAGTACCACATTCGATTGTATCTGACTGGGATTTGCGGTCTACCTCAGAGTTCCGACGAAGCCTTCAAAAAAATCTTAATGCATATTTGAGTTTCAACACTACATATAATCCTAATAAATATGGTCTTTCTAATATAAAAACTCCAACCCTATATGATATAACTATATAATTTTATTTGGATTTCAATGGTTATTGGGATCAACAGCTTCCTCTAGTTGAGTTTTCATACAACAATAACTTCCACTTGAGCATTCAGATGGACCCTTATAAATATCTCTAGGGAAATAAGTGTATAACCCTAATGTGCAGGGATCAGGTTGGAGAAATAATTCTATTTTGACCTGATCGAGCATAAGAAATTCCAAATAAATTCTAATTCATTTGACATAACATCAAAGCCCCTCAAATTTTCTAGAAAAGTTATGCTGACAATCATTAGTGTGTTCTATAATTTGAAGTCGATGACAAGGTTTTCATTTGAATTTATCTATAGAAGAAGATTATGAAATTAGTTAATAACACAAAGTTAATCCCTAGGTATATTTTTACCTTTTATATTATTTATCAAATGTCTATGACAACTTTTCAATTGGTTCTTCCACTCAAGAACTCTCAAGACCATGCCATGTTCCATGTATCTCTCTTGGGGAAGTATATAACTGATCCATCACATGTACTGAACTCAATGGTCCAAACACTAGAGAAAGGGTATCTCTTCTAATGAATAACTATTAGAGATACTATATCATATGGATGATGTTTTATGAAACAAGACCACTCACTTGGTCAAAGTTATGTGGTCAAACCACCAGCTTGAGGAAGCTACGTTGGAACCTAGGGATATGATGAGGCAGACAAATCCTCAGTTATTTATATTATAGAGATGGAACTTTCAGGGTAACATTTATTTTAATGGGGATATAATTTAACACCCATATATTTTATGAAATATATTTTTTCAAATAAATTTAATTTCTCTGATAGCTTTTGTTATACTCAATGACCTGTTCTGATGAACCGCAATATACTATTAAAAAAATTATTATTTAAACATGACCATTATAACTTATCTTTTAAATTTTTTAGTATGAATAGGATATCCTAAATTTACTATTTAAGTATTAATTTTTTATATAACAGTAGTATATTGATAAATAAGTACTTACTTTTTTGTAAATTCATTATATGCTTCAAAAATACATTTTTATCAAAAATGATTTTTATTGATTCTTGTGAACAAATAATAAATGTAATATTTGAAATTTTTATAAAATTTATTTTAAAAAATAATTCATTTATTAAATAAATATTTTAGAAATTTTGTAGAGGGAAGGTTTCATAATTTTTTGAAAAGGTTAATTTTTATATGAACAGTGAAAATGCATATTTATATTAAAAGTTTCCCCTTCATTTAAAGAATTTATATATTAATTTTTGTTTTCATAAGGTTGGAAAATTATAATTATTTCAATACTTTTATTTCTAATCTAAATTAATTCATTATAATCCACTCTATGTTCAGTTTTTTTTAAAAACCTTTTAATACCTGTGAAAAATTTTTCTTTGGAAAACCACTTTTCTATCATGTATGTGAGGTTAATTTTATATTAAATTATGTCAATTATTTGAATTGAATTTGGTAAAATAGATTTCATATTTTCATTCATAGTAATTAATATTATGTAATAAATTTGACTTAATTTTTTTTCATAATGAATAGTATAAACAGTAAATATTAATTATCATCTGTAAGGTTAAAACAGATTTTTCTATAGTTAAACCAAAAGATAAAGGTATTTTTTCATAATAGTCTTATAAAAATCATATCTTATAGATATATTAAAACCATATATAATACCAAATTAGTATTTATTTCCATTTGAAATCCCTTTTCATGGGAATAACTTTATCACCAAAGATTATTTTAGGAAATTTTAAAGTGGTTTCCATGCAGGTCCCCTCCTCAACTCGTAAAACGAAATCTCAACCCCTCTTCTATTCAAAAATTAAATTCATTTTTTCATATTAGATCCCTAATAAAATTAATTAATTAATTCGCTCATCATTTCTTATAGTTATTATATTGACTATAAAACCCCCTACGAAGGATTTAAGCATAAACATAAAGAGGTTCTCCGAAGAAGAGATATAGTTCTTTGCCAGGTGTTTTCATTTTATTTATTCTTCCCTGTAATTAATGTAATTTTAAACTATATTGATATAATATCATAATTATCTAGCATAAAATTATATGTTATTATTTTAGTACCATAACCTATATATATCTCATATTCCATCCAATGGTAATGAATTATGTGTACGGTGGACTAGCACCTCATGAATCGATGTAATTCATTTTCCATTACCTCCTTTCATGGATGGATATAATGATATATTTAATATATTTATATGATATTTATGAAATAATTATAATTCTTTAATTATAAAAAATATATAATCTTACCATAAAATTCATTATAAATGATAATATTTTTTGTGTGTACATGTGGACTACTGCCACCTTAAAGAGTTGTGATACATTTTTTATTTTATTTTAACAAGAATTTGAATCTTTATAGATTAAATGAATATATATGATAACTATGATATAAAATTTATTTTTATAACGTGATTTAATATTTTTCTTTATTTCATTCTACCCATCATGAAAATGTAAATAACATTCATGCTTACAAATGCCCTACCGTCTCCATGAATGTTGTAATTCATGTTTATATCTTTAAGTTTTATGGAAGAATAAAAAAATGTATATAATGAAAATATGTGATATTTATATCATTTTTAAAATTATTTAGATAATTTAAACATGATAAAATTATAAGGATCAAAACTATCAAACCAAAACATACATGAAAAACGTAGCAATTATCACCTGAAATAGTGACTTTAACAAAGAAAAGTTAATAAATAGGTGATAAAATGTTACAAGTAAATCATATAAGGTATGATAAATATAATTATGGTTATGTAAAAAATTTATAATTAACCTATATTTATTAAACAGTAGTTTTTAATGTGTAAAAATACATTCAAGGCTGGGTTTAAGGGATTTTCATCTAACTTTTATTGCATTAAGACACATTCCATATTTACCACATATATATTTTATGTAGTGTTTGTAATTACAATGAATTTATTTTATAATAATTATTATGAATTTTTAGTGGATTTACATATACATATAATTTTATTACTTTCTTCTGGATGATAATTCAAAAGTTATGAAAGTTATTTGTTTATTTTGATAAAATTTCATTATTTATTGGGATTGTTTATGATTACGATTCTGATAATGAAATCTTATGGCCTCCATCTAAAGAAACTCAAGGATTCTCTTATACTCTGGTTATTAATATAGAATCCATTTTTTCTTTCATTTCACACTATTTAAAAACTAAAGATACCAAAAGAATATTGTTAAGTAAAATCGACTTTATCTCTCTCTTTGATAAAAATTTCTTTCCCTTCCATGTACATGTTTTCAAAAATGTTCTCAAAAATGTTTTTAATATCATCCAATGGTTTTAAAAATTAATTTTATCCCATGTTTTACTTTTTATAAATTATTTTAATAAGAATATTCTTATCATTTTATGAATGAGTTTCTTTTGACATTTATTAAAAATATGAAAGAAATATTTGTTTTAGAATATACTGTATGAATGATATTTTCAGCCATCATGATCAATCAATGATTTCAATATTACCTTCAAGGTAGCCAATTTTATTTTAATATAACATTTTTTTCTTTAATATTTGGGGGATTTTTAAATTTTAAAGAAGGAATTTTAAAATAAAAATGATATTTTCCTCAAGGATGTTTCAATGATCATTCATGGAATTTATTTTTTTAAATGATAGAAACCTTTTTTGTTGCTTCTATATTACTATATAAATGATCCAATGGTACCATAATTATTATTTATCTATATTTTTTATGAATATTATGATGACGTGTTTATGAAACCCAATCATTTTCCATGGGTTATGGTTTGGTGGAATGATGAAACATTTATGAAACTTTATTTCTTTTCCACAAGTCATGATATGATGATATGATGAATTCTAAATTATTTTATGAAACTAATATGTATGGTTTTCAATATGTGTTGGATGGATCCATAATTATATTTTCCTCTAATGCATTGGGTAAATTACTATATCCCATGATATAATTTTGGGATAAAATTCAATGATTTTGATCTACTGTATAACCCAAGCGGAAGTGTGTATCTGTTATGGAAATCTAGAAAAGTTCTTGATCCACTTTGGGAAACAAGTCAATGTGATTGGTCTTATATAGGATGAAAGTGGCAGTTCATGATCTATTATTTTTTGGTAAATAGGTTGGGATTCGTAATCCATTATTATTTGATTGTGTTTATAAATAACCTTGAAATATGAAATAATCTTTTATTCTTATTATGGTGCCATACTTATATGTCATGAACTTATGGTTCATTAATAATTTATTATGATTTATCACTCCTATGATTTATATATTTTGAAATAATAAACTTTTTTTCATTTTATCCTTTTTATGATCCTTGATATATTGGGTATAAATTTGGTAAGTTATATTCATGATCTCATACCCTTATTCTAACCTAATGATTTCATAGGTAATTGATTAATATTTCCAATTTTTACACTTACTGAGCATCTAATCTGATAATATATTATGTTTCTTTTTTTTTGTTATGAATAAAGGTTTAAGCATGTTTCTATTGTGATGTTCACTAAATAGGAATTTATTTATGGGAAATTTTTAATATCTTTTAGTAAATAAAATTATTGTGTATCGAGTATCCAAATACATTAAACCTTTACAGTCCTTCGATGTGTATTTGTGAAATATATTGAATATTAATATAATGATATATAATATTTATGTTTGAAAATATTATTTTATTATATATGTCATATATTTTCATACCATTCTATCCATTGAAAAATAATAATTTCATTTGCTCATATGTGTGGATTACCACCCCCACGATGTGAAATAACTCATATTTCTTTAACACCTCACATGGATGGTTTATAATTGAATTCAAAGTTTTAATATGATATTTATTATATAATATTAATTATTTAAATATAAAATGTTATTTACCTTATTTACTTCATGTTTTTTGAATAATGGAAACTTTACTCATCCATACATAAGGTTTGTCGTCTCCAAGATCGTAACATAATTAATTTTTCATACCCATATTAAATATTTAGATATAAAATCTTAATTAATTAATTAAAATGTTAATTTTTGCATGGTTATTATTATAGATATTATTGAATCATTTACAATTTTACCATTGTCAACATACCGACATCATTTTGAAATTATGAACCAATCATTCTCAAAACACCCTACCTGGAGTCAACTGATTAAGAAATTTAATATGTTATTAAAATAAATGAAATAAATAATATAATTAAAATTTATTAAACTTTGAAATGGTTTTTAATAAATTAAATAATTCATAAAATTTTATTATATATCAGTTAAATAATTTACATGAAAATTTGGACACCAGGTAAGTTACACTTTTCCTTAAAAACTACATTTAAATATTTTAAATAATCATTTTCCGAATCATTTCCTCCAATGTCTATATTCAAAAAACTATTTTATAAATTTGTTTTTATGGACATAAATGAATTATAAAACAAATTTTATTTCTCTTTTAACATTAATTTAAAGGTTTTCAAAAGGAATATTTATTTCATATATTATTTGGAATGTTTTTACACAAAAGAAAAAATAAATATTCTATTTTAATGTATACGACTTGATTTGTTTTTAATAATTGCATAACAATTATTTTCTATTTGGATTCCTTTATAATATTTCATAAATTGTTAAAATAAAATATTTTCTTCCCTTTTTGGGTTTTTTTGAAAGAGGTTTTAAATGATATGGACATATTGATATCTTGAATTTTTTTTATTATGGGTGAATAATATATTTTTATGGGTATGATGATAAAAATGAAATAATTTATGTGTTATATACATGATATGGTTCATGGGTGTTGTTTGTGATGATGTTTTATCCTGATATAGCTCGTGGTGGTGGGTGACCCAATATAGATCATGATGATGGGTGATCTTGATATAGACCTCCAATACATTAGTTAAAGGGAGTGTGTTAATCATTTTCCATTTTCTCCTAGTATATTATTGGAATTTATTTTGTAGATAATTATATTTGTAAGAGTGATATAAAAATTGTTTCCCAAGGTACCTATATGATTTATATATTCTTTTTATAAGTTTTTCTGAAAATCTTAATATTTCATAAGGTAATATAATAAACTTATGTTTAAAGGAATGTTTATGCTACTTATTATGGGTGAAATGTATAACTTTGTGAAAAAATTTCTTCTATTTTTCAGTATTATAAAGAAAACAATATGTTATTATTTTCCTATTAGTATTTCTTATGAAATTTTTTATGAAAATATTTGGGTAGTGAATTTAATTTATTGGGTAAGAAAATATTTATTTTTTAGATCAATATTTATTATAAAAATGAAATTTTTTATAATGATTATTCATGAAGTAAAAAGTTTATTTTTTTATATGTAACTTATTCAAATTTGTGTTTTCATAAAATGTTTTAAAATATTTTTCACTAGATATAAGGATTATTAGGGACAATGATGAGGTCAAGATGAATGTTTTGAAGATATTTAAAGTGGAAGTGTCCCCTTTGTGATTTAATATTTTATTTTTAAAATTAATGACCAAATACTCTAACAATATAACCTAAAAGTTATTTTATGAATAAATAAAATAAATTCTAGTCTAAATATTCTATTTAAGGATTTTTTTAGTTTGGTACTTATTTTTTGTTTTAGATTTAAGGTTTAGATAAGTTTATAGGATATTATATTTTTAGTAAATAACCTTAAGAGATTATAATTTATGGTTATAAATATATATCATTTAAGTATTTCTATACTTATTTAACTAAACTATATTGGTACAGAATGGATTTCCATAGAGTAAAAAGTGAATAGATTAGAAAGGAATCAAAATGAAAATATCCTTCCAAATCAACAACCTGGAATGGTTGGAATTGGAACAGATAATTTTTTTACAGTGATATCTTAGTTGACTCAATTTATGAATGGTTTTCACATACATTTGAGAGAGTAATTTGATCTACCATAGAGGAACAAATCTTTGTTATGGGAATTTATGATATAGAACCCTCTAGTATTTTTTGGATATTCTAACACAGTGGTCACTGAGGGATACATTAAATCTATGGAAATGATTTTTGATGTTTGGGGTTGTATAGAGAATCCCCATAGTAACTCTTGTTATTTGAAAATTTTAAGGTGAATTAGATTAATGTTGGTAAATGGTTAATAATACTAAAGAAATATAATTGATTTATTCCAAGGAATTTAATGTATTTAAGAATATTTTCCTTCAGAATTATTTTCCTATGTTTTTTTGACTTAGTATAGAAAATAAATTCTTGGAATTAAGGGCGAAGGAGGAAGCTTCAGTGTCTATCTATATATATAAATTATCCTTATTGTGAAGGTATTCAAAAAAATTTATTTTGGATATTTATATTAAAATTAATAAGTTTTATAGAAGATTAAATATAAGATACTAAATATCATTTTCCTATCATGAATTTAAAATTTATGAGAAAATAGTTTACTATGATGAAAGGGTAGAAATTTAATTTTTTTAATAACCTTGTTTTCTATAAGAACAAGGATAAAAAGTGTTCTAGGTGGTAACCAATGTGAAATAATACATTAAATTAATATGAAGATATGAAAATAAAGTTTCTATTTTATGATAACTTGGGGGAAAAGAACCATGGGGAATGACTTCTAAATTTTTTTAAGTTTTTCTGATGCGGTAATTTTGGGAATATGAATTTTGTTTGAAATTAAAATGATATTGCTTTTAGTAAGACAAATTTAGATATGTAGGAAGTAGGGTATATTAAATTTAATGAGATGGGTAATTATGTCATTATGTGTCTAAATAAGATCACAAATAAGGGGAATTATAAATACTATAAGTATAAGGGTGTGATGAAATCATTTTAAACTACTTTTGGAGATGTTGGGCCATTGAAAGAAGTGGTCATTGGTTCATTACTTGTTTATTAATGTTATTCTAATATATTATTTGATTCTTGGTCTACAAATTCTTTTATTTTAGATAAATTTTCTGGTAACATAAAAATTTCACCTCAACGAATGAAGTCATGTATTTTTGTGAAAAAACCCCTTAGGGTAGTATTAAGGTAAGAATACATTAAATATAATTTCACGTTATCATATGTGGATGGATTTTTACTAAAAACCATATTGGATTGTCCATTATAGAATATGATGTTATTGTGGGTATGGATTGGATTTTAGTTTATCATGATAAGATAGATTATTGATCCGATGAATTTATTTTCCTAAATGAGTTTAATTTTGTATATAATAATGAATTCATAACATTTATTACATATTGAGAAAAAAGGAAACTATTAAAAGATAGAAATTTAATTTATCTTACTTATATTTATTAAAATAAGTGAACTATTCAGGTTAATGATTTTTGGATAGTAAAAGTATATCTTTCGGTTTTATCTAATGATTTTTCTAGTATTATACTTGATTATAAATTTAAATTTACTATTGATTTATTACATGGTTATAATAACATTTTAAAGCCTATTATCTAATGTATTATGTAGAACTTCTGAAATAGGAAAGTAGTTAAAAAAATTCTTGATAAAGGCTTCATTCATCCAAGAACTTCACCAAGGTGTTCTCCTATTTCATTTGATATTGTTCAATGAGGATTATTATTGATTATAGATAATTTAATGACATCACTTTTAATAATAAGTATTTGTTGCCTCATATTGATGACTAACATTACCAACACTAAGGAGATCATTATTTTATGATGGTTGATCTCAAGTCTGTGTACCATCAACTTTAATTGTAGGAGGATGAAACCCCTAAGATAGTATTTCACACTACGTATGGGAATTATGAGTTTGATGCTATACCCTTTGGGTTGAAAAATTTCTAGCTGAATTCATGGATCTTATGTATATAATTTTCCCTAAATATTTGGATAATTTTTTATGTATGATATTTTAGTTTATTATAAATGTTATGTGGATCATGAAAAAAAGTCTGAGGACTTTTCTAAAACCCCTTAAAAATGAATTTATAAAGAAAGTCTAGAAAATGTTATTTTTTATTACAATAGATTTAATTACTTTTGAATAATTTAAATAAATATAGAATAATTGTTGATCCCACTAAAACTAAAGAGGTTGATGAATGGACATGGCCTATAAATGTTACTAGGATTCATAATTTTCTTGGATTAGTAGGATATTACTTATGGTTTGTTGAATAAAATTGATTGTTATCTATCCCATTAACCAAGTTAACACTAAAAGGAGTTAGGTTCATCTAGATAAAGGAATGTGATAAATGTTTCTATTAATGGAAAAAATTATTAATTAATGTTCCAGTTTTGGACGTGGTATCTAGAAATGGATACTTTATTATCTATAGTGATACTCCATTGAAGGAACTGGGTTTTATTTTAATTTATAATGATCATGTAAATAATTAAGATTTAGGCCAATTAAAACCCTTGGATAGAAATTATTCCACACATGGTCCTAAACTACTTGTTGTAGTGATTACATTAAAAATTTGAAATAACATTTGTATGGAGTAATGTGTGAAATATATAGTGATAAAAGAATTTTGAAATATATATTCACTCAATTGGATTTGAATATGAGATAGAGTGGATAGATAGAATTGATAATGTATTATGACTATACAATTCATTACCATCTAAATAAATCAAATAGATTAGTTATTATTATCATTTGGAAATATAATTCTATACTAACCATGTTACATTTGGAACACGAACCTTTGGCTAACAATTTTAGGAATATAGAATTATAAATTGTACATTGAGGAACTCCCTCTATTTTTTTAGGTGGCAGTACAATCATATTTTTTATATTTAATAAGTAATCAAAATAATAATAATATTTGGTTTAGGAAAATATAGAATTTTTAAATAAAGGTAAGTTTCTAGAGTTTAAAATTGAAAAAAAATGTGTTATGGATTCATAAAAAGGTTATGGTTTAATATTAAAACTTGTATAAGAAATAATTATTGATTTAGGATCACTTCACCCTATTTTCAATTCATTTTGACAACACAAAAATATACAAATACCTTTGAGAATATTTCTCTAAGGAATTAATATAGAAATATATTTCTTATTTTACAATTAAAATTTTGACTTGTCAAAAGGTTGAATTAGAATGAAAATTATTGAAGGATACATTTTTACCTTTTGAAATCTCAAACTAGAAATAAAAGAATATATCTATGATTTTGTGGTAGGATTACCAGATATATCTCAAAAAAATAATTTAATTTGGTAAACTTTTTTATTATTTTACTTAATCTACTCATTTTCTTCCCATTTGATATATTATGTCATAAGATCCACTTTATCAGATTTATGTTAAATAGATAATTATATTACATAGAGTCTCTCTATAATTAATTTAGTTTCTATAGTTCAATCCTTTAAATATTTATATGTATAACAACGAATCATTCCTCATAGTTGGAACCATGTTTTGGGTGTCACAGGACCCCCTAAATTAAAATATAAATAATATTAATATATATTAAATCACACTCATGCATATTTACAGAATAAATACTTTTCTTAATAATTGAGACTCCGAATTGAAATTTTCAGACACGAGTGGTTTCTAGAAAATGGGGTTTACCTTAGGCAAGATATAAATTTGTTTAGTGTTGGGAGTTCAGTTGAAGGTATCCATTGGCAGGTGAATTTAATAAATTAAATGATTAATTTATTTTATTTAATAACTATGACCTAATATCCCTTTACAACTACATCATTATTCTTAATATCTAGGGTTATCCACGTAACCCTCAGAATTTTGAGAGGAACATGGGAGAGAACTATTGGTATTGACAATGGTGGATTTTTGAGAATAATTATGAACATAGAGGGATATTCACCTTCATCACTAGAAAAACATTCCTCACCAGTGATATAAAAATTATTTAGGTGTGGATTATTATTTTATATATTTACACCCTCTTTGATTTAACTAGTCATCAGGTATTATATATCTACATAATTTCTTAGAATCCCAATAATTTCAGGATATGTTTCTTAATTAGTGTTGGGATCCTAATTAATTAATTATATTTATATTGTGACTATGTTTCACCGACCTTTTATTTCATAAATTTGTAATCATTGGTCAGAATTTCATTATCCAAAAATTAGTTTAATTTATTCTTATTCCTTTTTCCTACCATATTTATTCACTTTCTTTATTGTTGGGCCATGGGGTTGGTGAATCAACATTGCTTGGCCAGTTTGAGCACGATCAAACCTACAGATTCAGAATTATTATGTGGGTAGAAATTAATTAATGGATTTCATATTTAACAAGGAAGAACAATTGATTTTAGATGTTTTTTTGAGTATTGGGACCATGTTTTGGAATTGGGATACATGGAAGATCATAGTCAAGTTACCAAATTCATGTTTTCTAGCCACTGGAGGCTAGAAAAAAATGATGGAAGATAAATTCCATTGATTTTAGAGGATTTTGGTTGGCTGATAAGAATGAAGGGTAGAGAAAATTGTGAATATGAAAAATCATGTAAAGACTAGACCTGTTAGAAGAAAACGTGACTACACACCATGTATTCTAGGGGAGCATATGTTGTGTTCCTTTGGATCTCATAAAATCTAGGGTTTCATCTGACTATAAGTATCACATGACATGTGAACTACCAATATGTTGTGTTACATTTGATGGGAATACTAATCATAAACTTGAATCACACACTCAGGCTAACCATGTGCCTTTCAAATCGTGTACATTAGAGCATACCCTGTGAACCTCTTGCCATCATAAGAAACCATGTTTTATTACGAACATTGATTGGACCCTGGGTAGTTCCACACTCAATGTAAAATGGATGGAATTTCATGTAATTTATACTTTATACACTAAGTATAGTATTTATATTTGAATACTCTTTAGCTTCATGATATATTTCATGTACCATGGTAGGACATGTCTTGTACTCCCCTAAGTACTTTATAACTTGAGTATATCCTTTTCTAGGACTCAAATTTAGACCCACCGGTAGTCTATCCTAAATATTTTTTCACAGAGGATGTGATAATGGCCTTTATTTTGGATTCATTGGTATAATATAAGGTGACATGATATGGAAAAATATTTAGTGAAATTCAGTAGGTGTTCTTGATGAGGTTTGATCATCGAAGAGTTGTTAGGGTTAGTACTCCCCTAATGCACCAAGGTATAGGTCCACCATAATCTTTATATAGGTAAAGTTAGCACTCCAAAAAACTAAAAAGGGTATGATTTATCAATATACTAAGTGCTACTCCTATGTCATCTTGCTCTGGAGGGGAATAGGTCCCCCACTAAAGTAGATCTCCCTCAACTATAGAGCACATTTGTGGGGATTGTGCCCTCTGCTAGATTTTTTTGAGGTTTCTCGTGGTTCATGTAATTAGTGATGAGACCTTTGGTAAATATAGGAAGAATCATCATTCTTATCAAGTTGTGACAATCGATATCCAATTTCTCTATATTTTTGGGTTTCTTTATTATCATATTTAATGTTGGGTTTCTTTACTCTCCTTCAATATGGGTTGGTATGACTATTTTATTTCATTGCTTCCCTATTTATTTTTGGGGTGTCCTACTTTGTATGTTTATACTCACCCCTTCATGGTATATGACCTCAAGTTTTTTGTATTATATAAATGAAATTAAGATCAATGGTGACCTTTATGGACTTGGTTTCGATGGATCATAGTAGTACATGGAGGAACTAAATGTGTTCTATGTCCAGTCACAGAGAGTGTCAGTTAGGTTCCCTTTAGCTTCTCATTTTTCCATTTTATTTAATGTCGGTAACTCTTTTCTAGTTTGGTGTGTATTTTTTCATTTATATTTTTCTAGTACCATGTTTTACTTTTTATATGTATCCTAGAGGTCGCTACATGAATTTATTACACTCTATATGTTTCAGAATTTTTATATATATGGACTATATCATTGAGTTAGGAGTGTTTGTTTGTGTATAAAAGTATATTAGGCTAACCCATCCCATTTAATTGATATTCCTACTCAATTCTTTACTTTTTCTAATAGACTATTATATGTGGTCTTGGGTTTTTACTCTCAACTTACTACCATTCTAGATAGGGTTGTAGTGGGTTGGATCATGACAAAGTGGTATTAGAGGATGTTTATCCTCAGTTTAGTATTTGGAGTTGGATATTATGTGATAATTGGTATGGAACTTATGTAAAAGATGTTATACTATCCCAAATTCATCTCTTAGGCAATGGAATCCACTGACAGTGGGGCGCTCAATATATCAATACATTATGGCTCTAACTACCTATTTATGGACCCAGTATATTGAGGAATTGGTTACAGGGGAACCAATTATACATGCATCATATATAATTGGTTCTTTTGACTTTTAGGTCCTACTTAAGTCACAAGCCCATATATGATCATCTAATCATGGTATGGATTATTGAATTTTAGGATTCCTTTGGGATGATAACCAACTAAGATATTTACACAGGTGTCATTATGATGAATTGTTTAGTGATAAGGCCTTAGTTCAAGTACTTCTCATTGAGTTGTTTCCTCTATGTGAGAATCAAGTAGTGATTTCACCTAATGGGAGGTGTGTGGATCCACATATAGTGGTCTAGGAAGATTATTGGTAGAATTTTTATAGTTGATAGCTTCAACAGGTTAGGATAGTGATACAGACAAGCTTATATAATTCCCCAAGTACAAGCGATTGAGAATAATTAGGTTTTTTGGTGAACCATACCCTTGGGAAATGGATGATTAGATCAAGGAAGTCATCCAAGTCTTTTGGATTGTAAAACCCAGTACGATCATATAGTTGTTCTTGAAACCATTTTTCTTTAGGGAGCATTGAGACACTAGTAGGGCATGATCAGTAAGACCCATGATGATATGGTGCTCTCATTGATAGACTTTCAGTTGTTGTTCCATGATGATTATTACCATTAAATATTATTCTCTATATGAATCTTGGATCTTTTGAATTTTTAGTAGGGTATATTATTTTTTTCATTGTGCATTAATTTTTATCGATTATACATTCTATTTTATCAATATGGTGTTGGATGGATACTTTCAAGCTCAGAATTCTGATTTGGGCATTAGCAGAAAAATTCAAGCTAGTGGGGTCACCTAATGTATTCCCACTTATACTGGTGTGATAGAGTAGGTTTTGGTTACATGTATCTTTCTATATGAGAGATGTTAGGTAGGTGGAGTTGATAGTGGACATTATGGGGACTAGTCATATACAGGGACTACTAGGTGTTAATCTCTAGGGTCTTGGCACATGAGACAGACTCATGCCCAGACTCCAATATGTGGATATATGGTATAAGGTTCTCATAGAGGTTCATATGATCCTAGAGATGGAAGATGATATTATTATGAAGATCGGCATCATATGGACCATGATTTCCCAACTTTTTGTGCTGTAGATTATTGATTGGAAGTGGATGGAGCTCTATGGAAAATGTAGCAAAGTGATCAAGAATATTCCATTCATGGTCTAGGTGACCCCTAAGAGATGGTGCTGAAAGAGGGGTAGGTGGATCCCTAAAGGAAGGTGCTTTGGAGGTAGAAGGATACTAAGAAAAACTCCAACAATACCCCCAGGTGGACCATTCCAAGATCAAAGGGAAAGAAATCGCGGGCGTGGTTAGTTTTACGTTATGGAGTGATATGACCAGGAAGATCATGATATTATTTATAGTATGTTCTTTGTCTTCTCTAATTTAGCTCCTTAACTTAAAAAATGTATTGAGTCATTATTTCATCCTCATAACCATTGGGTGAGAGTTAGATCTTTAAGTAGATACTTTAACCCATCAGTTACACCTAGTGGTTCTTATAGTGTAAAAATATTCTATATCAAACATCTATTGGTAGTGTGAGTTCGAGATTAGTGGAGGGAGTTTCTAGGTGAACCTCTTGCTCATTGCGATGAAACTTTATGACATCATTCTAGGTAAGGATTGATTGGCTGTGGTATATTACCACATATATTATCATTGTATTAGAGTTATATTTCATTGTACATGTGGTAAAATATTCTCTTTCATGGGAAAGAGGTATCTTATAGTTGAGAAAGTTGGCCTCATGAGAAGAATTCAACAACCTATCATCCATAAATTTTGGAGTTTGGCCCTTGGAATAGTAGGCTCTTCACACATTTGGATTCCAACAGAAATGGAGGATTATATGGATATTTTTCTCAAAAAAAATTCAGAATACCTCAAAGGTGAAGAACTGAATTCTTTGTCAACTTTCACCCTGATATAGCACCATTTTTATGGAAGATAGGATGGCCCCTACCATGCTCCTTGAGCTGAGGGTCTAGTTGGAAGACCATTGTGAAAAATTTTCAATTAGACCTAGTGTATCCCCAAGGGAAAATCAAGTGTTGTTCATAAAAATGGAATATAAGAGATTGAGGATTTATGTTAATTATCATTGACTAAAATACGTGATAACCAAGAACGAGTACCCTTTAATGAGGATTGACATCATTTTTGAACAATTAAATGGTGTGAGTAGGTTTTAAATGATCATTCTCATGTTCAGATACCATCATATGATGGTTCATGATGATGATATTTTGAAGACCTCATTTTGATGTCACTATAAGAACTATGAGTCACTGGTGATCCCATTCAGTGTGACTAATTACCCTTCTATGTTCATGGATCTTATGAACCAAATATGCTATCCATATTTGTACAGATTTGTAACTATATTAATTGATGACATTCTAATTTACTTTATATATGAGGAGGAGGAGGATGGTCCCGGGTGTAGTTAAATCATGTTGTGTTGTGTGATATATTAAAAGTTATTTTATTTATCTTTTTCTAAAACTATGATTGAGGATCTTGGGTGTAATATAAATAATTAATTTATTTAATATTTGAAAAATTAATAACATGTCTTAGGAACTTTATTCTTTAAATAATTCAGATCATCTAAAAACACCCTTTCGGATTTCCTTTATTGCGCTATAAGGACCCAAGGACAAAATACCTTTATGGGTGATCCAAATATGCTCATATGATCTACAAGAAATTCCACTCGATCTCCTAGTGCTAGAATGGATAATTGAATGTCTTTCATTATTCTTTCTTGGTCGATCATTCTTCGGACTTGAATAATCCTCTCTTCAATTTATTATTCTTGATAGGGGAAGAGAGAAGGATGAGTCGAGATAGATTTCATTTTGTGCAAAAAATTTCTATTCTAAATCATTGATCCAATAGAAAACAGATATAACCATCTATTTCTGGAGTAATGGTTTAGGTTAAAATATTATTTAATTGCATGTCATCTATTAAATAAAATTTAAAAACATTAATAAAATCTATTCCACATTGTAATAATATTATTTTTATTTTTTGGTGTTCTAAATTATATAAATTGAAAAATAATATTTATTGGATTGTAAATAATTATTTTATCACCCTATACGTTCATGATCTATTCGAACTCCTCAGTATTTATTGAATACTCGAATAATTATTTTATACATAAATAAATATATCATCCATATACTGGTGAATAAAAAAATCTTAGTGAAAAAAAAACCTGAGAATAAATCTTAGTAAAAAAAATATTTTTACTTGCATGTCAGAGAATAAATCTTAATTTAATTTATTAGATCAATATAACTTGAATAATATTATTTCTCAGTATTGATTATAATATTAATTCCATTAATTTAATTCGAATATAATTTAATCAAGATCAATAAAACTTAGTGTGTTTCCCTCTAGGATTCATTCTCATTGACATTATATAGGATTACCTGATTTCCAAAATTACTATCTAGCAAGGGGTCCAGGAACCCAAGAGAATAAACAGAATGTTTAAAAAATGAAAAGCACATATGGACACTCGCTATGTAAGATAATCCCTTTATCACAATATCTCATCAATAAGGTTTCACAGCCATGTCACCAACTTATAGGCCTGATACGTAATTATTTGAATATCTAAAATTAACAAAACATTACAAAATGTCTATATAATTTAGAAAAATGGTTATATTCCAGTCAAAGGGCCAAGATATCAGCTTTGATAAATATGGAAGTAGAAATCCTTCGTCAACATATCCAATAATGGAATTTCAATCAGGATGGACCCAACGTACCCTAATTCTCAACAACATATGGCATGATGGATTTCATTTGTAAATATAAGTGTATGAGTCATGACATGTGTTAATGATAATCTGAAATTATAAGGTAAATTACACATCCTAGTGGATAGTAATGTCATATGACACTAAAATATTTGTAGTTCCTATTATAAAGTTTGTTCTCAAAATCTCCCATGTTGAATATTACCAAGTGGGGTCTTTTGAGAAGAAGCCTCATATGCTTATGAGTACTCACACCTAATGGTCTATATACTATGTGTCCCATAATTGTATGTTATATAACTATACAGCTACATTAATAATATTTTCATATAACATAAAGGGTTTCATTAAATAGGGGAACATTTATTACCTTATCAATGAGACAAATACTTTAGGACATTATTACATTAAATTAATGTAGAAAAATGTACAATATGTACTAATATATTTAATTAATATTCATTAAATTTAATATAAATTTAATAAAAGTATAATTAGTTATTCCATGGAAACTAACTCTAACAAACTCCCACTTGGACATGTTCCAACTGCCAATGACATTGAGTCCCCTAGACCACACATGATAATCATGTTTCTTATGAGTCAAGGATTTAGTTAATTGGTCCACCATGTTGTATTTTTTGAAAATATTACTCATTACAACATCATATCACTAAGAAAAAACCATTAATAGATGCTACTTCTGAATTATGTTATTTTTATGCTGATGAGAACTTGGATCTATTTTGAGAGCCATCGCTATAGTATTATCATAATAGAGTGTGATAGGTTCTTTCATAATAAGTATCGTGTCAAGATGTTGGAGAATGTTTTTCATCCATACATCATCTTTAGTGTCCTTAGAATCCACGATATACTTGGTCTCTATTTTAGAATATACAACTATATACTACTTTGAGATCATCCAACTCACATCACCTTCGTTCATATTGAATACATATCCTTTGTGTGACTTTATGTCATCTTAATCAGTTTGGAAAATTTCATATACAATCCTCTGATGACTAGTTCCTTATCTCCTCCATAAAATAAAATCATATCCTTAGTATTCCTTAGATACTTAAGGATAGTCTTGAATTCCATCCAATAGAGGTCACCTAGATCAACTTTATATCTTCCTACTGCACTTAACGCATATGTGACATATATACTACTACATATCATAACATGCATGACTAACCCAATCACTGATTTGTATGGTGTCCTGTTCATTCTATTTCTTTCCTCATGTATCGGAGGACATATTTTTTAAAAAATATGAATTCAATGTGATTCTAGAAAAAATCCCCTCTTGTATTTTACCATACTGAATCTCTTTCGTATTTTTCAATGTATATACTTTGACTTAGGAAGAGATACTTATTGGATCTATCATAGTGGATCTTGATCCCAATAAAAAAAATTTCCTTTCCAAATTCCATCATAGAGAATCATTTATTCAACCATTCCATAATATATTTTATGATCAGTGTTTCATTTCCTATGATTAATGTATCGTCAACATATATTGTTAATAAAATAATCTTACTCACACTAAAAAAAATTTCAACACAAGGATCACATTCATTCCTTAAGAAACAAAATTATGTTATGAATACATCAAAATGAATGTTCCATGACCTAGATGATTTATTCAATCCGTAAATGTTTTTTTTTCATTTTTAATCCTTTTTAGCATCCTTTAGAGTAACAATCCCATCATGTTGTGACATATATAAATCTTATGGAAGTTTTATATTAAATAATTTTATTTTGAAATCTGATTTCCAAATCACATGCTCTTGGTAAGATGCAATGAAAAGTGCAATTCTAACAGATTTCAACATTTCAACTGCTGAAAAGATTTCATCATATTCAATTCCTTAATGTTTTTGAACCCTTTTTTAACCAATCACACCTTATAGGTACTAAAGTTTTCTTTCTATTTTCTATTTTCTTTTAGAATATCCATTTTCAACCAATAGTATTTATATCTACTAGAGGGTCTTCAAAAATCTAGACTTGTTTTTGGTGAGTGGTATCCATTTGATAATTTAGGGATTCTTGTTGATTGGAAAATTCGGTTCAACTTACTACTTCCTTATAGTTTAGAGGATCATTATTATCAACTAATAATGACTCACTATCCTCAGTGATTAGAAAATCATAACATTCTAGTTATATATCCTCTCTTTTACTCCAACGATGTACATGTGTATTTAGAATAGTTTCTTCTTCCATGGGTCTTTGTGGAATCTGTTCAGGTACCAATGGTTGCATGCCTTGAGTTACAACTTCATTAATGTCTATATTTCACCCACAATATCTTTTAAATATGTTCTCCCTCTCATGTAATATGTCATATCTTTCCAATATAACCTTTTTTCTAATGGTTAATATAGGAAATATTCCCTTGTTTCTATGGGGTATCTTATAAAGCTACACTTTGTGCCTCAGGGTGTAAGTTTTTTACCTGAAGGTCCTTAATAAATACTTCACCTTACCACATATGTAAATTTATTTAAATAGATTTTATTTCACTCCAAAATGTATATGTAATACTATTTTTTGATTTGTTTGCTACTTGTTTTCGTATATGTGCTTTTTTTGCAACATGTATACCCAAAAGTATAATGGAAGACTCATATGACACATCATTGATCTCACTATATCTAACAAGGTGTGTTCCCTTATTTCTCTTACATTGTTCCCTCGAATTTTTTAAGGAGTGAGTTGGGATAGGATCCCAACCCTTATAAGTAATCAATGAATTATTAACTAAGATATTCTCCACCACGGTCTGAGTAATGTTTTTTAATCTTCGTACCAAGATGGTTCTAAACTTCATTCATGTACTCTATTAATTTATTTAAAGAATATAACTTATACATAATTATGCCAATATATCCATATATACTAAAATCATAAGTAGAATTCATAAATTATGAGTACCCACCCTTTTCTTCAGAATGAAATGGTACACACACATCAATATGAACTAATTAAAGAATCCCTTTAACCTTTTCACCTTTACCACTAAATAGCGATTATTTCATTTCTCTGTGTAAACATGTGTGACATAAAAAAAGTGGTTTCAGTTCATAAGAATATAAATATTCATCTTTATTTAATTTATTAAAGATGTTTTAGTTTCAAAGACCTATCCAGTGATTTTAAATTTCGATGTGGTCTGAGTTATGTGAAGTAACTTCTTTATCAATTTCCATTACTTGGTTCATGTGATAAAACCCATAAAAACCATTATATAAATGTTCCATATCATAAAAAAATTATATTTATAAAAGAAGAAACATTTATCACCGAATTTGAAAATAATTCAATCCATATCAAGTATGTAAACAAAAATAATGCTTTTGGTAACATATGGAACATAATAACAACCTTTAAAAACCAGGATAATTCTAGTAGGTAACATGAGTTCATATTCCCTGATAGCTATATTACGGAATTTAACGCCATTGGATGCTTATAGATCAACCTCCTCTTGGTCAATATTTCTAAATCTAATTGGTTTTTATATTTGAATATATATATATATATACATATGTATGTATGTATATATATGAGAACCACAAGCTGTATCTAAAACCTAATTTGTAGAAACAGATAAACTTCACTTGATAACAAACACACTTGAAGCTTCCCATTAATTCTTTGGCTCAGTATATTTTTTCTTCTAGTGGACCTTCATTCCACATTTGAAACAAACATCATCATGTAACCTTTCCTTCCCCTTGATATTACACTTCATGGGAGGGCAAGAAGATTCTTTGGGTTTAAATAATTTTGCTTTTCCATTCTATTTTTTCACTATAAGGATGGAATTCTTTTCACACATCATATCCTTATCTACTCAGAGAAGAAGAGAGAGAAAATCTATCAAAGACTTCTCAATTTCTTTCATATTAAAATTCAAAACAAGGCTCTAGAAGCTTTGAGGGAGTGATTCTAGAATGAGATCAATGCCCAATTCTTCAAGGATTTTAAACCATAGAACCACTAGGTGCTCAATATAGACAATGATCTTGAATATAAGATTGCTAGATAGGAAACAATCTTCAAGATTTCTCTGAAATAGAACTTTGGAAATCTCAACGCCTTTTTGAATATCTCTCTCCTAGTAAAGAACACAGAGGTGATCATGCATTCTATATGCATTCATTTTATTTTGAGACTATATGAGTTCCCTACATTGATGAAAGAATCAAACATTGAACATAAAATGGGTTAATCAAATTTTTTTCATTGAAAAATAACTCTTTTTCGCTCATCTTATTAGAATATGGATCAGGCGTTGAGGATTCTTGAACATAAGATTTATGTTCAAATTATAGAAAAACCTAAAGGAAAATAAACCACTCGTTGATGTTACTTACATTTGGTAGGTTATTTTTCTCCAATATGGATCGTAGGGATAGTTTGGATTATTATATTTCCATTTTATTCTAAACTTTAAAAAATAGATTATTAGTACTTTTTCATGATTAAAAATTATGTGAGAAATAATAAGTTATTTGATTTTATTAAATCTCTAGCAATTTTATCATGTCTCAATAACCTTCACTATTAAACTCAGAATTTCTAGTTACTCTAACATTATATTGGAAAGGATCCATATTCCACTTCACATAACCCAAACAAGGGTTGGTCAAGATACTTGAAGGTATTGAGGTAGGTAGGTCATTTCCATCTATGGGCATGTAGATCCTTGATCCATTGAGTAAATTATTCAATCCTGAAATCCGGATGTGGATTCCCTCAACACTTGCCTCTAAATTATACCAATTATAGAGAAGGATGCTCCTCATGATGTAAAATTCTTAATTCTACCCAAAACCATTATAATAACTAACCTTAGAAATGTAATATTCCCAACAAGGGTGGGTCATGCACTTAGTTCTATTGAGTTTTTTTCCTAATCAAGTAATTTAAGGAAAAGACTGACTTAATATTAGGTTGATTGATTTTAATTAATTATTCATAAATCATATATTGTTTTATAATTTACAAGTCTTATTAATATTAGTGTCTGATATTTAATTATCTAACCATGTTGGATAGATCATTTATGATTAATTTATTTATTTAATTTATTATACATAACTTTTATCTTGTTTTAACCTTTACATGTCTTGTTAATATTAATTGGATATTACGTAATTAATAAACCATGTTGGATAAAACATTTACACATAATATAGTTATTTAAATTCAATCATTGAAAATTAATTCTTTTATTTATCTAATCTCTACCTTGTATCCATAAAATAAATAAAGACATAAAAATAAATAAATAAATAAATGACTCGTTCATGACCTTTATCAAACGGATGATTTAATGAGAGGATATTAAATCAACCTATGACCTAGGGGAAATAACTCTACTTTCTAATCATGGCATAGGTTACAACATTCCATCTATACACATATGTATCACCTTAGTTGGAATCATTATAATTCAATCTTGAACCAACTCCACATTCCTTATGATAATCTATTAGTCATATCAATTTATGAAACACATGCAGGTGAGGGGAATAAAAGGATCAGTTAAATAGGGATGACATATATATCCTTATACACATTGGTCCTACATAATAATTGAGGGAGGGATGACTCGATGTTTATCATTTTTAATTCAATAAAAAATAATTGTTAATCCATGTAATAATTAAACTAAAATATTCAATGATACATAGATCTTTCTTAAGATCTTGAATGGTCATACAAGCAATGAATACACAAAATTAGTCATCTTGAATTAATTTAAATGTTCAATTTTTATTAAGAAAAAAATTCTTTAATTAATTAATTAATCCCCTTTTATATTAATGATCATACGAACTTAATTAGAGATATCCATCATTTATTCCATTCATGTAAAATAAAGAACACAACCAACAATGATATATTTATTACAATAAATTAATTGATTATTTAAACAAAATTAAAACCATTATTAAATTTTAAAACACACAATAAGTGTCAATAAAAAAATAAAAGTTTTTATGATGAAATTTTCAATTTAATTTAATTTAATTATACCATTAATTAGGATACTAAATGGTGTGTACAATCTAGATACATGTCATGTACCTCGGTTACCATGTATCTAAGTCACAAACATGGGGATTTGGCATATTAACTCGACCAAATTACATGGAATGTACATGCTAGATAGATGTCATGTACAATATTTTCTTGTTCCATATTGGTCATGTAAAAACATGTTGTGAAATAAATGTATCACTTGTAATTAACTGATTGTTGTATACATGTATAATGTTCATGGGTACATATCGTGTGCTTCAGCTAAATACTGTGTAACCCAGTTTTATCAGCCAGATATTTTTCACCTCTCGGTGGAATCTCTGATTATTCTTTATTTATTCATAAACCTTTATGAAAATGAAATAGTGAATGGATTTGAGTAATATATTAATAACATGTTAGTTCAAATCGGATTAAATAAAAAATAATATAAAATAAAAAAATCATTCCAAAATATCTCATTGATCAATAATAATTTAAATAATTATAAATTTAAATGTGAACTATTTGCTACCACTTGATGGTTTTGGGCACATAAAAAGCGTGCGGTGGTGGTTGATATATTAAAATTTATTTAAAATAGCATTTCCTGAAACAATGAGTGAGGATCTTGCACAAAAAATTTATAATTAATTTATTTAATATCAAAATAAATTAATACCTAGGATTAGGAACATTCTTCCTTTATGAATTTTGATCATTCTAAAAGGCCATTTTACATTTATTTTATTGAGTTGTGAGTATCCAAGGATATAATTCCTTTAGCAATGATCCAAATGTGCTCCTATAATCTCGAAGAAACACCACTCGATCTATAGCTATTAGGGGAGATAATAAAATTTATTTCCTTCTTCATTATTGATCAAGTGTTCTTCAGTATTTATAAAATCTCTCTTTTATTTCTCATTCTTGATTGGGAGAGAGAAAAGATGGAAAGAACATTCCATTTATATGGTAAAAATTTAGAAAATCCCTTATTCATAAAGTGACAATAAGATTACTTTGAGAACATTGGTGAAAGACAAAAAGGGTAAAAATGTATTTACAAAAATACTTTTGAAAATATTAAAAACATTTTTAAATTTTTTTTAATAAATTTTTTTTTAAAAGAAAATGGGTTCTCTGACTAATGATAGAAATGATGTTAGGATTTCGTAAAAACATTTTCTAATACATTTTGAGTTCCAAAGAGTGGTAAAATGGTACTAATACGTAAAAAGGTCATGAATAACCCTTGTAGAGGAAAATAAAAGGGTTTATAGAAAAATAGTCATATTATTTCTCGAATGGAAATACCATTGAATAATCATTAAAATCATTGTTAAGGAAAATAGTCTTTAGCCATTCCAAAGTGTCTTATACAACATTGAAACATTTCAAATACTAATACTCATGAGATAATAACAATAAATAAAAGTTTTTAATACCATGAAGATAAAATAATTCGTGATTTAATATATAAAAATGGGTAAGAGATACACCACACACAAAAATTAAGTGGTGAATATGACATATATCCAACAGATGTAAAAACTGAGATGAAAATCCCTTACCTCACATGTGATTTGTCTCGTGTCTTTTTATATTCATAAATAACAAAATTATGTTAATTATTTTCATTCTTTAAAAACTTTTTTTAATCAAAACTTTTATTTCACTTATTACCATGTTTTATACAACTAATTAATCATTTATGTTTATGTGGGTTGTTCTGACCAAAATTGGTTATGTGTCAAAAACATCTTTTGTAGTTCAACTATGGTCAAAGGTGTCCTTATATAACATATTTAGAATAATAATTATAAAATAATAATTATATTTACACATAAATTATACTTTTAAAACTAGTAATTAAATATGGTTACGAAAAAAATGAACCAATGATACAATCATAAAGACGGTAGGTTGAACATATGCATGAGTAACATTTCCATTTTTCAAGGATCGTTATAAAAAAGAATGTAAGTGACACTATATATTTACAAAATTATAATAAAATGATAAAAACCATATTATTTAATTGTATATACTTATATATATAATTCCTATGATGTAAAAGGAATCACATCATATTGAGGAGGCGGTAGTCCACATGTCCATGAATGTCGTTATCACTTTTTATGTGTATGAATGAGTAATAAAGACAATGATATATATTATATTTCTACAATGTTATTTATTCTAGGAATATCATATGAATTTTTTCTATGTCAAATATGCTTAATTAAAATCATCATTTATATGTTCCATATTTTGCGTGAACGAATCACATCGCTTTTAGAAGGTGGTAGTCCACACTTCCACAAACGATGTTATAATATTCCCAAAAAATAGAGTGCATAAAGATATGTGTTATAGAATAAATATATAAGAATAAGGAAATTATAAATATCATATATAACATATATATATATATTCCATGAAAAATCTCAACCATGGAAGGTGGTAAATAAAAATGAACAATCACTGTTTTCTGAGGTGGTAGTTCGCTGTAGACATAAATAGTATATTCATTAACCATAACATGGATGTGTTTATTAGTGTAGGTCAAACACAATAATAACAACATACAAGTACATTAAAAATTCTGGTTTTTTTGTATAATCATAGAATAATAGTTTAGGGGTGTATAATAGAAATAAAACTAAAGAGCTTTAGGAAGGATATTACCTCTTAATCAAGTAACTCCTTTTGGTTTAAACCAAAGGGATTCCATGTATCAATTTATGACCAAGGGGAGGATTATAGGATTAGGAGAGGTATTTTTAGGAGGTATTTTTCAAGGTAAGGGTTCCCAGTCATTCTATTTCCTTTTTAATTGAAAATAATTTTATATAATATCATTTAAAATTATTTTTAATATAATTATATGATATTATCATCCATTTTATATATTACTAGTTAGGAATTACTTATTCCCTTTCATTAAATTCTTTTTCTTAAACTGTTATATTATTAATGTAAGGATACATAGTCTATTTATATCCTTTATTTATGTAATCCTTTTCATTTCATTTTTATTTCAATTTGACATATTATTATGATTCATTTTTATATATTTATTATCATATTATCAATGGTAGATCACCATTACCTCTAATTATACAACATTTACAAGATAATATAATTCAAAAACATTATATATCTAAATTAGTCATTCCACTATATCAAGGATTATGGGTTTGTGGGAAATTTTTGTCATTTATTTGCTCTCCTGTCATTGCAAACTATTAAACCCAATGAATATTTCCAATTTATATCCCTACACCATGAAATTAACCTTCACTACTACCTTTTTATCATTCATTTGATAAAATTTCTTTCCATTACATTGGGAATATCGCAACCCAACCCCCAGGGCTCGTGTCGTGACTCCTCCAAGCCTAGCTCTCATAGGCCAGGGGTTGGCGACTAGCGTCGAAGGTGTCAACCAGTAAGTGGGAGGAAGTTTCCTGAATACCTTTACACACACACACAACCACGTCCCACAACTACAAGGAAGAACAAGCATGACACTATAAATAACAACTTAGTACTAGTACAACTGAAAGTCAAATGGGCCAGAATACAAATCCAAGAAAAGAATAACTGGAAAACATGAAAGTACAAAAGAAACACTAGATAGCCATCTGCTGATAACCCCACCTGATGGGTAAGTATGGAGTAGCTACTGGAAGATGTATAAGTGTGTCATGTCTGCCAGGTCTCACTGGGTACCACCAGGTCCTAGGCCATCAGGTCCTCCGTCAAGGCATCGATCATCTACACCAGATAGAACACATGGGGGAAAATCCCGTGTTGGGGTGAATAAAAAAACACTCAGTAGGGATCCTGAAACAAAAAGGAAAGACCACAATGAAATCCACATAACAAATCACAAAGCTTGATCATGAATCAAGATAGCTCAGATGAGCTATAATCTAGGGTAGGAATGTAGAATCATTAGTCATATCATCGAACACCTCGGTTTCTAGAGAAATACTCCTCAATGAGTACAATGGGCCTGCTGGGTCACGTAGAATCCACTTCCCACTAACCCTATACTATTTTGGTACTTATACATGATGAGTACCATGGGTATGCCGAGTCACAAAGAGTAGCTCCCCACTGTGGGCCTACCAGGTCACATAGATCCACTTCCCACCATGGCCATTTTGAGGTACTCCTTCACATCGTGTACCATGGGTATGTCGAGTCATAGAGAGTTGCTTCCCACCAGGGGCCTATAGGGTCACACATATCCTCTTCCCACTAGTCCATCGTAGCTGATCCACACATGGTCGTTTGTCAACAGTCTTCAGCTCTCATCCAACCGTAGGGTTTCTGCATGAAGTACGGTTGATGTCAGGAGAACCACTCCCCAAGACATTCATCATATTTCAACACCCATGAAAGCATATTTAGTGTATAAAAAAATATCATCCTCGTCATGAGTGTTCCAATTCCACAAACCACTTGTCAAACGGATGCCTGGTTTGCATGTTATTGAAGATTTAACAAACAGGGGTCAGTTGCGTCTAGGCCTAGTCAAACCCGGTTGGGCTGACCCGACCAACCTGGATAGGAGGCCCATATGCCCTGGTTTTATTTGACTGACCTGACTTGACCATGTTTGGGTCTGGGTTTGTCCGGTCCGGCCTTGCCAGTGGGCCTTTCTCATTAGGCCTTGCTGGACCCGGCCTAGTTTGGCTAAGGGTCCAGCCTGTCGGGTCACCCGGCAACCTACTCCTATCCGACCCAGCCTAAAGTGGAGCATCTGGATCACAGGGCATGGGTCCAAACCATTGACACAGTTCTGGACAGATGGTGTAGGTCAGGCCTAATGATGCAGGCCTGGACCGTTGGCGCGGGTCTGGCACAAGGATGTGGATCCGGCACACTGGAAATGGATCAGCATGATGATGCGGGTCCGGATCGCTGGGGTGGCCCACCCCCTTCCAGGCTTACCTAGGGTGGGCGTTATTTAGCCTTGAAGCAGTAGGTGTCGGCGTCCCCCTCCTGCCCCACGGGTTGTAGTGGGGCGCCTCCTCCAGCCCGAATGCACGACGCGTCCAAGGCATCGCCATGCGACTGGCCTTTTGTACATGGTCAGAAGACTGTTTTCCCCAATAACCATGACCATGCGGCTTTAGGCCACTCCACCAATGTGGAAGAGGGGCCTCATCCTTCCCCGAGTCGTCGGCCCAGCCGGTGGCTCCTCCCACTGCTCTGCGTCACGAGCATGCCGCGGCTTCCTTCACCTGTGTGCCGCCCCCCACCCAAGACTGCCACCGCGTGCCATGACTGGTGGTCGTCGGCCTACAGGTGGGTCCTTCTTCATACCACTGGGTCTGCACCAGTGGTCTATTTTTTCTTCCATCTACACATTCGTCCTTCATGGGGTGTCGCCTTTTGTGTGAAGACCACAAATCTTCTTTGCTGACATTTAGAAAAATCGATCACGAATAATGAACAAGCAGAGGGGCTCGGGCCTTGTTCGTGTCGGCCCACGCCCCCCACGTTAGAATTTTAAAATAGGGGAGGTTCAGGGATGATGTTATATCAAAAAAATAATTAAATATTGATATAGAAGTCCCCTAAAGAGATTTTTGTTTTTATCTTTATAGTGGGTTTTGTGTTGTTGGGCTCTCGGGCCACTATATTTTAAGGCATATGTGCCTTTTGGTATTCGGGTTTGTAATGGGTTCTCCATTACCTAAATCAAAAGATATTTGTGTTTTTATCTTTTTTTAATAAAGGGGATTTCCCCAAAATTCCTATTAAATATCATTTTCCCATTTTTATTAGAAGAAAACATCTTATGATGAAGAGATACATGTCATCACATTCTATATATAAAAACATAAAGAATGAGTTATGCATATACTCAATTCTAATTACCATGGTAAAAAATATGATAAGTAATAAATATCGGTGATTACACTTGTTGACACCAGAAAACACATCCCCAAGATATTCTAGATACCTCCATACATGATCCAAGATCATAGTCCAGTTCACAAGCTTTGATTTGACTGGTCGTAGAGCCTGAATGGAGTTACAGTTTAGGAGTTATGGACATTCGATGTTGGGCTACAAAATGGTTCACATATCCCATTTGCGAAGCTCCATCTACAATTGCGGAGCAGAGGGAACTTGATAAGAGCTTCCTTGAGCACTATGAAGGTCGTGATGGTCGAATCCGTGGTTATGATGAACTTGAGGAAACATGACTGGAGCCTCTGTGAGTGCCACGAAGGCCGATGATGGTCGACTCGGTGGCCACAATGAACTTGAGGAAACTTGAATCAAGCCTCTTCCACCACCACAAAGGTCGATGATGGTCAACTCTATGGTTATGATGAACATGATAGAATTTCCTCTAATTGCATAGTGTGATTTACTTCGAGGTGCCTTTTTCTCTTCACGGCATTCATTTTTGATCTGCAGCGTGCTCCATTGAACTCAATCGCCTATAAATAGTCGGCTCATCCCCCTTCATAAGCATGGTCATTCCACCCCTTGGGTAGATGATCTCCCATTTCGCAGGGCTCTAGAAAACCGTAATTTGATTCCCTTCACAAAGGCTTCGCCCTTTGTGAAGGAGGAAGCTCCTTCAGGTTTCTTGAGGCTCCATGAGCCCATCTACTCCACGATCCCCTCTTATCCACTAGCCCCTTTGCTCCATAATCCCTTTTGCTACATGACCCCCTTGGCTTCGCAAGCCCCTTGGCTCCATGAGCCTCTTTTCTCCGTGAGGCCCCATGCTTCGCGAGACCCCATGCTCTATGATCAGCTTTCCTTAATGAAGCTTCTTCGAGAGACCACTTGCTTTGTGAGCACCTTCCCACTACAAACCTACATCATGAAGTCCTATCCATCACAAATATCCTACCTTTTCACCCACCGGTCTATACCATGGGGGTTGTGCCTCCCGTACCCCCACTCGAGATCACTATTGGGTTGCGGCCCCAAACATTCGGGCTAGTCCCATCGCTTCTATCACTAACCCCCATAAAAAATGGAGAGTCACACCGTGAACTTTTCAGTCTAGAATGTCGGAATTTTACATTGTGCCCATATGCACACCCACCTTCCGTCTATGGAATACCATGATTTTAGATACTCCTCTGCACACCATAAAACACCTTGAGTCGACATATTCCTATTGGTTCATTTCCCATGTCCTGAGTTGATGTTTTCATCATCAATTCCCTGAGTACCTTGAGTCAAACCATTCCTCAAGTAACTCATCCAACCCTATCACTTGGCTCCTATTCCAGGTTAATCCAAAAAGATATGCTCTCGCATAAGTCCAAACACCATCCATTTCTACATTCCTTATTCTTAATACTCCAATCTACATGACTTTAAACTATATTACAACCTATGTTTCAAACATAGGATGCATCTTTCTCTAAACAAGATATACCTTATGCACCAAGTATAAGAATAAGAGATACCTTATGCACCATGTATATAATGTCGATAGTCCTATCTACATGACTATAAACTATAGTACACCCTATGTTCAAAACATAGGATGTCTCTTGCTCTAAACAAGTGATTCCTTATGCACTGAGAATAAGAATCCAATAGTCCTATCTACATGAATATAAACTATATTATACCCTATGTGCCAAACATAGGATTTCTATTTCTCTAAATAATAGATTCCTTATACACCAAGCATAAGATTCCAATATTCCTCTCTACATTAATATAAACAGTGGCACCTTCTATGTGAAAAATATAGGATGCCACTTACTCAAAACAAGAGATGCCTTATTCTCTATGCATAATATTTTAATAGTCCTATCTACATGACTACAAGTTGTAGTACACCTTATGTGCCAAACATAGGATGCATATTTAACCAAACAAGAGGTGCCTTATACGCCAAGCGTAAGATGCTACAAATCCTCACTACATGCCTATAAATTGTAGTATTCCCTATCATTTAATAATAGGATGCCTCTTGTTCCAAATAAAAGATTCCTTATTTGAAAACCGTCAGATACCTCATGCCATGAGTACAATGTCATATTTTCAAGAGTGTTGGAATTCGTTCAAACATTCCATCACTCCACCTCATGCTTTGCATGTCCTTTATTTGTATATTCATCTTATTCCATGTCTGCAGGGACCCCCTAACAGCCTGGTCCCATGCTACCTCATCTCACCTAACATTATGGTCCAATGCCTCAGAAGACATTGGATGACACTTTGAGTCATGTCATGTGTTTCGAACACAGTCAGGAGTCAACCCTCATTTTTTCCACATTTCAGGATAACGTGATATGGATGTTGTTTTTCGAACATGGTAAATAGTTATTCTCCATCGTCACACCACCCTCACTGCATTTTGAATGTCGGGAATGTGATTCACACTTTTCAACTCCCTTAGTTTAGACTAATTCCAATGCCATTGGAGTTATCCTGCTTGTGCACTAGTGAATAGGTTTAGGCCTCAATTACATGCCTCAACCCAAGAGTGATTTGGGATGCCCTCATGTCCAAACATGAGGAAGAAATTACTAGAAACATCCATGTGTAATTTCCATCCACTGTTGTCACTCCTTAGCAGCACCCGGGAAGCTTCCATGCATAAGCCCCATTCACTATTACCTCTCCTTATCTGCACATGTACAACTTTCATGCATCAGCCCCATTCACCACCCTTCGTGGCAGCACCTTTGTGCCATGATCGTCAGGTCTATTTTTGCCTCTTGTTTCTCACACCAAGCTTGACTCATGTGAGCTTAGAGTAAACTGTGACCATGACATCCTCCCTAGGCCGCCTTAGTGTTAATGCCCCAAAATCTCCTGATCTATGTTTACTTAGATCCTTTCCAGGGCAACGTATATTGGAAGCCTCTCTAAGGTTCAAGACCAACACCTACTTGACCTGACCCCTTCACATCAGTTCACCTTCATCCAGTATGATGTTAAACTATATCCACCAACCTAAACAATGTGGACTTTGATCCTTTCTAAGCCAAGGTATGTTGGAAGCCTCTCTGAGGTTTAAGCCAAACACCTACTGGTCTTGAACCCTTCACATCAGTTCACCAAACTCTCCTGAACTACGTGGCCTATGATCCTTCCCAAGGCAATGTACATAGGAATCCTCGCTTAGGATCAAGTCCAACACCTACTGGTCATGACCCCTTCACGTTGGTTCACCAACCTCTCCTAAACTATGTAGACTTTGATCCTTGATGAGGAAAGGTACGTAGGAAGCCTCCTTAAGGTTCAATCCCAACACCTACTGGTCCCCACCCATTCACATTGGTTCACCACAACCTTTACCAAACTATGTGGACTTTGATTATTTCCAAGGAAAGGTACTTAGGAAGCCTCCCCGAGGTTCAAGATCAACACTAACTTGACCCAACCCCTTCACATTGGTTCACCTTCATCCTGCATGATGTTAAATTGTATCCACCCTCCTAAACTGCATGGAATTTGATCCTTTTCATGGAAAGGTATGTAGGAAGCCTCCATGAGGTTCAAGTTGAACATCTACTTGTCCCGACCCCTTCATGTTGGTTCACCAAACTCTTTTGAACTATGTGGACTTTTACCCTTCCCAAGGCACGGTACATAGGAAGCCTCCCTGAGGTTCAACCCCAACACCTACAGCTCCCAACCCCTTCACGACGGTTCACCAAACTCTCCTAAACTACGTTGACATTGATCCTTTCCAAGGCAAGGTACGTAGAAATCCTCCATGAGGTTCAATCCAATCACCTACTAGTCTTAAACCCTTCACATTGGTTCACCAAAACCTTTCTCGAACTATGTGGACTTTGATCTTTTCAAAGGCATGGTATGTAAGAAGCCACCCTAAGGTTCAATCCCAAAACCTAATGGTCCTAACCCCTTCACGTCAGTTCACTAAACACTCCCGAACTTCATGGTATGTGATCCTTGTCTACAAGGAATGGTTTGTAGGTTGGCTCCTTGAGGTCCAACCCCAACCGATATTAAGCTATTGTATTCCCCAACCGATGGTAATCTGTTGTGTTCCCCAACCGACAGTAAGCTGTTGTGTTCCCCAACTGAACATAAGTCATTGTGTTTCCCAACTGATGGTAAGTTGTTGTCGCACAATCGATGGTAAGCCATTGTCGACCTCATCTAGCGGTAAGCTATTGTAATCTGCAATCAATGGTAAGCCACTGCAGTCCCCTTCGATGGAACCCACGTCATTTTTATGCCCCCCTGTGGCATCAGACCAACCAGGGATGCTAACCATGAGTAATCCCTAGTGTATCGTTGGGTCGTAGTCCTACATGCACACCCTAATTATATACCACAACGGAACTACGCAGACTTTGATTCCCTTCCATGAGTATATGTAGGAAGAATCTCTGAGGTTCGAGCCTGAGGTCTCACATTCACGAAGGTTCCATATCATTCTGCATCGACTTCACTCAACCATCCATATCTATCATGATTCTTACCAGGGAAACCACATCTCAGGGAGATCATGCCATTTTTCCCAACGCTACTTCTTACAGCACCCCGGAATCTAACCATGCATAATCCTGGCACAATCCATAACCATACAACCAAGATTTCCCCTCATTCACAGGGCTTCTAACCATGTGTAATCCCCATCATGTCTCTGGGATACTGTCCTTTGTGTACACCCTAATTCATCACCCCTTCGAACTACGTGGGTTTTGATCTTTGTCTTTTTCACAGGGTATGTTGGAAAAATACCATAGGTTTAATCCCATCCAATTGTAGACTTTGGTGTTCCCCTTTCTGGGGTGGAGTCTCCATGATCTTCCCTCAGCGGTGTCCAGATCAGCCATCACGGTGTGACATCTCCCCTCTATAGGACATAGCACCTCAAATCTGTCTTCATCGGGTGTTCTGATCCATCCATATGGTAAACCTTCTAGGTTTTCCCTCCTAGGTATGTACTAATATAATCCATCTATTTGGGATGTTCTGGTCACTCTTATTTTGTCTCTGTAAGACATCAAACTTGTGGCCTACCTCATGTTAAACATTAGATGCCTGAGGAAAACCTCAGAAGACACACCTTTGGTGTAACCGTCTCCTCAATATGTTTAACTCGTGACATACCAAGTGCTAAATATGGAACGCTGAGGAAAACCTCAGAGATATGCCTCTGGAATAATATACCCTCTGACCAACATGGTTTGCCTTGGGTTCTGCGTCCATGAGATGCCCTCTTATGAGGAAGAATAGTGGTTTCCCAATGTCCATGAATCTAGAGATACTCTGACATTCCTGATTATTTCATCTACTCCGAAAGCAGGTTACTACCATGTAAAGACCCCATGGAATGTCCTGACGGAAGTAGTGTAATGAACCAGTGTCTAAAAAGATATGTCATTGAGAACAAGATTCGCTAACCACAACTCAAATCTATGAGGAAACTCAGACTAGGCAACGAGTTCTGAGAAGGAATCCACGTAATAAGAAACTGACATCCCATAATTCCATTTCAATCAAGGATAAAATGTCCCTGGATAAGAGACAGATGCTTCCCGCCTTTGGAAAGTGGGAATGCAGGGCAACTGTTGTGCATACTCTGAAAGAGAAGGATGTGCGCCCCAATTAAAGCGTTGGTAACAACACTACATGCACTTTACTGTACATTTTGTGTAGAACTCTAGTGAAAGATAAGTGTGTACCACTACCAACAAATTCATGTGAAGCTAATCTACATTGTGTCCCTCGTTAGAGAAAATAATGTTTTGGAGTAATATATTTTTCATGAGTATATCCCAGATACATATTAATTTTATCGTGATATACGTGACAGTTATATAATGATACATGACATGTGTAATGCTTTGGGGGTTATTCGGAATGTATTACCAAAAACTGTATTATATCGTTAAAGTTGTAACATTATTCATAAATTTAATATTCATTAATCTATATATTAATTTAGAGTCCCTGATGATAAAAATAATTAAATAATGTTTTTTAACCATAATATATCAATACGTAATATTATTTTTTATTCAATAATAATGATATTCTTAATTATCATTTATTTTCAGAAAAACATTGAAAAAGAAAACTAATTTCATATTAATACAAAAAATATTTATAATAATAATTATTTTAATTTAAATATTCAATAAACTAATAGTTCAAATTATTATTAGTCTAATAATAAGTTATCTAATCATCCTTTAGAATTTATGTACTTTCATAATTTTTTTCTCTCACTGAGGTTTCCATCAACTTTTATGGGACAAGTTAAAAAAGTGTGGAAGCATCTTCAGATGTTGAATGTAAGTGTAGTTTAATTTTTATATCTAGCTGTTGGAGATTATGGGATGCCCAAAATGATGTCAAATATAGGGGTTTTCATTTTAATTCACATCATCCAAATCACAAAGCATTGCTGAAAATATCTGAGTTAGGCACGCTATGTCCAAGGACTTCCTTCAATGATTTATTTCAAAGTATTTTGTTTGGTTTTTATCCACATTAGACTAAATAGACCAAATAAATATAGGGGATATGTGTTTCCATTGAGTAATTGAGAGAATTTTTCAAGATTAATTTTGATAGATCTAGTGCAGATTGAATCATGCATGTAGAAGGTATCATTCCTGATCCAAGGGGCTACTTATTTTGGAATTTAGTATTGATTACTATGTAGGGAACTCTCTTATAGAAAAATATCATTACACATTAAGTATATTTATAACATCCCAATATTTTAATAAGAAACACTATATCTGTTATCCGACAGGATACGCTATATCGATCTTAAATGAACAAATATTATTATTATAGAAATGTGATTCTTATCACCTAGCCATTATATTAGACTAACTATATTATGTTTACACGTGTTTATAAAAACTTTTGACATTCATTCTATATATTTTTTATTCATAAGATAAGAACATTTTTAATTTTATTCATAAATTTTATATTTCTAAAAAGATAGTTTTTCCACCTTTTAATGGAATACTTGTTTTAAAAAAATTGTAGTTTTTATGAATTTTATTTGAAAAAATAACCTTAATTTTTAAAAGATAAGTATCTAAATTTAATTTGGTTTGAATTTTGGAATTTTTCTCATAAGTTACATTTATTAATGATTAATAAAAAAATACTTCATTTTAATTAAAAATTGGCTTCTCATCTAAATAATTTATAATGTGTAATTATATCGTAAAATTGATTTTAATTAAAATTATATCTATCATGAATAAAAAATAAATTTTATGAAATTTTAATAAATTTAAAATTTCAATTGGATATAAAAGCATTTCAAACTTTTTAACATCTTTACTTAAAAAACCAGTTGTTTCGTCCCATTTGCGATATTAATTTAAAATTAATTTCTGTAAATTATGTGAATTGACTTTTGAAAAATAGACCCCATATTTATAAATATTAGTTAAAATTATATTAAATACTTCCATTTATTTTTTTACAATATTAATAGTAACCTTGGTAATCTTTTAACCACAGTCAATAGTAAATCGGGTACAAAGAAAGTAAAAAAGGGTAAAAATTATATAATAAATATTATAAAAGGACCCTTACACTTACCCCAATTCTATTATATAAACATATTTAATGCATAATAAATCATGATTCAAATATATGGACATTGGTATCCATTTATATTTTATTTTGAAATTTATAATATTTAATTTAATGAAAAGACAAATCTGTCACACTCATATTCTCAATAATTAAATATTTTTAATAAAGGAATATCTATAGTATATATTCAACTATAAATATTTAGTTTAAATATAAAATATTTATATTCATAATATAAATTTATTTTTAATTTTTAGTGAATAAATAATTACCTTAAATTCTTTCACAATAGTGATGCTATAATTATTTTATTAATGAAAATATCAAATAAATATTATTAAATGTATTAAAAAAAATATTTTGACATAAATAATGTGGTAAAATAATTTAATAGATTATTTTTGACATTTTATGGGTGTAAAATATTATTTTTTCAAAGTTATATGGTTATATTGATATTTTCGAAAGTCAATCTAATTAATAGCCTCAAAATTGGCATTTATGGAATTTTATAATATATAATATTTTATTAAATAATATAAAATTCCTAAAAATAAAAAATTTGGTAAAATTATTGGTATAATGTTTAAAATTTCATCCATGATCTATTTATTATTATTTTTATTATTTTATGTAAATATATTAACCCTAAAAGATTAAATAACCAAGTTGTCATGGTAATAGTTAAGGGGGTTAAATAAGGGTTAAGACAAAAGATAAGGATTAAAAAATAATAAAATAACATATTATTTCTAATTTATGAATGTATTTAAACCCATAATAATCCTTTATTTCTAGTAAATTATTTTTAGTCCATTTTGAAAAGAAAATTAATTTTTATATTTTATATTTTTTAAAGAATTCCAAGAGTGCCCCTCACCTCACATATAAAAGGATACCTATTATTTTATTTTCATCACACATCAAAACCTATTATTAACTAAACATTTTTACCCAAATACATTTCTATAATATATCTCCACACTTTATAGCTAGTATTTTAGTCATAAAACCATCCTTATTGTTCATAAGGTGTTAAGAAAATGAGATTATCTGAAGAAAATGTATTGTTTTTTAATCAACTGTTTCGGTTTTATTTTCTCTTCCACTTCCTTAAAATATTCATCCAATATGATAAAATAATAATGATATTATAATAATTATATTTGTATTTAATTATTTTTTTAATGTCCCATATATATCTTCTTTTCCATCAAATGGGAAAATAATTCATCGTCTATGTGTACAGCAGACTACTGCCTCGCGAACCGATGTAATTTGTTTTCCATCACCATCTCTTAGGACTAGTTATAATGATGGAATTAAAGTTTATATATGATATTATGGACATATTTATCATTATTAAAAGGTAATATATCATTTAATTTCTTGACATTCCATTCACAGAAAAATGATAACAGTGTTTGTAGGTATATTTGAATTGTCACCTCCACGAAGTGATGTGCTTCATTTTTCATCACCACATCACATGGATGATATATATAATAATATATAAATTATTAATATAATATTTCTTATAATATAATAATTATGTAAATATAAAATGCTACTTACCTTCTTTCCATAAGTATCATTGAAAAATGGAAACATTACTCTTTCGTAAGTACGGTCTACTATCTCCATGATTGTAACATAGTTCATTTTTCATATACTTATTTGATGGATGGATTTAAAAGTATACTTTATATAGAATAATGACTATTATATCATGAATATTATTATTTATATTATTTAATTATTCACTCTTTGACCATAGTGTAATTACCAAATCTATTTTGGATAAAGGTATCGAATATCGTCAAAACGTCTAATGTGAACTTAAATGATTAAGTAATTGTATATAAAATAGAAATTGGTGTTATAATAGGATTAATAAACATTAAAAGGGTTGTATAGAAATTCTAAATTATCCTATGTTTATTATTCATGAAAACAATCAATGTATGTGATGAGTCATACTCAATATTAGCGAATCCTTAACTAAAAACATCTTTTTGAATGATTTAATTATTTATTTTATAAAATATTTCTCTTTCATGTCCATGTTTTTTTAAATGATTTTTGTAAATGCATATATATGGATATTAACTTTTTTAATATTAAATTTTCTAATTTCTCTCAAATTTTTTGAAAAATGAATATTTTCAGGTTTTATATAAAGTACTTTCTTTTAAAAATCACTTTTAATGTTCCTATTTCAACTCTTTTTACAAAGGTTAAAAGAATTTTTTTACACGTTCAACATGAATGTAATTTCTTATTTTCATGATGATTTATTAATTTAATTTATCATTTATTAATTTTCATAGTTTTTTAAAGAAAATGTTTTCATTATTATGTGCACGGTTTTTAAATTTTAAGAGTGATTTTTAAAAGAAATGGGTATTTTGATATCCAGAAGAGTTTTAGACCTGGGTTTATAAGAGTTTTTAATATTTTGTTTCTTGATTTGATCCATGGACATTATATATGATGTTTTAGGCCCAATTATATCTCATGGTTGAGCCTGGTATATTTTACACGAATGGTTGATCTCCATTATAGCTCATGAAAAATGGGTGATCCGGATATGGCTTATACGAAGGGTGGTCCCCATTATAGCTCTCCAATGCATTGGGTACTCCTAATATAGAAGTCATCAATATGGTTATTCCATTTTTAAGAGTACTATAAAGGTCTTATGATGATAATTCCCCAATAAAACTATATGAATTTTATATTTTTTATGATGAGTTTTCATGGAAATATTTTAATTTTCAAAAGGTCAAATAATAATCTTCTTGAAAAAGATGATTCATTTTTTAGGGAAAAAAGGTATGTTTTTTAGAAAATGTTTTATGGGTTTTCACTTGACTAATAGTTCCCCTTATTTTATGTACCATAATGAGATTTTTTTCTCATGCCATGTTTGGAAATGTTTTTATAGGATGTATGGGGGAATAGAGACAAGGATGAGATCAAGGGGATAAGTGTGAAGATTTATCACATTTTATTTTAATGTTTTTATCTTTGTAAGAAAAATAGATGTTGTGTTGATATAACGACCCATACTTTACATACATTGTTAATACTTCAAAATTGAAGCACACTTATTACAACATATGACAAAACCACAAAGGATCGTATAGGTATAGTGTCTTTAGAAACTGGGAAACATAAACAACTGGTTCATAAATCTTCTACGGTGTATCCCATTTATTTCATCATATCTAGGGTCCCTTTTAGCATATTCTACTTAATATCCATCTTCCTGACCTGGGGAAAAGAAAACATACAAAAAAGGGTGATCTCAAATGCTCAACAAGGGCAAATAAAAGAAATAAAAATCATATCATATCTTTTTGAAAATCATAACCTGCAAAAGAGATCATAATATCTTAACATGGAATAAATCATAGAAGTGATAATGAGATCCCCATAATCATAACATAAAACTTGAAACTTTGTGGCATGCACACATAATCATGGAATATCATTTCTTGTTAGTCATGACTCATTGCCAAGACTATCTTAGTGGACAAAGTCCATTTCTGAACCTAGTTCACTCCTCGTTTCAGTCCTGTATCACTGAACCAAAATAACCTTCCGTTCCAGCCATGTCTATCTCATGAGATATAAATCTTTACCCAATGCATTGGAGGGAGATATAGGTCCCACCCATCTTATAATGAATCCTTTCTTATGTGTGCCACATAATCATAAATCATACATCATCGCATAACACATGGAACAAAAATGGGATTCTTGAAAGATCATGACATCATAAAACAAATCATATAAGGTAAATGACTTCATAAAAATAATTCCCTCACAAAATAATCAAATCAATGTAATAATAGGTATAAAAACAGAACCCTATATTATCTTAAATGGAAAATAATTTTGATAAAACATTTGAACTCCATTCTTGAGGAAAATATCCTTTCTACTTCAAAAACACTTTTCTTTTCTTAACATGTCATACAATTATAAACTAAAAGAAGTTGATTAAAAATAAACTTGAAAACTTATAAAGTATGATTCTTGGAAATAATGGTTTAAAAATCCATTCTTGTTGTATAAGTTAAAAAAAACATTCTTCGTACTTTTGTCGGAAAACTCAAAAAGTACCTCGTACGAAAAACGACAAAAGATTCCTTTCATATTCTTTACTAAAAATTCATCGGAGGGTAAAATTGGATTTAAACCATTGTAGGTGGATGGGAATAATATTACATAATGAGGAAACATGGATGTGGATGATAAAATACACCCTAGTAAATTTCAAAGTATAAACAATCTCGGATAAAAATGAGATTGTGATATTTCCCTTACCTTAGGTCCGATTTGCTTTGTACGTGTCCGAAGTTCCTGTATAATGGTTTAAATAATGTTATTGAATTATTCCAGAATCATACATATTGATATGATATCATATATGGTCATATTCTTAGCTTCTTATTAGTAATATTTCATTGTTACTTGTTACTCGGGTCTTTATTGCCTTTTGTTCTTATGCGTGTTTTGCCGAATAAATTCTTATTCTTCTTTTAAGGTTATAGATAACTTATATACATAATTGTATTAGTGTAACATATATCATATTTATTCATTCAATTCATTTATATAATTACTATGTAATTATGATCGTGTAGAACGAGTCGCATCGCATCGTGGAGACGGTATTCCGTACGTACGCACGAGCGATGATATTGTTCTCATGATCGTGGAATTGTATTTAAGTGTATTTATACTATTTCAGTATCAATATCACTTTATAATAATCATATATAGTTACTCATTACACCATTATACCCATCCTTGTAAGGTGATGGTGGAAAATAGATTACACCACGGCGTGGAGACGGTATTCCGTACGTACGCACGCGCGGTGATTTCATTTTTCCGTAGGATGGATAGAAGGTGAATTAGGGTTGTCTCATATTTATAATAACATATCAGTATGTAAGTAATACTGATGTTATTAATTTATCATGAAACAACTAAAGAAGAAGAAGTTTAAGAAGAAAGAAATTGAAAAGATCGGTAATGGATATTACCTCTTCTTTGAAACGCCTCTTTGAATCCTTTACTTAGGGAACTAAGATTGGTCTTTCAAGAGAACCAGGACCTCTAGGATTATTATAGGGAAGTGTAGAAGGTATTTTGGCAGGGGTTGGCCGAGCTTGAGGGCTCAAATTGGTGTGAGGAGGAGGGGGAGGAGGTTCCCTTTTATAAGGGAGGAGAGGGGCACCTTAGGAATATCTCAAAATATTATTTTATATTAAAGTCAAAATCGGTTTATAATGGTTTCAAAGGGTCTTATTTCGAAGGTAAAGTGGGGATGGGTCGAAATCCTATCATCCAATAGGATTTAGACAAGTTTAGGTTATTATTTTAACCTTATCAATTAGATTTAACTCTAAGTTAAATAATTTAACTTTTACCGTGTCTTTTTGTTTTCTTACACTATATGGTTAATACACTTACTATAACATGCCAAACGAACCCCAAGTTGTTTATTATTAATATATATATCCTTATCTAATTCATTTGGCTGAACCTTAGATTTTAAGAATAAAATAACAATTAATAATATAATATTTGATTTAAAAACTATTTTGTGTCAATTTTGTCACTATTTGATATTTGATTTTTTTGTGAAAGTCATAACAGAATTATATGTTCGAACCAAGTTGATTAAATCAACACTAATATATCATAGTAACTTAGAAAATTATTGGAATTCATAAAAAGTCTCAAATTACATTTATTTGGGCATTTATAACATCAATTATGTTAACATTTCCTTAAAAGGGTAATTACTGCATCATCGTTTTGTCATAAATAAATTAATTTATTTAAAGTCTAAAAATTATAAGTAAAATATAATTATGTAGGAAATATTTTTAGCTTTCTAATGAATATTTATAATCGAATTTATCTTATGTATAAACCCATATTAAAAATGTTTTAGTTATTAAACATTGATTTTAACTATTTTAACTATTCATTAAATAAAATAATATTAAATGTCATAATCTAATCCAAGTGGACCTAAATGGTCATATTATATTCATAAGGTTGTTTTTGGTCGAATTAAACTTATCCAATAGAATTAGGACATGTGTTAGGGTAATAGTAATATCATATTTACCCTTAGTTACCCTATTTACTATTAATCGCGGTAAAAAAAAGTAAAAAGTTACTATTCACCAAAAAATTATTTTTATCTCATTGAACCACATTTTACTTATTGATATCAACCGTGTCTGTCGGATTTTCGAAATTTCATTCACAGAAGTGGTAAAATTATGTTTTATGCAAAATTCAGTTTTTAACCTACCACTTAGTGGTTTCACTATTCATCAAAAATTGAAAGTTTTCAGAAAAATACAAAAATTTCACCCTAGGCTAATTTCGGTATTCCGAATCCAAGAATGAAGTCCATTTTGAAAGATAAAATTTCAAAAAGTGGTTATTACTATTCTAACGGCTATTTTAAATAATATTTTAATAACATATCGCCGTTTAGTGAAACTCGGTATTGTGTACAACGTAAGCTATCGAGGAAGGTCGTGATTGCGTGTAAAGCAAGCCAAGCAAGTGTTGTGTAGAAAAAGATTCCTTTGATGATTTATATAACATAAAAGTCTCGGGTGTTACATTCTACCCCCCTTAAAAAGAATTTCTCCCTCGAAATTCGTCACTTTATAACAAACAGATGAGGATACTTCTCCCTCATCATATCCTCAAGCTCCCATGTAGCTTCTTCAAGTTGGTGGTTCCTCCATAAAACTTTCACCAATCAAGTGGTCCTGTTTTGTAGGACTTTTTCGCTACGATCCAGAATCTCTATCGGTTGTTCTTCATAAGAAATATCTTGCTCCAGCGGTACAACTTCTGAGCTGAGTACATGTGAAGGATTAGGTATGTACTTTCTCAGGAGAGATACATGGAACACATCGTGAACTTGAGAGAGATTCGGTGGAAGCGCCAATCGGTAAGCTACCTTCCCAACACGATCCAGTATTTCGAAAGGACCGATATATCTAGGGCTCAACTTCCCCTTCTTTCCAAATCTCAGGACTCTCTTCCAGGGAGATATCCGTAAGAACACTTTATCGCCCACTTCAAACTCTAGGTCTTTTCTTCGGTTGTCGGCATAACTTTTATGTCGAATTTGAGCTGCTCTTATGTGTTGTTGAATAGATCTAACATTTTCTGCCATTTCATCGACGAGATCAGGTCCTAATAGCTTTCTTTCCCCAACTTCATCCCAGCAAGTTGGAGTCCTGCATTTCTTTCCATAGATAGCTTCATAAGGAGTCATCTGAATACTGGAGTGAAAGCTATTATTATAAGAAAATTCCACCAAAGGTAGGTGTTGATCCCAACCTCCTTTGAAATCCATAGAGCAAGCTCTCAACATATCTTCTAGGGTTTGAATTGTTCTCTCAGACTGACCGTCTGTCTGAGGATGATAAGCAGTGCTGAAACTCAACTCTATATCCAGAGTATGCTGAAGACTTTGCCAGAACTTCGAGGTAAATCTCGGATCCCGATCAGATATAATAGAAAGTGGTACTCCATGCAATCTTACCACTTCCTTTACATATATCCTGGCAAGATGATCTAGAGAGAAATCCTCTCTAATAGCAATGAAGTGTGAAGACTTTGTAAGATGATCAACTATTACCCAGATAGCATTATTTCCTTTGGATGTTTTAGTAAGTCCTGTGACAAAGTCTATAGTGATATTTTCCCATTTCCATTCGGGTATGGGTAATGGTTGTATCATCCCCTTAGACTTATGTCTCTCATATTTAACTTGTTGACAAACAAAGCATCGAGAGAGATATTCAGCCACATCTCTTTTCATGCCATCCCACCAGAAGTACCCTTTCAGGTCCCTATACATCTTTGTGCTTCCAGGATGAATAGAGAATGAAGAACTATGAGCCTCATCCAGCAGCTCCTTCTTTAATTCGGGGATGGGAGGAACACAGACCCGATTCTTGAACTTTATTATCCCATCAAAATCAAGGTTGAATTTAGGAACATTTCTCACCTTCTTTTGTAACTCGACATCTTCTTTCTGTACCTCTTTAATCTTCACATGTATAGATGGTTGAACATTCATTTGAGAAAGATAAGATTTTCCCCCTTCCATTATAATTCCAAGATCCATCCTTTGTAAATCCATAAATATTGGATCTTTTTTGATCCTCATCATGGATAAACTAGCATGGTCTTGTCGACTTAATGCATCTGCCACCTTGTTTGCTTTCCCAGGGTGGTAATGGATTGAGCAGTCATAATCCTTAATCAGCTCCAACCATCTTATTTGACGCATATTCAGCTCCTTTTGTGTGAAAATATACTTTAAACTTTTATGATCAGTATAAATATCACACCTTTCACCATAAGGGTAATGCCTCCAAATCTTTAATGCAAAGATTACTGCAGCTAACTCCAAATCATGAGTTGGGTAATTTTTCTCATGTATTTTCAACTGTTGTGAGGCATATGTTATCACCATATCATTTTGCATATAAACACACCCCAATCCCTTCTTGGATGCATCACTGTAGATCACAAACCTTTCTCCACTACAAGGCAGTGTGAGCACAGGTGCACTAGAAAACCTTCTTTTCAACTCCTTGAAATTATCTTCACATTCCTCTGTCCAAACAAACTTAACTCCTTTCCGAGTCAACTTGGTGAGTGGATTAGATAATCGTGAAAAATCTTTCACAAAACGTCGATAATATCCAGCCAAACCAAGAAAACTTCGGATCTCAGTTACTGTTGTTAGTCTCGACCATCTTTCGATAACCTCTGTTTTTGCTGGATCCACAGATATCCCCTCTTTTGAGAATATGTGACTCAAAAATGCAACTTTTTGAAGCCAAAATTTACACTTGGTAAATTTGGCATAAAGCTTCTCCTTTCTCAGGGTCTTCAATATAATTCTCAAGTGATCTTCATGCTCTTCCTTACTCTTTTAATAGACAAGAATATCGTCTATAAAGACTACCACAAATTGATCAAGATAGTCTCTAAAGACTCTATTCATTAGATCCATGAAAATATAAGGGGCATTAGTAAGACCAAATGGCATTACTATAAACTCATAGTGTCCATACCTTGTACGAAAAGACCTCTTTGGTATATCCTCCCTTTTGACCCTTAATTGATGATACCCTGAATGAAGATCAATCTTGGAAAAGTACTGAGCTCTGCGTAGTTGGTCAAATAAGTCATCAATGCATGGGAGAGGATATTTGTTCTTGATAGTGATCTTGTTAAGTTCTCGATAATCAATGCAGAGTCTCATTGATCCATCTTTCTTCTTAACAAATAGAATAGGTGATCCCCAAGGTGACGCACTGGGGCGTATGAATCCCTTATCAAGATTCTCTTGGAGTTGCTTCTTCAATTCCTGCAACTCAATTGGGGCTATTCTATAAGGTGTCTTTGAAATAGGCAAAGCACCCGGTACGAGTTCTATTGAAAACTCAACTTCACGATTTGGTGGAAGACCCGGTAATTCCTCCGGAAAGACATCATCAAACTCCCGTACGATGGGCATATTCTTAATCGCGAGTTTCTCACCAACAATTTGAGATAAATAACCTTCATTTAGTGGAATCAATACCCATAAAATGGAAGAAATTTCCACTGGAAGGTTATGTTCATCCTTGCATTGATAGACGATCATAGATTGATCTGGAATACGAAATGTGACTTCCCTTCTTTAGCAATTGATATGAGCTCTGTATAAGGAAAGCCAATCCATGCCAAGAATCACATCGAATTCCACTAAAGGAAGGATCACAAGATTTGTAGGAAGCACTTTCCCACAAACGTCAATTGGAGAAGAATTATAAACTTTTGATGCGATTGATGTGACATTAGGTGTTGTCACATCTAACTCAACATCTAATTGTTGAGGTAATACGGTGATACCCATAGAAAATTCTTCAGATATAAAAGAGTGGGTGGATCCAGAATCAAATAAAACATTTTCTACTTTAGAGTGAATGGTAAGTGTACCTTTCACCACTTCGTTATCGTACTCCACATCGCAGATAGAAATTGCATGTGACTTTCCTTTGTCTTTAGCCTTAAGAGTTTGTTGACGTCGACCATCATCATCAACCCTTGGATTTGGGCATTGATTGGCATAATGCCCCATCTCCTTGCACTTGAAACATTGAAGAGTAGTAGGTTCATTCTGTGTATCCCTTCCTTTTTTTGCATCATTAGACATCTTCTTCCCATTATCGCGGCATTCAAATGCCCGATGACCTTCCTTTCCACATTTGAAACATTTACTTGTCCCTTTAAGACAACTCCCTCCATGTTTCTTTCCACACTTTGAGCATAAGGGAAAGCTCATCTTCTTTTCAGTGTGCTCTTTAGATTTTCCTTTGAATTCCATTTTCCTCTTCTTATCAAACCCATATGACTGATGGGTTACTCCAATCTCCATCTCGACTTTGAGAGCACATCGAACGATTTCCTCATAGCTATTGAAGTCCCTTATGGATAACGCCCTTCGAAGACTTGGTTTTAAGCCACTAAAGAATCGATCGATCTTACTCTCAGGTTGGATAATAATACCAGAAGCGTACCTTGCAAGTCTTGTAAAATTTGCTTCATAGGTACCAACAGATTCATCATCCCTTTGCTTCAGTTCAAGAAACTCTTTCTCCATCTTTGTTCGGAGAATACGAGGGAAGTACTTATTGAAAAATAAGTTCTTGAACTCGTCCCATTCCATGGACTCAATTTCATCCCTTTTCCTCATATTCTTAATAAGATTCCACCATTGATCAGCATCTCCTTCCAAAATATACACTACTATGATGACTTTATCACATTCAGAACATTGAAGAACTGAAAATATCTTTTCAGTAGTATTAATCCATTGTTCAGCAACTAATGAATCAGTTGACCCGCTGAAAGAAGGTGGACGCTGCCTCATGAAGGATTCAACAGAATGTTGCTCTTTCCTTTGCTCGTTTGGAAGTCCTGCATGATTCATAGCTTGAGAAAGTTGTGTGAGCATGGCTACAAGATTTTTCATTCCAGCTCCCATATCATTTGGTTTCTCATGGGGACAATCATTGCATTCCCCATCGCATTCCGCATTAACACGGTTCCTTTGGGTTCCAGCCATTGACTAAAACCAAGAAGAATAATGTGAGCAACACTAATTATAATAGGAAAACCACATAATTCAATAATAAAATTTTCACGCTTAAGGTATTATCCTAGGTTATTCATGGCCATTTCTAAAACACTAAGATTGTATTTTATGCTTAGACTTATCCTTAGGGTTCTTAATAAGGATTTCACATCCTAGTTTCCAATGGTTGACTATACCTTTCCTCTGATACCAACTATAACGACCCATACTTTACATACATTGTTAATACTTCAAAATTGAAGCACACTTATTACAACATATGACAAAACCACAAAGGACCGTATAGGTATAGTGTCTTTAGAAACTGAGAAACATAAACAACTGGTTCATAAATCTTCTACAGTGTATCCCATTTATTTCATCATATCTAGGGTCCCTTTTAGCATATTCTACTTAATATCCATCTTCCCGACCTGGGGAAAAGAAAACATACAAAAAAGGGTGAGCTCAAATGCTCAGCAAGGGCAAATAAAAGAAATAAAAATCATATCATATCTTTTTGAAAATCATAACCTGAAAAAGAGATCATAATATCTTAACATGGAATAAATCATAGAAGTGATAATAAGATCCCCATAATCATAACATAAAACTTGAAACTTTGTGGCATGCACACATAATCATGCAAAATCATTTCTTGTTAGTCATGACTCATTTCCAAGACTATCTTAGCAGACAAAGTCCATTTCTGAACCGAGTTCACTCCTCATTTCAGTCCTGTATCACTGAACCGAAATAACCTTCCGTTCCAGCCATGTCTATCTCATGAGATATAAATCTTTACCCAATGCATTGGAGGGAGATATAGGTCCCACCCATCTTATAATGAATCCTTTCTTATGTGTTCCACATAATCATAAATCATACATCATTGCATAACACATGGAACAAAAATGGGATTCTTGAAACATCATGACATCATAAAACAAATAATATAAGGTAAATGACTTCATAGAAATAATTCCCTCACAACATAATCAAATCAATGTAATAATAGGGATAAAAACAGAACCCTATATTATCTTAAATGGAAAATAAATTTGATAAAACATTTGAACTCCATTCTTGAGGAAAATATCCTTTCTACTTCAAAAACAATTTTCTTTTCTTAACATGTCATACAATTATAAACTAAAAGAAGTTGATTAAAAATAAACTTGAAAACTTATAAAGTAAGATTCTTTGAAATAATGTTTTAAAAATCCATTCTTGCCGTATAAGTTAAAAAAACATTCTTCGTACTTTTGTCAGAAAAGTCAAAAAGTACCTCGTAGGAAAAACGACAAAAGATTCCTTTCATATTCTTTAATAAAAATTCATCGGAGGGTAAAATTGGATTTAAACCATTGTATGTGGATGGTAATAATATTACATAATGAGGAAACATGGATGTGGATGATAAAATACACCCCCAGTAAATTTCAAAGTATAAACAATCTCGGATAAAAATGAGATTGTGATATTTCCCTTACCTTAGGTCCGATTTTCTTTGTACGTGTCCAAAGCTCCTGTATAATGGTTTAAATAATGTTATTGACTTATTCCAGAATCATACATATTGATATGATATCATATATTGTCATATTCTTAGCTTCTTATTAGTAATATTTCACTGTTACTTGTTACTCGGGTCTTTATTGCCTTTTGTTCTTATGCGTGTTTTTCCGAATAAATTCTTATTCTTCTTTTAAGGTTATAGATAACATATATCCATAATGGTATTAGTGTAACATATATCATATTTATTCATTCAATTAATTTATATAATTACTATGTAATGATGATCATGTAGAACGAGTCGCATCACATCGTGGAGATGGTATTCCGTACGTACGCACAAGTGATGATATTGTTCCCATGATCGTGGAATTGTATTTAAGTGTATTTATACTATTTCAGTATCAATATCACTTTATATAATCATATATAGTTACTCATTACACCATTATACCCATCCTTGTAAGGTGATGGTGGAAAATAGATTACACCACGGCGTGGAGACGGTATTCCGTACGTACGCACGCGCGGTGATTTCATTTTTTCATAGGATGGATAGAAGGTGAATTAGGGTTGTTTCATATTTATAATAACATATCAGTATGTAAGTAATACTGATGTTATTACTTTATCATGAAACAACTAAAGAAGAAGAAGTTGAAGAAGAAAGAAATTGAAAAGATCGGTAATGGATATTACCTCTTCTTTGAAACGCCTCTTTGAATCCTCCACTTAGGGAACTAAGATTGGTCTTTCAAGAATACCAGGACCTCTAGGATTATTCTAGGGAAGTGGAGAAGGGATTTTGGCAGGGGTTGGCCGAGCTTGAGTGCTCAAATTGGTGTGAGGAGGAGGGGGAGGAGGTGCCTTTTGATAAGGGAGGAGAGGGGCACCTTAGGAATATCTCAAAATATTATTTTATATTAAAGTCAAAATCGGTTTATAATGGTTCCAAAGGGTCTTATTTCTAAGGTAAAGTGGGTATGGGTCGAAATACTATCAACCAATAGGATTTAGACAATTTTAGGTTATTATTTTAACCTTATCTATTAGATTTAACTCTAAGTTAAATAATTTAACTTTTACCGTGTCTTTTTGTTTTCTTACACTATATGGTTAATACACTTACTATAACATGACAAACGAACCCCAAGTTGTTTATTATTAATATATTTATATATCCTTATCTAAGTCATTTGGAAGAACCTTATATTTTTAGGAATAAAATAACAATTAATAATATAATATTTGATTTAAAAACTATTTTGTGTCAATTTTGTCACTATTTGATATATGATTTTTTTGTGAAAGTCATAACAGAATTATATGTTCAAAACGTGTTGATTAAATCAACACTAATATATCATAGTAACCTAAAAAATTATTGTAATTCATAAAAAGTCTCAAATTACATTTATTTGGGCATTTATAACATCAATTATGTTAACATTTCCTTAAAAGTGTAATTACTGCATCATCATTGTGTCATAAATAAATTAATTTATTTAAAGTATAAAAATTATAAATAAAATATCATTATGTAGGAAATCTTTTTATCTTTCTAATGAATATTTATAATCGAATTTATCTTATGTATAAACCCATATTAAAAATGGTTTAGTTATTAAACTTTGATTTGAACTATTTTAACTATTCATTAAATAAAATAATATTAAATGTCATAATCTAATCCAAGTGGACCTAAATGGTCATATTATATTAATAAGTTTGTTTTTGGTCGAATTAACCTTATCTAATAGAATTAGGACATGTGTTAGGGTAATATTAATATCATATTTACCCTTAGTTACCCTATTTACTATTAACCGCGGTAAAAAAAAGTAAAAAGTTACTATTCATCAAAAAATTATTTTTATCTCATTGAACCACATTTTACTTACTGATATCAAATGTGTCTATCGGATTTTCAAAATTCCATTCCCAGAAGCAGTAAAATTAAGTTTTATGCAAAATTCAGTTTTTAACCTACCACTTATTGGTTTCACTATTCATCAAAAATTGAAAGTTTTCAGAAAAATACCAAAATTTCACCCTAGGCTAATTTCGGTATTCCGAATCCAAGAATGAGGTCCATTTTGAAAGATAAATTTTCAAAAAGTGGTTATTACTATTCATAACGGCTATTTTAAATAATATTTTAATAGCATATCGCCGTTTAGTGAAACTCGGTATTGCGTACAACGCAAGCTATCGAGGAAGGTCGCGATTGCGTGTAAAGCAAGCCAAGCAAGTGTTTTGTAGAAAGAGATTCCTTTGATGATTTATATAACTTATAAGTCTCGGGTGTTACAGTTGAAGTGTATACTTGTAAGGTATGGTTTTAATATTTATGAGTTTTTCATAATTCTATAAAACTCTATACCTAAAAAGTATTTGGAAATGAAAGAAAATAAAACTATTAAAACGTCACTAGAATATGTAATGTTTAAGTCCAAGTCTTTATTGTTGGGATTAGAGTAAGGTTTATACAACTTTGGAGATTATGATGTTTTCTTATGAGATTATCTTATGATTTAGGGATAAAATAATGGTTTTATAATCGTAAGTATGTTCATAAGATCAGTGTTTTAGAAACCCTTTTTGAAGATTTAAGTTATGAAATTTTAAGCTGAGTGACATTATTTTTGGAGACATTCATGTTTTATGTAATTATGGGTTATTAAATTTTTGGGATACAAAATGAAAGGTATTATATAACCATTGAGTTTTAAACATAGTAAGGATTTTTTAGGATGTTTCTAATATTTCATTAATTTTATAAGGATTATAATAATATAGTTTTATAAAAAGTACAACCCACAGACCATGTGGCAACCCTTCATGTCCAGTACAACTATGGGAATTGCACCCACAATTGAAGGGATACAAGGGAACATTACCTAATGTTGGCCTAAGTGATGTTCCAATTATTATAACTATTTATTTTTTTAAAATTATTTGATGGATGAAGAATAATTTTATCACGGTATCAAATGTTTTATCGAATAGATATTCCTGATATTGGAAAATGATTTGGTGATTAATTTAATAATGTTATTTCTTAAGATGTACACTATTTTTTGTAATCCTATAAGATGAAGTTAAATAGAATATTATGGCATTTTCATTGCGTAATAAATTTTGAAATTATATTTTGGGAGAATATATGATTTTATTAGGGATTTATGGTGATTTAGGATATTTAATGAAATGGTTATCATATATTGAAGATTATTAGGGTGATTACTTTTTTGTATGAGACTTCAAGGTTAAGTGATTTTATTTGGAGATAATTCTAAAAAATTATCTTGGAACATTATGTAATTAAATAAATCTGATTTTTGGGTTTCAATATTAGTATAAAATATTTTTTAGAAATTTTACTGATAGTTATTTATCAAATTAACTAAGTTGAACTTTGGGTATTGTTTTTGAGTTTTCAAGATTAAATTATTCCTTCATCATATAAAAGTTTATTATTTTGGGTAATTATTTGTATTATTCGAACATTTTCTTGATAATTCATAAATATAATAGGAATATATTATAATATTTTGTGGATTATGTGATTATATATAAGTTGATTCTAGTTCTTTAGTTGTGAAAAAAAATCATCTTGAATACTCAATGATTGGAGAAAAAGACGATCTTATTGTTGAAATGGGTAAAAGGATGACATTATTCTTTTAAAGTAAGTATATCTCCCTATGTTATTATTATAGATGGTAAAGGAATTCCTCAACTCTAAGAAAATAATTTCTTCATAAAAACTTCAAAATAAAAATGTTATTCATTTACTTTTCTTACTGAGAAATCAATATCATTCTAACCCATCATAGATTTATGGTTTTGTGATGGTTATCTTTATAATGAACATGTTTTATATCACTATACTATAGAAAATGATATTTAGTTTTCTCTTACATGTCCAAATTTTTCTACATGGAATCTTATTATGTGATACCTCAGGTGACCATTGTACTTCCCTTTTGTTCGTTTAAAATTCATGTTTTATTAATCCTTTCTTTGATGTGGGATTTCAAAAAAATATATATTTTAAATATTCAAAACCTATTTACAAAGACCTAGACTAAATTTTTAGCCCAAAATTTATTAAAGTATGTATATTTTAACAGCATGATATTTTAATAAAAAACATTATGTTCGATATCTTATAAGATACGCTGTATCGATCTTAAATGAACAAATAAATAATTTTATTTAAATATGATTGTTATCACCTATAAATTATATTGGAATAACTATATTTTGATTAATTATGTTTATAAAATGTTATAAAAATAATTCAATATATTTTATAGGCATAATATAAGATAAAATGCAATTTTCTGCATAAATAATATTTTAAAAAAAATAGTTTTCCCATTGTTTAATTGAAGCCTTGTATTAAAAATAAATTTTGAAATTTTTTATAAATTTTATTTGAATAAATAAAAATTATTGTAAAAATATAAATAAACATATTTAATTTGGTTTAATGCTTGTAATTTTTCTAATGATATTTGTTTTTTTAATAAATAGTGAAAATACTACATTTTAATGAAAATATGAATTTTCATATAAAAAATTTATAATTGAAAATTATATTTTAAATTAATTTTAAAGTATCATTATATAAATTATAAATCAATAAATAAAAAAATTTTCATTGGGTTTAATTTTACATTAAAATTGTGTATAGGAACATTTCAAAATTTTCAACATTTTTACTTTAGAAACTCGTTGTTTCATCCTGTTAGCAGAATTAATTTTAATTTAATTTCTGAATATTCTGTAAATTGGATTTTTAAAAATGGATTAAGTATTTATAATAATAATTTCTTAATTTACTAAATAATTACCTTTTATTTTTGGACAATATGAATAGTAATTTTTGTAATTTTTGTTACCACAGTAAAGGGTAAATCGAGTAAAAAACGAGTAATAAAGGGTAAAAATATGATAATGATTATAAAATGACCTTTAAACTTGCCCAAATTTTATTGTATGAACCAATTTTCTCCATAATAAATCAATTTTAGAATATATTGACATTTTTTACATTAATAAGTAATTATTACATTTATAATATTTAATTTAAAGAAAAGACAAAGATGTCACAATCATATTCTTAATAAATAAAATATTTTTAATAAGAGGTTATCCATAGTTTTTGTTTGAATATAAATTGTAATTTAAAATTTAAAATATTTAAATTAATCATGAAAATTTATTTTTAATTTTTAGTGAATAAATAATTATCTCAAATGAATCCACAATAGTGATGTAGTAATTATTTTATTAATGTAAATATCAAATAAATGTTTTTAAAAGTATTAAAATAAATGTATTTTGAAATAATTGATGAGATAAATGAATTTTATAAAATACATTGACATTTTTGGGTTGTATTAAATAATTGTTTTGTATGTGATCTTAGTGTATTCATATTTTTAGAAGTCAATGTAATTAATGGCCTCAAAATTGACATTAATGATATTTTATAATATAAAATATTTTACTGAATAATATTAAATTCCAAAAAATCTTAAATTAGGAAAAATGGTTGGGATATGGTTTTAAATATCATACAAGATCCATTTTTCGTTCATTTTTAATTTTATAGAAACTATATTAATCGTTAAGGAGTAAAAAACCAAGTTGTCATGGTAAGAGCTAAAGGGTTTATATAAGGAAAATGTAAGGAAAAAAAATAGTCAAAACATGTATAATTTTAATTGGATGAATTTATTTTGACCCATAATAATCCTAAATTCAAAATAAATCAGATTTTATTTATTTTTAATAGAAAATTAATTTATATTAAATTAATATTTTGAATAATTCCAAGACTACCCCTTCCTGCTCTTATAAAAGAACACCTGATCTTTTCTTTTATTCAAATGTAAATACCTATTTTCATGTGCCAATATATGTAAAAATATCTTACTATAATACCTACCCAAATTATTGATATTTTATTTTATTTATAACACAATCCTTAATGGTATTAAGGTGTTAAGAAAAGAAGATTGCCGGAAGAAAATGTGTCGTTTTTAATCAAGCGTTTTTGTTTTATTACTTTTTTTACTTACTTAATATATTCTTAACCATGATAATAAATATGGTATAATTAATATACTGATATGTTACTATGTTTTTTTCATGACCCTTATTCATTTCCTTTTCAATCAAATGGGAAACAATTTCACCATCTGTGTGTACGTCAGACTACTGCCACATGAACCGATGTAAATCATTTTCCATCGTTGTCACTCAAGACTAGTTATAATGATGGAATTAAAGTTTTATATGATATTAATTGTATATGTATCATTAATAAAATATAATATATAATTTATTTCATTACCTATCCATGTATATAAAAATGATTGTTTCATTCATGCATATGTGTAAATTATCACCTCCATGGAGTGATGTGATTCATTTTTCATCACCACGTCCCATGGATGAAATATATAAGTATATTTAAATGATTAGTATGATATTAATTATAATATGATACTTATTTAAATATAAAATTATACTTACCCTCTTTTCATAATGATCATTGAAAAATAGAAATGTAATTCATATGTATATACGACATACCGTCTTCATGATTGTAACGTACTTAATTTTTTATATTGGTATTTAAGGTATGGATGTAAAAGTTTAATTGATTCTAAATAAGTATTATTATTCAATTAATATTATTCTTATGATGATTTAATTATTTCCTCTTTCACCATAGTCAACTTACCAAATCTATTTTGGGCTTAGGTATCAAATATTGTCAAAATGTCTGATGTGAAATTAAATGATTAAGTAATTGTATATAACATAGAAATAAGTGATATAAAAGGAATAATAAAAATTAATTAAACTAATTTTATTATTCAGTAAATCAAAGAATTTATTTGATGGTTCAGACTCAAGGTAAGGGGTTATTTAACTAAAATTATCATTTTAAATGTTATAAATATTTATTTTCTGAAATTTTTCTCTTTCATGTTCATGTTTTTAAAACTATTTTTATGAATGTATTTATATATAAATGAATGTCTAAAAATAGAATTTTATAATTAACATCAAATTTTTTTAAAAATGGATATTTTTAAGGTTTTATGTAAATGGATTTCTTTTAAAAATTCTCTTTTAAATATCCTCTTTAAGCTTCTTTTGAAATGGTCAAAAGAAGTGTTTTTTTAAATATACATTGTGAATAGAATTTCCCAGTTTCATGAAACATTAATTATTTAATATTTCTTATATATAGTTTTAAAAATTAATTTTAAATAAAATGGTTTAATTATTTTCTATGTGGTTTAAATAATTTAAAATTTATATTTAAAAGAAACTGATATTTTGATATCTTAAAGTGTTTTAAAAATGGTTTTAAAAGGGTTTTCAAGGCTTTTTTCATTATTTTTACCCTGTAATTTATATATAAGAGGTTGATCCCCATTTTAGCTTATGGTTGAGCTCGGTATAGCTTATTTAAAGGGTTTCTCTCCCTTATAGCTGATAAAAAATTGGTGATCCCAATATTTCTTATACAAAGGGTGATCCCTATTATAGCTCTCAAAAGCATTCGGTACTTCGAAGATGGAAGTTGATCATATGGTTATTACATTTTTAAGGGTTCTGTAATGGTTTTATAATGATGTTGTCCTAAAGAACCTAAATGAATTTTATATTTTTTTTAATAATTTTTCTTAGAAGTCTTTTGATTTTAGAAAGGTAACATAATAATCTTCTTAAAAAAATGATTCATTTTCTTGGGTAAAAGGTATTTTTTAATAAAATGATTTTATAGTTTTTTAATATACTAACAGTTTCCTTTATTTTATGAACATTACTAAGCTTTTTTTCTCATCCCAAGTTTTTTAAAACAATTATAGGGTTTATGTAGGAATACAGAAAATAATGAGATCAAGGTGATAATGTCGATGATTTATCAAATTTTATTTTAAAGACTTTTATTTTAATAAGAAAAATGGATACTATGTATAAGTGTCCATTTATAATGTATGAGTTTAATATTTAAGATTTTTTTCCTAATTCTATAAAACTCTAAACCTAAAATATATTTAGTAATAAAAGAAAATTAATTCTAGTAAAAATTCACTAGAATATGTAATGTTTATGGTTAGGTCCTTATGAGACTTTTTAACTACATTCTCTTAAAATTTTACCTCTTAGTCTTGAATTCGAACTTGGATATTCTTGTAATTTTTTATGGGGATCTGCCTAGTCTCATTAGGAATTGATGTATATTATCAAGGAATGTCAAATACATATTTATCATAATGTGAGGACTTAGCACACATGGCATGCAGTCTAAAAGGATACTAACAACCTGGCTTCTAAATGCATCTTAGATAATTCTCTTCAAATATTCTCAAGTATAGGCTCCCTCCCTTTTGATTGTTCTCAAATTTTTCATGAATAATACCTTGGGCTCCACTACTTCATACCATTCTAACATTCCATAATTGTTTTTTCAGTTTTCTGAAATTTATTATAAATAAAAATAAAATTTCATTTTAAGGGTATACTATATATTATCATTAATAATAATATTAATAATAAATCATTATTTTAAATCCCCAATTTTTCTTTAATTTTTTGGAATTTAAAACATGTTTATTTTTTCCTTTTTTTCAATCTGAATAGAAACATTCAATAATTCCAAAATTTACACTACTATTTTCCTTCTCTCATTCCTTTATGAAGTCAACCTCTATTAAATATTTTATTTATTAAATTATTTACTTAAAACGTGTGTGTGTGTGTGTGTGTGTATAACCATTAATAATAATTTTTTTCCAAAGAAATTTCATTTACATTTTCCTATATATACCCACAAAATATCCATTCAATCACTGATTACTTATAATGTTTCTCAAAGATCACAACATATATTTTATTATTAGATATTTAAAATAATAAATATATGGTTCCAAAATTATGAACATAGAAAATTATGATACATTTGGTGTATACTAAACTAAATCTAGTCAAAAAATTTCTCTAATATAAAAAGTTAAAAATCATAATTTTTTAAATAATAATTTAACACCAAAATAATTTTCCAATTTACATTAACTAAAAATATACGAATTGGATTGACACATAAAAATGTTTTGATGCATTCATTTCGTCATGATGGTCCTTTATAAGCATACTTGTCAAGGGAAAGTATTTTTTAAACTAATAATAAAATTTCAACAAGAATCATATTTTGTGAGGATGAATTGTGTTAAGATATATTTATGAAATAAACAAAAAATTCATAATATAATTAGTTACAAAACTTAATAATGATTCATAATTAAAAATGTTGAGAGAATCTCTTATTATTATGAAATGTTTTAAATAATTTCAATGTCTATAACATATTATTCTGAATTTATGAAGAATAAAAATTATCTTTGGTTGAGTTAATATAAATAAATCATGTTCAAATAATAAACAAATATTTATCAAATATTAGGTTCATTCCTATTTAAACTCTTCACCATATTTATATGAAAATTATTCTTTAAATAATAAGTAATGTATAATGATATATTTTTTAAGGTAAAAAATTATATTTCTATGTGACATGAGAGGTAATTTACTTATAGGAATAATATATATAATCAAATATACTTTTTTGGATTCCTAGATTATTATCATTATGAAACATTTAATGATTCTCCAAAGTATTTCTTATATAATTCAATGAATATGAATAGAAATGAATAATGTGTATAGAAATACAAGATTCCACAAGAAGTCCCCATCTTTTTTATAAAATTTATCGATGTTTTAACATTCAGTCATTCATCGACATGCGTCTTTCGATTACCACCATCTCATGTTTTATCATGGAAGCCAAAAAAAGTTCATCCATTATCAAGAAGATGTTGAATTATTTTTCCATATATTTTTCTCAAACACATGAAAAATATAAAGGGTCCAATGAAATTTTCTTTTTATTTTGAATGATGCAAAACAAAAATAGAATTGGTAGAGGAATTATTCCCTCCATTATTATTTATTGTGAGTTCTCCCATTGATGCCATTAATGACAGATAGTTAATGGTTATGTAACATTACATTTTAAATATAATCTTAAATCCTATATTAATGATAATCCAACTATCATAAATTATTTACTTCATCAAACCTATAATACACAAAAACATCACCATGTTTCCACTCCAACGCCACATCACTAATCTTCAACTATAAATATTACATTATCTTTACTTGAATAATTATTCGTTTTAGATAAAAACCCAAAAAAATGATTGGTCCATGTATTATAGAACAACCTGAGAATTTATGATATATTTCCTTTAAATAAATTCAATCTCTTTGATAGCGTATGATGCACGCAACATCGAGTTTAAAGGAAACATGATACTCTATTAAAATAATATTTAAACATAACCACTATAATTTATTCTTTAAATTTGGGAGTATGAATAAGACTTAAGAAATTATGAATAATATATATATTTTATACGAATTCATTTGTTACATATTGATTATAAATAAAAATAATCATCATTTGGAAGTAAAAAAATATTTCTTAAAAACTGTATTTTTTCCAAAAAAATGTTTTTTCGCTTCTTATGAACTTTTGATAAAATTGATTTTTGGAAATATTAACAAAAAAATATTTTTTATAATTAAAATAATTTTTTAAATTAGTATATCAAAATTATATTATCATTAAATTTTGGTATTTTTATGAAAAGTTTCATTTTTCGATGAAGAGAGAAAAATGATTATTTTTTATTGAAAATTACCTTTACATTTAAATTATTTATAAAGTTAAACTAAATTATAAAATGTTTTTAAATTAAAATTGGATAAATTATACTAAAATATTACTAATTAAGGTTATCAGGGTAAATTTTATGTTTAATTTCAGTATAAAAAATTTCCATACTTATGAGAATTTTCTCTTTGGAAACTCATTTTTTCGTAGCATGTGTGGGTATACTTTTAAATTAGATTATTCCCCTTCATTGAATTGAATTTGGAAAAATGAATTTCATATTTTTAATAAGAAAAATTTATATTATATAATAATTTAGACTTAATTTTTTAACATTACAGATTGTAAAATCTGAAAAATTAATTAATGCAGTTATAGAAAAAATGGTTTCTTAGGGTTTAAGCTAAAAAGATAAGGGTTAAAAAGACCTAGAAGCTTGTCCAAAACCCATTTTATATAAATATTTAGACCTTATAACCTCTAAGGGTCTATAATAAACCCTTTTTTAGGATTTTCCATAATAAAAATGTTAGTGTAATTTTTTCTTTTCAAAACATTCTTGTGTGGCATCTTCCCTGCTAATAAAAGGACACCTTCTCTTCTCCCCTCTTTACACTCCCAATGCCATTTAGTTCAAAACATCCATACCCTAATAAATTCCATACTTTCCTCCCCTCATACTAGAATCCATTTTTTATCATAAATTCATCCTAGTGAGTCTTTTTCTGTAAGCCTAAGGAGGTCATCCGAAGATGAGGTAACGTTCATAAATGAGTTTTTTTATTTTATTTCTTCTTCAATCTTCTTAAAATATTATTCAATAATGAAAGTAAAATAAAAAAATATGAAAAATATACTAAGATTTTATTATGTTAATTTCATTACCTATATATGTCTCCTCTTCCATATAATGGTAAACAAAACTGGTGATCATGTGTACAGAAGACTACCACCTCATGAACTAATTTAATTTGTTTTCCATCACCACATTTCAAGGATGGATAAAATAATGGATTCAAAATATTTTTATGATATTTATTATATTATTAGGCTTATTTAATTTTAATATCACATATTACTTTTTAAATTACATTCCTTTTAAAACATGATAATGTCACTCGTGTGTATGGAGGACTACCACCTCGCGAGGTGATGGGATTCATTTTTAACTTACGCTTTACATGGAATGTAATTAGGAAACAATTAAGGAATATATGTCATATATATGATATGATATTAATTTTTTAAAATTAATATATCACTCACTTACTAATAAATTTTCCCATTAATGGAAAGATATCATCACTTGTGTGTATGTATAGCTTATTGTCTCTACAAAACGATGTGATTCATTTTCCATGTCCTACTTTAATAAATTCTACAAAAAATGCATCTATAAAATAAATATTATATTTTTAACATTGATATAATTATGTAAAATATGTATATATATCAGCTTAACAATAACTATAACTTTTATGACAAAAATGTGCATGAGAAAACAAGGTAATTAACACCCAAAACAATGAAAATAATAAAATATTATAAGAAAATGGGTGGTAAAATGTAATAAGAGGATAATATATTATATTATAAGTGCAAATATTGTTATTGTAAATATTAATAACGTGATTAAAACTATTATAAATTAGGTAAAATAATTTTAAACCAAAATTAAGTGTGAGGTTAGGGACTTCGTCTCAATTTCCCTTTATTGAGGTGTATTATATTTTTGTGTGCCTAATTTATTTTATATGGTGTACATACTTCAAATTTTACATGTAATATCATAAATCCTTAATAATTTTTGGTATTTTTAGTTAAAATTTTAATTGTTTTATCTAAAGGTATTTTTGATGAAAGTTACCAAGTGGTAAGGAATTTTATAACTCAATTTCTTTTCATCAGGTTATATTACTTATTTATTTTCATTTAAAATTCAAATATTATGTGTCTAATTAATTTTGATTATCTTATGTTATATTTCCAATTTTTATTTGTGTATTTATATTTTATACAGCTAATTTATTCATTTATTAATTCTTACTTCAACATTAAGATCTTTTTAATGGATTTTGTCTCGATTTCCATGTTATTGAGTCATATTTGTTAATTTGAAACTATTCACTTTCATATGGTGTATATACTACCCCTTGATGTATTTAACATGACCAACTATTTATTTATTATCATTAATGTTTCAATTCAAGGTTATCTATAATATTTTTATCATGGATATGAATATTTTCTAAACCATATACCATTCTTATATATGGTCTTTACTTGGAAATATATTTGATTAACAAAGGAAATATTGATAAATTCAATTTTTTTCTCAATGAATATATTTATTGATAAGTAATATTATTCATGAATTAAATTGATTATTTGATATATGAGGAACGATTAGGGAAAATAGTGATGGGTGGGGCCTAGAATTATATATCCCCTTGATTCATCAATGTGTCTCTTGAGACAAATCAGTTATCCAAATTAAATGAGATTATACCTATTGTTTTAAATCATCTTATTTAAGGTATTGATGGTAGGCTTATCTTGATGCTTTGGGTCATGGTGTCTAATAATTAAAAATTTTCCTCTTTGAGAATTGAATTATTATTACTATCCATGATATTTTCTCAATAATATTATCTAAATATTCATTTCATTCTAAATTTATTGATTAAATGGAATGTGTTTAGTATTTTACCTTTCTATGTTGATTATTATTTATTGATTCATGATATCATCTTTTAAACATAATCCTTAAAAATAATTTTAACTCACACTTATTTTTATTCCTTTCCCCATAATGTGAAGAAGAAATCATTGAATGAGTTTTGAAAGATGTATATCATTTTATTTGTTATGTATTATGTCATATTTTACATTATCAATGTAAAATTTCTATCAGGTATATATCTGGTTCTCCAAAACTACTATATTAACCAGCCATTTGAAATTTCACCCCATTGTATCAATTCTAATGTAATAGATTAGTTTTAGGATCTAAGTTACTGGAGATAGGGTTGTTATAGTTGGTATCAGAGTAATTTTAGTAGAAAACATCAAAAATAGATTAAGGAAAACATAGATTATGGAACATAACCTAATGATAAAATGTGATAATACCTTTAGAATAATATCCTAAAGATTTGTTAAGGAATATATTATTTCTTATTTCTAATAAATACATCATTGTATGGATACTATAAGTGGATATGGATCTAGTACAGATGTAGCAAGGGGTAATAACTCTAAAATGGTGCATTGGGGTTCACCCGATCATCACTTTGTGTGAAAAAATGGGCCTTAGTGAATATATTTTTTTGATACTCCTGGGGGGATATGCTCAATAAAATTACAATTTTATTTATAAACCATTTTTAAGGAATTGAAAACAAATACATCACTAAAGAAACCAATTTTATGATTCTTATATTAACAATGGGTTATTTTTTAATTTATGTTAAGTGTTACACTGCATTTGGAATTATAAATTGTGGTCTAAAATTCATTATTTTATGATATAATCCAATATATTCTATTTTCTAAAAATGGTTTATATAAGGATGAATGGTATCAATACTCATGGCTAATTTAGAGATTCCCCTGCTAAGGAAGCCAATAAATCTGGTATTGGAACTAGAAAAAATCATAGTTATATTAGGATAGGTGAACAAGGTCATGAATAATAATGTTTCTCAAGTGGATTAAACTATTCCACAATAGGATTCTCCTATGTTGGATCACATAAACTGATATAATCAACCATCAATTAGTTGGGATAATAATATTGTGGTAGTCGAATAAAGGATTAAGTCTCTTTAAAATATATTTATGGCCTTAGGATGTGATAAAAGTAAAAGTTTACACTTGCAGTGTATTGTCTCAATGGTGATTCTAATAAATAGAGGTCATTGATCCTGAATACTATAGATGAATCAAAAATCAAACTCATGGAATGGAAATATTTTAAGGATACTTTCTGGGAAAAATATTTCCCTCACGATAAAAAAATAAACTGAAGAGAAAGCTCCTCATATTAAGATAAAATTAAAAAGAAAGTGTTGTTCATTATGATGATACCTTTACAAGGTTATCTAGGTATTCTATAGATTACATATGAAACATAGAGTGAAATATTAACTATTTATTTTAAGGGACTAATCCAAGTCCTTGAAGGGAATAGGTATCTTAATATTTTTCATATTTTGATGAAATACTTTTATATGCCATAAAAATAAAGAAGCAATTCTCAAGATCTTACATATTTAAGGGAATTTAAGAGAAAAATAGTTCATAATAACACCATGAAAAATGTAATGTGTGAAGGAAAAATAGGATAATGTAGTAATTTCTACCTTTTCAAAATTTTGAAATGAATCACCATTGGAAATTCTTGAAGGGATTGGGTATTTGTTCTAAGTGTAGAGAAATGGTTCATATAGCTCATGAATGAAAATGGAAGAAAGAAAATGGTAAAATTAAGAGTTTCAAATATATTTAGATAGGTAATACATATAATAATTCCCCAATAATCAAGGAATACACCATAGAATTGGCTAAGGGGAGAATCCCAGGCTTATGTGATCACTACAACAGAGGTGGGAGTACCCAATGATGTGGTAGAAGGTGCCATAATTATATCTTAAAATTTAGATAATTCTTTAATTCATTCAATATAATATTAATATTTTATATCTACTTGGTTTTCCAAAAAAATTAGACATTTCACAATTACTTTTAGAAGGTAGTTTTCAGTCAAAACTCCTTGTGGATGTCTCACAATAACAAGGATGTCTCAGGAAATGCCCAATATAATACATAAACATTTTTTATTTGTTAAACATGTCATTATACTAATGTTTTACTTTTATATAATCCTTGGTATGGAATTAGTTTTAAAAAATTATGCTAAAATTTGTTTCAAGAAGAAGGAAATTACAATTCATAATAAATATATAGAATTCCTTATCTTTAGAGAAGAGAATTTTTCATCTGAATCATGTCTGCATCCACCACCATTATCTCTATTGAATGAGATTATTAGAGAATAATATAAAAAAATATGGATAGTGAAGTTAATATTCAAATTGAAAATGTACCTATTGTATAGTAATACATTTTTTTATTTTCAAAATAATTACTTAGACATCCATAATAGTGTGAATTCGAGTTTTCTAGTAATTTAGACCCTGATTCATGACCAATATCAAAGACCCCATATAGAATGGACACTATGGAGTTAGTGGAGTTAAAGAAAAAACTAGGGGAGTTATGTGATAAAGGATTTATACACCCTAGTGTTTCACCATGGGGAGCCCATGTTCTATTCTTTAAGAAGAAAGGTATATCCATGAGGTTGTGCATTGATTATAGAGGAATTAATAACATTATGATAAAGAAAAAAGTATCATTTTCCTTGTATTTTTGTCTTATTTGATAAACTCCATGGAGCTCATCATTTTTCAAAGATTGAACTTTTATCTGGATATCATCAATTGCGAGTAAAGGCCTTTGGGTCAGGTACAAATTTGGGCAGAGGAATAATTCTAGGTTAATATAGTAGTTAATGTAGTAGTTACTATAGTAGGAACTATAGTAATTACTATTCAGTATTGTAGCAGTCAAAACTACACATCTTTGGGCCACTGGTTTGGGCCTAGAGTTCTTAAGGCCTTTGGGCCACCCAGGCCTTCGAGTTAGTAAGGCTTTTGGGCCACCTTATGGCCTTTATGCCACCTCAAGGTTTTCGGGCCACTTGATTTGTAGATGAAAACTAGATAGATTCAACAAGGAACATGCTCCAGAAGAGGATTAAGAGAAATACACATTCACATAAGAAAATTTAATAGATTTAGAAGAATGATAGGGTATGGCATTTTCCATTGGTACCAGGCTTGTGCAAATCTGTACTGGAAATCTAGTCGAACATCCATGCAAAGGAAGAGAGATAATATAACAACCCTTATCATTATAACACACTTAAACATGATTTATTAAAAAAACTTGCACATAAGACAACTATAAGAATCGATAGGTCCAGTCTCTTGGGAAATTAGTAACATTACATAACAACTTAGAACATAAAACCCAATATCTTTATTTAAAACTACTTTTACATGACCACAATATTCCTTCGTACTTAACATTGCATGGGATAACCTGAAGAAATACATAAGAAAAGGGTGAGATATAGATCACAGTAATGGTGTAAACAAGGCATAACATGAATAATATAGTACATGTAAGGAAATACACATATCAATGTAGCATAAGAGAAACATGAACATAAAGGCATGATATATCATGATTATCATAACATGGAAATGTGGCAACAACATTTAACATGATATTAGCATGATCCAAGTATCATTGAACATGGATCATGAGTAAAACCTCATTGAAATTTAATTAGCATGAGTAAACCCTCGTTGCACTTGATTTATCATGAAACTAATCCTTACATGATGCATTTGATTGGTATCATGGAGCACCCTTCTTAATCATTTCATTACATGCATAAGTGTGCCACATGGATCATATAACATGAATTAATTAAACATCATCGTTTATTCCTTGATAAAGGAATGTGGAATTAATATATTAAAACTCTTTAATCAATAAGTAAATGTGAATAAATGTGAATACCCTTGATATAGAAATAGTCATGGTATTCACTATACTGTGACTTTGTCTTTGAAAATCACGGTGCAATTTCGACAGCCTAACAGCATGACATAAAAATTCATAAAAATGGAAGATGAGAGAGAAATGGGCGTATCATCATATGTACATAAAATGTATAGTAATGGGGTCATATAGATACATGTCCCAATATATTTAATGGAATTTAGATTTATAATAAGAAATAATTTCTTGAATGCAAATGAGAGGAGAGAAATTCTTTACAGAATTTCGGCATGATAACGGGTGTACATGGGAGGCATTAATGAGATATAAATATGGATATCATTATTCAAAAATAAGGATGGAATTATGGGGAAGATTAGAAATCATTCCCCAACATTTTTAATTTAAATCAAAAGGGTATAACAATATAATGAAATTTAGAAAAAAATGTGAATGGAAGAAAATCTCTTACTTGGAAGTGTGATCCCAAAGGATTCATAGAGGCTTGAGAGTGGATTTTTGGGAGCTTGCGGTGAATTGGGAGGATTATAGATAGAGTAGGGAAGAGGTTGTTCAAGATACAAAGGCATTGAGTGAAGAGGAAGTGGGAGCTTGGGTAAGTTTATATAGGAAATGAGATGGAATTCTTTATTATTTAGGTTCCGGAAACCACACATTAAACTAATCAAAACCACAAACCAAACCATGGTTTTTGCCCATGGTTTTTTTCAAAGGGGAGTGGAAAACATTATTTTATAAGGAAAATTGAGGGACTTCTTAAAATATTAGTCTTGATTATGTGTACTTGAGTCACACTCTCAAGGAAATCAATTTAAAAAATAAAAATGTTTTATAAGTCTTGGAGGGTCCACTAAAGCTTTGGAAAATAAATAAAATAAACCTAAAATTACATTATTTTAATATTAAAACATATATTTTCAAAAAATATCATTTATTGTATTTTATTACATCACTATTGAGTCATTATGATTTCATAAAACATATTATATATTAAATTTGTATTTAATTTTTACCCAAAAATTAAACTGTCTCATAAAATTATGAAAAATTCACCATGAAATAATTTCAACATCTTGATTACAAAAATAATATTCATTTTGTCTAAATAATTTTCTCAATATATGAATTTTTACTTTTAAAATAAAAACTGAAATTTATAAAAAAAATTATGGGTTTTGGAAAAAACAGGTTTCAAACCATAATAAAACACACAATTTTATTCATAAAAATTATACGATCGTTGATATTTAATATGAAAAAATTTACTAATAACATTTTATTAAAATATTATTTAATTCAAAAAACAATTAGTTCATCAAAATAGATTTATTAATTGAATATTGACTAAAAATACTATTTGTGATTTAAAAAATATTTTCAAAGTGACAATAATAAAATGAATTTATATTATTTATTCTATACAAAAATAATGCACATAATCATAGGGTTGGGGTCTTGTTACATAACCCCTGATAACACCCGTATAAGACCTAAGGGTAAGGTGTGCGATGGTGATAGACTCTTGGGTGGCTCAGATAACATCGCTTAGGTGGTAATCTTTATCAATTACCACTTCTCCCATAGGCGGTTTCGTTCGAGCTTAACATGTTGAAGCTCGGCATGGGCTTGGTTATGAGAAAATCATAATGATTCCACCTAATTTCTAAGCTTAGACAAATGTGCTTCGTACGGTGCAATTCTATTGGATGAGGCCATCACTTCCTTTGTCTAAGTAAATTGGATTTGTTAAAGCCTTATATTTATACTAATCATGTGCTCATTGTTCAATGGTTATATTCTCAATGGTCACAATTATTAATGGTATTTTAAAATCCAAAAACATAAACCCAAGGAAGTGAATATGTTTTACATAACCATTTTTTATAATAAGACATTTAATCAGACCAAGAGGAATTTTTGTTAATGAATGTTTGGGTCGTTACAATATTCCCCCTTAAAAATTTTTGTACTCAAAATTTTATTTTCCCACACAAAAACAGATGCAGGTTACTCTTCTTCGTTACTTCATTTGATTCTCACTTTGATTCTTTAAACTGGTGGTTTTTCCACAACCCCTTGATGAGGGGCATTGTCTTATTTTTAAGAAATCTTTCCCTAGTATATAGTATCTTCACTGGATTTTCTTCATAGAAGATGTCATTCTCCAATGGTACCACCTCTGGATTGAGTACATGAGAAGGGTCAGGTATGTACTTTCTCAAAAGTGATACATGGAATACATCATGTACTTTAGATATGTTTAGTCGGATTGCCAGTCGATAGGCCACTACTCCAATGTTATCAAGGATCAAAAAAGGACCAACGTACCTACGATTAAGATTTCCCTTATTCCCAAATCTCATAACTCTCTTCCACGGTGATATGAAGATGAATATCATGTCTCTAACATCAAAATCAGGGTCTCATTGTTGATTATCAGCATAGCTCTTTTGTCTACTCTGAGCATCTTTAATGTGTTGTTGTATGATCTTCACTTTCTCCACCATTTCTTTGACCATTTCTGGACCTAGGAGTTTTCACTCCCAAACTTCATCCCAATATGCTGGTGTTCTGCACCTCTTCCCATAAAGGGCTTCATAAGGAGCCATTTGGATGCTTGAGTGGAAACTGTTGTTGTAAGAGAACTCAACTAAAGGGAGATATTGATCCCATCCTCCTTTGAAGTCCATTGATGATTATCACCACATGTCCTCAAGTGTATGGATAGTACACTATGATTAGACATAAGTTTGAGGATGATAAGATGTGCTGAAGTTCATCTCAGTATCCAGAGCATGTTGAAGACTCTTCCAAAACATAGAGTTCAATCTTGGATCTCGATCATATACAATCGATAGTGGTACTCCATGCATCCTTGCCACATATCTAATATATATCTGTGTCAGTTGATCCAATGGGAAATCCCCCTGAATTGAAATGAAATGTGAATTATTTGTTAGACGATCCACAATAACCCAGAAATAATTGTTTACTTTGGATGTCTTTGGAAGTCCGATGACAAATTCCATGGTGATGTTCTGCTATTTCCACGATGGTATGGGTAATGTTTTCATCATCCCCTTAGACTTCTGCCTCTTAGAATTCACTTTCTGACATACCAGACACTTTGATATATACTCAATGATCTCATTCTTCATGTTATCCCACAAATAAAGCTCTTAAATAACTCAATACATATTTGTGTTTCTTGAGTGAATAGTGAAATTCAAACTATGTGCATCATACAAAAGTTCTTTCTATAACTCTGGACTTTATAGAACACATATTCTTCTCCCAAATATTTCAATTCGTTCTTCATTAACCTTGATCTCTAAGGATTTCTCTTTTCTTATAGTTTCCAAATTCTTTTAAATTCCCACATCATCCTTTTGAGAATCCTTTAACCTTTCCAAAAGAGAGGGTTAGAAATAATTTGTTAATGGATTGATAATGTTCCCTTCTTTATGATTCTTGAGTCCATATTCATCAAATCTAATAATATTGTATCCTTTTAAATTCTCATCAATGATAGATTTGATGGGTCCTTTCTACTTAGAGCATCTGCCACCTTGTTTTCTTTCCCAAGGTGGTAATGGAATGAGCAGTCATAGACTTTGATTAGCTTTAACATCTTCTTTGGTGCATGTTCAACTCTTTTTGTGTGAATATATACCTGAGGTTTTTGTGGTCCGTATATATTTCACACTTCTCCCCAAATAGGTAATTTCACCAAATTTCTAAAGTGAAGATCATTGTACCCAACTCCAGTTCTCATATAGGATAGTTTTTCTCATGAACATTAAATTTTCTTGCATAGGAAATTGAATTATCATTTTGAATCAAAACACAACCCAGACCCTTCTTTGAAGCATCACTAAATACCACAAAAATTTCTCCACTTATGGGTAGTGTGAGCACAAGAACAATGATTAGACTCTTTTTCAACTACTTGAATATCTCTTCATATTCGTCACTCCAAGAAAAATTTAACACCTTCCGAGTTATCTTGGTAAGAGGGTTGGAAAATTGAGAGAAAGTTCTCACCAATCAACAATAATATCCAACAAACCTCAAGAATATATGGATATCTATTACCAATGATAGCCTTGGCCATCCCTCAATTGCATCTATCTTTGAGAGATCCAGAGATATCACATTTCTTGTAATGATATGACCTAATAATGATACCTCTTTCAACCAGAACTCACACTTGACGTACTTTTCATAGAGAATCTCTTTTCGCAAGGTCTCTAGTACAGTTCTTAGATACTCCCCATGCACCTCCTTTGTTTTGGAGTATACTAGAATATCATCAATAAAGACTACAGAAAATTTTTCGAGGTTATATATAAAGACTATATTCGTCATGTCCATGAATATTTTTCGATTATTAGTGAGTAATAAAGGCATTATTATGAATTCATAGTGCCCGTATATTGTACGAAAAGAAATCTTGTGGATATCCTCCTTCTTCACCCTTACTTGGTAATATCTCGACCATAGATCCACCTTGGAGAAGTATTGTTCTCCACATATCTGATGAAACAAGTCATCAATTCATTTTAGAGGATAGTTATTCTTTATCGTGATTTTATTGAGCTCGCGATAATCAATGGAAAGGTGAATTGACCCATCCTTTTTGTTAACGAAGAGGACCAGTGCACCCCATGGTGAAGCACTTGGGTGTATAAATCCTTTATCCAGATTCTCCTATAGTTATTTCATCATCTCCTCAAGCTCCAAAATAGACATTCTAAATGGATTATTGTATATTGGTAATTCCGCAGGTATAATATCGATTGAGAATTCAACATCTCTTCTAGGAGGAAGACCAGGAAATTCCTTGAGAAACACTTCAGAAAAATTCCCTCACAATAGGAACATATTTAAGGATGGTTTCTTCCTTAGACTCAATCATCTGAACCTGATAATGTGATCATAGGGAAGTAATAACCACTCTTGAGGTGATGGTGCTAAAGAAGATTCATCTTCGTCCTTTCACTTGTACAGAATCGCGGTTCAATTCTCCATGTAGAGAGTTATTTCCCTCTCATGGAAATTTATATTTGTTATATATAAATACAGTCAATCTTTTCCAAGAATTGCATAAAATTCCACTATAGGGAGTATTAAAAGGTTCTCCATGAAGTTAAATCCATAAATTATAAAATGGGAGGATTAATATTCATGGGATAAAATGATTTCCCCATTTTCCGTAATCACCAACATCATTACTTCCATTATTTTGGGTGATGTTGGGATTGTTCTACTAAACTTTCGGGATATAAAAGAATACGTAGAACTAGAATCAAAAATTATGTTTTATATTATTGAATGAAAAACTATTGTGCCTATCACCACTTTGTTTTTGGGGTTCACTTTGGCAGTAGTGATGGAAAAAGATTTCCCTTGTTGCCTTGGTGGTTGTTGGTTGCCTCAAAAAACCCTTGGATTAGGGCACTGGTTTCCAAAGTGCCCATATTCTTTTCATTTGAAGAATTGAACAATGTGTTCAATGGTAAATGGAGCATTCCTTTACTCTTCTGCAGCTATGTGTTTTTCTTGTAAGTAGTTAGTGGATAGGTTCCCTTCTCTTCCACACCTAAAGCATTTCCTCATCCCCTTCAGGAAATTTTCAGGGTGCTTCTTTCCGTGTGTTCGAAAAGTGGGGTGTCGGATTTTGTTAGCACCGTTTTATTTAACCAACGGACCACTAGAATTGAATTCCATTTAATGCCTCTTATCCCCATGAAACCCCTAAGATTTTCAGATCTCCATTTTGACTTTGAGGGAACATTGGACAATTTCCTCATAGTTATCAAAGTCGTGGATTGCTAGGACTTTTCGTAGGTTAGGTTTTATCCCACCAAAGAAGTGGTCAACCTTGTATTCATGGGTAATGATAATTCCAAAGGAATATCGTTCAATCCTTGTGATGTTTTCATCATACGATCCAATGGATTCGTCATCTTTTTTCTTGAGGTCAAGGAAGTACCTTTCCATCTTAAGTCGGAGGGTGTGGGGAAAATATTTGTTGAAAATATTTTCCTGAAATCCTTATATTCCAATGCCTCAATCTCAGCCTCGGGATTCTTATTTTTTATCAATGTCAACCATTTTTTAGCTTCATCCTCCATAAAATAAGCAGCCATAAGTACCTTCTCTTGTTTAGATCATTAAAAGTTGGAGAAGATCTTCTCTTTGGATTTGATCCACTGTTAGGAGATTGAGTGATTAGATGATCCATTAAAAGCAGGAGTCATTTATCTCATAAATATCTTAATTGCAAATTGTTCTTTATTAGGGGGGTTTAATGTTCCTCTGGAACCATGTTCCTATTCAAAAATTAAGTTAATCGGGAGAGTATCGTGACAATGTTCACAATTCCTGCTCCCATCAGTTTGGGAATCCCATTAGAACAATCATCACATTGATCCTCACATCTGTTGTTATCCTGAGTCCTCCTATTACTAGCCATTGGCTAGAATAAAAGGAAATTTAGGGGTAACACATAAAGTTTAATCTAAAGACAAAAACAGGTGACTTATAAATTACTTTTATTTCCTTAACTTATCAATTTATAGGCTTCAATCTATGTTATCCATGATCTACTTCCCAGCATATATTCTTAGGGGATTTATTTTATTCCCTTAATAATGGTTCATACTAAGATTATGAATTTACCAAAGCATATACCACAGGAATATCCTAACAAAGAGTGCAGCAAGGCCCGTTGTTGTGCTCCAGTTCCCGTTCGAGTCTAGCACAAAATGGTCTTTTGGGTTTTACACCTAGATACATTTGTGCCAGAGTCGCCTCTACCTGCTCGTATTCAGACAGGGATTTATTTTATCGATAAACCACTTAATCAATACTCACTAAAATTTAAGTATGTTTTTACTATACTTAGTTTTATACCAAAGGATTTCACTAGGGTTTTCTAATCCTAATTCCAAAAAAACTAAACCTATCCTCTGATACCAACTATAACAACCCTGATCTTTATTACACACATAAAAATGATTTATTAAATAAAATTTCATTTACAAAAATTATGAGGATTGAGAGGTCTTGTGTCTTGGGAAATTAGGAACATTACATAACAACTTAGAACATAAAACCCAACATATTTATTGAAAACATCGTTTACATAACCACAACATTCCTTCATACATAACATTGCCTAGGATAACCTTAGAACATTCATAAGAAAAGGGTGAGCTATAAAGCCCAGTAAGGGAGTAAAAAATCCATAACATGAAGAATATAGTACATTTAAGTCAATATACATATCAATTGAGCTCAAGATAAACATGAACATAATGTCATGATATAGCATGATTATCATAACATGGAAATGTGGCAACAACATTTAACATGATATTAGCATTATCCAAGGCTCATTGCACATGGATCATAAGTAAACCCTCATTGAACTTTAATTATCATGAGTAAAACATCATTTCACTTGACGTATCATGATACTAATCTTTAACAAATGCATTGGAGCGCTATCAGGGCTCACCCTTCTTAATCATTTCATTTCATGCATAAGTGTTCCACATGGATCATATAACATGGATTCATTAAAAATCATAATTTATTTCAAGATAAATGGAATATTTAATTCATAAATGAAAACTCTATAATCAATAAGTAAATTATCAAAAAACTTTAATACCCTTGATTGAGACATTGGCTTTGTATTCACTGCACAATGACTTTGCCTTGGAAAATCGCGGTGCAATTTCGACAGCATAACTGTGTGACATAAGAATTCATAAAAATGGTTAATGAGAGATAAAGGGGTGTCTCATAATATGTACATAAAATGGACAGTAGTGGGGGAATATAAATATATTTCCAAACATATGTAATGGAATTTATATTTATAATAAGAAATAATTGCTTCAATTTAAATGAGAGGAGAGAAATTCCTTACGGAATTTCAACATGCTAACGGCTATACATGGGAGGAATTAATGAGATATAAATAGATATATAATCATTAAAACATAAATATGGCAGTATGGGGGAGGTTTTAAATCATACCCCAACATTTTTAATTGAAAATAAAGGGTATAAAAACATAATGAAATTTGGAAAAAAATGAGAAAGGAAAAAAATCCCTTACTTAGAAGTGTGATAACAAAGGCATGAGAGAGGATTCTTGGGAGCATGGGATAACTTGGGAGGATTCTAGAGAGAGGAGGTAATATCTTGGTAGAGCTCCAAATCCTTTTAGTGAAGAGGAAGTGGGTGATTGGGTGGGTTTATATAGGAAGAGAGGAAAATCTTTATTATTTAGGTTTTGGACACCACACATTAAACTAATCAAAAACACAAACCAACTGATGGTTTGTTCCCATGATTTTTTCTAAATGGAAGTGAAAAACATTATTTTATAAGTACAATGGCCAAAAGTATTAAAATATTAAGCTTCCTTATGTGGAGGTGAGTCACACTATTAAGGAAATCAATTTAAAAAGTTAAAATGTTTTTTAATTCTTGGATGGTCTACTAATGCTTTGTAAAATAAATAAAACAAATATAAAATCAAATTATTTTAATGGTAAAACATATATTAGACAAAAATATAATTTATAGTATTTTATTACATCACTATTGGGTCATTATGATGCCATAAAACACATTATATATTAAAATAGTATTTAATTTTTACCCAAAAAATCAACTGTCTTAGAAAATTATGAAAAATTCACCATTAAATAATTTCAAAATCCTGATTCAAAAAATAATATTCATTTTACCTAATTAATTTTCTAAATATGTTAATTTTTACTTTTAAAATAAAAACAAACATTTATCTAAAATTGAATGGTTTTGTAAAAAATAGGCTTCATACGTTAATAAAAATCTCATTTCTATTCATAAAAAATATAAAATCATTTATATTTCATAATAATTAATTTATTAATAATATTTTATTAAAAAAATCGTTACTTCAAAAATAAATTGATTCATAAAAATATATTTATTAATTGAATATTAACTAAAAATACTATTTGTGCATTAAAAATTATTTACAAAGTAGCAATAATAAAATGAATGTATATTCTTTATTTTATATAGAAATAATGCACATAATCATATGGATAGGGTCTTATTACATAACCCCTGATAACACCCACATAAGACCTAAGTGTAATGTGTGCGATGGTGAAAGACTCTTGGGGTTGCTCGGATAACATCGCTCGGGTGGTAATCTCTATCATCTTTCACTTCTCTCGTAGGCGGTTCCATTTGTGCTTAACGTGTTGAAACTTGGCATGAGCTTGGTCAAGATTGAAGCCCAATGACACCACCTCCTTTCTGAGCTCTAAAAAATGGGATTCGTATGAAGAAATTATACTGGATGAGGCCATCACTTCCTTTGTCTTAGTAAATTAGATTTCTTAAAACTCTATTTTATACAAATCATGTGTTCACTGTTCAATGGCTATATTTGCAACAATCACAATTTTTAAGGGTATTTTAAAATCCAAAAACATAAAACCAAGGAAGTTAATATGTTTTACATAACCATTTTCCATAATAAGACATTTATTTTGATCAATATGAATTTTCATTAATGAATGTTTGGGTTGTTACAGCTAATCATGATGCAGAGGTTGGGGAGGGGTTGTTTTAAGTAGTCATAGTCTGTAATGAATTCATTTAACACCTTCAAGGCCTATAATGTCATGAAGCCTATGGGCCATGAAAGGGTTCCCCTTTAACCCTTAAAATGGGGATTATCACAAATTAATAAAAAAAATTAATGCCTTTAGGTCATTGAGGCAACCGATTAAATAATGAAGACATTCCAGAGACAATATTCTAAATTTGGTATATAAATTATGAGTTTATAGTAATTCCATTTGGATTCATTAATACACTATTTGTATTAATGGATCTAAGGAATAGAATATTGAAGGACTGCCTTAATGATTTTATTTCAGATTTAATTGATGATATCTTGTTGTATTCTAAAATCTAAGGGGACCATGAGAATAAATTTAGGATCATTTCTAAGACACTTAGAGGGAAAATGTTTTATGGGGAATTTAGTAAGTTTGATTTATAGTATCAAGAAGTTTATTTACATTGACATATATTCTCCAAGGGTGGAATCTTAGTTGATATTGTGAAGACAAAGGAAATCATAGAATGGATACACCAATAAACATAAATAAGGTACATAATTTCATTGGTTTGGATGGTTACTATAGATGATTCATTCAGAATTTTGGTAGATTGGCTAACCTATTAACTGAGCTTACAAATAAAGGGGTTAAGTTTATTTTGAAAAAGGAATGTGAAGAAATTTTTGATGAATTTAAGATGAGATTAGTCAATTATAAATTTTTAATTTACCACCAAAAACTAATAGTTTTTTATACATAGTGATGCAGTAAGAATGGAATGGTTTTTTTCCTTATGAAAAATGACAAAGGTATTGTATATTCATCAAGGTAGTTGAAAACTCATGACCATAACTATATAATCGATGATATTGTGTTGAAAGCTATAATATTTTCTTTGAATATATAGATACATTATCTCTATAGTGAAAGATGTGATAAATAAATTTAGCATAAAAAACTAAATTACATCTTTTCACAAAAGGATATCAATATAACACAAAATATAGGTCTCGAACTACTCGAGGATTTTTATTTATCAATACACTACCACACATTGAATGAAAATAAGGTAGCATATGCATTGAGTATAATAGATCATGGATTTCTAACCCAAATGATGATTAAGATGGATCATATGTTCATGGATCTTGTAAATATAAATATGGTAATTATTAAAGAAGTAGAGACATCATCCATTTTTCAAATGATTGAAAAAATCATCTTTATTAGGAAATGTAAAAAGTTCCCAATCTAATTATTTGAAATTTTAGAAGAAAATTAATGTAGTAAATGATGGGAAGTTGGAAAAAAAATTTATGATGATGGAAACCTAAAATTTGGAAAGAGAATATATTTTCCATCTATACCTGAGCTACGGGGGATTTTTGGATGACTCTCGGAGCTTTCATTTCACTATATATCTCGGTAGGACCAAGATGTATAGGGATTTGAGGGAACATATTTTATGGGATAACATGAAGTAAGAAATCATAAACAACTTCTCAAGACGATTGATTTTTCTATAATTTAGGGTGGAGAGGTTGAATCATAGAGGATTCATGAAATATATTCATATTCATATTTAGAAATGGGATGACATTACTATACACTTTGTTAATGGACTGCCAAATACTCCTATAAATAATGATTCAATATGGGTTATTGTCGATCACATGACCAAATTTGTAAATTTCTTATATATAAGAGAATATTTACCTCTTGAGTTCCTTGAAAACATCTTTGTTAATGAATTTTTAATATTTCATTGTGAACTTTTTTGGATTTTTTCAGATCATGATCCCTATTTTACTTCACAATTATGGAATAAGCTTCATTAGGCTCTTGATATTTATTTTAATTTGAGCACCAACAACCATCCTCAAACTTATGGATAGTTAGAAAGGATTATTCAAACAATTTAAGACATGATGAGGTCATGATCAGTTGATTTTTAAGGTATGTGGGATCATTATTTACCATTGGTATAATTTTCTTATAATAATAGTTTTCATTCAAGTATGCAAATGGTGCTATATGAATCATTATATGGAAAGAGATTTCTTACTCCAAATTATTGGGATAAATTAGGTGAATGAAAACTTGTAAGACCAGAACCAGTTGAAGGGACAATAGAAAAGGTAAATACTATTCAGACTCACATTAAATCAGCTCAAATTAGAAAAATAGTTCTACTGAAAATCGAAGGAATGATTTGGAATTCCAAGTGGAAGATTATGTTTTATTTAAATTATCTCTATGTAAGGGTGTTATAAGTTTTGTTAATAAATGGATAATAATCCCTAATTACATCCAATCCATTGAAATTATATAAATAATTGGCATTATGACTTATCATTTGGCAATTTCACCAAGCCTCTCAAAAATATGAGATGTGTTCTATATATCATTGTTAACAAAGTATATTCTATACCCAACACATGTGCTCACCTATGATAAAATATAATTGGAACCTAATATATCTTATTATGAAGAACCCATCTAGATTATTGATATGAGAGAGAAATCAGTGAGTAATTAGATGACTCGACTGGTTAATTTACTTTATAGAAAACACAAAAATATAGGATTCAATGTGGGAATAGGAGGATGTTATGAAGAATAATTACACTCATCTATTTATAAGGTAATATCCACAAAATTTTTTATCATTTTGTTATTTTAGGAGGTTATAATGTAACACCATAATAATTTTTTATTTATTTCCTTTTAAATAAATTCAATCTCTATGATAGTTTGTGATGCACACAACACCAGGTTTAAATGAAAGATGATACTCTCTTAAAATATTATTTAAACATTACCATTATAACCATGCAGTTAAATTGGAGGGTATGAATATGAATAAATAAATTATAAAAAGTATATATATTTTTCATATGTTCATTGGTTACCTATTTATTAGAAATAAAAATAATCATCATTTGAAATGAAAAAAATGTTTTTCCAGCAAATGTATCTTTTCAAAGAAAACAATTTCATCTCTTATTTCACACCTATGATAAAATTAATTTTTTTAAAAATTTAGAAAATTTATTTTATAAGATTAATATAATTTTTCAAATCCTCATTTCAAAAATATCTTATGGTTAATTTTTTTAATTTTTCTGAAAAGTTTCATTTTTTGATTAATAGTGAAAAAACTTATATTTTATTGAAAACTTCCTTTTCATTTAATCATTTACAAAGTTATATTAAATTTTAAATTGTTTTAAAAGTAAAATTATACTAATTGTTTCACAATTTAAATAATTTAGGTCATTTTAGTCAAAACTATGTTAAATTTTTCTATAACACACTCCATCCTTGTGAAACTTTTCTCTTTAGAAACCCACTTTTTCATCATGTTTGCAGGTATGCTTTTTAATTATATTCTACTAATTTTTGGAATTGAATTTAGAAAATTTAATAACATATTTTTAATCAGATTAATTTATATTATCTAATAATTTTAAATTAAATTTTTACCATTATTAATAGTAATAGAATTAAAATCTAATTACTGCGGTCAGGGTAAATAAATTATTGATGCATTAAACTTGGAAGTTAAGGGTAAAAATGACTTAAAAACTTGTCCAACACTCATTTTATGGGAATATTTAGACCTTATAACCTCTAAGGGTAGATAACGGACCATTGTTTATGATTTTTAAATGATAAAAATATGGTTGTAATTGTTTCTTTTCAAAAACAATCATGTGTGTCCTCTCCCACGCATCCTCAACTATTCACACTCCCGAAGCAATTTTTTTAATTAAATACTTTATAAAATCACTTAAAAACTTCAATCACCTCATAATATAATCCTTTTTTATCATAAATTAATCATAAAAAGGATTTTACTATAAATATAAGGAGGTCATGCGAAGAAGAGGTAACATTCTTAAATGGGCATTTTTATTTTATTTCTTCTTCCAACTCATTCAAATAATATTAAATCATGATAATATAATAAATAAATTATGTACCATATACTGATATGTTATTATATTAATGTAAATACCTATATTCACTCACTTCCTTACCCTTTGACTCATTGATTGAATAATATTATCACTTGTGTGTACGTATGACCTACCGTCTCCACAAATATATGTGATTCATTTTCCATGTAAAAATGTAATAAATGGTTATAAAAAGGAATATAATGTTTTAATATGATATTTATAACATTAAAATAAGACTATATATTATGGATATATATCCAGTGCATAAGAAAAGAAACATTCATAGCCAAACATGCATGACAAAACAAGGCAATTAACACCTAAAATTATAAAAATAATGAAAAATTATTTACAAATGGGTTTTTAAATGTAAAAATAGGATCATTTTTTATTGTATATAAGTATGGATATAGTTATGTTATAAATTAATAACATTATTAAAACCATTATAAAGGGGTTTAAATCATTTTGAACCACAGTGAACCATGAGGTAAGGGACTTCATCTCAATTTCTCTTTATCGATACATATTATATTATTATACACCTAATTTATTTTATATAGTGTAAATATTGAAAATTTTATATTTAATATCACAAATAATTCATAATTTATTGTATTTTAATTCCAATTTAAATTATTTCATCTAATGGGATTTGACATGAAAGTTACCAAGTGGTAAATAATTTCATAACTCAATTTATTTTCATTGTGTTATATTACCTTTTCATTTTACTTTGATATTATAAGATTATATGTATAATTAATTTTGATTATCTTATATTGTAGTTACACTTTTTATATGTGGATTTACAATTATACCCATAATCAATTCATTTATTAATTCCCACTTCAACGTTATGAGCATTGTAAAGGATCTTTTTTCAATTTCCATTTCATTGGTACATATTTTTTAATATACACCTATTCACTTTCATGTGGTGTATATATTACACATTGATGTATTCAATATTAATACATATTTATAAATGATATGTAATGTTTCAATTCATTTTTATCCACAAAATTTGTTTCATGGGTATGAATATTTCCTAAACCTTATACCATTCTTACTTATCGTGTCTACCTTGAAGGTTATTTGATTAACTGGTAAAATATTTATAAATCTATGTTCTTTAATCAATGTGTATATTTGTTGATAACTAATATTATTCATGAATTAGATCAATTATTTGATATATGACTAATTATTTTGAAATTCAGTGATGGTTGGGGCCTATAATTATATAGACCCTTAATGCATCGACTGGTCTCATGAGACAAAATTAGTTGGAAAAATTAAACAGGTTTCTACCTGTATTTTTAAACTATATTATGAAAGGTCTTGATGGTAGAGGTATTATGATGCCTAATATCATTACATATTATATTTAATCATTCTGTTCATTTATAATTCATTTAATATTATTATCCATTATATTTTCACAATGATATTATCTTTGGATGCATTTCATTCTCAGTTTATTGATTAGATGGCATATGGGTTTAGTTATTTACATTTAAATATTGTTTTTTATTTATTGAATCATGATATCCACCATTCTACATAACCCTTATTTAGAATTTTAGATCACTGTTATTTTTTCCTTTCCATTTGATATGAAGAATAAATCATTAAATAAGTTTTCAAGGATTTAGTTAATTTTATTTTATTATATATTATGTTTTTTTTCTATTCCAAATGTAAAATGGGTATCATATATATATCTGATTCTCCAAAACTACTAAACTAATCAATACTTTGGGATATACCCCCCTTGTATCTATGCCAATGTAATAAATCAAGAATCATCTCTAGGTTACTAGAGTCGGGGTTGTTATAGCTTTACACATAAACACTTAACTTATACCTCATTTAAGCACAAAACCCAATTCTAAACTCAACCAAAGTTTAATTATTTTCATTTAAGATCCTAATTAGAATATTATTTTTCTCCTAAATAGAAAATTTCCTTATTTATTTAATAATTATTAATTTTTTCAAAATATTCAAGTATCTTGTAAATTTATAAAATTTTAAAAAAAGGTAATTTTAATGTATTGATACCACAAAATTTAACAAAGGATTTCTTAAGATCCTATTAGTGAAATAACATACATAAGAAAAACATAAGGCATTGTTCAAGGATTAAATAATATTAGAAAGGATCTCATAAGAGTATTACAATAACTTAGTTAATTTGAAATACGAGATTATGATTTCTTTTATCATCCAATAGAAGAAATAATTTTTTAGATTTTGATGTAGGGTAATCACCAATTGGTCCTATAGACACCTCCTATTTTTTCAGATTCAATGGATAATCCATAATGTACATGAAATTAATATCAGTAGAAATTAAATTTTTTAATTAATATTAAAAAATGATTTTTTTCAAATCCAAGAGATGTTATCTTTTTCAATTAAATTAAATTTAATTTAATATAAAGAATAATTACCTTGTTCTTGACTTATTTATTTGATATAGGTGTTGATCTAATGAATGTTTTTTTGTAGAATTTTTTTTGGTTATGAGGGAAAAAATTAAGTCTCCTATAGTGTTGATCCCCACATGTTCCTTTGATCTTGAAATTATATTTATAGTACGTTGGGTTCTAGCATGGAAATATTTGTCATCCTATATCACTCCCTTGATCTCAATCATAATCCCTTTAGTTTGGATGGATCATCTCTTGATCACTCTAGCTTGAGAAAAGGAATGAGGAGGAGATTCTCTCAATCTTGAGAAAAAAATACTATAGAGATTCTTTATTGGGAGAGAATTATCTTGGGAGGGGAAATTTTTTAACATCAACAAATCTCTCAAAATTTACATAACATGATATATATATATATATAATATGTTAGGGATTAATAATAATTAATTTCAAAAAGGCCTTTAATAATATGTTAATCCAATAACATACATCATGCCATATAAAATAATAATATTATTAATTTATTTTGTGGTGTGCACTAAACCATGAAATGGTAAATATTATATTATAGTATGGTAAATAAATATATATCACAATATCAATAACTGGTTATAATTTTCCTCGAAATTTATTTATTTTTTCATAAATATTTAATTAAATATTATTCTTTTAATAAATAAATAAATAAATATTATTTTCATGTAATGGAAAACAAAATATGTATTTTAATATTAATGTAACTAAATAAATAATATTTTATTACCTTGTGTATAAATAGAGATAAATGAATATTAGATATTCAAATAATTTAACAGTTGCCTTGTGAATAAATATTTTTTTAATATTTTTGTTCTATAATTTATGAACAAATATTACTTCTTAGTCTGTATAATAATATTTATTCGAAATATTAAATATAAATATTATTTAATTAAGATCAAAGGGAACACTTTTTGTACAAACCACTAAGCCTCTTCCTCATTAGAATTTAGTGGGATTTCCTAAAGTCCCAGATTAATGTCTAATAACGGGTCAAGGCACCCATAGAGGAAGAAGATATTTTAAAATGACAACAAACACTTATGAATTCTCATTGTGTAACATAATCCTTTTATCTATATATCTCATCAAGCAGGTTGAACACCCATGTCATTAACCTATGCACTTGATACCTCTTTCTTTGACTATATGAAATGAACCTGTCCATAAACAATGGTTGTCACAAATTGGAACAAGATTCCATCATACTCAGAACCTAAACCAATTCACCACAATTCTAGAAGTTCATTCCTAATCTCCAGGGGCTTTCAATAGGAACCTAGGCATGATAAGAACTCCTTTGGGAACTATATTTTCAAAATTAGAGATACAACAGCAGAATAAATAAATATAGGATCCAAAATAAATATATATCATTCCACATAGGTCATACTAAATTACTATGATCGAATCCATTTGTATACACATGAAAAAATCCAAGAATGAAGAGGAAAATACAATCAGAAACAAAACTAACCGAAAAGAAAACTACTATAGACCAACCAATCGAACTCATCCCAAAACAATCTCCACACAACCCCTGGTTTTACAACACCTCCCAACTCACCCCACTTATTCAATAATGATCAAGAAGTATATAATTGAGAACACGAAAGATGAAATTTTGTAGGTGCCCACAACCCGCCAAAACTATGAAATATGTTTTATAAGGAAATTACTTAATACTAGTTTCAAAATAAATATAGAATATAATCTTTACATACATACACCATATGGGGAAAGCGAAAAAATTCCATAACCATACACCAAAACCTTTCACTTATTTTCCAAAACTTTATATTCATGTTTAAAGAAAACAAAATATGGGCCTAAGACATTTCAGAACCATATACACACTGTTAAGGTTTCCCAAAACAATATAAACGTATTTTATCTAAATAAAAATGGTTTCATTAAAAAAATCTACAATAGAAACCCTTTTAAACCAAAAACCATTTTGAAATATACTTTATATTACTCACACAATATTCATTAAACACAAAATAGGTTTTCAAAAACATCTTTGAAAAATCATTTTCAAAGGAAATAGTCCAATTCACAAGAGTTAAGCATATCAAGATGGCACCAAAAATATATCTCAATGCATATAAAAATGCAACATAAACAAATAAGTGTTTCATATTAATAAAAACATAGGAAATTATACAAATAATCACTATATAAAACTCCCCTCAATCAATAACTCATCGAGAAAACAAATGTGTCATGGTCCTACCCAAAGTAACTAACATGCCAAGAATCTAACTATATATGGATATAACCTTCCTACTTTCTACTAGAATATTCTAAGTATATACCGTCATCCATTAATCCCAAACAATCATCATTGTGATGAAAACCCCCACCAAGACCTTGTGTCTAACACAACTAGTGGGAAACTAGCCATGTGTGAACCAAATAGAGCAATAAGCTAGATCATCCACTTAGTACTTGGTTTCTCATAAACAATAAAGAAAGTGAGGTGTAGTAAAAATGAGATAAGTATACCCAAAAGGCATAACCATAACTACCCTCACCCCTAACATTTAAGGATGAAAACCCCTATATACACAAAACATGTACTCAAAGAATATCAACAACATTCTCCCACTATGGGAAAAACAAGAATCGCATGGTGGTAAAAAACCCGCACAAGGGGTAAAAAATAGAAATAAAGGGTGACATCCACATACACCATTTAAAACCAACATGAAAAATGATCCTTTAAAACAAAAACATGTCTTGGAATTCTGTTCCATTTTATATTCTATAAAATACTTTCCAAACACCATTTGTAAAATTATCGAAAACACCGTAATTATTCAGAAAATTTCAAACTCACCATTACATCAGGGTGTTATTCTTTGAAAATTAAAAACATGGCCAAAGGCCTTTATTTCCATCACACTTTTCATAAGACGCCACTTAAAAAAATTTAATAGATCTAAAGAAATCACCCATTTCTTTTGAAATGTTTCAAAACTACCATCTAATAATGGTTCTCCTCTTTAAAACCCAAAACAAGGCCAAACCATTTAAACTAAACCAATTAAAACAAAATAATAAGTCCATTAACAAGGGTTAAAACACACCCAATTCAAATAAAAAATTGAAATCCACAAGAAAATACCAATTTATAAAACATTTTGAGTTTTACGCCTCACCTTCAAACCAAATTCCATTTAAAACCTATTGTTTCCTCTCTTTGAAATCTAAAACTAGGTCAAAACCCATTTTTCATCATGGAATCCATTTCAAAAACCCATATGGGCACTACAAAAAATTCTTATCATATTTTAACATTCCATTTCAATCATGAAAACATGGTATTCAATTGAAAATCCATTTATGCCAATCTCAAAACACTTAGAAATGGATTCAAAACACGACAAGTGTATCACATATATTCATAATTTCATAAAAAATTAATTTAGAATGAGCAAGGTTTCATAGGATACCAAAAAAAAACAATTTCATATTAACATATACCTCAAAGAAGCAGAAACCAATACAAACCATTCTTAAACATGTCACCTCCAATGGTGAACACACCCACAAGATTATCAATGGTGTCTATAACATAGGGACACCAAAATAACTATCATTATAACCACTCAAAACCTATAAATAATTCAACATGATAACTAGGGTTCATTGGGGAGGTAAAATCCAAAATATATGATAGGGAGAATGAAACAACAGGGAGATAGATTAATAACTCGCCTTAAATATCCTTGAAACACTACTGGTAGGATAACTTATCCCAATGGTTTCAAACCATTTAAATGGCTTTAGAAACCACTGGTATGTAGTCCATCGGGATATCCCTATGCCAATAGTATACAACAAACAATTGGGATAGGGTGGGCAGGATATCAGTTTACCAACAGTTTCATCTAAACTATTGGAATATGGTTACACCAATAGTTCATAACCATTTGTATAACCCTATAACAAAAGTTTAGATGGAACTGTTAGTATAGGGTGCTTAGATGTTATTTTATTAATGGTTCAAAAACTATCATTGGAATAGATAGATACCAATGGTTTTTGAACCATTGGTATAGACACATACAACTCAACCGCAATCAGATTCCCCCCTTCCCTACACCAGCTACTTCAAAATTGAATCACCTAATACCCCACTAAATCCCCCCTACCCAACACCTGCAACTTCAGAATTCAATCAGATAATACCCCACTACATCCAACAAATAGAGTATGTATCAATAAAAATTCCAAGATCTACCACTACATATACATCCCCCACTGTCCACTCAGTTCATATGTATCATATCCATATTCATCCAAGACACAAAATATATTATATGCATCCCCCACTCCATAAGTCTTCTATTGAGTTGTAGATCTTCTGGAATTTTTAGTGAAGTTTGAAATAATATGTAATATATATTTTAAGTCTAAGAAAATTTATAAAGTGTTCATTCTCACTATGATATTAAATATTCTTAGCATGGTTATAAAAATGTTTTAAAATTTTAGAAAACTACCCAAAAGGTTACACAGGGATACATATCATATTTTCTATGGTGCATAAGGTTTTTATGCTATGTAATGTATTTTAGTGCATATAGAAGATATATGAAGGATGTGTCACTTTAATGAATTAATGGAAAACACCATAATCAGATACAAAATATTTCAAATATGGTATATAATATTCTATCATAGTGAGAATTAAAAAATTGCTAGAGTTCACAACTGATACATATGATATTTTGGTTGATATGTAATATGTTTCAGATAATTTTTAAGATATTTCAATTGATAAATAATATATTATATCCATATGTAGTATTTTTTTAGTGAATTTTTAAAATGTTAGATCTATATTTATACTTAATAGTTAATGTCATGGTGATGTGTATTTAAAAGGGTTGATTGGAAATTCAACATGATATGTAAAGGTTGATCAATGGAAAAATACTATGTAAGACTCTGGAAGTTTTGAGACATGGAAAAGTATATATTCTTGTAGAAGTTGTATTGGTATTTAGATAAATATTGGTTGATTCCAACTCTAAAGTATATATGAATTCGGTTCTTGCATGTAGGATATTTGGTGCAAGGATAATAGGTTCAAGGATATACCCTTGTCTATGACACTTCATGATAATTAAAGGGAAGACATTTTCCTATAGTATAATAATAATTGTACACATGGTTCAGAGTCCTAAATATAAGAGTTGAACCCCATGATCAAATCATAGCATTCCTTATTGTTTTACATTCCTAGATATATTATTTGAGTGAAAACCAAAGGCAAATAGAGGAAGTGAGACTCAATAATTGAATAGGTTGAGATGTGTAATAAGGGTTTCTATTAATGATAAGTTAACACACTTATTCACCCACATCTTAATGGGGTTACACTAATCCTTATGGAATAGCACGTCTCAATTTCCAACATTGATTGGATGAGTTATTAGAGACTATTTTATTTTCCTATGTTATTATTTTGGGAAATTTGGTCACCAAGAGATCACTATAGTGAACCCATATAGAGAATGAAATACTCTCTTTATATAGGTAGTATCAAAATTAGAGGGTGTGAGATATATTTATTGACGATATTGAATTCTATCTATAAATCATTATCACACTATAAGGTTATTCATTTTATCTTTAATTTCATGAATAACATACACTTTTAAATGTTTTCCTCATGGTTAGAAAAACCTCTCTGGTTAAGAAAATTATGTGGTATCATTCTAATCATATCTTAAAGAAGACTAGTGAATATAATTATTTTTATTACTATTTTGAATATTTTGGTTTTCAATTTAGATATATTGTAGGGCACACCTATAAATTTATATCTTTTTATAGTCAAGAAAAGAATATATGACACCGATGAAATCATTTTTATACATGTGTCATAGATGCATAGGTGGGGCAATAATTAGACTTGGGATGGGCACAACATTATGTTATAAAAGTGAAAAAAATATTCAATATAGACTCGAATAACCTCTATCTTTTTTAGTATGGAAATCCTAATGGTGGGGATAATGTGACACCACTGGTTTGTGATGTCCCTAGGCTTAATATGTATTTAAGGAAGAGTACTCAGAGTATGGTTGGAGAAGAGAGTTTTACGATCACTTCGGTTCACTATGATATGGTGAAGACCATAGTTTAGGACATGGTTCTGCACAAGGGGATGAATCGTACGTGTCTAGGGAATTATACCAATGTAATGGGGGATTCCCATGGTTTTTGTTTATGCTTGGTCTCATGGGGTTTATTCAAAACTCCTAGGGAGAACACATGATAGCATGGTTCAAGGAATTATTCTGGCCAATTTTTTTTTGAAAACAGTAGAATCAACCACTGTATATTGGGAGCACTTATGAACTTTGATGGATACTATGTGTCATTACATTAGTGTATCATGTATTGGTTTTCACTCATCTACTAAAATAGATTCTTATGGTTTATTTGTTATAAAACTTTTCTCTCTTATTTATACAAAATATTGATATCTTGTTATTATTGAAGTGGTGTGTGTGGGAAGTTGATGGTGGGGTCACATCATGACTTTGGGTATATCTTTTTTTTGTCTTCAACCTTATTTTCCTTTTTTAGTTATAGTTGTTTGAGGGGTCAGAAGGAGGTTTGGTGTTTTAGAGATGGGGTGTACCTAAATACATAGATAATGATTCTATAAGTGGTACTCCAGGTTACTATTCAGTGCCACCATCCATCCAGGTTTCCTGGTAGTGGCTACAAACAATTCTGTTGTAGCCATCATTTTGTGTGTGGGTCACCCAGCCTGCCCTGGGTCACCCAAGACCAATGGATGGTCTATCGGCTAGATATTGGAGAACTCTATTAGGATTATGGAAACTCGGGACTTGATTTTAATAATATTATTATATTAATTTCTGTACTGGAATCACCATTTTATTCTTTCTTCCCCCACATCCTAAAATCAACCTGTACAAAACTAAGAGCCTTTCAATGCCATTTTTTCCAATCACAAGTTGAGTCCTTAGTGGATAATATTTTCAATCAATGATGTGTCTCTAATTAGTTATTTCCAACTCCATTTTGGTCTTGGATCTTCTAATTATTTATCTTCCTCTTTCCCAATGTCTATAACAACCATGGGAATTCATTGGATTCAGGTTACTAAATGAGAATGGTTGTTCTAGGTCCCAAATTTTTTATTTTTCAAGCATCTGTTCACCCTATAGTTTGGATCCCTTATGGTGATTGAAATTATAATCATTTTGAGTAAGGTTCCATGGTGTTGATTATGTTTGTTCTCACAACATACATGAACACTCTATTGGAAATTCATCCCTTCTTATGATGCTTTCAAGGGTCCTCCCAATATTTTTCTTACCAATTTTGAGTTATCGAATGCATCACACCACCATATTTTCCCTCTGTTAGATTATTTTTGTCACCACAACCCCTCGATCAAGTCTTTTAATAAGGTCATAAGTGGATTTTGGGGGTTTCATATTTCAAAAAATGGTGGAACTAATTGACTTTGGACAATTCTCATCAATTTCCTCAAAGATGAAAAAATGATTACTTAAATGTCTTCCACCCATAGTGTTTTCAATTATATGAATTTCCACTTTCAAAGATGGTATTTTGACTATAATTTGATGCATGATTATACCTATGAATGGTTTGGATAATTATTTATATCCCAAGCCTCCCTTTTAAAAATGTTTCCATCCATAGGGTGATTGGAAACATGATTTTGTATTATCTGGGTTTAGACAATATAACTCAATATTTTTTCCATTATATCAATGTGTGTATTTGAATGGAGGATGAAATATTGAAAACAAAATTTAATTCTACCTCATATGAAATTGATGGCTAGTACATGCATAAACAAGTGGTTCACTTCTAGTCTTCATCATACTTTTTCTAACTCTACAACTGACAAGGGAACCTGGCTAAATTGTGCCACTAGAATTGGAAAATCCTTCCAGCTGGAATCAATGAGGAAAAAATGAAATGATCATATGGTATACTAGATTTAGGTCTCTAACTAGAATGTGGCATAAGATAGTATATCCTATTCAGGGAATGATTGAATCAAGATAGATTTTCCTTCCAATACCTCATCCCAAAATGTTTCGTCTCGTGTTTTTTTAGAGAGTGAATATCATAGAGATGGAATGTCAACCAATGTAGAAGAACTTATTCTCCTCTATCCCATTGAGAAAGAAACTATATATTCCCTTTAATATGAGTTCAATTATGATTTATTTATGATAAGTTTGTCTTTAAAAGTTTACAAGCTTGATGTCTTGGATGTTAAGGGTACTAAATAAAAGTTAGAAAAGGTTTTTATTCCTCTATATAACTTTTTCATGTAGTTAGAAGTATCAGAAATGGGTAATAGTTATATAAATGAATGGTGGAATTTAATTAATAAATGTAAATTAATTTTAAGAAGAGTTATTAATGCAATTTTTAGTTGTTTAGGGGACTTATCAAAGGACCCAAAGGTCCTGCTAAGGAAACTGTAGCAGAAAATAAAACAAATTGGAATGACCCATCCGTACATTGGACATCCATGTCGAAGGAAAAGAAAATAAATATAAGAAACATGGTATAAAGGTAGAGAAAAATGAAACACAGTAATTAATCCCTTCACTACCCCAATCACCCTCCCCTATAAAGAAACCCACATAGCTGCCACCAGTTCCCTTCTGGCCCCCATTGAAGAATATAACTACCCCTATCCATTGAAAGAAGTAAAAACCCTATGTGGATGATGCAATAAAGAAAATAAAATAGAAACTAAACTACAAAATACCTATCTCTGGTGACTATACAAGTCATCTCCGAACATATAAGAACCACAATGCCCTATGGGTCAAATCAGGTTTTTTCAAGGATGTGGGAAATAGATCCAAGTTTTAAAATGATATTATCTAATAGTAATTACTATTAATTAACAATTAATCTTCCTATTAATGGTATATAATGAGTTTTTCATGAGTTTTATCTTATTTTTTTGGTTCGATACAAGTTTTTTTGATAAATTTTCATTAGATTTAGATTGTCTTGTTTTTGTTTATTTATCTTAGACAATTTCATTCTTTTGGGTTCTAATCAATTTAGTTTGATTACATTTTTTTCATATCAGTTTGGTTTAGTTTAGTTTAGTTCATGTTGGTTGTAGTCATATAGGTTTGAATTCATTGAATTTTTTTCAATTTGATTCATCATTTGTAATATCATATAATTTCAAGGTAGAATAGTTTGAATTAGTCCAATTTTGTTTTGTTAAATTTCTTTCTATTTGAATTGTATTTTCTCGATTTTTTTTCAATATAGATCTATTTTGGTCGATTTAATTTACATCTATACTGGTAAGGTTCAGTTAGTTTGTGAATTTTTTTTTAATGTTTCATTATATTTTTTATTTTGTTTTATTCTATTCATTGTGGGTTTGTATGGTTGCACTTTATTTAGTTCAACTCATTTGGGGTTTACCCTTCATAATATTCTTTGGTTTGATTTCATGTGGTTCATCTTGATTCATTATGTTTGATGAAATCTGAATTGAGGTAGGTCAGGAGAGGTCTAAATGGATTATACTGATCATGTATGATTCTCTATGGTATGACATGATATGATTTGTTTTGGATCTTGTGAGTATTAATTTATTTGTTTGCTATAGGGTAATTTAATTTATTAATATTCATTTATGAATATTCTGTATTACTCTTTATAGTTTAATACAATTAAGATTATTTGTTTTTTCCATACATATATTATATCAGGTCTCATTTAATTTTGTTTGTTTTGACTTGAATTAGGTTGGGATGATTTCATTTGATTGGATTTGATTCAATTTAGTAAACACCTTATTTCTTATAAAACAATTACTCGAAGAAATATGTATCATTATTTAGTACAAAAACATGGTGTGAAATTAAAGAAATAAATGATTCTTTAAATTTAAAGGTCATTGCATAATGAAACCTACCTCAAACTCAAGGCACTCTACTTATAAAGACAAAAGATTGAATATTTCATTTACTGCTTGCACGCATATGCACTTTTTCATATATATATATAAGGACACCTAGCCACTATGTACATATTTTAATGGACAAATATTTACAAGGGTATCCTTATATTTATTCTTACAAAACCATGTACTACTTTACCTTACACACGTGAATTTTTAATATATTTACATAAGCACACCTAGACCCAATTTATATATTAATACCGCCTTGATTGAATATATATATATATATATATGTGTGTGTGTGTGTGTGTGTGTGTGTGTGCGTGCGTGGGGGGGGAACTTGTATATGTATATGCCTACCTATACAATCAAGTGCTAGTCAACATTGATAATAGAAACCTGAAACCACCGCAGCGAGTTCCAAAATATTTTATAAAAACACAAAAAACTCAAAACCCCAAAATTCATAAATTAAAAAAATGAAAGGAATTGAAATGAAAAAAAAACATATCAGAAACCCATAGCGAATTTTTTGTTTTTCCAAAAAATACTGATTCTGGGATAGGGCCACAACTTTTGTTAGAAATTAGGGAGTCTATATAAAAATATAAAGTAATGAAGTTTCTTTACAATCAATAGACAATACAAAAAAGAATAATTTTAGAAAATCAAATGGATTGGTTTTGGCCAATAGGATGATTGGAACTATTTAATGGATGTGGAATTTAATAATTCAATAATTGGGGAGTATATACATTCAAATGCAATGATCAAAAATGAAATGAATAGGGGAGAGGAAACCAAAAATATCACTTAATTTGTTTCTGATCACTAATGGCTAAAAACTACTACTAGATCATCACAAAACATCACCTTACTAAAAGTTTCATCCTCAAGACTATGTTAAATAAATTTAATTGGTTATTGAGAATATGGAATGGGGAACCCATACATTGGACATCCCTAAAACATAAATAACTAGAAGTAAAAAATATATAAATATCCCAAATAAGATTAACAAAATTAACATCAATTCATAATTAGAAAATGGATCATAAAAATAAGATTCAATTAAATTATAATCAAGCATACACTAGTCTGAGTTAAAAAATATAGTACCACTTACCAAAATGGAAAAAAATCAATTATACACATACATCCATTGTATAATATCATGTTTTTGACTATATACTCACTCACCAGTCAATAGAAAAACAACAATGATTATACCAAATGATGAATCTTGAACATATACACATAATATGATCTATAAACACACACAAATAGATATATAGTATATAAGATAAGAGATCTTGTAGGATGTCATCGAGGAATACATACAATTTCACTCATGGTGAATTTCATAAACACTAATTTGAAATACAATCATAAAATTGTTTTATTTCAATTATACACACAAGAAATCCAATATCAAGTCCATAACCATTAAAAAACATTACTTTTTTCATAAAATGTAAAAAATCACTTTAAATCAAATTCCATGGACTTAACCATTTTTAAATAAAGAAACCATTTCAGAACCAAATTTGAAAAGACAAAATTAATGCCTTTAATTTTCAATTATTTCCAAAAAACATCTTTAAAACATTTAAAATTAATCAAGACACAAACAATTTAAATTTGTACCACTAAGAAGGAACCACCCATCATGATGTAAATAATGAATGTAAATGAGATAAGTCTACCACAATAATATAATTAAGTGGAAAATAAAATCAACCATGAGATAATAATCCCTTATTCAAACCACAATTTAAGGAGCATGTGCCATGGGATCTATCCTAGATCCTAATTTTAGATGATCTATAATTTACCAAACCAATTTAGGAGTAATTATTGGCCTATTGTTTTACTACCAAATACAAGTCACTTGCATATATCACATGAAAATCATTGAGATGACCCCCCACCATGTCAAATATCATGAAAAAGGTTACACTAGAGGCCTAAATACCAAATAGTGTAGCATAAATATAGAAATCACACCTAGTTATATGTGTTCCCATGACCAAAAAAGTGTTGGTTATTGAACATGAATGGTAAGATTGAGGAATAAATCACAAAGAAATAACTCATCATCGCCTCTAACACGCTATCATAGAAAAAAAAACCCTTTCCAACATAACATATCAATAACATATAAATATTATATCCACCACCATGTTAAAAACAAGGGGAATTCAATGGTCCCCCCCCCCATGAGATCAACCATCTAACCCATGAAGTGTCAAATAGGCCTTTACGATTAGACACACTATTTACATTTCAAGACATCCTTTTTAAAACATTTATTTTCCTATATAGAAATAAAAAATGTGTAAAATCATTGAATTTATATCAAAAATACCTTTTAATTTCTTATATTCATTTTTAGAATGATTTGACAATGTCTAGTTATTTATTTCAAAGAGAATGTTGAGATTCATAAATGAACTACTCTATGTCATGACATAAATTTCAATGATCAATTTAAAGACATGACATACTATCACATAGAGGAATAATTTCATTAATAATGAAATTATAAAACTCAACCACTCTTTAAATACAAAAATAATGCAATTTTGATGAAACTTGGACCTCAAAAAAGTGAATACTGAACAGAGAAATCCTAAACATTTTTCATTTAGTAATGAGAACCTAAATTTGGAAGATGGTGTTATACAAGGTCTATAAACATCAAGATCCCCAATATTACGTCCTCTATGAATCCTATAATATACAAAAAGATCTTTAGATTTTGTATGATAAGTTTGAATAAATATAAAAGAGTGATAGATACTGGGATTAACATATTAAATGTGATTACCTTAGGGATTAAGGATCAAACAATGGTGAGGTTACCTTTGAGCATTATTCAAGAGAATGAAAGATGAGCTGGAACCATAGAATCAGATGGAATCAGAGTGTCAAGGAAGTTTTTCATCTTTGAGTGGGAAGAGTGCGATGGATGATAGAGGAATTGGTGGAAAAGAGGGTTGATAGGGGAGAGTAGAGGGTTCACATTGGGGATGAGCATGATGGTTAATCAAGGGAGAAGGTTTGTGGGGGAGATGAGGTTTTTTGGTGGAGAGGAGAATTTTCATAGGAGAGTGGTGGAAATTTTCACTACTAGGGATCAGGATGGGAGGAGGGGATCACCGAGTGGCGGTGAGTAGGGAGTGACAAATGGTGAGGAGTGGGGATCAGTTATGCTAGGGGAGGAGGGGAGAGGTGTTGTCAGGATGTGAGAAGCGGGGTACGAGGGGAGTCGGAATGGGATACGGGGAGAATGATGGGGAGGGGTGAATTAACCATATTTTGGGATATAAGTGGATATATTTTTCATACAACCATTGGAATAGAACCCATATCCCAACAGTTTGGGAAAACTATTGGGATAGGGGCATGGTTATATACCATATTTCCAGTAGTGAGATCGTAAAAATAAGGGAAATAATCCAAGGAAGGAAGGTGTTGTAGATCCTAAAATTATCCTAAGGGTTGGTCAACTATTGTAGGGGAGAAGAGGAGTGAACCCCACTTTAAAATGAAGATGAAAATTTGGGACATACCAAATTTTTAAAAATTTATATAACTCAAACGGTTTGTCAATATGGTTTGTAAAGTTGTGCACCAACCATGCGATTTACACTTCTTCGCAAAAAATTAAGCTACACAATTACTCTTGATAGGATACGTGGTTAAAAGAAACTCTATGCCCTACTCCAAAATCACCCCAATCCTCTCAAGACCTCTTGGGGTAACCCACACTATTTCAAAAAGCATGAAAAATCTATGTGAACTACTCTATCAAAAATAATAGAGGCTAACACATGCTTTCTGCATACTTTAAAAAATTGTGCACAAGTCGTGATTCACACCAAAGACACAGAGAGCACCACACATGGTTTCAACTAAGGTTCTCATTTTTTGGACTTAACCATGTGTATCTCATGTTGAAAAATTGTGCATAGTTCAAAATAAACTAAAATTGCTTCTCATTAAGGGAGGATTCACAATTACCTCTAATCATTCTCCTTAACCATAAAAATAAACCCCTAAAAATGTTCAATTTTTTGATTCATAACTCTATGAAAACTCTTAATGATCCTACACTTCACCAAAGAGCATCAAAATATCAATGCTATATCACGGTGATGTCACAAACTCCCCACCATTCCACTTTTCCCTCTATAAAGTCCCGGTCAAAATGAGAGACAAATGAAATGGAATATCCTAAAAGGATATAACCAAAAACACTGATCAACATGACTCCACCTCAAGGAAAATAAATAATATTCTCAAAATGGTCAAACTATTCATCTATAAAATACCAAACATCTTAATGAACAAATGAAATGAGAACCACTAGTATGAAATCCTATGAAACATGGGAGACCAAACATGGTTTCCCAACCATTTATAATTCATCTATGATAGTGGCACAATGGAACCAATATCGAGATAACATCCTAGAACAACTAAGAAACCATGAGAGAAACACACTCTAAAATATAAACACTTACACAACCAACAGAATAATGAACGGACACAAAAACCCTCAAAAGAATGATAAGATCACTCACCTCGGGCCATGACATGCATAGATAACCTAGTTTCAACATTGGATCTCCCTCACATGGTGTGTAAATATCATTACCCTAGTATAATAGAGTTGGTGGTTACTTTATTATATTATTATATGATAAAATTAATCACATCACAAAGGAATAAATAGTTTACTATTCTTGTTAAACTAATTGTATACTTGAATTTCATATTTTAATTTAAAACAAAAAATACAACATAGTATTTTCTTCGATTGCATCACAATTTTCTCTAGAATAACCTTATGTATAAATCATAATACACATCTTGGAATACTATGGAAAGAAACATAACAATAGGGTGATAATAAATGATCAGTGAGGTTACACATACATAAGAAATTATAATGAATAAATAATCATAATCAATATGGAAAGGTAAATAATTGAAACACATTCCATCCAATAAATTACTTGATCATAATATGAAAAGAAATAAATAATGATCAAATAATGGCACATAAATAATCACATGATCATGAAAATTAACCAGGGATATTATAACTAATCAAATAGTCACATAGCACATTAATAACTAATATCATAAGGAGGTAATTCAAAATTTCAAACATAGTAAGAATATTTTCCAGATCTTTCACAAGATAGTTTAAAACTATGAGTAAAAAAACATTTAATTTAACTAATTGATTTGTCTTGTGAGACCTACTGATGCATTGAAGAGATATGTAATTACAAGCCCCACCCATCACATAATATGTCCAATTTAATCCTTATATGAAATAGATGAAACATAATAAACATAAACATTTTTATTGAAAAACTAACATACTAAATGTTAATTCTTACCCCAATCAATAAACATATTCATAAACCATACAGGCTAATTTGGTGAATGGTAATAAAATTGTACATCCCTTGTCAATATGATCATATAACATCCAGATAAATAATAAGTATTTTATCAATAAAACATATCCCTCGTAGATCACATGAATAATAAATAATTGATGTCATTGATCAATAGAAATAGCATAAATATTCCTTAAAAAATATTCTTGGGGAAAATATACTTTTCATTTTGAAAATGAAATTTTAAAACTAAAAGTACATAAAAAATTTGATACAAAATTTATTGGAAAATAACCTTTAAAACATGTAAAATAATATTTAAAACATAGAGTGGTTTTGAAGAAGTAAAATTACATTCATTTTGTACAATTTAAAAAAATATTCCATTCATATTTTTGATAAAATCCAAATGGGAATTGTTTAGAAAACACATTGAATATTCATTACAATTTTATTGAAAGATCAAACCCGGGTAAATATTTATTCAAAATTAATTTGGATAATGTTAATAGCTTTTTTAAAAAACATGGTTTTTTAGTAAAATGGATTCTTTACCAAAGATAGAAATGAATTTGGATTTTCATAAAAACATTTTCACAATAATTTTATGTTCTAAGGAGAGGAAAATGAGACAAATAGTTGAAAATTTTGTAAAAAACTAGAGTGTAATAAAATTCATGAGATTCTTGATTGATAGATCATAATATTTGATGAGTGGAAATTTAATCATAAACAATCCCGATAAACAATAGGATAGTAAAATAAACCATTACCACTTTGATAACTTTTTAATATTAAACCCCAAGAAATAAATAACTTCAATTGAAACATTAAATACTATGAATATAAATATTTTCATGATATAACATATCTAAATGTGAATTATGTACACCACATTTAAGGAATAATTGGTGAATATGACATATGCCTCATGAAAGTAAAATAGAGATGAGAAACCCTTACCTTAGGTCTAATTTCCTTCATACATGTTAGAACCTCATATATAATAAATATAGATTTATTATAAATCTATTAAAGAACCATATTGATATATTTAATACCATATATGATTTACTTTTAGCCTTTTATGGCATATTTATTAATAATTCTTTGTTAAAATCAATGTTTCAAGTGATAATTGCTTTGTTTTTCATGTATTTTTTGGTTTGGTAAATTCATTAATTTTATATTGATCTTGGTTGAATCATATGAATAATTTTATCCATGATATAAATATTAAATTTATTCATTATATATCTACATATATTAATCTATAAAATTATAGATAGAAAATGGATTACACCCTTCATGGAGACGGTAGTTCGTACGTATGCAAGAATGTTATTTCGATTTTTCATAGTTGGATTGGAATGAAAATAAATATTATTTAACCATTAAATAATTATTATTATATAATATATTGAATTTATATTAATCATTTTGATTCTTATTACCATCCATGTAAAAATAATATGAAAAACATTTCACGTTCAAATGTGGAGGCGTAGTTCACATGTACACATGAGAGACTTCGTTATTTTTCAATGGATGGGAAGGTAGGAAGTTAGATATGTTATTATAATTACATAATAATTATTAGGTAATAAATATATAATATATTCATTAATTATGTCCTTATTTATTTCCATGTAAATCATAAGCAAAAAATGAATCGCATCGCTTTGTGTGGTTGTAGTTCGTCGTACACATGAGAGACGTTATCGTTTCCCCCACATAAAGAAAAGTAAATAAAAGGTAGTTGTAATATCATCACTCCAGATTTATAATAATTTCATAAATATCATATAAAAATGTTCAATCCATCATTATATCCATCCTTGAAAGGTGGTTATGTAAAAAAAATTCATCGGTTCGCAAGGTGGTAGTCCGCCGAACACACGTTCAACATTTTCATTTCCCGTTTTATAGAAGTGGAGAAGGATATGTGAAATTGAATTAACAAAATAAAATCTCATCTTATATGGGAAAATATTTTTTTATATTATCATAGTTTTATATTATTATACGAAGGTGGAACAATAAATAAAACAGATATGCATGTTTAATCATTTTACCTCTTCTTTGGGAAGCCTATTTAAGTTTATACTAAAATCCTTATTAAGAAATATTTATATAAATATATGGACTCTAATATTTTATGATGGAATTAAATAATATATTTGGGTATCTATTGGCTAATACAAAGGGTTTTTTATGTTTGATAAGGGTGGAGAGCGGGTGGCCTTTAATAAATAAGGGAGAGAGCACACATGGAATGTTTTAAAAGATAAAATGATACCCACATGTTTTCCATTAGAAAAGTCTCAAAAATTGGTGATTATAGATACTTATAGTTTATAAGGTCTAAATATGATCATAAAATGAGTTTTTCACAAATTTTAGGGCATTTTTAACCCTTACCGTTAAGTAAAATTATGTGGTAAACCTGTTTTCACCATAACCACGGTAATTAAGTTTTTAATACTTTTACTATTAATAATGGTCAAATGTTAATTTGATATTATTAGATAAAATAAATAATTATTATTTCAAATAGGGAATATATTTTTAAAAATTAAATTCATTGAATTGGTATAATTCAATTTAAAATTAATTTTTCAGAGATATGTCGAAAAAATGGTTTTTCCAAAGAAAAACTTTAAAAACTTTAAAAAAAATTATATCATAATTAAATATGAATTTGAATCAAATAAAATAAACTAGTTAAATTTTAATATAATTGAACTAATTTTACTATAAAAATAATTTAAATATAATTTAACTTTGTAAATAATTTAAACAAAAAGGCAGTTTTCATTAATAATCATTATTTTTCAATATTCATCAAAAAGGTATTCTTTTTATATAATTATCAAACACTGACCAAAATATAATTTTGACATGCAGATTTAAAAAATGAAGTTTATTTTTCCAAATAAATTTTCTAAAAGTGGTGAAATTTAATTTTATATTATGTGTAAAAGGTTCAACAAAACGGCCTTCTAAAAAAATATAGTTTTTCAAAAAAACATTCCATTTTATTTAAAACAATTATTTTTTATTTATAATTTATATATATCAATTTAATTTATTAATAAATTTTTAAATCATATAATAATCCAAATTTAGTTGTTGTTATTCATATCTTCTAACTTATTATCTAGGTTAAAATGTCCATGTTTAAATAATAATATTTTAATAGAGTATTTGGTTTCATTTAAACCCAGCATTTCATGCATTGTAAGATATCAAAGAGATTAAATTTATTTAAAAATAAATTTATCATAAATTCTTGGTGTGTTAAATTCTATTTTAATATTTTTATTTTTTTAATATACTTTATTGAAGATTATGTTCCTTTTTAAAATCATAGGGAATTTTATGGTGCATTCCATAAAGGCCTATTATCAAACACCAGTTAGTATATCACACTAAATTGTTGCATCACACACCCTAGTCACATAATCCTTCTACCAAAGGCCTATCTAAAGTCAAAAAAAATAATCACCAAAATTCTCAACCAAAAGAAAAAGCACAACCCACTACCACTGAGAGAGTTTTTACTAAACAATGGGGCTCAAAGAAATGACACTCATAGCCCAACCAAAAAACACCAAAACAGAAGGAGATGGAGGAAACAATTCCTCAATGAAACAACACATGCCATAACACATCATTAAATCCATCCATCAAAACATTACAAAGGAAACCATCAATAAAAAACATCCCATGAAGGTTAAAACTTCTACAAAAACAAAACAAAATTGTTGAGGATTATGAAACCATGGTCAGAACCTCCGAAATAAAAATCATGTAATAGCCAACTCATCCACACAAGGGATCGAAGCCAAGACCTATTCTAATAATTGAGCTTACAAAACTTCTAAACCTGGACCAAAGGATATAATAGAGGAAAAATTGAAGAATCTCAAGAAATATTTCTCCATTCACACTCACATATAAGCACCAATGGACAAACGTTCATACAAAAACAGATGAACCAACCCTACCACCTACTTGTATAAAACTAAACAACAAGATCTAAAGAGCTCTCACCTGAGAACCTTCAAGTGTCCCAAAATAATTAAGGATCGCCTCAGTATTTTTTGACCACATCTTTGATTACATTATCAATGAATTTTATATATTCCCCACTCCATATAAAATTTTGGAAGGCATGAGAAACAAAGAAACATTTTCAACCACTCTTGGGACATCAACCACAAAGACACGAACTAACTCGAGTCACGTCCCAAAGAAAAAACCAGAATGAATCCTTCACGAGATATGAATTAAAAACTAAAATAGTAATTACTAAAGTGAGGCATAACACAACCACATAAAAAAATATTTTTTATTAAAAATCAAACTTTTACCAAGAACAATTGAAATCATCCTCCACCAAGGTACACACCAAAATTAAAATACAGCATAGGTTTTAAAACAAAACAACCTAAGTGGAACATGCACACAACCTAAATAAATAATCCCAAAAAACCCATTTCAAAATAAAATTTTTATTTCAAAACCAATCATGCCAATAATTATTTTCAAAATATATTTCCATTTTACAAAACAATTTCCTTACATGTTTCAAAAAGAAACTTCTTTTTAGAAATTTTAAAATTCACAAGTGAAACCATTTTTTTATATAACATTTCATTAAACCATGGGGATTCCCTCTTTGAATTTATTCATAAAACCATTTTTGAATATAAAATTTTTCAAAATACCCCTTTTACTTTCCAAAACAATATTTCCAAAACAAATAACACACAAGGAATTGCACAAACAAGATGTGGGGCTCACAAGAATCATATCTCAAAAGTGAAGTAGGGAACACCTCATACCACCTCCAATAATTGGAAGTCAATAAACAAAAATCCTAAAACAAGAGGATTCCAAATAGGTTAACAAAGGATAAATAGTGTTATACATGCCTTGATGAGCACGGTTTGGGTGATCGAGCACCAACCGTGTAATACACCCAGAAATAAGGATTACTAAACCACACGAGTACCACATGGTTTCCCCAATAATGTGAGATAATTTTGAACCCTGAGTTCTTTTACACATCAACTTGTAACCAAAAATGAAACCCTATATATCACAAACATAATAAAAGGGGATCTAAACCCTTATAATAACATCCATGTAGCTAAAAACAAGCACAAATTCACAATTTGAAACCCAAGTTCCCCTGGAAGATTGAATCTTAGGATGAGAAAGTGATATATAGAAACATACCAACCTTACATATAAATATCCAACAACCATAATATTCTTTCTACTAGGTAATACCCAAATAACAAGGGTATCTGAAGAATAATAAGTTCAAAATAAATGGAAAACCCAACCTCTGATGCCATTTTTTCAGGACTTTTCCTAGGATACCATCCTACTCAGCAGCTAACCTGATTATCTAAAAGCCTCAAAGGGTATTCTATATCCCCATGGGTGCCAGGAATGTTCATAGGAATCATAAGAACTACACTGGAAAAAAATCCCAAATAAGAGATACATTATAAGAATAGAAAAATAGAGGATCCAAAATAAATAAATATCATTCCAAACAGGTCATAACCAACTATCATGATCCAACATATTTCTATACACAAAAACAATATTGAATAATGAATATATATAGACAATTAGAAACAAAAATAACTGAAAAGAAAACAACCAAAAACAAACCAACTCAATCCAAGACTGAAACCAAATCCATGAAAATCCCATTTTCTCACCACCTCCCAACTCACCCCATGTCGGCCACGACAAACTAGCAGGATCCAACTGAAAACCCAAAACCTGATATTTTTTAACCATGAGCTAAAATTCCAAGTAGGTCATCGCAACCTTCCAAAACTATGAAATATTTTTCATAAGTAAATTCATTAATTTGTATTTGATAATAATTATAGAATGTAATATTTATATAAATACAACATGTTTTCAAAATAAATAAAATCTATAAACATGCACCAAAATAAGTCACCTGTTTTCCAAAAGTGTCCATTCAAGTTTTGATAAAAAAAAACACCGACCTAATCCCTTTCAAAACCACACACAAACCATTAAATGTTTTCCAAAAAACATGCACATGCTTTATCTAAATGTAAATTGTTTATTTAAAACATTTCTCTAGATAAATCACTTATTAAACCAAAACCCATTTTAAAATACACTTTATAGAACTCATAAAAGATTCTTTAAAAACAAAGAAATTGGTTTTTACAAAAAACATTGGAAATAATTTTAAAATGAAACAACCCAACTCACATTGGTTAATCATATCAAAAAGTCACCACACATCTATCTCAAGGAATATAAAAATGAAACATAAATAAGGAAGGGTTCCATATCAATAAAAGTAAGGGAAATAATACAAACAAGCACTAGATCAAACTCCCCACAATTAATAACTCACCAAGAAAAAATTATGTCAGGGTCCTACCCAAATTCACTAACATGCCATGAATATAAATATATATGGGTATAACCACCCAAATATAATACCAACATATGAAAAGTTTATAACATCATCTATATATCCCAAAAAAGAATATTTGTGATGACAAACCCCCACCAAGTTCTTATTCCTAGAATGATTGGTGGGAAACCATCAGCGGGTAAACTAACAAGAGGAACAATCTAGATCTCCCACTTAGTACCTAGTTTCCTATGACCAATAAAAGAAGTTAGTCATAGTGTAAACAATCAAATTCTACCCATAAGGCATAACCATAACTACCCTCTCCCCTAAGAACCAATGATGAAAATCCCCATATAAAAAAACATGTACTCAAGGCATATTAAGAACATTCCAACATTAGGGGAGAAACAAGCATCACATAGTGATCACAAACCCACACAGGGGTTAAATAATAAAAGAGAAATCAAGGGTTATATATACATAAATCATTTAAAACCAATGATCCAAATGGGCCTTTAACGCCAAAAATGGCTTGTAAATCCAATCCCTTTCATATTCTATAAAATAATTTCCAAACACCATTTATAAAATGATGGAAAACACATAAAAATTTAAAACATTTTAAATTCACCCTTACACAAGGGTTCTCTAAATTGAAAACACAAAACATGGAAAAAGTCCTTTGTTTACATCAAACATTTCACAATATACCAATTAAAAAATTTTAAGAGTTCTAAATAAATCACCCATTTCTATTAAAATGTTTCAAAGCTAGCCTACAACAAGGGTCTTCCTATTTGAAACCCAAAATAAGGCCAAAGGGATAACCATTTCCACAAAACCAATTAAAATAATCCAAAATGGAATTTCACAAGGGGTAAACCACACACGCATTTCAAATAGACATTTTATATCCATAACAAAAACCACTTTATAAAATAATTTGAGTTTAACATCTCACCTTCAAACCAAATTCCCTTTAAAACCCTCTTTTCACTCATTCAAAACCAAAATCTGGTCAAACACCTTTTATCATCTTGAATAAAATTTCAAATAAAATAAATTCACAAAATATTATCACATTTAGACACTCCATTTAAATCATGAAAATGTGGGATTCAAAAGAAAAAATATTTATGCCAAGCTCAAAACACAAATAAATGGATTCAAAACACTAAAATGCTATATAATATATTCCTAATTTCATAAAAAGGTAATTTAGAAGGTGATATAATTATTATAATTCTAAAATTAAATAATTACCCAGTAACACCAACCTCAAAGAAGTGGAAAAAAAATGGAACATCCTAAAACATTTCACCTTCAATGTAAACTACAGCTGGCGGATTAGCAACGGTGTCTACCACCCTTAAAAACCAAAACCCCTATCATTTGAACCACTTGGAATCCTAAAATTTATCCACATAACAAATAGGATTCATGGGGTAGTTCAAATATAAATTAAAATATAGAGCTAAAAAATAAAAAGGTAAAAAAGTAAGAACTCACATAAAATCCCTTGGAAATTTTCAAAGGATGGGAATAAATCCAAGGTAAGATGGTGGTGGAGCTCCTCTAAGGATCCCTAGGGTTAGCTAACTCATGTGAGGGGGAATATGGGTGAAAATACCTTAAATAGTGGATGGAAATTTTTTAAGCCCAAAATTTTTAAACACCTATAAAACATGCACGGTTTGGCCACACAGTTACGTAAACCAAGAGCCAACTGTGCGTACTCCACTTCCACCCAAAAAAATTAAGTCTTACGATTACTCCTGAGAGGATTAAATATTAATATAAATAGTTTACTTCATTATAGAACCATACCAATCCTAACATGACCTCTTGGAGTACCCAATATTGTTTCATAAACCATGCAGAAGATATATGAACGACTCTATAAAAATTCACAGAGCCTACCACACACTTGATTCACAGTTTAGCAAATTGTACACAAGTTATGCAGCACAGCATAGACACACCATAGACCCCAAATGGTTTATCATAGGGGTAGTAGGGTTTAGACTTAACTATGCATATCCCACGGAGATAAACTATGAATATTTAAAAATGGACTGAAAAGGATCCTCATAAAGGGTGGTTTAACAGTTTCCCTCTAACCATGCAGCTTAACCGTTCATATATGGAAAACACTCAAAATGTTCCATGTTATGATCCAAAACACCATGGAAAATCAAATTAGGACTCTACATAACCAAATAACACCAAAAAATAAACCTCATGAGATTGGGGTGTTATAATGGTTGTTGAATTTAGTTTGATAGTTTCATTCAAATCTAAGTTATAATATATCAACTTTCTTAAAGATAGAAGTGAAAAAATTCTTCCTTTACGTATTCATTAATAACATTTCATTCATGATGCACAAAACATACCCTACATCCCTCAAACATATGGAATAATGTTTTTTTATCAATTTAACAAAGTACATGAGTTGTGAAATAAATTAATAATAATCTTAAAGTCTAAATATAATTACACACACTCATATAAAGGAATTTATAATGACATAAAAATATAGAATTCCTACATGTGGGTTTATTATCATAATATCCCATCTTGAATATGACCAAATGACAAATTCATGAGATGAAATATCATTATCTTATAAGTAATTTGAACTAATACTCAACATACCATGTGTCCCATAATATAATTTTATCCAAATGTATAACTATGTTTAACAACATTTCCATTTCATTTTAAGCTTCTCATCATATCTAGGAACTTAATTTGATATTTTCAATTTGATGGTTAATCTTGGAAATTATCACATTATATTTTTTCATAAGAATAATCAATATGTGATAATATATTTTTTAAGATCCAAATCTATGACTATAGAGGAAATCTATAGTAAAAATTAGTTGGTTCTAAGGCACTAACATCAATAGACTCTCACTTGAATGAGAGACAATTGCTAATAACTAGTTAGTTCTCACATATTAAACATGATTCTTCTAAGTATATATATTGCTAATAGGCCTACCATATTTGTGTTTCTAGGGTTGGTTTAGCCACATTAATGTGTGGTGACTCTATTTAATACAACATCACTACCATGAGAAAATCCCTCAAGTGATAATATAATTGAGTATTCACCTATTTTTCCCTTGTCAAACATCTGGAATCTTGATTAATCTGATAGTCAAATATTATCATAATAATGATAAAACTCTTACTTTTGATATTACTAAAAAATGAATAAGATATTTCTAAACAGCTTATTAAGATACATCAGAATCCATAACACACCTGGATATTATAAATATGTAAACCATTTTCTAAGATAAGTTTTAATTTCATATTACCTTAGTATTATGGAGACACTAGATAAAATTGAATTAAATAAAGAAAAGTGTTCAATTACCTTATTCACTAGTATTCCCACTTATCTAGACACCGAAAACTTATCCAGTTCTACTTTTTCAAGTACTATTGAATAGTTCTAAATGCAAGTCGATACAGTTATGTTGGATCTATTTAATATTCACCTATTATGAATCATGCATTAGTAATATCAAACATTTGTACTATTTATGTAATATGATATAAATTCCTAGAACTTGAGATTTTGAAGTTATTTTATCTCAATAATCCTTTCCTATGCCCATTCATGTTTCCCTAAAAATATTATATGCCACCAAAAAATCAGAACTAAATTGTTATCAGCATATCTATCTTGAAAACTATTGTAGTCCCACTAAAAAGTTATAGGCACATCGAACTCCTTAATTTCTAAATGAATATTTTATGATTAATATGAAATATTTATCATTAATTGAATTTATGTGATCTGTATATCTTTTTGGAATTTAAAGATGTTATTGACCCTTCTTATTTATGACACATAAACATTTACCATAGGATCTCCCATTTGTCTCATCAAATAGATATCTTATGTAAGGTTTCCTATAAATTAGGTGGACTTGAAAATAAATATCCCAATATGATGATCATATAAGTATGATTAGACAATTATAATTCAAAAATATATAACCAATGAAGATTAGTGTATTGGTTTTGTCATAGAATAAATCTATGAATAATCAATCATGCTTTATTTGTACCATTCACCATCTATTTGCAGTTTTCCTTAAATACTAACTTGTAGTATCATGTCCTAAAAACAATCAAAATATAAAGTCCCTGAATCTTGATATGTGGAATCTATTACATGATTCATAGGTACTTGTAAATCATATCATGTTTTAATTTACTTCTTATTTATATCATAATGAATGAATAATATATGTATCACTGACCATGGTGAACATAAATTACCTCTTTGGTTATGAATTACAACAAGGTATGTTTCTATGGAACTACTCATACTTATAAGATTTGTGGATTCCATAATTCAAATTCTAAATCATATGAATACATATCCATAACCTGTAGAATTTAATTCTTGTCCTACTATTCTTAAAGAGATTGGTTTATTTTATAGAAATAAATTATGTGTTGACAAACTATTAATATCCTTAATGTCTATAGGATTATTAATAGGAAAGAACTAAGTGTTTCATTTTTTATTGTATATAAAAAAAACTTTTAACAAATATTTTTCAACAAAAACATGAGGATATGGCCTAATATATTCTTATCATATCACAATTATGGTATCAATAAGTCAATATAGATGGCATATGGGTAGTAGTATTTAGTGCTATTTTCAAAACCTATATTAGATGAAATCATGGAAGACTTGAAATACATATAAGAGTCATAATTTATATTATTTTTACTATCACCAGTATATTTATTTATATAATGAAATTTCAGTTTGGTAATACCTTTACTCAACATGTATATGATCAATGATTACTTGGATAAGATATTCTCCGACAAACTAGCTCGGAGGGTCCTCTATCTTCAATAAGTGTTCTCATTTACAATACTAAGAATTTATAAAATTTCTTATATAAATATCAGGAAATATATAAATTTACCTCTATAATTAGAATAGTTTAGGTGGCCTTACTGAACTAACTATAAAATATATGAGGCATACCTTAATTTATAAAAGATTATTTATCTAAAACATGAAAAGTAGTTTGTTAGTATACCTAGTGTCTTAGCTCAGTAGATACTAAAAAACATATGTAGATATAAAAAAATTAAACTTTTATCATTTTCGATTGAAAAAGAATTATCTTTCCACAATCAATTAATTAAGTCTTATATTATTCATCATTTATTTACTTTTGGATGTTTATCATCATATAATTTTTAAACTATTATTTTTGTATGAAATACCATAACAAACAATATTTCAAATATGAAATAATTTATCATTGTGTCTAAAATAGACACTGAGATAAATGTTTATGGTAATAATCAATACAAAATAATAGTTTAACTTGAATCATTCCGTTGTTCTATCAAGATGTTGTTCACTTCTCATTATTGATCTAGGAATCATCCATATTTAGTTTCTTTGAGAATTCACCTTACATATTATAATATTTATATACTTACTTGGTTCCTATGTTTCAAATAAATGTATATTTGAAAACATATACCCAAGAATTATATAAAAAAAATTACATGTGATTCTAAAAATAATTCATGAAGAATATTTCGATTTTTCTTTATTCAATCATAATTATTCTTCCAATGAATTTTCTTACCACAGAAGAAAAAAAACATCTTTTGTATTACTTTCATCCTTAAAATTTGTCTCTTATAATCATGTTGTAACGGCTTCATTGACACTGAAATGGACATTGACTTATAGAACATACACTCTTTTCATTAATAAGGGATTAGGAAACATGTTCCATTGAAACATATACACAATGAAGTAGATTGAAAAAACTCCTAAGTGATTTATCCATACTTTTAATCCTATCCTGGATGAAAAGGGATAAATTTGGAAGTGAAAATAATAATATGACATTAATGGATAATTTATTATCCAAAAGGAATCATAATATTTATAACTTATCAATGTAATCCTTAATTTTGAATAAATAATCAGTACCTCTCTAGCCATCTTCCAGTTTACATTGGTGAAGTGTAGTGAAAATATCATTTATCTAAAGTCTCTCCTTTTATCTTTTCAAATTAATTATATGATATTTCATGGTGTAAGAATTAATGTCCTTATGTTTCATTTTAACATCTACATACAAAACTAATACTATGATTCTATGAACAATAGAATCTTCTTCCATATAATCATATATAAATCCTAATCACTATCCCATGCTTACTAAGGTAACAGATCAAGAATAGGGAATCCAACACATTGTACCAATTATCTAATGGTAATTTTTTGTAAAACATATATTCCACTCCATAAAATTTGTACATGTGAGGATAAGTCCTTATTTAAGGAGTGAATACACTATTTTTTTTCTTTACATTTTTCTACAATAATTAAAATAGATTATTATTACTTTACTTGATTACAAAATAAGTGAGGTGATATAATTTAATTATTTTATTTAGTCTCCCACTATTTTATAAAGTATCAATGTCCCTCACCATTTACACTACTAGAAAAAAGATGCTTCTGTGTTGGACCTTTAATATTAGTTTTCGAGTAACCAATGTTAATGGTGATACAGTAACTTTTAAAGTTGTTTATCTAGAAAACCAATGTTAACAGATATTAAAATTTACCTTTAAGATTGTTTTTATAAAAAACAAAAATTAAAGGTAAAAAAATTACATAATTTTTTTATATAAAACTGACATAAATGTGTGTAAAAACATGATCATCCAAATACCTCATCTATTCAAATCAGAATTTTTGAATCCCTCTTATCTCGACCCTCGACAACACCTGATGGAACTTGATAACCCTTTATCTTAAAGTTTTGTCAATTTTAATCAAATTTTCATATTTTTGTCTCCTAAATATTTCACCCATCATCCTTTATTCTGAATCCTCAACATTATTCAGTCCATAGAAACCCTAATTTGGATGAATTTTAACTACAGTTCATTTAATTATTTTGTCTCCTTCATTTTTGAAAATGTTTCTCTTAAATCTTGTTGTGTTCACCCTATTTTCACTACCATAGAGTTATTTCATTGGAATTTAATATATATTTCACATTATCAACCACAAAATTTTTTAAGTTATTTTATTAATATAAATTAATTATATATTATTTATAAATTGGATCCATATATTGATTTTATTTATATGTATTTTATTATCAAATATAATTTTATTGTTAATATTTGTTTAATATTAAAAAAATTGTGATTATAAATTGATTATCACTATTTTTTGGTTAGAGATGTTAATATTTATAATTTTTTTCATTTTAAATTTTTGTGATTACATTTTTTTTTGTTCAAATAATTTTGTTTTTCTTAAATTATTTTTCATTTATAAATATTTTATCATAATAATGACTTTGGAAAAAATTATATTTTTGTAAAAAAAATCCATATTTAATTTTTTATTATATAAATTATTTTTAAAAAAAATTATGACTAAATTGTTTTTATATATGCTTATATGTTAAACTTTTATTTTATATATATGTGTTTAAATATTTTTATGAATTAATATATTCATCTTTCAAATTTTGATTTTTAGGTAATTAATGGAACTTAGTTGGATAAATTAATGAATAAATATCGATGAATATGATATATTTATTGATTGTTTCTTGGACTTTTTCAAATGAAATATTGAAAACAAAGATGTGGTTTTTTGTCCATGTGGGAAATGTGTGTAATCTGATTAAATTAAAGTATAAAGAAATAAAATACCATATGATTTTATATTTTTTTAGTCATAATTATACTCATTTTATCTCGATTGGTGAAATTAAAAAAATTCAAGATCAAATGATGATGATTATATTCCATATCAGACAAAGGATCATCTTGAAGAATTAATTCATGATTTGGGTGTTGAAACTTATAAAAAAACCAGTGTCTATGAACTATATAGAGATGATGAGAAACCAATATTCTCATCATTCACTAAATTTACAGTATTATTGGTAGTGATAAGATTAGTAAACATAAACGAAAGATATGGTTGGAGTGATATGAGTTTCAATAATTTCTTGAACATTAAAAAGATATACTACTAGAAAGAAATAGGCTTCTAGATTCCGATTATGTGGAAAAAAAATATTAGGTTAAATATGATTGGGGTATTAAAATAAACATTATTTCCCTAAATACTGTGTATTATATAGGAAGGAATATAAAAGTTTATTCAGAATGTTCTAAATGTGGGAAATAATGATATAAAATAGATAAAAAATCTAACCATGATTTGTTCTCAAGAATAGGAACCAATCCTACAGCAAAATAAATTTTATATATTATAATAATTCCTCATTAGAATCATTTATATTCTAATTAAAATGATTAAAAGAGGCTAAGATGTCATAAATGTGCCTGAATATCTAATTGAAACTTATGTCATCCTACTGATTCACCCCAATGGAAAATATTTTATCATAAATTTCCTGATTTTGGAAATTATGATATAAATTTTATAATGGGTTTGTCCACATATATAATTAATCCATATCAAATTATTAGTTTATAACATAAATCATGGCCTGTTTTTATGGTTGTATACAACTTATCCCCACAGATATGAATGAATAGGTAATATGTGATGATTATCTTGATGATATCTATACTAAAATAGTGATAAAATGATATTGTTGTTTATCTATAACCATTGATTAATGATTTGAAATTTCTATAGAAGACAGGTGTTAGAGTATTTTATGTATACAAGAAATATTTTTTTATCTTCTGTTCTATGATAATGTTAAATATTAATTAATTTATTTCATATGGAAATTTATTGGGATGCAGTGTCAAAGGACATAAAGCTTGTCCAATTTGTGTAGAGGGTAATTCATGTCATCAATTGTAGAATGGAATAAAAATATTTTACATGGTGAAGGTTTCAGGGAGTCCAATAGAAGCAAGTGGGTCAAGTATATAAAATTCTTCCACCAACGATCAATGTAACATTGTCATCACTAGTGAAGCACAGCCCTAATAAATACCTGAGGATCACACATAGAGAATTTTAAGCACAAAACACAAACCCAAATAACTGTTCAATATGAATTTGTGATCGACATCTACTCATCACTGGAAATCATTTATTAAAGGATCAAAATTTTAATCCCTCTAAACTTTCCACATGAACTTAGAATTCTTATGGGAGCATCAATTGTTATAATCTGGGTGATAACATGGATTTTCAATGATGCCTTTGATGTCTTGACGATCACTACATCGACGTTCCTTCGATTCAAGAAGAATATCTTGATATGAGCACATGGATTGAGATATTATCTCTCTAGAAAATGTGAAAGGAGATATGGGACCCTAATAACCCCCAATGAATAGCCTTCTTACTAGATCCTTTCTCCTCTTATATAAAGTGAGTTATAAAATTTCACAGAAAAGTATACCTGACCCCAAAATATTTATTATTCATCATATAAACTATAAATGATAAATTATGACTAACTGACTGAGTCATAAATATCATTTATATATTTATTAATTATGGTAATAAAATAATTATATTACATTATAAAAGTGTTTCATTAACTCAACTCGTTACTCCCGTAAATAATAAATGAACATTTAATATTAAGATAATAATCATTCATATAATATTTTCCATCTATTTACATTAATTCTTGTAAATAAATTTTATAAATAAATTGATAAATAATTTTTATAAACTCGAATAATATTAATTTATTTATTCATTGGAAATTTTACATCCATGAACAATTCACAAACCCTAGTGTTGGGGTCAGCATGACCTAGACTCTAATTCATTATAATGTGTCATACTTCTGAATACACTATTGTGTGTGACCCTCTAATACCATATATTGGTAATAGTGAATATTATTCAAAAACTAATAGATCAATCTAGGAACACATCATGGCCCCTAAAGAGATAAGGAGTAGTTATAGAAATAAAAACCTTTCTATGAACACAATCTGTGTAGTACAATCTCGTTATCTCGTGATATATCATAAAGGAGGATAGAAACTTTGTTTCATCATCTGTTCTTGATTTATTATTCATTGAACTTACTACATAGAAATATCTTTCTACAACCATGGTCATTGATTTAGTAAAGGTTTCACCATCCCAATCAACTAGGACTGAGATATCTCTTCCTATCAGAAGCAATAAATTCTATCTGATTATTCAATAAAAGTCATACCACTAATGACACACACAACGCAAGATAACTCAACATGAATTCAATGTTATTTTTAATTCCTTGTATCAAAGTGCATGATCTAATGATACTCATCTATAATAATCCCAACTCCAGATACCATTATATGTCTTCACATATAGGAACTACCAATGACACCTGAAACATGTGTGGATCCAATTAGTGGGTTAGTACTCATTATATCATCTATTATAGATCACCAAGTTAAAACTTCATGAGGAGGATTCTTAATTCTTATGATCCCCTGGCACCTAATTGTCATAAATAATATATTTCTAGTAAAAAACATGTATCTAGACCAAAGTAATTTGTCTAAGATTAATTTCCTAGTATCAAAATGTTATCATTATAAATTGGGAACTATTATAACCTTTTGATGTAACCAATAATATATGTACATTACCATTTAAATAATGTATATAGAACTATCAACAGTATAATAGTAAGATAACTTCAAGTATAAATCATTGTGTACATGGTATGGTAATCAAAGAGTACTATTTAGTTGCGTCTATGTATCCCACTATTATAATACTCCTACTTACACTAGATCCAAATTGATAAAAAACCTTATTAGATCTCACATTTAAAAAACCTTGTTATCTATCACATGGTAAGATCATGTATCTTGTATGTTATATCTTTAATCAGGGGCCTACCACATTTCCACTATGTGTAAATTCCACTATCTTTGACTTCACCTCCTTGAGTAAAACTCTACAATAGATGTAAACCCCGAGTATAAGTCCTTTTGTAAATTTTTTAAACTTTAAATATTGGCTAGTAATTTTATCAGAATTATCATAATTTATAATATGATAAAACATCATGTACTATGTTTGACTCTAAGAACTGGAATAAATGGTTTCATATTTTATATTTCTTTTTTAGTAGCCTCAGAGGCCGTAACATACTTGGTAATTATAGATATGACTACTACTAGCTTGAATGATCTTACCTTTCTCATTAAATTAACCTAACTATGATTTTAGATCATATTCATCTATATGAGGATTAGTTTCTATCCCCTTATAACTATTATTTTATTCTCTCTTCATCCTAGGTATATATCCATTAAACTTTCTTAGGTATAATTGGATAGTTCTGAACTCTTCCCTTGTAGTTCTCATATATAAAACTAATATTTTCCTACCGTTGTAAATATAAAATAATTTTCATAACATATAATGTGTGATAGATACATATCTAGAACATATGGAATTATACTCACCTCTTTAATCTCCACATTTTCCCCATGAATTTCTTCTTGGAAAAATTTATACCATGTGACATTAGTAACAATTATCTCTTGAATTCAAACCAAATTTTATTTTTTATACCTTTTCTGTATATATAATATTTTCTAGGCCTAATAAATCATTATATCTACCTTATTATATCCTATTGCCTATAGCATAGGTTTCTACTTTAAGTCAATTTTTGGTTATTTTATTTCATTCTGGTCATAGAAAACTATACGACCGATAGCTATTTTCAGACGTTTCCAAACATATTGTACTTTTCAAAATAACATTTCTTCCACTAAAATAATGTAGATATATGTAAAAAATTAATTCTGAATTAATATTATATGATCTTATTTCTTACTCCAATCTAAAACATGATTTCAGTAACTTTCCCCTTATTATCATTATATGGTGTCACCATCCCCTTCTTGTTGCATCATATAGACAGCTTCCACTATTTGTGTTCTTTACATCCAATGATCCAAATAATGATCATTGAAAAATCTATGATTAGTAAAATTATAATAGATTTAGGAATAAGGACTTTTTATAACTAATAAATCATTTTTTGTACCAAACGTGTACCATCCATGTATAATCTCAGTTGAATACTCACAATAATATTCAAAATAATAATCCCATTGTTCTTTGATACATGGAATCCATTATTGAATTTTAATTGATCTTGTAAGCATTAGATAATTTTTATATACTTCTTACTTGTTTTAATTATTATTACGAATGAATAATGCATCATCATCTATGGTGAGTGTAAAACCATTACAACAGTATTAACAATCCTATGCATTTTGTGTATCTTGAAAATTTTTATTCCTCATGATCTTATGGAACTTATTCCTTTTCTAAATACTTTTTCATATTCGACATTGACTAAATCCAAGTCATTCTTGCTCATACTATCTCAAACAGATATGCGAACCATTTTATAGAAATATAGTTTATTACTTGACTACAAATTTTCTATCCTAAATATTTCTATAATATGCTAAGGAACCATTGTAATAATTACTTTATATGAGCAATGTGTTTTACTTTATGCGAGTTTGTTTATAACCATAATAAACACTATGCATTTAAACATGTGTTATTATGAGGTAATGGATTTCCACTATACATTAACTCATATGATATCCATTTTTCATGATAGTTGTCATGTCATTATAGGACAAAAAAATTATTTATGATGCATGTCATGAAAATAATGGATGTTTTTTTAATGGATATGAGTGTCAACATTGATGATCCTTTTACTTAAATCAGGTCTCTGATTTATATAGGGAAATGTGCATTTAGAAATTTCTCCATTCTATATTACATTAATCAATGTTAACATGTAAGAGTCATCATCGATCCTACTAATTGGAATCAAATATTTTATATGTATAAGGCAATTTGTGTTTTGGAATTACTCAACACTACATTATATTGATCAATTAATGCATGATCAAGATACTCTTCGGTAAACAAGCCCAAAATAACTCATATCTACTAACCATTAAAATAACATACTTCATTTTCCCATTCATTAAAAAATATAAATTAATATTATGAAGTATATTTACCACAATCTTAGCCTTGGAATAATTAAATCTCTCTATAAGAACTAATTCAAAAAAATTGTTAATTAACATTATTTCTAAAGGTTTCATTGTCAAAAAAGAAATACATAATTTTTTTGATAAAACATAAGGTATTTAACTACAAAAATTCTAAAACCATACTAGTTATATCCTTAAAAACTATTTGGATTTTATTGAAAAGGTAATATCTTTCCAAAATTGGGTATATCAGTCTTACATTTTTTATTCATATTTTATTTCCAATTATTCAAACAATACTGAACTATTGGTTGAGTATTAAGAAAAAAAATAAATTTTTTTCCAAAACCAGAATATTTTATAATTTTGTGCAAAGGATACGTGAGATAAATGTTTTTGGTAATAATTAACAAAAGTTCAATAAGAACTATTTACTTGGAAATTACCAGTTGTGTGCTTCTTACCACTGGATTATGAGGCACCCTTTTCTCAGAATCTTAGAGAAAACACCATACTTCTTTTGAAATTTCAATTATTACATGGTTAATGTATTTAAATATACATAGGTGATATGAATATTATATTCAATACCCAATATGTATGACAGAAATATTACATACAATTGATGGATATTCCGGAAAAAGAAGTGACTACTTGCCTCTTTGATTCACTCCATTGAATTTAAACATTAAATGATTTTATTTCATGATATATAAATAAAATAAACTCTTGTATAATGACCAACCTCTTTCCTTTGAATTACATGGAAAAGGCTCCACTGAAATCACACTTTTCATAGGCCCTTTCTCCTTGTCTTTCAACTTGTTGACCATAAGGACTAACACTTTTTGTAAGTTCTTATTAACTTGGTGAATCTTACCTAGAAGGTAACAAAGAATTTTATCCATACTATTAATTTTTTAATCTTAAAATAAACTATAGTAAATGAGTGAAAATATATGATAAAGAGATCCATTTAATGATCGTGATACATATTTCAAATTACACATATCCAGTGTAATCATAACTTATTCATATCTTTGCTTCTCTTTATCATCATAAGATCTTCAGAGATGAGACTACATGTAATTTAATTCATGTCCTTGTGTAGTATCCACAAATTACATTATAAATTCATGGTACCATTATCACATAACCAACATATGCATTATACATGATTCTCATGTAAGTAATTTTTATACCCTCACTTCCTGAGGTGGATTAACATGTATTAGGACCAACACCATGACTTTTTGATATCGTAGTAATTTTTACATGTTCCTTTACTATTCTTGGAAACTCTTCGTGGATAGGAAAATGAATTTTTATAAAAAAATATCATAGCATCTATTTTAGTATTACTTTCCATTTTCTATAAAAACAAATTTTAATAGATTTGGACTTTATTCTTCATTACTGATTAGACTTTACCGATTATTTAAATCATTAAATGTCTCCCACTATTTTTTCAAATTATAGAAAATCCTCTACAATATAATCAAAAGGTTATATTTCTTGATCATTCAAGTCTAAATGATCCTTCAAAACTATCTTCATAGTCTATAATATTTTTCTATACCACTACTCAAAGAGTTCAATGTAGGCGTTTTACTGGACTACTACAATAACTCGAGACTCCATAATTTATTGAGTAGAGTCCCAAATTTTAAAACCATAAACATTATTCACTTAATTATTCCCTCTAAATATGAAAAAAATAATTATTTTTCTACTTATTTGCGGCTAATATCAGTTCAATAAACCCATCACCCTCATAAGAACTCCACGATAGTAGGAGGCACCCTACGTTTTGGCAGACGAGTACCCCTGTACACCCAGTTTTATTCAAATTTTAGGGACAAAAGTAATTTTTGAATTAATATTTCTTTGATAGTTTTGTTATTACATGGATAAATGAAATCATTTTATATCTCATAATCACATATTATGTGATCACACTCACAATTGATCATGTAATAAATAGGAAAAAATCCCCGTGTGACATGTTCTTTTTATCCATGCATTCTTATTTATTATTTTATGTGGTCATGCATAAAAACTATGCCTACATAAAATAATAAACCATACATAAATAAAATTATATTATATGATCATAATTCCATACTAATGGTTGATCCATTGAGTGAATAATGGATTATCCTAGACCCTTGGGGTAACTCCTTGAGTCATTTCACTTGTGACTCGAGTAGTAGTGCTCACCCATCCAATGTGTCAAAATCATATCTGGTACACCACCAAATCTCATCAAAAAGAGTGTCATTGCACATCCTCATCATTATAAAATAGTACATGCATGTAGGTGATGGGAATATCCAATGCGAAATAATGATAAAAAAATTATCTGAGTACACAATCCCTTATACATATAATGATGAAAATACGACATGAAGATAATAATTTATTAAAATAATTATTACAAAAATGAATTGTAATAATTGAATAAATAAATATATACCTAACATTCATTGGTCTGTATATGTCTCATGAACATTAGATACACATTAAACTCACATATATTAATTAATTACATAAACCAAAAATAAACTTGCAATAATTTCTTTTCGAGGATGATTTTAAGGAATTAAAAATCACCCTTATTTTTAAATATAAATTTAAATAATTTTTATCTATTAATTAATTTAATTATATTCCCAAATTATATCTCAATTTTTAAATATTAATTATTTAATTAATTAATTTTTTAGTATATACTTCCAAAATTGAAAATTAATTTTTGAAATATGTGTGTGTGTGTGTGTTCTTATATATATATATATATATATATATATATATATACATTTTCTCCCACATCCTTTTTTATTCTAGATTTGTTCAGGTGGGTCAGGCAGTACCCTCCCCAGCCTATCTTGGGTGAGGTAGGACCCATCCAAACCCGATCCAGGTTGGGAAGGACCCACCTATTCCATTTCGAGTCAAGAAAATCCGGACAGTGGGAGGTGTGTTACATGTGTATACAAACTTTGATTGTATGAAATTGGATCTATCATGGGAGGTCTATGCAAGGGGGTTCAGCAGTTTCTGGTGGGATTATAACTCTCCATAAGGAGGGGGATTTGGGTGGTGCTCATGATTTGGTCGGCCATCGCTGGCATGGTGGTCGTGGTTGGCACAGTGCTATGGGCTACTGGGGCTGTGAAGAGAGGCAGTGTCAGGAGGTGTTTTACCAATACGGGGTGGAAGCAGTTTTTCGATGAGGTCTTAGTGGTAGGATGTGCCACATGAGGCTCAAGCGATGGTGGCCTAGTGTGATGCACTATATAGAGGGATAGTCACAGGTGGTGACTGGCCACTCAAACGAGGTGGCACAGAAGGGTTTGGTGGATGACGAGTAGCAATGGTCCGTTGAGGTGGGGGGAGCTACAGCCGATGATGGTAGGGTTGTGGGAGGGTGACCCTATACAGGATGAGGGAGTGGTCTCCAAACAGAATTTCCTACTGCATTTCGAGTGGATAATCTCCTTGGGGAAGCTTCATACAATTGGATTTTCTTTTCTTTTATTTTTCTTTACCTGTGATCCCCCCAAGTCAAAAAGAACCATTTTTTATTTTTTTAACAAAAAATCTAAAATTTAGGATATTATGCTACCCCAAGCAAAGCCAAAATTTATTTTTGGTTTTATAATAAATTTTTGAAAGTCTATAATAGGCCTATTGACAACCCTTTCCTTTTGAAGTTATCTTCTACATGCCCAAATAATTGGATTTAAAGTTTTACTTTTAAAATTATTATTATTATTCCACAATTGTGTGGAATAAATATATCATCAGAGAATTACTTTTCTGGTTGGCACCGGGTTTCCATCTTGGGAATGTATTCACTAAAATTTATTATGTGTATATATATAGTATTCAAAAATTAGACCCACAAAATCTATTTCAATCCATATTCAAAACATTAAATGGTTGCAAACTGGTCATTCTAGGTTAGATTGAAACACTATATATGGTTTCGGGACCATAACTACTCCCTCTTCTAAATTTAATGAAAGCATGATTTTTTCCTTACCCTAAAATTTTTACACATCCCTCTAATAAGAATTAAATGTATTGGGGGTGCATTGGAATCTATTGGGTTGGAGAATTTAATTTTTTTTACTGGTGATTAATGTAAAAACCACATCATCAGCAAACTACAGTGTCATTAATGGTCTTTAGGATTATGCGATATGAATTTTAGGCACGAAACATAAACAAAAAATACTTGGTGTAATCTAGAATTGTGTTCGAAATCTCATCAATAGTGATCATTTCATGAATCATCTAAAGTAGAATCCATATAAATCATGGTCATGTGATTTAAAAGCATGTGTGAACACTGATCTTCTGAATTCGAGTACTAGTAAGGAAATATAACCATGCCTTCGAAATCCCAACGATCACCACATCGGCATTCCTTTGATGCGAGAATAATATCTCGATCTAAACACTTGGATTGATAGATTATATATCTGTAAAGGGTGGGAGGAGACAGTGTCTTTCAATAACCCATAGTTAATAGTAATCATGCAAGAACCTCTATCCTCCAATATATAGTGAGTTATGAAAGTACCCATAAAAGGTTCCCCAACCCCGAAATATTTATGACTCACAATAAAAACTATAAATGAAGTATTATGACTGACTTAATGATTCATAAATATCATTTATATATTTATTACATAATTTTAATATAATAAATATATTATGTGATAAAATTGAGTCATTAAATCGACTCATAGTTTCCAAAAATATTAAATGATCCTTGGATATTAAAATAATATTCATCCATATAATATTTTCTCGGTATTTACTTTAATACTTCTAAATAAATTTAATGAAAAATCATAACTAATTATTCTAAACATTAATAATATGAATTTATTTATTCATTGGCAATATTGCATTCTCAGATAAATCCTGAACCCCAATGGTGGGTCCCACCATGTCCCAAACTCTTATTCGTCAGAATAGGTCATACTTTTGAATATAATGTTGTGTGTGACACTCTTAGCCCTTATCTCAATGGTAGTGCATACTATTCATATACCAAGAGCGGAATCTATCAATCCATCATGGCCCCTAAATAGATAAGGAGTAGTCAAAGAAATGAAAACCTTCCTATGAACACACACTGTGTAATATAATCTCTTTATCTCATGATGTATCATAAAGTAGGATGTGCACTTAGTGTCATCATCCTTTATTTATTTATTATTCATTTACCTTACTAAAAATACTTACCTTTATACTACCATGGATATGTATTTAGAAAAGGTAAAACCATACGGATCAATTTGACCTGAGTTATATCTTCCTATCAGAAGTGATAAATACTATGTTGATTATTCAATCAATCTCAAACCACCAATGATGCACCCAATGGAAGTTTCCTTTGCATGACTTAAATTTAATGGTTTTTTTCTTTCATAAAAGTAAATTGTCAAATAAAACATATCAATAATCATATCAATTCTAGATACTGTTACATGTGTTCGTAGATAGGAACTACCAATGACACTGGAAACATTTGGTGATACTATTTGTAGGTCAGTCCTCCTCATCTCATTTACACAAGATCACAAAGTGATAACTTAATAATAATAAGCCTCAATTCATATAGTCCCCCGTCACTTAATATTCATATGTCATATGTGTCTAGTCTGAATGATGTATCTAGACCATAGAAAATTTGTTTAAGATTAATTTCATTATATCATAAGGTTCTCATTATAACCTGGAAACTGCTATAAACTTTTAATATGACAAATAATCTTTGGAAATAACCACTTAAATAGTGGACATAGAAAGTTAAACACTATAATAGTAAGTTAACTTCATGTAGAATTCATTGTATACATGTTATGATAATTAAGAAGTACTATTTAGTTGGGTTTAGGGAACCCACAATTATAAAAATGTGGGACATCATTGCTTTTTTCAAATGAAAATTCATTATAAAAGATTAAAAAATTAATTTTATGATTGATAAGAGTATGATTCTTCCCCACAACCATTTTCAGTTAATGAATATTACAACAAGGTGAAAAAATTGATGTCACATTTAGGAAGAAAGGAAATTTTGATCATCAATAATAAAAATGGAAGAAACAATCCATTTTTTTTGAGGTACATTATTAAAAAATTTGGGAAATAAAACAAAACATTGACATTATTTATGTCAAGAAAGAAAATTGATTGTCTCGTTTTAGTTAGACATTTTTTTGGTTGAAAAATCTATCATTCAATGTTTGGTTTTTTTTATGAACAATATATTTTTTCTTGAATATAGCTACTTAATTTTAATAAAATAAAGGTACACATAATTTTTTTGAGGTAGCATAAATCTTTTAAAATTATATTTACTGAGGAAAAGGATAACACCTCGAGATTTATGAAAAAAAAATTAAAAATAATTTAATCTTATTGATATTTTTCATTTAATGAAACACTAAATATAGTTTTTCATATATTAAAGCACTAAGTTTTACTTGATTTCATAACACACAACACTTATATTATCTTTAGGTACATGCATCACTATGTTTTTCTTATATTACACACAATAATGAGTCCCTCCAATAGCTTATGTTACACAAAAGACCGAGTTTTTACCAAACTACAATATAGTATTAATATGATTGTTAAAATATTATCATAGCTGCCACCTATCCATTTTAATGGAATTTAAGAACAATATTAACTAAATTTTGAAAATATTATTTATAGATGTATATAAAATGAAACCTTTGTTTATCCATTTCTTGAAGCAAATGTAATAACTATTTCAAAATAAAGAAAGTATTTTTCTAAGAAAACTATTTTTCTGTATACAAGCTCAATTTTCAATTAATAATTTGAAGAACTAATTTTGATTAATTATTTCAGAAAAATTTATGTATTATAAATTCAGTCAATATTTTTTATACAAATCCAATAAATTCTATATGTATTAATAAAAATATGTATACTTCTAAAAATTAATTTTACAGCCTTTTAATGGAGAACCCATTTGAAATCTTATTTTTGACACATTTATAATTTTAATTTGAAAAAATAAACTTCATTTTTGAAAGAGGAACATAAAACTCATATTATTGTGAATTTTTGGTATTTTTCCATTAAGTTTTGTTTTTTATAAACAGTGAATAATAATAAATTTTAATTCAAAACTAGTTTTTTAGTTTAATATTTTCATAAGGTTAAATTATGTTTTATAATGGTTTTAAAGTTAAATTAGATCAATTATAAATCAATTAATCCAAATTAGTTTTTTTTTAATCATTTTCCCTTTGAAATTCTATATAAAAACATACCAAACTTTTGAACATTTTTACTTTAAAAACTCGTTGTGTTATTTGGTATGTGGTATTAAATTTAAATTAATTTATACCAATTGTGTGATTAAAATTTAAAAAATTGATTCCATATTTTTTATAATAATAATTTATAATTTCTAATAATTTCAACATATTTTTTTATATAAATTTTCAGTGAAATTTTTTAGAATTAATTACAGTGATTAAGAGAAAATTTAATTTAACAAGGGACAAAACCATATACATAAGGGACAAAATGACCTAGAAAATTTCCCAAAATCCATTGGATGGAAATATTTAGACCCTATCCTCCCTTTTATCAGATTTTATTCATTATGTGATCCATGTGGAATAATAATAATATGGGTGGGGTCATGTAATGGGCATGGTATGCCTCTGGCCCTTCGGGTCATGTATTGCGGGTCATGTCGGGCCTTGTGCCTTGGGCCGATGGGTCATGTACGGGTTACCCTTCAACCCTTAAAAGGGGTATTATCTATAATAAAATAAAAATAAGGTCTTTGGGCCATTTTGGTGGGAAAAATATGGGGGGAATTCACTTTTTAAAAAATTATAAGAATACCACTCTGCCTCCACTATAAAAAGGCACTCACCCCTCCCACTTATTAAAACCTATCAATCCATTTGGATTGATAAAAATATACCTAAATCCCATACCAAAATACCAAATATAATCCTATAATACTCCCTTTTTGGTGAAATACATCCAAGGAAGTCTTTTTGTGCAAACTAAAAGGAATTACCAAAACAAGAGGTAACATCCTTCGTCAAGCTGTTCTGTTTTGTTCCCATTCCCTACCACCTCAAATATTCTGGTTTCATGATTATATAATAAACTCAATTTTATAAATATACTTATAAGTTTTTACTAAATTTTTTTACCTACACTTGCACATACTTCCATCTAATGAGTAATGAACTTACTATTATTGTGTACGACGAACCACTAACCCACGAAATGATGTTGTTTGTTTTCCTATTACCACCTCTCATGGTTTGGAAATATGATTTAAAATATATTTTTATATGATATTTAATACGTATTAATTATTCTAGAATTATTATATAATACATACCTTTATGATTTCCAGTTTTTATAAATATGATATTTTCATTTGGGGAAGTGTGGACCACTACCTCCTCAATGTGATGTGATTTAATCACAATATATAGGGAATGTATTAAGGATTGGTTCAATAAAATTATATGATATATGTTATATAATAATAATACTATAATTATTATATATATTTATTTATTTATTTATTTTACTTTTTTCTTTCAAAATGATAATTAAATAGAAATAGTGTTCATGTGTATGTACGACCTACCGTCTCCATGAATGGTGTATTCCATTTAATATTTATATATTTCATAGATTGTTATAAATACATATATACTGATTGTAAATGATATTTATATAATTACTTACATTCTTTCAATCATGATATAAGTTTTAGGACAAAAAATATAAAAAATTATGACACATATGAAAAACAAAGCGGATATTACCCGAAACGTGAGCTTAACATGAAAGTGTTAATAAGAGTATAATATAAAAACATATATGGTATTAAATACTATAATATAGTTATTTATTATATTTATAATAATATTATATCTATTATAAAACATTTATTAATGACTACTATGAGATTTAATACTTAAGGTAAGGGTTTTATCATCCAACTTTTATTTTCTGTGAGACAAAACCCATAATCACCACCTATTTATTATATATGGTGTGTTTAATTCTCATGGACATATTATATGATTATTACACTTAAATATATGGTTATTTAAATATCCATTTTATAAACTTTATTTCATGGGGTTTAACTTTTTAAAGTTACAAAATCGGTAAAGTAATTTTCTCGCAATTTTCATTCTTTGATTCATATGCCGTGTTATCTAACTATATTATTTTACGTAGTGTATATACATAAATTTGACATGTTATATCACAAACCTATTTATTTTAAAGATATTTTAATCTTCATTTTAATTTAGTTTCTTATATTGAGAGTATAATTCAAAGTTACTTATTAGTAAGAGTAATGAAACAATCTCATCATTTATTAAGATTATTTAGATTATGCTTCCATTGATGAAACCTTATAATCCATATCTCAAGAGAACATCTTAGTGTTACTAATATTTTTCTACTTAGGATTTATTCATGTATTAGTACCATTTTCCACTCTTTGATACTTAATATACTTATGAATTTTTTTATGAATATCCTACTTTAATACTCCTTTAGATCAGAAATTTTTATTCTTTCAAAACATTGTTTCCCAAAAATATTTTCAAAAATGTTTTAATATTATCCTATTATATTTAAATAAAAAATTTACCCATGTTGTACCTTTTAAAAATTAAAAAGGAATATTCTTTTCCTTTTCCAACAAAGACACTTTTCTAAACTTTGAAGGTGAAAATGGAATGTTCGTTATGTACGGTCTTACCTGAAATCATGACTGTCATTTACTTGGATATTACTTTTTAATTTTACAAGGTTATTTTTAAAGAAAATATTTCCCTAATATTATGGAAATTTTTTGAATTTAAATTTTTTTTTAAATAAAAAGGTTTTCAAAAAATGTAATGTTTAAAAATTGTTTTAAGAAATTTTCAAAGTATCCTTTATATGTTTTCAAAAAGATATTTTTCAAGAAAATGATTTAAGAGATTTCAATATTTCTTTATAAATTTTCTAATTATTTTCAAATAAATGGTTTTTAAAACATTTTAAATTTTTTTTATATGTTTTAAAAGTGTTTTAAATGAAATGGTTTTTATAATGTTTTCAAGATTCTTTTATATGTTTTAAAATAAAATGGTTTTCAAAACGTTTTCATTATATTTGTTTATAAGTTTTCAAATAAAAAGATTTTCAAATTTTTTTAAAAGATTAATTTGTATGTTTTGAATTATATTTTCAAGAAAATGGTTTTCAAAAGGTTTTAAGAATATTTCAAAGAATAAATAATATTTTCCTTAAAAAATGTTTTTAAAAGATATTTTAAAATTACATTCCATCTAAGATGACATTAGTTGGTGTTTCTAATTCCTTTTATGGGGATATTATCCAAGGGTTACATTAATATTCTTTCTCTGAATGGTTTATGTTTTGTTTAAATGATTTTTATGAAACCTTTAACTCTTTCATGGGTTTCATTCTTAGGAAATATGATTCTTTTTATAGGTTATGATTTTATGAAATGATTATGAAACCTGAATGTTTCTATAGTTTAAGATATGATAACATGTTTATGACACCAATTTCATTTCAAGGGTTATGATATGATTGTTTATGATTTTGTGGAATATTTATGTATGATTTCATTATGAGATTGGTGGGACCTATGTATCCCTCCAATGCATTGGGTAAATATTTATATCTCATGTGAAAATGTTGTGAATCAAGTTCTTGTGCTTGTTATAATATGGAATATATGGAAACATAATCCACTATGGGAAGTTGTGGAAACCTGATACACTATGATAATATGGGAAACCTAATACACTATGGGAAGATGGGGAAACCCAAACCACTATTGGAAGATGGGGAAACTTGATCCCTTAAAAGGAAAGGATTCTGGATGGGGATGGTGGTGTGTCATTTACAGTAGGTGTAGTCTCCATGAAGTTCCCTTATAAGTTCTATAAATGTGTCTCGACTTGTAGGTAAGGATATTACATGTTTATGTGTATTCCATAGTTCAATGTCTTACTTCTATGTTATGTTTTCATGGACAGTTCTCCTAATTTCCTTGTGATTCATACCATATGAATTGTTAACCTTTAGGCCATGATTCATGTTTATGATCTTTAATATGTCGGGTATGATCATCTAATGTTATGATCACATTATCATACCCATATACTCATGTTTATTCTTACATATCTCCCTTTTTACCCTTATAGAGCATCTGTGATCGCCCCTTTCTATATTTACTTCTCTAGGTTATGAAGATATAGTATTTATATGATATGTCTAATGGGGATTCAAGTCTTGGAGAAACTAGTGGGATATAATGTATCTCACTCATATAGAAGTTTTAATATTTCCATTTTTCAAAAGGCACTAATCTAATTCGGTATTTGGGAATCTGTTTGTGTAATGTATTAATTATTCCATAAAAAAGATGTATTTTTTATGTATGTTAAGAAAGGGTTATTATAGTTGGTATCATATCATAGGTTTAATCATCCTATGGAAACTAGGATGTTAAAACCTTACTCATAACTATATGGACATGACAAATGATAAATATAAGGATAAGAAAAATTATAGGAAAATTTCATTGAATTTTGGTAAAGGATAGAGCGAGTGGTTTCAGAGAAAAACATCCATGTATAGATAATATAAGTGGATGTGGTTCTGGCACAAATTTACCTAGAAATAACAAATTAGAAAAGGTGTGTCGAGCCTGACCTAAGCATAACCTGATACATAAAAACGAGCCTTAATACGGACCTAGTTTGAAACTCTAAGGGGATATGCTTTGGGAATTAAAAAAATATTCAAGAAACATCATAAAGAATTTAAAAATATGTTGGCTATAAATAACATAGGATAAACCTAAGGTGTCATATATTAAAGAAGGTGTCATAATTTAGACATCTTATAAGTTATTTTTTAATTATTATATGGTTCCTCGCTATGACAATTGTTTTTCCCATATACTTTTTTAGTTTAAGTCAATGGAAGGAACCAAAATTAAATTGGTTAATGATGAATGTGACAGACAACTTATTGATAAGCAGTCAATGGTATGATCACTGGAGTGAAAGAAATTACAATCATTCCTAATCAATTTTCATGGGACATAATTAACATGTTGTGCCTTAACCAACACTCAAACTCACCAAAGAAGATAAGGAGTTTGTTGAGAGTTTGGGTAATAGAGACCATAGAGGAAAGAAGATTCAGTTTCTTACATGTTGAGAATGTGGGAAGAATCACTCAAGTGAATATCTTAGAGGAATGGGAAGATGTTTTGACTATTTAAAATAAAAACACCAAGAAAGTAAATGTAGAGGGGAAATGAAATTTTCAGTTAACACAATGGATGGGAATATAGGATTCCCTAACACATCATTAAGGCTAAATGTTTTAATTGTGGAATGAATGGTCATTGTGAAAATCAATGTCCCAAGTGGAAATCTCAAGAAGTTAATCAAAAATATGGTATGAGTAATGGTTATATTGATGATGATGATGAGACTACAGGTGAAATGTGAAAGGAAAAAGTTATTATATAATATGATGAGGTAGCCTTTTTAAAGGTTTATGGATGAAATGGAGTAATATAAGTGTCTATATAGGTGGATTCAAGAATTATGAGCTGTGAAGTATATAAGTATTTTTCACCTTAAGTTTTTCACTAAGAATTTACAGTAATATATTGAATGGTTATGCTGGACTAGAAATTCGATTTAATGGTAAATTTATATTCATAGGAAAAAAATGATTAAGGAAAATATAACCCTTAATAAGTTTATAATTTTAAGATAATTATGTTTGGATAAAGTACATTTTAGATATCAATAAGTGAATTAGATGGTTCATATTACCTTGGAACTGATAAAGGAATTATTGAAAAAGTGATCTATGATATTGTGGGTGAGTTCTACAACCTATTGGATTGATGGAATATATCTAGTAATATTTGTAATATGGAATCATGTATGTTATTGAAAAGGATTTATGGTAATTTAGGTTATTACCATTTTTCAATAGAATATATGATGTGGGTTTTCACATTTTTTGAATGTGACAATCAAGATATAATTTACGATATATGTTGGATCAATGTTAAAATGATCTAGTGACCTTCTTTCTAAAGTTTTTTATATTCATATTTCTATAGGGTTATAAGTTTAACCATTTATGGAAAATTTATGTTAAAATTTGAATGTATTTTATGAGATTAAATTATTATCTCCCCCCATGAGGATTTATGCATATTGGATAACCTGTTTTAATAACTTTTTGTTGATGGTAGCTTGTGACATACAATATGGATTATCATGGATCTCATGATCTGTTAGGGCTTCAAGAATGAAAAATTCACATTATTGTTTTGAGAATTAGGTGACGTATAAATTTTTCAAGGAACAAAGAATTGTGAGATGTTACTGAATTAAGTAAGTATATCTTCTCATGAAAATTTTTTAACTCTAGGAAAAGGATCTTGAAACCAATAACGTTATCCTAGTACCTTATTTTCCAATGAACCAAAACGCCCCTTAGATCATTGCAGATTTATGGCTTTATGATTGTTAACCTTCACCTGACCTTATTCCCTATCACTCTCCATTAAAACATGATGGTAACATTTCTCTTCTATGTCCATGTTTTCACATTACACTAGTGTTCTTCCATTTGTAAAACTTGTTATGAGTTACTTTGGGTAACCGTAATGTTTCCAATGTTCCCTTTTTAAATAAGGTTTTAGAATTAATTATTACAATGTGGGTTTCTATGAAAGGAAATATCAAGTATCAAACCTTTAATAATCCAGTTGAAATACTAGGGATAAATTTATTTTAAGGAGGGTATAATGTAACACCCTTAGTTTTTTTGAAATATTTTTTTAATTAATTTAATCTTTATGATGTTCTCCATTTCATGCACACAAAATACATTTTTTTATATATTAAAGCTCTATATTTGGATTTCATGCACTACACGCAACTCTTAGATTATCTTTTGGTACATGATGCACTATTTTTGTCTTATATTACACATAATACCGAGTCCCTTTGATATATTTTTTTATACACAAGGATGAGTTTTTACCAAACTACAATACACTATTAATATTATTATTAAAATATTATTATAGCTACCACCTATCTATTAGAATGGAATTTATGAATATAATTAAACAAATTGTGAAAATTTGATTTAAACATTAATATAAAATTAATCCCTTGTTTATCAATTACTATAAGTTAATGTAATAACTATTTGAAAATGATGAAATAACATTTCTAAGAGAACTATTTTCCTATGTACAAACAAACATTTATCTCAATAAATTCAACAAACCAATTTCGATTAATGTTTTAAAAAATCTATATTATATATTCAATCAATAGTTTTTATACTCATCCAATATATTTTATATATATAAGATAAGAATAAATCCAATTTTATGAATAAAAAATATATTCTTCTAAAAAGTAATTTTACCACCTTTTAATGGTAAACCCATTTAAATATGATTTTTGACACTTTTATAATTTTTATTTGGAAAAATAATAATTTTTGAATTTACAATATAAAATTTAACTTCTGGTGTACTTTTTTTTTAATTTTATTTTTTTTTTATGAATAGTGAATAATTCTGAATTTTAATTCAAAATTATTTTTCATGTAATTTATTTAAAATGTTAAATTAGGTTTTTTACTAGTTTTAAAGTTCAATTAGATCATTAATACATCTATTAATCGAATTTTTCTCATTATAATTAGTTTCAATTATAAATTGGATTAAAACTTACCAAACATTTGAACATTTTTACTTCAAAAAACTGATGTGTCACCCCATTTGTGGGATTACATTTAAATTAATTAATTCTACTTAAGTGATTTTAATTGGGAAAAAATGGATTCCATATATGTGATAAGCATAATTTTTAATTTCTAATAATGTAAAAATATTTTTTGAAAAAAAAATATTAGAGAATGTGATTAAAATTAATTACAGTGATTGAGAGAAAAATTATCTTAACAAAGTGACTAAACCTTACACTTAAGGGCAAAAATGACCTATAAACATTTCCAAAATCCATTTTAGGGATATATTTAAACCTTATAATCCCTTATATATAATTCTCTTTATTATTAGAGACACTTTTAAAAGTAAAAAACGTGGGTGGAATTCCTTTTTCAAAATTTTACAAGCATGTCACTCCTCCTCAACTATAAAAAGCCACTAAAACATCCCACTTATTCAAACCTATCAAGCCCTTTGGCTCAGAAAAAATCTCCCTAAATATCCTCCCAAAACCCATAAATTCATCCTAGAATCATCACTTTGTGAATAAATCCACCCATGGAATCCCCTTGGTGTAAACCAAACAGAGTTACCCAAAGAAGAGGTAACATCCTCCCTCAAGATATTTAGTTTCATTTTAATTCTAAACCTAAAAAAATATTATTATTCCATGACTATATAACAAAACAATTATCCTAAATATACTTATATTTTTTTATTCTAATGGTTAGATCTAAAATTACACACACTTCCGTCTAATTGGAAATGAACTTATCGATCTTGTGTAAGACGAACTATTGCCTCATGAAATGATGTAGTTCATTTTTTCTTTACCTAATATCATGGTTGGTAATTATGATGGAATCTTTTTTTAATATGATATATACTATATTTATGATTTATTTATGCTTCTTTAATTATTACATAACACAAACCATCATGTTTTAAATTTTGTGTAAATATGATAATTTCTTTTGGAAAAGTGTAGACTACCACCTCCTCAAAGCAATGTGATTCGTTCACACTATAAATGGAATGTATTGAGGATGGGTTAAGTAATAATTTATTATATATATGAAATAATAATTCTAATTTAATTTATATATATACATATATTTCATTTACTTTCATTCTTTCAATATAATAATTAAACAGAAACAGTGCCCATGCATACAGACGGTCTATTATCTACATAAATGTTGTATTCCATTTCATAATTCTATCATTAATAGATTATTATAAATACATATATACTGAATATAAATTATATTTATATCATTTTTTACTTTATTGAAATCATGATATAAGTATGATGACAAAAAATATAACAAATTAAGACACATGTGAAAAACAAAGAGGATATTACATGAAACTTAACCTTAACATTGAAGTGTTAATAAGAGGGTAAAATAAATCCATATAAGGTATTATATGTAAAAATATTTTTTTTGGTAGATTTTTAATAACATTATATTTATTATACAATAGTTTTTAATGCGTAAGAAGAGATTCAAGAAATTAGTTAAGGGTTTTCTCATCTCAGCTTTATTTTCTGTTAGAAACAAGACATGTTCACCACCTATTTCTTATATGTGGTATGTTTATTTCCCATAGATATACTATATGATTATTAAAATTAAAATTATAGGTATTGACATATCCATTTGGTGATCTTTATTTCAGGGGGTTTATGTCTCAAAAGTCACTAAATTGGTAAACTAATTTTGTCTCAGGTTACCTTCTTTGAGAAACGTGCCATGTTACACATCTATATTATTTTAAAAGGTATATATACTAAAATTTAACATGTCATATCATGAACTACGTTATTTTAATGATATTATAAGATTACTTTCATGTCATTTTCTTACAAGGGAGTATAATTCAAAGTTACCAAGTAGTAAGAGTTTATTGAAACAATCTCACCGTCTATAGAGATTGTTTATGATTATGATTAAATTGATGAAATATTATGATACATATCTCAATATAACACATGAATTTTATTATCCTATATATATTCATGATTTATTCATGTATTAGTACTATTTTCCACTCTTTGGTACTTATAATAATTAAGAATTTTTTTATGAACATCTAACTTTATTTCTCCTTTCAGTCAGAAATCTGTGATCTTTCAAAATCGTGTTTCCTAAAAATGTTATAAATTTTTTTACTATTATCTAATGATATTTAAAAAATTACCATTTTTTACCTGTTTAAAAATGGTTTTGATAGGAATATTCATGTAATTTTCTAATCAAGGCACTTTTCTAAACTTTTAAGGTGCAAAAGGAATGTTCGACATGTACGGACTTACCCATCGTCATGACCATAATTTCTATGAAGCTCACTATATAAGTTTTAACAGGTTATGATTTGATGAATTGATTATGAAACATTTCTTTTTTTATAAGTTAATATATGATTACATGTTTATGAAACCTATTTCATTTCATAGGTTATGATATGATTGTTTATGATTTTGTTGCACATGTATATATAATTTCATTATAAGATTGATGGGACCTATATCTTCCTCTAATGTATTGGGTAAATATTTATATCTCATGGGATAATGATGGCATTCAAGTCGATGGGATTGATCCACTTTGGATTATGCGGAAACCTAATACACTATGTAAAGATTGGGAAACCCAATACACTATTGGAAGATGGGGAAACCTAATCTACTATGGAAATATGGGGGAAAATGATCTCTTATAAGGAAAAGAATATGACTTGGGATGGTGGTGTGTCCTACCCAGTAGGTTGGGTCCTTATGAAGTTCCCTAATAAGTTTTGGCAATGCTCCCTGACTTATAGGGAATGATATTACATGTTTATGTGTCTACCATAATTCTATGTCTTATTCTTATTTTATGAATTCATGGATCATGATATTCATATCCTTATGATTCATGAATTTTTAACCACTAAACATTATTCCATGAATCATTTTTATGATCTTTGATATATTGGGTTTGATCTTCTAATGTTATGATCATGTTTTCATACCCTCATGCTCATGTTTATTCTTATAGATATCCCTTTTTTACCCATACTGAGCATCTGATCTCAACCATTTTTATGTTTAATTCCCCAAGTTATGAAGATATATTCTATTTATAATATATCTAAATTGGGTTCTAGTATTTGGGAACCTAGTGGGAGATAATTTATCTCACTCATGTACCAGTGTTTACATTTCCATGTTTCCAAAGTCACTAAACTAATACGGTCTTTGGGCATCTGTTTGTGTAATTTTTTATGTAGTCCATAAAAATGATGTAATGTCTATTTACATTAATACTATGTTGTTATATATGGTAATATGGTTATATAAATTTTTCATTTAAATATATATCAATAGTAATTAAATTATTCAGTGAAATTAAACTTATATTTCTTCAAATTATTTGCAACTCATCTTATTATACAGTGAGTACAATACTTAATATGGTTGTAATGGGATTAAACATTTACCAAAACCTTCACTCACTCATGGAGACCAAAGGTTAATAATTATATATATTAATAATTACTTCCCAACTAGACTAAATTCCGTACAGTTCCGGTCTTACAATATTGTAAAAAGTTGTTGTAGGATAGGTATTCTATGCTTTAATTGGAGGATATCTGACCAGTTGCTGAAATATATTTTATGGGAGTCTCTAATAGTAAAATTTAAAAAACATATTTTTTATTTTTGTAATGGTTTAAGTATTATAATTTTCTTACTTTTTTTAATTCAATTATAGATGAAATATAACTTTTATGAGAAAAAGTAATTTAAAAAGTGTCTATATTTTGTGGAAACATGATGGATAGATTTTTAAGAAAAAGTTAAATTCAATTTATATTTTTGGGAACAAAAAAAATAAATATACATGAATTAAGTATGGGCTTATATATAGGGATACATGATAAAATTTGGTATCCAATCAGCAGGAGGAAACATTTATGGTATTTTTTTTATTTGTAAAATTTATTTGATTAATTATTTTTAAATTAATTTATAACTTATTTATTTTTTATTATGTAATAGGACTTTAGGAAAACAAAAAAATGAATACAGTCTCACAATTTATTCCCTCATACATTGACATGCCAAGGGTATCCTTTATTATAGGAGAAAATGATTACTAAAAAACTAAGTGAATTAAGATCCAAGTCATGTAGCGACTTCGAATAGGTTCCTCTCAACCCTCTATCTCCACCCACTCATCAGGAAAAATGAAAATAGTGAGAATAAAAAAATTAACATATATTACTTATCTAATTAAGTAATTAGATGATAATATTATAAGTAATTAATTGTTAGTTTTCATTAATATTACAATTTGTTAAATTTATCTCACTAATATTACATTTGAAAATATTACTTCATGGTGAACTTCAGAAGACAATGATATAAGAGACATTTATCCTAATGGATAAGAAGGATATTCTTACTACTACTTTAATAAATATCAAACACCAGGGATTCATTAGATTGTATAAGAAATGTATCATATTTTAAAACAAATTCATTCCCCTAGTGCAACATTGATGGGGGGAAATATGGGGAATAAATATATTATTTGAAGTTTGGGTTGTAAAACTTGATTGTGTAGGTATAGGATGGGATTTAATCATCATTATCCTCTTTTATTATAGAAGCGATAAGGCAAACACAACCTATGTAGCCTAAAACATCCCAGTTCCGGAAGCCACCCAAAGGCGCCTCGTACTCAGTTGGTCACATGGCCTCAAGCGCATTTCCCCGAATGCTAGAGGTTGCCGACTAGCAGCGAGGGCTTTCGGTGTGATAGTGGGGAAACTATGCCCTCATTTGCAGAGTACACATCAGAAGTAACAACACACAATAGCAGAAACAGTAAATATCCAACAAGAATAAAATGTGGAATACTGATAAAGAAACACTAGAGAAAAATATATATAAATGATGCATGATACATATATTTCTGTGAAAGAATTCAAACAAGTCACAATGTTGAATAAATAACTAAACCAAAGTACAAAAAAAACAGATGAGAAACTCCTCAGTATCACAAGCCACGGCTTGGTCCCATGCTCTCCAGCTCCAATGCAATCAAGTACCTAAAGTCAAAGGGAACTTACCCTTGTCTATACCTACAACAACATAATCTATTTGGGACCAAAAGCATTGACCAAATAGGGAGTGAGACTAAATTCCAGTAGGAAACCACCTGAAGATCTGTGCCTAACAGTCAGTGAGTATATGTCAGGTAAAAGTACAGAAAACAGTAAACAAGGAAGCACTAAGCATTAAACAATCCACAGTTTAAGCATTCAAAATACCACATAGCATGAAACAAAAAAAATAGATAACAGAATAGGTAACCCTCTGGGAAGTACCCACAGCCTATCCCCTCTGGTCCTACCTATCAAGTACAAGCAACCCTCTGGGCAGCACACACAGTCTCACCCCTCTGGTTCAGCTAAATTATAGACTCTCTGAGGAAGCACTCATTATCAACTCCCCCTATAGTCTCGTATCGTACTAAAGGAACTATGGGGAAGCACTCAATGTCAATTCCCCTTGTGTCCCACATCGAGGAACTACAGACACTCTAGGGAAGCACTCAACATCAATTCCCCTTGTGGTCTCGCATCATAATTATAAAGACAATCTAGAGAAGCCCTCAATGTCAATTTTCCCTATGGTCTATACACCAAGTTCTCACGGCCATGTGTAAGTCAACAATAATAGAATCGAGTAATGGCCAAATTAAACCTCAAGAACTACTTGGATATCATTCTACAACATAATAGAATATAAGAGCAACAATCATACCATCCTATAATACTAGGCATGGAAAAGGAAACAGAAGCCTAACAGGAAAACTAGACCCAAAGTTCAAATGCAGGAAAAACATGCATGGGGAATACATCCAAAGCACAAAAAAATTTCTTATTCACAAATAATAACCTCTACTTAGGCGTATAAGAAAAGCAGGCAAACAATAGGGCTAAAATGGTAAATGCACAATACCCCGTTCAAGGGTATTGGAAATATTTGCACATAAAACTCAAAGAATTTCTATATAGAGGCACAAAACAACTAACTTGGGGTTAGGAGATCATTATACTTGAACCTCAAAGCTTGAATCTCCTTATAACTTTGTAGATATAAGAAAACGTCTAAAACATTCAACCCATGATAACTCAGAAAAGAAGAGAAACCATGAAACCAAACTCTAGGAGAAAGAAGAGCTTACCACTGCGATTCCAACACAATTGACGATGGTCAATTTAGAGAACGGATGCATTATCGGGGTATCAGGGAAGTCTCAGTTTCGTACGGGTACTCCGGGATGTTTCGTCCGAAGAAGAAGACACCCATGTCCATTAAAGGTTACCCTGGTCTGTTTAACGAAAAAAAAACAAAATACACGGCGTGTACATTCCCTTTCTGTAATCCGCTTTAGGTGGCCTCCATTTCACCCCACATGACCGTGTGTGTGGCCATGACACGGCCAACACATGGCCTCCTATGGAAACTAAGTACACGACATGTACTCATAAAGTACATGACGTGTACTTCAAAAATTTCTATAAACTCCTCTTTTCTCAAGAACTCTAGAAAAAGGAAAAACATACCTAAAAAGAAGATCTGGGTTCTTACAAACTTTCCTCCTTAATGAAATTCATCCCCAAATTTCCCTAGCACTGTGTAGAAGAAGAAACCCCGAACAACTCTGGCCACTGTGATTGTACGTCGGTCTCCCTCTCCCAAGTCTCATCCTACACCCGCCCATGCTACCATAGCACCCGTACTAGAGGAACAGACCAACCACGTAGAACCTTCATACTATGATCAAAAATCCGGATAGGATGATTCTTGAAAGATGCATCCACTTCTAACTCAACTTCCTCGAGTTGGAAGGCATGAGACGGGTCTGAAAAGCAACGTTGAAGCTGAGAAACGTGGAAGACGTCGTGCGTATCTCAGTACCTCTGAGGTAACTGCAACCGATAGGCAACCGACCCAACTCTCTCCAACACCTCAAATGGCCCGAAGTACCTCGGTGAAAGCTTACCATATCTACTAATCCTATTGTGTCCCAACATTGGTGTGACATGCAGGAAAACCTGATCCTCGACCTTGAACTCCAGAGGTCGTCTCTGCTGATCAGCATAAGACTTCTGATGAGACTGTGCAGTAGCCATCCTCTTTCGAGTCAACTCTATCTGCTTTGTGGTCTCCTGAACAAGACAAGGTCCCAGCAAAGCTACCTCTCCTGCCTCCGGCCAACATAAGGGTGATCGACATGGCCTACCGTACAAAGCCTCATAAGGTTCCATCTGAATAGTTTCTTGAAAACTATTGTTGTAGGAAAACTCCACAAGAGGTATATGATTCTCCCAAGAACCATCAAAATCCAGAATGCATGCTCGGAGCATATCCTCAAGAACCTGAATCGTACGCTCGGACTGGTCATATGTCTGGGGGTGGTAAGTTGTACTCAAAATTACCTGTGTACCCAAAGCCTTCTGAATCCCCTTCCAGACCCGAGAGGTAAAATGAACATCCCTCTCTGAAACAATGGAGTGTGGAAGTCCATGCAGACGTACAATCTCTTGGATAAACAACCATCACAGCTCATCAACACTGAAGGTCTCCTTGATCGTAAAGAAATGAGAAACCTTCTTGAGCCTGTAAATGACAACCAATACTGCATTGTTCCCTCAAGGAGACCTCGACAACCCTGTCACGAAATCCATCGCTACGTCGTTCCACTTCCACTCGGAAATGGGTAACTGCTGTAAAAGCCCTGCTGGTCGCTGATGCTCTGCCTTCACCTGCTGAAAAGTGGAACACCTCATGGAAAAACCAAAAACGACCATATTCATACCTATCCACCAATCCTGATGGTGTAGATCATGATACATCTTGGTGAAAATAGGATGAACTTCCCAAACTGAGGAATGAAAATCCCGCATCATCTCCTCACGTATGTCTACAGGCACCCATATGTTCCCTTGGAAATGAAAGATCTCATCCTCACCTATGGTCCACCCAGGAATAGGGTTCTCTCCAGACATGATTTCTTGTAGGAATAGGCCTTCATAATATGATACCTTCCTCATTCGTACTCGATCAATAAGGGTAGAGGTAACAGCTCCAGAAGACAGAAAAGTTTTCCCCTGTCTATCTTGCATCTCCAAATGCATCTCAGAGAACATAGCCATAAGCTTCCACTCATTGCTATCCTCCCGAACTTCCTATATCTGAGTCCTTCTGCCCAACGCATCAGCCACTACGTTGCCTTTCCCTGGCATATAGGCAAGCTCAAAGTCAAAATATTGTAGGTTCTCAACCCACATGTGCTATCTCAAATTCAGATCACACTGAGTGAAGATGTACTTGAGACTCTTGTGGTCGGTGAAAACTACAAAGTGCTCTCCCAGAATATAATGTCTCCAGCAGCGTAGGGCATGAACAACAGCTGCCAACTCTAGATCGTGCATCGGGTAATTCCTCTCATGTGGCCTCAACTACCGGGACCCGTATGCAATGACTCCATCCCCATACATAATCAAAGCTCCCAGCTCGATACCTAATGCAACACAGTAAACGGTATAGCTCTTTCCTCGCTCTGGAAAGACTAGTATTAGTGCCAAAGTTAACCTCCCTTTTAGCACCTGAAATGCTGAATCCCAAGAATATGACCATAGGAACTTCGCACCCTTCTTGGTCAGACCTGTCAGTGGTGCTGCAAAGCGTGAAAATTCATGTATGAAATGTCTGTAATATCCAGCCATCCCTAGAAAACTCTGAACCTCAAGTAAGTTCTTTGGCTGCTCCCAGGAAACTACTACCCTCACTTTCTCTGAGTCTACTAACACTCCTATCTCTGAGATAACATGACCCAAGAAGTGAATCTGGTCCATCCAAAAGTGGCATTTTGAGAGCTTAGCATATAACTGATGCTCCCTCTGTGTACTCAAAACGATCTCAAGATTGGTAGCATGTTCGTGTTGAGTGTGAGAGTACACCAATATTTCATCCATGAAAACAACCACGAAGGAATCCAAGTATGGATGGAACACTCGGTTCATCAATGCCATGAAAACTGCAGGCACGTTCGTGAGACCAAACGGCATAACCATGTACTCGTATAAACTATACCTGCTCCGGAAGGCTGTGAGAGGTGTATCAGATGGTCTAACGTGCAACTGATGATAACCGAACCTCAAGTCAATCTTTGAGAACACCTGAGCTCCTCGAAGATGATCAAATAGATCATTAATCCAAGGTAAGGGATATCAGTTCTTAACCATCAACTAGTTCAACTTCCCATAATCCACACAATTCCTAAGGGTTCCATATGCCTTCTCCGCAAACAGGACACGAAAACCTCAAGGAGAAGTACTGGGTCGGATGAAACCCTTCACCTGCAACTCCTCCAACTGTTTCTTGAGCTCCTGAAACTTTGGTTTATCCATCCTATAAGGAGGAATGGACACCCATGACTCCCCTTTCATAAGCTCAATATAAAAGTCTACCTCACGCTCTGGAGGCAAACCTAAAAATTCCTCTAGAAAGACATCTTTGAAACGGTCCACCACTGGTGGAAATTCTAACTGTGAAGTCCCTTGGTCATCCAGATAAAGACTAGAAATATGGTTTGTAACTACACTCAACCCATGATGCTCTGGACCCTCTCTACTCATCTGGACATCCCACTCGCCCTTATGAAGAAAAGATCCACCCTCTGGTGATATGAAACACACACTATGGTGATAAAAGTTGACAACTGCCGGGAAGGGAACTAGCCAGTCCATTCTGAGAATGACATCATATCCTGTCATCTCTAGAACATAAAGATACCAAAGGAAGTGAAACACACCAACCTCAAGAGGGAACTCCTTGCACTGACGTACACCAGATGCTCTTGTCCCCAACAAAGTGTCTAGTGTCAAAACATAGGCAGAAGAAAAGATACAGATCCCAAGGATCTCCACAACAGCAACAAATATAAAGCTATGTGTAGAAACAGTTTCAAAAAGAGTTGAAGACAAAACTAATGAAACTAGGATCGTACCTCAAACTGTAGAGGGACCAGGATCCTGCTCCTGATGGGTCTGCTCCACTGAAAAAGTCTGGCTAGCTCCGCAGCCCTATGACCCTTCCTGACTACTCTGAGCAGATCCACCCTGCTGTCATTGGTGGACTGCTGACTGACCACCATGGCCGTGACCTCCACCATTACCTGAACAGCTAGAAGAACTCCAGTTCCCAGACTTGTGAGAAACTGGCAGAACTGCTCTTGTACGAGGATTCAAATATGAACCCCTGTCACCAGCTACTGGTGAAATGATCTGACAGAAATTCTAAAGGTGTTCTAACTTGCTGCAAGATTGGCACTCCACCGGGTCTATCTGGAACTGCGGACTTGTATGCCCACTTCTCCCTCACTGGTAGCACACCACCTGGCTACCAGATGATGCATCCCGCATACTCAGATCTCCCTGTGTAGTCTCCCTATGGAACTTCTGGCTATCAGTTGGCAGAGCACTAACTCTGGATGTCGAGCCACCTTGGCTCACAACCCCATATTCCCTCAGATTCCGCTTTGTGAATAGTTCCTCGTTGATGATGGAAGCGATGGAAGTCGGCCTAAAGATATTCACCTGAGAGTGGATGTCCTGTCTGAGGCCATCCTCAGACTTCCTTTCTAGGAATAACCCATCTCCTCCTAGGAAGGGTGTGAAATGCTGAAGCTCGGTGAAATGAGAGGAGTACTCCATAACCGATAGGGTACCCTGCTCAAGTCTCATAAACTACCGGGCTTGATCGGCCCTCAAGGTATCTGGATAGAAGTTGTCAAAGAAGATGCACTAGAACTCCTCCCAAGACATAACCTGCTGATGAACCACCTGTGAAATCACATACCACCATATCTTTGTGGAATCATGTAGAATATAGGTAGCGAGCTTGACTCTCCTCTCTGGAGGCGTCTCCAATTGCTCAAAGAACGTCAGCAGGCCTTCAATACATGACTCTATAGCCTGAGGTCCTCCTTCCCCTGAGAAAGTGGAAGGATTCTGCTACTGGAAGACCCAGGTCAAATCATCCATCGATGGGGTAGGAGGCGTTGATCCATGAAAATTCTACATCATCCTCATGAAGCCTTACCTTAACTATGCATCAACATCGGTAACAGGTATAACTGCTAGTGCCAAGACTGGCACAACTGGAGGATCTGCAGGTGGTCCCTGATCAGCCATGTCTGGTGTCTGATCACTACCTGGAAACTAGCATACAAATGGAGGACGTCTCAGTAGAATGATTCTACAAGGTCAAGTGCACACCTTATATTAATATTATCAAGGATTGAAAACAAGGAGTGTAAAAAGAGAACAAAAGGAAGAAAACATTCATGTTTTACAAAACATGACTACACGGCATGTACACTCCCTACACTGCGTGTTCCCTAAATCCATTCACATGGGCGTGTATCTTTTCCTAAGCTAGTTGTGCAACACCTCAAACACACGGTGTCTTCCCAAGACACACGGAATATACCTGAATCCTATTCCCCTACCCAGGTCCTTCTGCACAGTTAAGCCACACGACTCTCCTAAGACAAGACTACATGGCGTGTTCAAGGAAGACATGACGTTTACTGGACAAGCTTCACCTGACCTCTGTTGTTAGTGACACGGTCAGACACACGACTCAAACTACACGGCGTGTTCCTGACAGACATGGCGTGTTCGTGAAAGGATAACACCGACTCGTGTTGTTCGTGACATGGCTGGGTACCTGGGTCAGACTACACAGTGTGTTCAATGTGGACACGGTGTGTATAAGAAGAGACTCCACCGACCCATGTTGTTAGATACACGAACGGGTTCCTAGGATTATACTACACAGTGTGTTCAACGCAGACATGGCATTTTTCCACCAGACTTTTCCCATCCCGTGTCTCTGTCCACATGGCCTATGACACAGTCAAAGACTTCACGGTGTGTACATAATGTACATGACATGTACTTAAGAAAAAAAATTTCTTCCCGAACAGAAGAACACATGGCATGTACTTAACGTTACACGGTGTGTATTCTAGGTTTTTACAGATAGTAAGCCTCAGAAACTACTCTCGAACCCATAAAACACAGAAACAAGCATTGAAAGTGACAAATTCTGATCTATGAGGGCCCATACTATTCGCGAATCAAAGTTCGGCATACTATACAAGTTATAAACAAGAAAAAAATACAATGATCCACCAAATTCTCATCCATGAGGTCCCATAACACCTCAAGAACCAAAGTTTGGTGTTCATTCAAACAAAACCTTACACACAATTCCCTATCAAATAGAAGGTACTTCTATCAAGGAATATATCACAACATAATTCATATTCTACACAACATCTATCACAACAACATGCAATCGCTAATGCATACTAGATGGCATGGAAAGAATGCATGGCATGTGATTTCTAACAACTTCCTATATGATGCATGAGATGGAACACCATCATCTCATCTGGTTCTGACAGAAATAGAACCTCAATAACATCAATAGTAACTACACAAAACATGTGAATCACCCAATGGTGAAAATAAAATCAACCGTAAAATTGCAAAACTAGAAAAATTGCAATAACGAGGTAGATTGGCTTTTCCCCATACACGGGTTAGCTACTCTCGGGCACAGCATATTACCAAGTACCTATTCCATCCTATCCCTATATATAGGATACAAATAGTAAATCAAGAGAAAAGAACACCTCTAATACCATTTTCTAACGTCCCAGTCTCGGAAGCCACCCAGAGGTACCTTGTTCCCGGTTGGTCACATGGCTTCAAGCACATTTCCATGAACTCCAGAGGCTACTGACTAGTAGCGAGGGCCTTGGGTGTGATAGTGGGAAAATTATTCCCTTAATAGCAGAGTACACAGTAGAAGTAACAACACACAATAGCGGAAATAGTAAATATCCAACAACAGTAAACTACGAAAGACTGATAAAGAAACACTAAAGCAAAAAATATATAAATGATGCATGATACATATATGTCTAGGAAAGCATCCAAACAAGTCACAATGCTGAATACAGTACTAAACCAAAGTAAAAAAGGAAAACAGATGAGAAACTCCTCAGCATTTCAAGCCTCATCTTGGTCCCATGCTCTCCAGCTCCAATGCAATCAAGTACCTGGAGTCAAAGGGTGCTTTCCCTTGTCTATACCTATAGCAATATAATCTATTTGGGCCGAAAACCATGGCCCAAACAGGGTGTGAGACTAAATCCTATTAGTAAACCACCTGAAGATTTGTGCCTAACATTCAGTGAGTATATGGAAGGAAAAATTACAGAAAGCAGTAAACAAGGAAGCACTAAGCAGTAAACAATCCACAGTTTAAGCATTCAAAACACCACACAGCATGCAACAGCAAAACAGGTAACACAACAGATAACCCTCTAGGAAGTACCCATAGCTTATCCCTTATGGTCCTACCTATCAAGTACAAGTAACCCTCTGAGCAGCACACACAGTCTAACCCCTCTGGTTCAGCTAAATTATAGACTCTCTGAGGAATCACTCACCATCAATTTCCCCTATAGTCTCGTATCATACTAAAGGTGCTCTGGGGAAGTACTCAATGTCAATTCCCCCTGTGGCCCTCATCGAGGAACTACAGACACTCTGGAGAAGCACTCAATGTCAATTCCCCATGTGGTCTTGCATCGTAATTATAAAGAAACTCTGGAGAAGACCTCAACGTCAATTCTCCCTATGGTCTACACACCAGGTTCTCACGGCCCTATGTAATTCAACAAGCATAACATAGAATAATGGAAAAAAGTAAACCTCAAGAACTACTTGGATAGAATTATACAGCATAACAGTATGTCAGAGCAACAGTCACGCCATCCTATAATACTAGGCATGGAAAAGGAAATAGAAACCTAATAGGAAAACTAGACCCAAAGGTCAAATGGAGGAAAAACATGCATGGTCAATACATCCAAATCACAGCAAAATTCTCTATTCACAAACAATAACCTCTACTCATGCATACAAGAAAAGCATGCAAACAATAGGGCTAAAATGGTAAACGTGCAATACCTTGTTCAAGAGTATTGGGTAAATTTCCACATAAAACTCAATGCCTTTCTATAGAAAGGAACAAACCGCCTACCTCGTGGTTAGGAGATCAATATACATGAACCTCTAAGATTGAATCTCCTTATAATTCTGTAGATCTAAGAATACATTAAAAATTTTCAACCCCCCATAACTCAAAAAATAAGATAAAATATGAAACGAAACTCTAGGAGAAGGAAGAGCTTACCGCTGTGATTCCAACACAATTGACAGAGATCGATTTGGAGAATGGATGTGCGATCGTGGGATCTGGTAAGTCTCAGCGTCGTATGGGTGCTCTGGAATGTTTCGGCCGAAGAAGAAGAAAACCCTGTCCATTAGACGCGACCCCGGTCCGTTTAATGAGAAAAAAAATACACAACGTGTACTTTTGAAGTACATGGTGTGTACTTTCCCTTTCCGTACTCTGCATTATGAGGCCTCCACATCACCCCACACGACCGTGTGTGTGGCCATGACATGGCCAGTACATGGCCTCCTATGGCAATGAATTACACATCATGTACTCATAAAGTACACGGTATGTACTTCAAAAATTTCCAGAAACTCCTCTTTTCTCAAAAACTCCAGAAAAAGAAAAGCATACCTGAAAAGAAGATCAGGTTTCTTACATAGCCTTCCTACCCAGATCCTCCATTTCCTCATTCAGACTCAACCATAAACCATGAGTTGCATGTTGGGGATCCCCATGTACATATTATAGAATACAAAATTGTACATCATATGGGGGATTATATGCATCATCGACTTATTCAGTCGGGTTGGGTAAGAGTAGAGGTACATGATATTATTGATCCAACTACTCCAATGTCATTACTTACTGAGGTGGTTTCTATAGCTATATAGATTATTGGTCATTTTTTAATTTGGTCAGCTAATCTTTATCATCATCTGGAATATGAGGTGTGAGTTTCTTTTCATTTTTTATTTATCATTAAATTCATAATTACTTATAATATTTTCTTACAAATTCCTTGAATAGTTTTATCAGAAATCATTAGATCACTATGAAGTAAAGGAAATTTTTGGGTTCTAATACCTTTATATATTTCTCAGGAAGATGATTTGTGTAACAATGTTATCACATGTTTTTCCAATATTAGATAATTATTATACTTTTTATATGAGTACTGATATATGTAGAAGATATTATATGTTTAATATTATTGAAACCAACATCATGGATGTTTTAAAGGATGGTCAGCTCAGTGTACCTATGTTACAGTTGTTTTTTATGTAAGTAAAATTCAATTATTAATTTAATTTAATTAAATAAACTTTTTAATATTGATTTAATTAATTACCATTATAATAAGGTATCTACAAAGTCTTTTCATCCAACAATATTTTACATCTATTAAAAGTTTTATCAGCCCAAAATACATTTCAATATAATTGAAACATTTGAACCAAGAAACCGGAATTGAAAATGTATCTAAAATATTAAAAAACACGAAGATCACATGTTATTTTTTTACATTCCTATAAAGGTAATAAAAATATATAATTATAAACCAATGTTTATTATACTATTATTAATGAAAAATATTTTATTTTTTGTTTGTAATGTATTTTATGAATATTTTTTTCCAAAATAATATAAATTATAATCATTATGATCTTTATTGGGTGGTGTTCGAAGAAGATTTAGAAAAATGTTAAATAAGTTTCATTCCATGATTTTAGTTCAATAATATTAATTTTTTTCATTTTATATCAGTTTTGATAATTAATTTTTGAAATTAAAATAAGCTATGGATTGAGTTTAATATGTTTTGTTATCCAGTAATGGAACTGAAAAAAAATTGATTATGTGAAATTTCAGGGGAATAAGTTTTATATTAGGGAAAAACTAGTTTTTATAATATATCTAATTCTATATTTTTAAAATGTTGTTTTTTAAAAATAGTTTCGTCGATAACAATAAAATATTTAATGATGATATTTTGTTATACAATTCAATTATGTGATAATCATGACCAAAAAACAATGGATTTTGAAAAGGTTAGTTTCATTATAACACTTATAATTTATACAAATATATTATTTTTTAAAATTGTAATTCTTTATTTTGTAGGTTTTTTATGATATTTCTTCATATATATCCAATGAATTAAAGAACCTTCAAAATTTATTTTCACAAAATTTTCTTAGTTTGAATAATTTTGATATTTAGTTTCATTTAGTTGTATATTTGTAAAAAAAAATTAAAAGTTATCAATGAGTTTTATTATTCATCTTCTATTTATACTATTTTTGTATTATTTTGGGTTTCTCATTTAAAGTTTGTAGGTGTTAGAATATGTAATTTAATAATATTTTTAAAAATAAATTTAACTTTCTATATCAATTTTAGAAAAACCCAATGTTGAAAGATTTACATGAGTTATTTCAACATTGGGTTTTTATAAAAATTTTATTTAAATCCCTCCTAGATGTATTTGGATGTCTACATGATTTTGACATCATTTATTTGTAAAACTGATGTCGAAATCCCTCCTAGAATTCTTTTGATGTCATATTTTTATAAAACTGACATGTAAAAACCTCCTAGAAGTCTTTGGATATCAACATTCTTTCACAATCAATTATTTATAAAACCAACATCAAAATACCACCTAGATTGCTTTCTATGTAAATTTTATTAAAAAGATGACATAAAAGACCCTCTTTAATTCACTTTCTCAAAGGGTTTTTAATTTTTTTTTTCATAAACCAATGTCGATGTCACCTATATTAATGTTGGTTATTAACCTATATTGAAAGGTAAAATTAACCTATGTTAAAGGTGTTTCTTTCACTAGTGTGAACTTACTATATTATATTATGTGGAAATTATTGTAGATATGACATATAGTTCCCTTCTCGTAACCCAGGAAAGTGCCTAGTCAAATACTCAATGGTATTTAGGTATGTAGTCTTGCCAACCATGGGCCTAAAGCTCTTAGAACTATTGATTGGACTCCCCAATCCTAAAATCATGACTCATATTTCCTCAACACTTTCTTATAAGATACATAATGTATAATAAGGTTTACACTTCTTGATTTAAAATTGGTTAAGTCAACCCAGAACCATCATTAGAACTCCCCAATAAAAATATGTATCCTAATAAGGGTTAGTTGTATTCTTAATTCTATAATTTAAATCTAAATCTAGTAATAGAAGGTGTAATCTGACATAATATTTTATTAAAGGATTTTTTTTATTATGTATGAATTTTATTATTTTATCCATTTAGATGACTTTTTAATATTTAGTGGATATTACTTAGGTTATAAACCATATGTCTGTTGGTCCCACAAGAAGAGCATAGATGGGGAAGAGATGATAAAAAATGAGTAAATAAGATCCCAATTTGGGGGAATTGAGAGACCAATGGAAACTATACAAATAATATTCTCTCATAAGAGGGATTCAAGTTCATAATTCAATTCCCTCTTGATCATGTGACTAATGGATGTGATCGTGTGACACCAATAGTACCACATGATAGTCTTTGATTCATACGATGAAGGCCAAATATTTTTTCCATAACAAATGTATTGGTAATAATTAAATATAGTTTGATGATGAAGGTTGATTTCTTGATGTTAAAAATGACATATGATGGCTTCCACTCATGTGATTCAGCCCAAAATACTATCGATGGTGGATATATCTATGATCATTATTATTTATGATGAACTACAAGGTACACCACCAAGAGTAAATTTGATTCGTGATCACCCAAAGTCATGTAAGGCTTTTTAATATAAAATCGATGGAATAACAGTTTAGATTCATTTTTTATCACATGAAAAATTAGATATATGATCTTAGTGATGATAGGGTTACATGATCATGCGTCCCTAATAGGATCAAATGACCCTTTGATTACTTGCTCAAACAAAGTCTTGTGAAGGCCCTAGCTCATATGGACTCTCTTTATTGCCTTTTAATCCCACACACAGCCTCCTTTACTTATAAATAGGTACATATATCAAATCCATTTTCTTATATATAACATTAAATTTGTCATTTGAGTGACATAGAGAATTAGAGACACATAGAGGGATAAAATGAGAAGATAGGACTATGATGATAATATATATAGAAGGGAGATGGATTTTATATATTCAAAACTCATACTTAGAGAATCAGCTGGAAACTCTTAACTGGATGGTTATGAATTTTTAGGAAATGATCTTGAATCGCATGAGGAGGATCACGAGATTTGATATAATTTCTATTAGCTGGAATGTCAATAGTGTGAACTATATTGAGTCATGTGATCACTTTTTCACACTCCTATCATGAAACCGTAGAGTCAACATTTAGTCATGTGATCACTTAACCCCATTCAAGTTATGAGATCACATGACCCATCCAGATTCATACGACCACCTTATGTGATCTCTTAACCATAGACCATTCACATGATTACTTAACTCTCATTCATCCATGTAGCCCCCAAACACTTGAACTCTCCCCTAAAACCACCAGACCCATACAATTGAGGATCACACACTAGTATGCACCCATTTGATCATGGATTCCCTTGAAAAAATAAGGTTTCAACTCATCATTCTATATAAGTGGAACCCACAGGGGAACCAAAATCAAGGATTCCCTTGATAATGGAGATTATTATCAAGAAAATAGTAGATAAACCACTATGAGATCAATGGTTGATTCCTTATCTACCCCCACAAGCTAGGACAGATAGATAATTCCCAAAGATTAATCCCTTATCCTTTCTTACAGAATGTCATATCCCTCCTGCCTTCTATATCTCCTCCATTATCCATCAGTATACAAGGATCATATTCATCACATGATTCATCTTCATGTGTAAGTATCATCCAAATATGATTATATAATGTTCCTAATCTTCTATAATCTCTTACTTCTCACATTTACCATGACTCATATGATATTAGAGATTAGTTATTATCCATCCATCAGTGTAATGAAAATATTTCTATTATGGGACTTTTTTTATGTGTAAAACCTGAACATATTTTATCCATATCAATGGTTCATATAACTCATTAGACATTCCTTTAAAGGGTATTATTCCCAATAATAAACCTCAAGTAATAATCAATGTGTAAATACTTTTCAAGAAACTATTGTCACACCTTTTACAATATATACATCCCCAACATTAGAATTATATAGACTTTGATTCCTATTTTCAAAGGATACATAGGATGCCACTCCAAGGATTTCTCACCATATCCAACATTAAAATTTACCACATAACAATAGCATGACCATAAACTATGTTTCTAGCATATTAATCACATAATGTTAAATTTGATAATGATTTTCTTATCACATGATGTTAAAACTACATGGTACATTTGTGTCACGTGACCTTAATTTGGGTCATTAAAACTATGTAGGATTTTTTTTTTCTTTGATGGAATATTTTGGATGCCTCTCTTAGGTTAAAACATAAAATACACAATCTACTATCTATATCCATCGGGCTCATATTTCTCATGGATCATCCCTCCATCATGCCTTGTTCCTGATAAAAGCATGACCACCTCTCGGAAGTCAATATTACATCCGGGTCTGGTCATATTATTCTTATTGTACTATATTTCATATGATACCAACCTAAACTCATTATGCCATATTCCCTTCATAGCCCACTAGAAAGGGACGCTCATGCGTAAGTCACACACTAACCATTACTTGGAATCTTTTTCATAGTCTCATTACCAAATGATGTTAAATTGTACATATTGGTTATTCTCACACAACCTTAAAAGGTATGAGATACCCCATTAATTTTTATCAATGTATGTGGGCTCTAATTATTTTTTCAAGGATACATAGGATTCCCCTTCATGGGACCAATCCCAACACTGCAAACATTCATCGCCCTCCTTGATAGTGAAATACTCTAGAGCACCTAGTTGTGAGGTTTTAAAACATAATAACCTAAAGACCAGTATCACCAAGTAATAATATTAGGAACCTATAATACATAAAAATGTTTTAATCGATTGAAAACCTATAATATATATTTATGTTCACATTAATGGGATACCCATGACATGTATCTAGATTCACATCGACATATGTAAATAATAAATTAATGGAATTGGGGTAACCAGTCCAATGTTGGGATTTGTTAAAGATTTATGGATATGACTTAAATATATTATAGAGTCCAATAGTAGGAAATAATTCTCCCCAATAGGGTTTGATGATCCCAAACTCCCATCCTTTCAACCAATATGAGTTCCTAAGTGTCATTGTTAAGAAACCTTAAGGATTATCTTCCTTTGGAAAGTAGGTCTGTACTTTTTGATAGATGTGAGGGTTTTTGTGTGTTTCTGGTTCCATGGAAAAACCCAGTTAGGATCCATCCAAGATAAAATTAGTGGTCCGATGAAAATTTTGTGTGGCCACACACAACCCCTCTTGATCATGTTTTGATCCACCCTATCTTGGGCCAAAACAAAAATGGTGAACCTGATGTGAATATTTCAGAAAAAAACAATTGAGTTTCCCACACATAGTTTGTTAGTCATGTATTATTAATTATGATGTTTCACTTATCGGTATTATTTTTTTGTTTTATTTTCAACAATAGAAACCATTGTCAATATCTATCTTCAATCAAAGAATATGGAATCATCACTACGAAAGTGATTATGTGCTTCACCTACCAGGAGATCCACAACATTCTCAAGTATAAGGATAACATTGACTATCCAGTGTCTCCAGTACCAGGTAAAAATGTGATGTCAATAGAGTAACATTATCAAAGTACCATCCCAACCCTAGAGGAAACTCAAAAGGGTCTCCAAGCACTAAATAATATTAGCTAAACTCATCTAGGGATAGCCAAAAAATCCAGTGACACCTATCACCACCACTAACTACTTCTAGATCTTATCCTAGGGGTATGATAACTGATACCTTACTTATCATATAATGGAATATTTGGAAGTTAACTATGACTTTACCATAGTTTAGGATTCACCTAGGAGGGTTCCCATCAGCCTTCATCTCCAATATCATGAAACTACCGCCCCTCATCCACCTTCTGAGGGTTTCACCAAGTATATCACACTCCCAATCACTAAAACTCAGGCTTCTAGAAAATATCTCCAACCGTGATAAGCTACAGACCACGGGGAGTGGGATTATATCCCCACATTCTCTGAAGAATTTTTCCAACATACTATAGTAAAAACTAGAATGTGGGCTCATATCCTTGTTCACACACATAAAGTTTCCTAAAATATTTTGGAATAAAGAAAGGGGCATGCGCATAATCCTACCCCCACACACATGAAGACCATTGGTGTATCTAGATGAAAAATTGAGGGTATGAGTGGGAACATATACCCAATTAAATTGAATATTTATTCTAGAGTATATTGGAAATAAAAAATGAGAATAAAAATATTCCTTCTCAATCCATTCAAAATTACCAATAAATTCTAGCAGTAATAGAGAAGATTCACAGTCATATTCCAACAATCACACAGGAATACATACATATTCCTATTCCAACTGTCAGATTAGTGTATCAGTATGTTAAACATGACCAGAGAGCTGCTAAAAATGAATATAATATTCTTTATTCTATTTAGTATGATCACTGATATATTTTGGGGAAGGAAAAGGAACCAGATTAGGCTCATATCCCCATTATGACTAGGGTTCATCAACATTATTTGACAGACACCTATGGAAAAGTTCATATCCATTAAAATAAATACAAAAACATAATATAAAGGAAAAATAATATTTGTTGCATATTTTCATCCCAACAGCAGTTTTTAGGAATATTCCAGCAACCACCCTAGGGAATGCTCATATCCCTACCAACAATTCAAATTCTTTCTGGTATATTTAGCTAGCTGATAGGATCAAGTCTCATATAACTTATCCTTCTATTGAAGGAAAATATAAATATCACTTAGAGGCCATACAAGAGAAATTTTATATCCCTTATCCCATTTTGTTTTTCCATCGGCATATCTCGTTGGGGAATGAACATCAGAATTGGGAATAGACCCATGTTTCAACAAAAGATGCCTAATATATTCTTATAGACACCAAAAGGTATACCCATATTCCTTCCAATAATTCAGAATCCTATTTTTATATCCTATTATATTTCTTGTTAAAGGAGTATAATCTCACAATAGTTAAATATAGTCCTAGAAATATTCTAATGGTCACCATGTAGCAAGCTTATACCCTTACTCAAGCCAAATAAAAGGTTGGTATATTCCAAAAATAATGCAGGATGAGGATCATATTCCTTCCCTACTCAATTACGTTATCCTTAAGGCCATATGGTGAATATTTATATCATATCAAGGACCTTTAAATTCTTTATATAAAGTATAAGTCCATAACTATTATGAAATATTTCTATATAGTATCATAGATAAAGATTATGGGGATCCTACCTCGTACATCCACTATGGATAGCCTCCCTAGAGTGATATCTCACCCGAAAAAGGACATCCTCCCCTTGTTAGAGCAACTTCATATATCAGTTTTCTTAAAAAAAAAATGGGATTAACTACATATGGTTCCCTATTAATTGCTAGAAATAACTCACCTCGGTCAGTAGATAACCAAGGGTGCCGACCATCATCCCTTCTTCCTATAAGTAATGAGTCCCCTTCTTCAAAAAAGAAACCTTTGTGGTCTAACCAAGTATAGAAATATACCTATGATTAGGATTATTTCATTATGGATATATGGAAATAATTTGTTGTGGGAAATATCATGACTATTTTTTGGTCCATTGCCACTTCATGTTATGATATCTCATATATATTAAAGGAGGAATTCATGACTTACTTATTCTAGAACTTGTGGTCGAATCTTCCCCAGTTGAAGGATAAGAACCTCCCTTATTGATGATATAACAACCATATCTAGGTGGTAAACAAGTTGTACTATCAAATAGATCATACTATTTAACCCATAGCTCACAACCTAATGTAAAAAAATGAAATATGAGAGCCTGTGACATGCTTGTCTCACAGTATAATGGAACTCCAGTAAATTATAATTGATGCCTCATAAGATGTGTGTATCCTTGGATGAGGTGAGTATGAAGAATTTCACTTCACTTCATTCATAGGTCAACAAATTCCCTCAAATGTAGAATCCTTCAATTTAATTACCTTAGGAGAGTTTGTAGTTTCGAATAACATGAACTCTAGTTATTCAATAAAATAAAATCCTCCCATCTATAAGGCAGAAAATTAGTGTAACTGAAGAGAGTGTGTAACTGTTAATGTATTGAGATAGGCCACTCTAGAGGGCAATAAAGTATTTAAAATGAGAAAAATATAATCCCATGATGTAGGGAAACTCATTTGGGTAGGTATAATATGCTCTAAGTAGGTACTACACCAAGCTCAATGTCAAGTAAAAATGCACCAAATCAAGAATATTTTAGTGGAAGCTTTCATAGAAACTGTTCTGGAAGAACACCATCGCACAAGTTTGGGGGAATTTTTTTACTTCTTCTACCCCTAGGGTCATAAAATACTTAATGGATTAAAAGTATATCTTTGAGGGATCTCGGTAAACCCCATCCATTATGGATGGGGTCATTTTTACCGTAATTTCTAACTCAAAAATTATCAAATATTCAATACATTAAAGAGGAATTGGTGGTGGAACCACATATTTCTAATCCCTCAAGGATGGGGGAATTATTACTATATCTTCAAATTATAGTGATCTTCTCCAGGATGGGCGGTTATTTCTAGCAACTAGTACCTTGTTCAATCCTACTGCCATGAAACATACCCATGTCATTTGGGTCATGTTCAGTGAGGATGATCATAGATTCACTTAAGATAATTATCCACATCTCATATCCAAGGGAACATCTCATAAGGAAGATAAAAACCCGTAGGGTTCACAAAATGAAACAAATCATTTAGAAAAGTGGACCATGGAGAAGACCATGACATTCCCTTTAAATAGGATACAGGTAATAAAGAGTCACTTTATTACTCAAATAATGATTATGTGGTTATAGCTACCTGATATTCCTTAGTGAACATCATCAATTTCAATCTAGTGGATGATAAAGACTGATACATGGACACTAAGTTTCACAATATAGAAATAATACCACCAATATTTTGTTTATGCTAAAACATAGATAGAGGTCTTTCAAATATAAAATAAAGGGAAAACCAAGAACCTAGAACCACAAAATAATGATTTTTTGCCCACCCCTCCCTCAATTTCATTCCACTGGATATGAAGGGAAAGGTGTGGCTACATTCCACTCCCCACCAAAATAGCCAGAATACCTCTCTGTGGAAGAAAAGGTGGCTCATTATGAAGCCAAGATGTTAAATATCAGATGTCTCAAAGAGGAATTACTAAAGTGAAATATTCCTAATGAGTATCTACTTCAAAAAAAAGTGAATGCATCTCCTCCAACTCATCAAGATGTAGTTAATGAACCTATAGTAATAGAATCTGGTCAACATTTTGGCATTTGATCTAGAAAGATGGTCTTCATGAATTCAATAATTATTCAAACTTCCCTCCATTATAGAAGATACATCCTTTATATCCGGACAATCACCTAGTCCCAACAAAAATTATCTATTAGCCGCCAATAGATGTAGGATGATTGCGTCAATACTCTCCCACTACTCACACTCAAAACATAATTAAGACAATGTTTCCCCTGGCCTCCTTAGAACTATCTGTAAAGACCCGGAAATTTCAAGGAAAATTTTTTGTTAATTTTCTTTGGAATTTTTCAAGAGCACAGTTTCAGACGGCACCTGATTCCGAGGCCCGGAGTGCCCGGAATTAATTTCCGAAGTTTGGCTCGGGTACGTTCAGTGAACGAACGAGCGGGAATTCCTAACTTTTGATCCGGTGCTCGGAATTGAAATCCGAGGGCACCGATGAACTCGCAGCGCCGATATTCGCTTAAAGAGACCTTTTCGGGAGTTGCGTTTGTTGTGGGTTGAAAGTTAGTTTTGGGGTTTTAGTTTGAGTTAAATAAAATTTGTGAAGAACAAATTTTATTATAACTTGATAAAACCTACCAAAGGGGGTTGGAAGTGGGACCCACACCCACTTAACCTCCCTTGGGAGGATTAAGTGTGGTGGGGCCCACACGAACCCCTAAACCTTTCATATTCTCCCAACTTGCTTAACCCCTAATTAAATGACTTGAGTTACTTAATTAATTTTGGGAGTTAATCCTTTTTGAATTTCAAACATTTGAAATTCTAGTGAGTTATGTGATAATAAAATAAGATGTTGTCTTATTTTATTTTGGTTATTTGTTTGTCTTCTTGAGAGGTGGAGAGCATTTTCTTCTTCTTCTTCATCTCTGACGAAGATCACGAAGAACGCTCAACTTCAACGAAGAACGCGAAGAACGCCGTTCTTCAACGAAAAACTTCTCCGCCGAAAAACACGGTCCATCCGCGACGCCGTATCCGCGATGAGACGTACTTCTTCCGCGTCATCTCTTCCGTGATGGTTTTCCGCGACGAACGCCAACGACAACGACTCTTCCTCCGACGTCAAAGGAATCGACACCGATATTCCACGACTACGTCAACGTGCGACTATCAAGGTAGGGGTTCTTGAGTTCGTTGTTTTCTTTTTATTTGACTTTCCTCAAGACTTGACGAAGAACGCTCAAGTTCCGACTAAGAACGCCGCTCCGCTCTTCTTCGTCTTCCGTGTCAACGAGAGAGAACACCGCTTCTTCCTCGGACAACCTTTGTCGGCGTACGAGGTTTCGCCAACGACGTATCACATCGGACGCACCTCTTCGTCGTCGGATTTGACGAACGGCTACCGCGACGCCCGACCTCCGCGACGTCGTCTTCCGCGGAACGTTGACAATCTTCGAACCTTATACCAAGGTAGGGGTTGTTGATTTATTGTTAATTTATTCTATTCTTGCTCGTGGATCGCATGTCTACGTGAGGCTTTTGAATATATTATTTTAAAGTTGCGTTATTATTTTAACGTGAGGGGGCCGGACCGCACGAACACGGCCGAACCCCCCCCCCCCCCCCCTCCATCGTTCTTGTTTATTCTTGCGGGTGGAAGCAAAGTGGCGTGGTGTCGTCACACCACGCGGATAATCGTGCAATTATTTTACGCGGCGCCGTCGCGCCACGCCGAGGAAGAATCTTCAAGAACGTGACGTCGTCGCGCCGCGTTGAAAGGAATCAAGGCACGACGAAGGGGCGCGGTGCCGTCGCACCGCGCCGGATGACGAACACCGCGGCCGGTTCTGGGCCATGGCGGGACGAGGAGACCGCGGCCGGTTCCGGGCCGCGGCGGGAAGAGAAGACCGGCGGCCGGGCCGCCGGCATCGGAAGCCGAAGGGGGGACCGGAATTTCCGGTCCCGTTGGAGAAAACCGGCCGGCCAGCTGGCCGGCCGGAAGGCATTAAACCGGGGGAATTAATTCCCCCGGCCAACACACAAAACCCCCCTCTTTATGAGGGGGGCGGTTCTTTGAAGAGAGGGGGGCAGCCGGCCCCCCGGTTTTGTTTCCAGCCGGCCCCCACGTGCGGGGGCCGTTTTATTTGCAAATGGCGCGGCACAAAGGCCGCGCCGCCTTTCAGATAGCGGGGGAATTAAATTCCCCCCGCGCAGCCTCCTCGCGGCGCCAGGCCGCCGCGGCCACCGCGCCGCCGCGCCGCCCCAGGGGGGGTCGGGCCGGGTCGGCCCGGACCCGGACCCCCCCGTTTCGAACCTGTTCCGGTCTTTTGGCCATAACATGAGCCTCGGACCTCCGATTGATGAACCGTCTGCGGCAACACAATCCTTGGATCGAGACGGTCGTTTCGGTATATTGCACTCAAGGTTTGGGATTACTTTGAGTTCGTCCGGGTTGGTTCGTTCACGAAACCAACCGGGCCCTCGGAGCGGAAACGCTCATATCTTGAGCTACGGACGTCCGAACGGCGTGCCGTCAGTTCTGATAAGTTCCTCTTAGTGAGACGTATCTTTTTCTATACTCCGCCCGAGGTTTGGACGCAGGTGGAGTACGGCCGGGTTGGTTCGTTCACGAAACCAACCGGGCCCTCGGAGCGGAAACGCTCATATCTTGAGTTCCGGACGTCCGATTGACGTGCCGTCGACTTTGATGGAATCCTCTAAGTGGGACGGAACTTTTGACATGCTCCGCCCGAGTTTTGGATACAGTTGAGATATGGTCGGGTTTGGTTCGCTCACGAAACCAACCGGGCCCTCGGGACGAAAAGGCTAATAACTCACAGACCGGGCGTCCGATTGACGCGCCGTCTGTTGCGTTGAGACTCGTTTGACGAAGCGGACGTATGTGGCACTTCTTCGTTGGACTTTGAGATACTTGGAGTATCGACCAATAGCTCGTGGAGTGGACCCTCCCGGAGACGAGCGGGCGGGGGAGTGCTTGGGTGTAGCGGCGGACCCGTGGTACTTGACAGTGGTGGTGCGCTTGGATGCAGCAGCAGACCTTTGGCGGTGGAGCGCTTGGTTGTAGCGGCGGACCCGCGATACTTTACGGAGTGTGTGTGCTTGGTTGTAGAGACAGACCCGCGACGGTGGAGACGTGCGTGCGGAGTACGGAGACCGTGTAGCTGACTGAGACCTGATGACTGCTTGACCGACTCGACTTGGAGTGAGTCGACTAGCCCAGTGGATGGAGCGCCCAGTAGTTGGCAGCAGACCCACGGCGGACGGAGCGCCTGGTAGTTGGCAGCAAACCCGCGGTACTCATCATAGGAGTACCTCAGTAGGCTATTTGGGTGAGCGCCCGCTATTTGGCGACAGACCCTCAGCAGACGGAGCGCCCGGTAGTTGGCCGCAAACCCGCAGTACTCGACAGGAGAAGTACCTCAGCAGTCTTAGGTTAGTGAGCAGTACCTTGGAGTCGTGACAGGACCACTGTACACTCTAGAGACGGAGCTCTTCAGTAGTTACGGTTTCGATAATAAAAATCCTGGTTTGAGCTGAGTCAATGATCTTTGTGTTTCCTCATGATTGAGATGGGTCGCTTGATAACTTAGGTATATGTATGGGCATATACCTGGGTAATGGTTATCCGTTGATTTCATAAACTTGTTATAAACTGTGTAGACTTGTACTGTTAACCTGTGTGGATTTACTGTTTACTCTTCTTGTGGATTGGGTTGTTCTTGGGCTCGGTGTTGGAGCCGAACGGAAATTGGTGACATAGGTATATGTATGGGCATATACCTAATCAATACTGGATGTTACTTCGTGATTGTATCCTTCTTGTGGTTTATCCTTTGTGGATTTCGGGAGACCTTCGAGGGTCTCGGGGTCCCTACTGAGTATCTTATACTCACCCCTGCACGGGCTATGCCCGCACTTCGTTGTGTTGGTTGCAGACGACGGACAGCGCTGACTGCGGTTGAGGCTTACGGAGTAGGTCGGTACCCGGAGGAGGACCACTGAGCGGGACGTGCTCGGAGCGGACAGTTGGACCCGAGGAGTTGTGGAGCCATCTGTACCTACCCTTCAGGTAGGAATCGAGGAGGACGTCCCAGGAGCCGCTCGTACTTTCAGTTGTTGTTTTCCCTTTCGAGTTGTACTTTACTTTACAGTTGGGCTTGTATTTCCCGCCCCTTTACTTCAGCACAGTTGTTCTAGTTTTGTGTACTGCTTTACTTCCGCTTGTTACTCTGAGGTGCTTGTTTACTTTATTAAGGCAATGCCTTCCCTTTTTACTGGGATTTTACGCCTTGGTGCTAGTCGCCAGCCCCTGGCCTATGGAAGGCGGGCTTGGGGTAGTCACGGCACGGGCCCCGAGGGCGGGTCGTGACACTATCAAGTCTCTTTCCACTTGAATACAGGCCATGGAAGGGTGATGTTCCTTGGTGCATCCTAGAGGGAAACCATATACCAAATGGGTGGATGTCACTCCTCCTCCTCCCAATATCAGGAATCATGTTTCCCAACCATTGATGGAATTGGAGATGAGGAGTAACATCTTTCACATTTCATGTCCCAATGTGACCCGATGATGGGCCCATGGGAATAGAAAGATGAAATAATGATAAGGTGATTCGAATATAATTTAGTGGTCTAAATTTTTCCTGGTTCAACTATTTACCAATAGGGTCCATTATAGGCTAGGAAGTCCTCTTTAATCAATTAATTTACCAATTTATCTCCACTCTAAGAAAAATAAAATTAATTGACCTTGTACATGAAAAATAGGGTCAAAATGATAGGGTCTATAACTTCATCACTAGATAGGAAGGTCTGACATACTCACTCAACATTCTACTCCCATAGGATTAGCTATTGGGATAGTGTGAAAACTAATGTGATGAATTTCAGACACTACTGGTCACATTGAAATAATTGGGTTGGTTCAAGGAGTTTTTAGAAATCGTTTAGTTCCTAGAAGATTATATTTGGAAAACCAGAGCCAAATCTCTGTCCACACCCATAACATAAGGTAAAATATCTTATAAGGCAAAAACTGATTTTATTACACCAAAACTAGTTCCAGTTACTATTTAATAACCTAGGAAATCTCTGCATCACTTCTCACCAAAGAAAAGTTATTGAAACTACAATACCATCCATAATCTAGAGCTAAAGAGATATCAAGGTCAAATGTGATTTAAGGAATTGAAAAATAGAACATATTCCTTCTAAAAAGAACAAATTACTAGTTACTTCCTCACAACCATCAAAAACAATTTCCTCAATATTATTGATCATAAGAAACCCAATTATGTCATCCTTAGTGATCATATAGACTATTTCACTTTTCATTGAAGGTTGGGATAAACAATCCAAGAATGATTCATATTCAAATACATCCTATGGATCATATTTTATTACAAATATGTGATATTAGTAAAATCCCTAATGAATGTGGCCCATGTTTCCGATATCCAATCAAACGATATATGTGGATAGAAAGAAGCTCTATCTAGGCATAAATGATTGTTTTATAACTAGATGACTATAAATATGGTTGATCGAACACATTCCATTTTTTAAGAACAACTCTTTACATGGATTTTGGTTCCATTTACTCTTGTATTATTTAAATGGATATCATCAAAACCAACCTCTGGAGGAAAAAACAATTGGTGAAACTAGAATATTTTTTGAGAGGAAGAGTCTCATTTGAAACCCTAACCCACCCAAACTATTGAAAATTTATTTTCCTCTTCATTTGGAGCATGGGAACCACCCCACTAAATGAAATTCCCATCAAACAAATAATCACTTTTTAGTTTTATTAACATCATTGATTTAGTAGATACCTTCTCTAATAACAAATATTTATATGAAATAAAGTTCCCTATACCAAACTGGGAAGTTAAAGTTAGAGGTAGTATAATTTGAGGGAAGAGGGGGAGACCGAATCATGGTTGATATCAATATTATATTCACATCACTAATATGGAAATATATTCAGCTAAAACCCATGAGAAATAACTTCTATGATCCCAATAGAAGGATGGAGACACCCCTAAATCCTTCAAGATCAATTTAATCCCAATTAATTTTGAAGGCCAGCTAACGGGTGTGAAACTGATTGATCATCCCTGATGATTCAGTATACTAACTCAATCCAAACCATTGGAAATAGGTATGTCATTAACTTCTATCCAAGAACAAATTCTATCCACTTAATTCACTTCATCCTTAAGCTGAATTATAAAGAGTATCCCCATGTTGGGATGCTTAGAAATCTAATGTAGAAGTATGAAATACTGAAATAGTTAGTAGTTATCCCAACCAAGATCTTGATTATGAATTTTATTCTCTTTTTAAATGTGCTCAGGGAAGCTCTTATCTAGGCCTTATATAGTCCCCAAGATTTTGATACAAAATTAACTATATCTGAGTTTTATCAAGAGAAAACAAATCACTATAATATCATACAAATATCTTATTAATAGAGAAAGGTCAATAGGACACCAATCATGTGTGAATTAAACCCATGTATGTTTTAGGTAAGTTCGACATTGTTAATATTTGATGATACTTGATTGATAATAGATCCCAGATTAATCTCAACATGGTCTAGACCCTATAATGTTTTGGATATAGTGAGGATAATTTTTTCCCCTAAAATGTGATCATTTAGGGTCATGATAAGAAAGAGAAAAATCCCCTCAAAAAGATCAAAATCCAATCCTAGTTTGGAGAAATAACATATATTTATAAGTTCATAGTTATCCAGTATGACACAACATATAATGTTATACCTGGTAGACCTCGGCTTCATATCCATGTGTTGGTTAAATCCGCATACCATCAATGCATAAATTTCTCCATCTATGGAAATGTTGATGTTATTTATAGTAATATCTCCCTATTTGAATATTATAAATCCTAGTATTCTAATGTGGGTTTCTACTGGATATAAGAAAATAAGTTGATGATAAAGGGTGATACTTGTGTTCCAACTCCCAATGGTTTGGGTATCGATCCCCCCAACCCCTAGAGCTTGCTTAGTGATGATTACCTATTTACTATCAATTTGATTGCGGAAAAAAATCCTACCTCGGAGAGTCAATTAAGTGTATAAGCTTCACGAGACTGTCAATATGGTAAAAACCATGCCAACTAAAGTAGTTCCATCAAGAGGAAGTTTGGTAATTTTTTTATATATTAATTTTGTAGGTAACAATTCCCCAAGAAAGAGTGGTCCTTTTCCATCATCATAAGATTAGATAAGTCCCCCACACAATTTGAAGAGAGTGAAAATTATTCTATATTGTCTCTTAATTCTGGGGATGTCAATGATTCTTTTAACACTAATGAAATCAAATAATAAATCAAGTATCTTCAGAGTGATCTCGATTATAATGCCCATGAATTAGAACTCTTAGGGACTAGTAATGACTCCTCATAATTGTAAAATCCAAGAATCCTAAGGACACTTCCATTGATATTGAGATATATAAAGAAGATTCCCATAGAGATGTCCCTCCATAATTTGAGGAATGTATCTCTACCACAATAAATGAGATCAAACAAGTAAATATGGGTATAGAAGAGGCCTCATGACCCACATTAATCAGTACCACTCTGACTTTGGAAGAGAGATATTTATATATCCTTATTTAAATATCATTTTTACGTGTTCTCTTGTAATTACATAGAGATGTTCAGGATGGATACCAATGTGTACACCCATCATCTATACCTTCCAGAAAATCATTGAAGTTTCAAGTATCCATATAGAAGAATATATCCCTCTCATTATACCAATGTAGAATATAAAGTTGATAATATTATTAAATAAAATTTCATTCAATAGGTGAAACACCCAAAAAAAATCACCATCATCATCCCTATTAAGAAAATTAATGTGTAGATTAGGGTCTTCATCAATTTCAGGGATCTCAATTGATATTCAATGAAGGAAGATTTCACAATTCTTATTAAGAAACTCCTAAAAGATGTGACTATGGGATTTCAATCATTTTCCATGATGGATGGTTACTTAGGGTAAAATCATATCAATATGTACCTTAAAGAAGGGAAATAATCCACTTTTATATCACCCATGGGATATTCAGCTACCAGATCATGCTCCTCAGTTTGAATAATGTTAGTTTCACCATTAAATGCACTATTAATCACATATTCAAGACCTTTCTAGGAATAATCACATAATTTTATATTGAATATCTAGTGGTTAATCCCTGGAACTCTATAATTGTATTTCCAAAATTCAAATAATATTTGGAAAGTTACAGTAGTATTTCTTGAAAATGAACCGTCTAATGTTTTAGTTTAGGATAACATCAGTAAAATTTCTATTTTTGTGGTATGATACCATGATATTAATGTTGAACCTAATAATAAAACTACAATCCTTGAAATTTTTCATCCCCAAAACCATAAAGAGTTGAGAGGGTTTCAGGGTCACCTCACCTATATTAGGCATTTCATATCCACCATGGCCAAAAAATGCCTCCCCTTCACAAAGTTAATGATGAAGGGAGTAATTAATATATGTGATGAATATTTCCAATAATTCATCATAAATATCAACTGATATCAAATGAACACACCAATTTTAATGAATCCATTATAACGGAAGATGCTCATTCTATATGTGTCTGTTATGGATTAATCTCTTAACACCCTTATCACATATTAAAATTATGTACCAAGAGATAATTGTCTCTATTATCTTAGTAGAACAATGATACACATTGAGACCTGATATTATGATATTGGTAAAAATTACCTTTCACTACTTTTTTATAGTACATAAGCTAAAACATTAAATATAGCACAACAAGGAATGCTTAGTCTCTCATTTAGGCCTACTTAAGTACATAAAAAACTAAACATTGTTGACTGATAATTTTTCCTGATGAGTAGTTATCTGGTAATAATAAGTCATCCAATTAATATCACAAAAGGAAATAAAAGTACAGACACTAAAATATTTCCTCATGAAACATTATATTCCGAAGAGAATGTTAGTAAATACCAAGCTACCAGATAAAGATTTTTTTATGACTGTGACACTCCCAAAATGTGGGTGATGTACATTGATTGAGCCTCTAAAATTTTGATATAGAAAAGAATAGAAAACCCAAAGATAAATTAGTTTAGTATGAGGATTGTCTTTGTCTCCCTAGATAATCCAATTCTACCTTCTAATTTCTTGCTATCTGAAGGTTTCTCCAATGATGAGGTAGACCAATACCTTATTATTGGCTTAAAACTTTCAATACATCTAAAGATATCACATCTTAATGTTAAGGGTGGTTTATAGCTAGTGATTAAGTATATCAATGGTGAGTTCACTAATATGAAGGAATATTTGACCCCTCTCCATGAATATATAATGGAATTGATGGTATAATTACCTTTTGAGCGAATGTTGAATCACATCCCTCACTCACAAAATGATTATGGTGATGTGTTGTCTATTATATCCATGTACCTAATCAACCATGAATAGGATGATATAATGTTTTCATTACACATTATAGGGTATTCTCCATGTTTGTAGTTTATGGAATGGTGGAGATAAATAATATTAGTACTTCCTTGAGGTGTGATGAACCAGCAACCTCATCAACTAACACCATTGATATATGGATAATCCCCATAATGTACGACCTCCAAAATGGGATCCTTCTATCAGACTAGGACAAAAAGTAATAGATCTAAAATTAGGTAGTAAACTTCACCTTTAATGACAAACCAAATGAATAGAAATTCCTCAATAAATAGGGTTTTGAAGGTATCCTCCTTAGCTATATTAAAAAGGAGATACCCTTTACATCATGCAACAAGTATTTATAATCTCCTATAGTGCTCATCAGTTAGGAACCAAGCTCTCACAAAAAATTTGGACTCTTTTTTATTTCTACCCAACGATGATACAAGACTATATGGAATTCACTGGGACTGTTCATGCATGTCAAATACATTTCAAGTTAATCTATCATCCCCTGGAGTTTTTCAATGATACCAAATACACCTATACATTTTCTATATAGGTAATAGATTTCATGGGGCCACATCACCCATCCACAACCAGGTAGTATAATTATATTCACCACTGACTTCTTTTTCAAATGGTCCAAGTCCATACCCATCGAGGATGTCGGGTTAAATAATATCATCAACTTCATGAAGTCTAACATCGTCATTAAAGTTTGTCTCCCCTATAAAATATTGATGGAAAATAGAACTAAATTTTTTTCTTCCAAGTTGAAAAGGATTTATTAGGATTATAATAATGATTCCATCCATTAATCTCACCATCACAATGGAAAATGGGAAAATATAGGTTTTTATTAAGACCCTATCAAATATAATCCATAAAATGGTGTATAAAAAAATCTTAACTATACAGATGCATTCATGCCTTGTGAGATTATCATACCACAACCCACATTTCCACAAACGTAAACCCATATTCACTTTCTTATGGAATGGAGGTGGTTTTTTCCATCAAAGTTAAATTACCATCACTTTGAATCTATATATATAATCAGCTCTCGAAAGATGAATAATCACATAAGAGACTTTATGAGTTTTAATGACTCAAAAATAAGAGGATACATGTACTTCATGTTACCAAAGTCCGTTAGGATTAGATTCCATGGGTATTCAATAATAAAGTTATCATCCAATCATTCCTTCAAAGAGAGGTTATATTGATACTCAGAACCTTGATGATATTAGAGAACAAGACTCCAAATATATAATCAAAGTGGGAAGGAACTTAGGTCATACATGTGTCTTATTCCAATGGATATTACTCCTTAGAAATGATAGATGGGTAATGAATCACACCTCTTCCAATGTGTGGTTTCTTAATAAATACATTGTATAATTATCACATTGGACATAAGACTTGGGAGGAATTTTTTAAATTACATATCACTAAATTCTTCATCGTATGATGTTAAAATACATAGCATCCAAGTCCTGGAAGAAAGATGTTAAACTATATACCACACATGTCATTATTGTATGAAGTTAAACTACATGGTCATTATCCCAGTTGCATGACATTAAAATTTAAAACAGCATCCCAACCGCATTATGTTAAACTGTGAGGTGTGGGTCCATATCACATGACCTTAACCAATATGAAATCTCATTTCTCATCTCATGACATTATAATGCATCAATAATCAGTACAATAATTGTTATCCTAAACTAAATTTCTCTATAAGTCCATATTTCATGACTTTAAACTGCTTAGAGTGGTCTATTTTTTAGGCCTCTTTCTTCCCTACATGAGATCTATGTCCATGTAGAATTTTTTTTCCACACAATACACTAGTTCCTAATAGCATCAATACCCCCTCATTAATTTCCTACATGTTGTATCTATGAAATAAATATTTCACTTCAAGAACAAGGTGTGTCTTTATTACTATGTTGAAAAGATACATAGTGACACCCAGATCTATTATCCTTCATACAACAGCATTCTAGAAAAGTATAATGTATTTTCCCCATATGTTCTTATTTAAAAAGTATGTATAGTGATATTCAGATGTCCTATCCCAGGACTGGTTTTAAATTTCATCAATCATAAATACCCACACCCCTATGTTTGATCCAAGTCTTTATATGATATTAAAATATAATAAATATATGAGGCATGATTTATATCCTCACAAGATACATATCAACACTTATAATTATTGATCTAGGTATTTCCATAGAGATCGAAAGTGTCCCCCACCTCATCTTGGTGCATGATCTGGTCACTCTTCATTAATGATGGGTCTTTTCCCACTTTTATAATAAAGGTGAGTTCATTTTATTTCACACAATAATTATTTCTATGAAAAATGGTAAAATTGAAAATAAATCCTCTTATATATGATCAAGATCCATGTAGGAGCCTTCATCATGGGTTCCCTCATTTATGGATATAAACTTAGAAAATCCACCATTACACTGCATATAAATTAGTACTGTTCAAGATACATTATTTAAGAATTGTGTGTAGCTTTATTCTTATTATTATAGGATATGTAGTGATATTGAGATCTATTTTAATGGGCTCGACCAAAAATTTCAAAAAAATCCCTATTTACCCTGAATATGACTAAGATTTTTATAGGGTATATTTTCTTCAAGAACATCATCAGGCATGTTTTATATTCCTATAGGATAAGTAGTGATTCTCATATCTCCTATCTTGGGCCTAGATATTATTTACAAAGAAAATACCATTATCTCTACATATGATATCAATATATATAAGGAACATATGAGAACTATGTGTGTATTTATTCATGTTATTTCAAGATACATAGTAATGAAAAATTCCTATATCATAGGTCCATCCAGGAATTCAAAACAAGATACCAATTTCCCCTTTGTTTGATGTGGTTATGTGTAGGTGACCTTCTTTATATTAACTATGTGTACCTTGATTCCTATCAACACAGGGTGTATTGTGAGGCCTAGACCTCCTATCCTATGTCTGTCCATAATTTCTAAAAAAATGCCCTCTCCTTATATAAGAATCAAATTTATGTAGGGTATTTCTTTTCAATTACTATGTGTGGCTTGATTCCTATCCCCATAGGGTACGTAGATGAACTAGGACCCTATATCCTAGGCCTATACATAATTTTAAAAATAATGAAAACTTTAACATTAGTATTATATATCTATTGGTGAATGTTTTATTTTTTTATGGAACTAAGGTGAGGTGAAACCTAGCTCTCTTCCCTCATGTATGATTTTGATATGTGTAGAATAAACCAAATAAAATTTTCCCTACTACATATGATCCTGATTTATGTTAGAGCCTTCACTATTGAGATTTTCATTTATGAACATATGGTGAAAATAAAATCCCCATAAAATATCTTAATCTTCGTAGGTAAAAATATAAGAAATACACGTGGATTGATTCTTATCCCCATATACAAGTTAGTGATGCCTAGAGGCCATATTCAAGGACCAGACTCAAATCCTATCAACCTAGATTTCCTCATCTTCTATGAATAATATATTTTAGTATAGATTCATTAATTAACATATACTAATGAAGGAGGGAGTTTAATGTACCGACTTCAGTTACCCAGAGTCGGTGAATTATTACAAAACATTTGCATGATACATAGAATCATGTCCCGAAATACCAATCAGTTTAGTATCCTTGGAAGTACTAGATACACTCATAGGTTTTACGTTACATCATGAAATAAAAACATCAACAAAATTTCGTCCCCTTTTTAAACACACTTATATCCTTATCTTATCCCTACAAGTCAACCATAAAATACTTATTCACATCTTGGGAAAAATAAAACATAGAAAGGGGTGAGCTCAGATGCTCAGTATGGATAACAATATAGTGGAAACTTTCATAAATAATCATAAACATTTAAGGTAATGTATAAGACTAAAAAATCCTCTGAATCTTAAACATCAGCATAATATGGAAAAGATAAAATCAAATAATTACATTTACTTATTCACATGTATATTATAATAGTTGAATTATCACATTAAATATCAATAGCCACATTCATAATGATGGAATTCATAATTCCAGACTTCATAACCACATAATCAAGTCCTTGTTCCAAGACTACCAATAAGATTTTGTCAAGTCCTTGTGACAATACACTAGTTTGTCTCATGAGACCTACCGATGAATTGAGGAGATATAGAGGGCTCCACTTGTCACATACTAAGTCCAATTCATTCCTCATATGAAACTGTTGAAACATAATCGAAAAATTTGTATTAAAACTAGCATAAGAAATGTAAATATTTTAACCACAAACTATGAATGGAATAAAAATAGCACATCCACAGTGAAACATGACTCATTCAATACAATATGGATGATTGGGTTATAATAAATCAACCTCAATCAATAATAATGAAGGATATTGACATAGATGAATATAATCATCAAAACTATTTGAGAGAAATATACTCCTTTTTCTTGAAAACATTTAAAAGTATAACTATTTATCAAAAAGCTATTTCAAATATATTTTTGAATCAAAGTGTCCCATAACACTTTGAAACTTTTGAAAGGAATTAAAATTTTAAAACATTAATGTACATATAAAAAAATCCCTAAAACTATTTTTAAAACATGAACATTAATGAGAATGATTTTGAAGAATAAATTTTTAAAACATTTAAAATGATATTTTAGTTAGAGTTCCTAACCAAATGAGAGATGACTTAATACAAATAATTGAGTTAATAAAAACATTATAATATCATGAGAATAAATGGATTCATGATATACTATGTCAAAGTATAGTATATACACCAAACAAAAGTGAGTTGGTGCACAACAACAAAGAAGACTCAATGGAATGTAAGTTGAGATGAAATCCCTTATAAAGATTGTACCCTTAGGTTAAGGATAAATCAATGAAATAATTATATGTGACAAATATAAATACACTCAATATTATTGTATATTCAGTGTAAATAAATCATAGGACGTTCACACATATTATTGTAAAAACAACACCAATTAATTGTATGTTTAACTTAATGAATGGAGATTGAGTTAAAATTACTCTTATCAATTTCATATAGATGACTTGAATATTTATCAATTGAGTGATTATGTGTATCAAAATTATATCCATATAAAGGGGAGTGTAAATTACTACCCAAATAATAAATAGTGATTCCACACATAATCATGGAGTAAAATAATCAATGAAGTATGTGTAAAGCCCAATGAGTGGAAATTGAAATTTGAAATTCCCTTATAGATTTGGTAACATACGAAACATACACCCCATGAAATAAGTATCATAAAATGAATATGTAAATACCCATAAATTAAATTATATTATACAAATAATACAATCATGGGCAGTACATACACGACACAAAAGGAAATAGTGGCAATATAGCATGATTCTCAAGGGAATAAGAAGTGAGATGAAAACCGCTTACCTTGTACTTTTCCTTAGTAGTGGATACATTAACCACTTGTATAATAGTTAAATAATTGTTATTAAATTATAAAATAACTATATACATAAATATGATATCATATATGATCCTTTAATTTTTCTTTGTTAATAATATTTTAGTAGTATCATCGCTTTGGGTGTTAACTGATTTGTTTTCCTTTATATACTCGGTTATGTAAGCCATGTTTGTTATGGATAGGATGTATTTTATTCATATAAAGAATTATATTAATTTCATAAACATTAATTTTAATTATAAAATGAAGATTATTCATGAATTATTACGATGGGGAATGAATCTCATCGCGTTCATGGAGACGGTAATCCGTATGTACGCACGAGCGACAATATCATTATATTGATGGTGACGCGTATGTAGTTGGATGATATATCATATATAAATAATAATTAACATGTTATATTTATTATTTAAATCAGTTATACTCATTATTATACCCATCCAAATAATGATGTTTTTGAATAACAAACTACACCACGACGTGGAGACGGTAATGTGTATGTACGCACGTATGGTGAATTTGTCATTTATAGGGTGGAAAGAATAATGAATATGGTTGTAAAATTTTTATAATAACATCACAATATATAAAAAGATACTAGAGTTATTATTTTATAATGGAAACAAAAAATAAAGAGGAAGTGGAAGAAGAAAAGAACTTGAAAGAGGTGATGAAATATTTAAATCTTCTTCGGGTTCTTCCTTTTGATTTGATCAAAATGGATCGCTAGGATGGATTTATGACCCAAGTAAGGCCTCTAGGATGAAGGGAGAAAATTTGGGAGGATATTTGGGCAGGTTTAGGCCAATAAAAAAGGCTTTGGAGGTGTGAAATTAAGATAATTTGAAGTACCCTTTTATAAGAGAGGTGAGGGTCACTTTAGGAAAATCTTGAAATATTATTTTATAATAAAATCATTTTCGATTTATAATGGATCCAAAACGAATTATTGAAAGTATAATGTGGTTATGGGTCTAAAAAGTCACAAACAATAGGTTTTATATAGGTTTAGGGCATCATATTAACCTTATATTTTAGATTTAACTCTTAGTTAAATAGTTTAACATTTACCATGTCTCTTTTTATTTTTATATTATATGGTTAAAAAATTTAGTAAAACATTCCAAGAGAACCCCATGGGGATAATTATTAATATATATAACCTTATATAAGTCCTTTATCAGAACCTTAGATTTTTAGGAATATTATATCAATTAATAATATAATATTGGTTTTAAAAACACAATTATGCCAATTTTGACACTATTTAGTATTTGATTTTTTTTTAAGCCATAAAAATTTATTAATTAGAATAAAATTTATTACCCTAACCTTAAAATGTTATATTAACCTATAAAACTATTTCAATTCATCATAAGTCTCAATTTACATTTATTTGGATATTTATAATATCAATTATTTTAATATTTCATTAATAAGGTAATTTCTTCATCATTATTGTGTCATAAATAAATTAAATTATTTAATGTCTAAATATTATAAATAAAATAAAATTATGTAGGAAATATTTTTATATTTATAATTAATATTTATAATCCAATTTATATTGTGTGTAACCCTATATTAAAAATGGTTTAGTTATTAAACATTGAATTTATCTCTTTTAACTCTTCTTTAAATAAAATAATAATAAATGTCTTAATCTAATACAAGTGGAAAAAAGAGGTTAATATTTTATTACTAAGGTTTTTTTGGTCTAATTAAGCTTATACAACAGAAATATGACATGTGTTAGGGTAATTATGATATCATTTTTACCCTTAATTACCCTATTTACTTTTAACCGTGGTAAATAAAAGTCAAAAGTTAATATTCACCAAAAATTATTTTCATATTATTGAACCACATTTTACTTACTGATATTAAATATTTCTCTAATATTTTTTAAATTCAACTCACATAAGAGGTAAAATTAATTTAATGTAAATTTGCAAATGCTCCTTGGAGGTGGGTAAAAGATGGTGAAAGGTTCAATAAAATTTTATACATCTAATTTTATTATTAAATGACTCCAATTAATTACATTTAACTTATATAGGTATTATATATCTATTTTTTATTAAAAAAATTAAATAAATTAAATAATTATTTAAATAAAAAGTTTGTCTTAAACTATAACATAGTGTTTTTCACTATTCATCAAAAATTGAATGATTTTAGAAAACTACCAAAAATTTACCCTAAGATAATTTTGATAATACAAATTCAAAAATGAATTCTATTTTACCAAATTAAAAAAATATAATTTTCATTAATTAATTTAAAATTAATTCTCATTGTCAAACCCGAAAAGCGGGGGTTTTTTAAAGTAAAAAACTATCAAAATATTAACATGTGTTTATGTCAAATTTAAATGTGAAATTACATATAATGACCTAAATTATATTAAAGGGTAAAAATATAATCTAATTATACTTCCAAACCATTAAAATATATAATTAAACACTATAAATTATTTCTATTAAAAAGTTGTTTTCAATTAAAATTTACTAATTTTCAATATTCATAAAAATATGGAAGTCATCAGAAAAGTACCAAAAATTTATCCAAAATAAATTTTTATGTCCCAATTCTAAATAATAATTTAATTTCATTAAATTGAATATATAAAAGTGTAAAATATTTTTTTTAAAGGGTTTTCCATTAAAATGTGCTAAAATTGCATTTTTTGAAAAATAATTCTTTTATCTGAAAAGAAAATGTATTTGTTTTTATATTATGACTAAGAAACACATAATATGGATTCTAAAATTATATGAAGTATATAAAATTCAAAATTCAGTTAATACTATTCATAATGGATTTTTGAATGGCTAGTTTGGAAAGTCGTGGTGCGCTCAAACTCGGTGTTGCGTGTAACGCAAGATATTGAATTACTTCAAAGAAAATAACTTACTATGAAATCTTGGGGTGTTACATTATTCCTCCTTTTCAAAAATGCATCCTCTCAAATTTAAAATTGGGCTTGGGAACTTCATTGAAAGTCCCACATCAGAAAAGAGTCAATAAAACTATCACTTTAAAAGAAAGAAAGAGAAGTACAAAGGTCACCCATGATAACCCATACTAGGATTCCATGTAGGAAAACAAGGATATGGAAGATAAACTAAATGTCAAGTTCTAATGAAGAGTGATAGAAAACATGATCAGGAGAGATTTAACAACAAGAAAACCACAATTTTTTTCTGGGATAAACGTTCATTAGTTTCCTAGTATAAAAATAAAACGGACAATGTTTTTTTGTTTTAAGTTCCATTTAATAAAGTTAATAAATCTATTTTTGATATTTACTAAAAACATAAAGGGATATAGTTACTTTTTAAGTATAGTTTCATCCTTTAATAAATTTCTACCACTTACACATCTCTTGTTTTTTCAAACGATGAGTATTCAAGATGACTTGGTCACACATGAAGTGCTAGAATCAATTTCTAGAGAATCACATGATCCACAAAGGATAAACTATATATTTCCCTTGTCTTTAGAGATTAACCAAAACAAAAATATTTAGTACAATATCAGATGATCCCTAAAAAGGATAATCCTTTAGATAAATAAATATTAATCTTAATTTCTAAAATTAAACCTACAATCCCAAAAGTTCAATAAATATCATTCAATAAAAAATTGTCCTTAAAATGCTTTAATATAATCCAAACTAATATTGAAACCCAAAACGTAAAATAATTTGATTACATAGTCTTCCATGTTAAATTGTATCTCCAAATAACAGCGATTACTCTTAAAGTCACAAACTTAAAAGTAATTAATGTAATCACATATTTTCTATGATAGGTTAATAATTTCCATAAATAACCCAAATCGCTATAAATCCATAATAAAAACATAGATAAAAATCCACCATTACTCTTCAAATGAAATCCCATAGTATTCTATTTTCCTTAGGCATATATTGTTCCCAACAGAGTGAACATCTTCCAAAATAACATTTATCACTTAATCACCAAATCATTTTCCTATACTAAGGATATCCATTTGATAAGACATAAGATCCCAAATCAACTTATTATTGATCAATAAAATCATTTAACTAAAAATAATTAGTCACACTAACTAGGGACTACACGTTGTCCAGTGGTAGGCAAAAAATCTCAATCGCACTCTAGTTATGGGTTTGATTCCCGCAGCTTTGTCCAACGTGACGGGTTGTCACACGGTCTACGTGTTGTCCTTTTTCAAAAACTATATTTTATAAAATTCCCAAAATGAGATAAATTCCTCAAAATAACCATAAAATAATTTAACCACAAATTTTATCTCATACCTTGCATTTTCATACCAAAAATTAATAACATGTAATTGCCTCAACTTTAAGGATCATATAAACCCAAATGGTTCTTTATAGCTATATCCAAAAAGGAGAAGATGATTCTTCCTCAAATATCATTTTCAAATAACAAACCCCATGGTTACACATACAAGAGAATAGTCTTCCAAATTAATCCCATACTTTAAACACTTCTCCATCCATTTATTTCCACATAGGTTGTTCCTTGACTTAAAAATTATCCTATAGAATAGGGTATTAACTCAGGTAATTCCAAGGTCCCTTAAATTTACAAAAAGTGACTGTAATTGGATTATTAGGATCATTTTTATTTTCTTCTATAGTACTCTTCATTTTTCCTCGACAATTCTTTACTTTATGTCTTTATTTCCCACACATAAAGCATTTCTTTGTTCCATTGAGACACTTTCCTAGGTGTCTCCTTCCACATTTCCTATATGATACAAATTGAGATTTCTTTTGTCCATGGTCTCCACTACTGGAGCTATTATCATTCACCATATTTCTCTTCTTTGTTGAGTCCGGGAGTTGGTTAATATATATGTTCTTGATCATATTTTTGGAAAATTGGTTCGGCATGAACATGATATCTTTTACACCTATCAACATTCCAGTTCATAGGTCATTTCCACCACCATGCCCACCTTGTACATCATGTTCAATGTTACAATGAATTCCTTGGAATCCAACCCTTTACTAACACAAGAGAGCATAGTGTGAGTCATAAAATCATTTAGAGAATATCATAACACCTAATTTTCAGTCTAAAACACCTTAGGATTAACCAAGGTTATTTATTCTCATCTTATATTAAAATTCTTCAAATAGGTTTGTAAATAAAATGTGAATTATCCTAAGTATATCCCCCAGGATTGTCGTAACCAAGAGTATATCAAGGACCATTGTCGTGTACTAGGATACCCCGAGTCAAGCCTGAAACTCCTTATCAGAGTATTCACTCCTAGGTATATATGTTCTAGAGCTGCCTCTACCTGCTTGTATCAATACAGGGATGTATTGCTTGGAAAACCCACATAATATTTACATTAACAAAATTTTTGGATGTTCTTATATACTAGTCATCAATGTCTATCTAAGGGTAGTGTTTCATAATGTCATGAACCAATTAGGGACACCATCCGAACCGACGCTCGACCCGGCCCGTGGCAAGGCCCGAAGGGAATTCCTGATCCCCACGGGCTTTCACAAGTTCCTGGGTATCAAAATAAACCTTGGGAATGATTTTACCCGAACAAACAAATATAAAGCAACCAAAAAAATAAACCAAACCAAAGGTAAAAGTCACAGCCAAAAAAACCATTAACCAAAACCAAATTTTTGTGTCACATGCAAAACCAAAACCCAAACCACACTCAAATTATGGTGAACAAAAAACAATCCAAAAATTGTCGCCCAGTGAGAGGACACCACCCTCAAGACACCACCCCAACACCATGTCGAGTGGTTTGCTAAAAACCTAAACCACCGCTCCCAAATGTTGGACCCTTACCTGTATCAGACATAAACAAATCTACTTAAACCCAAAGGTGTAAGTAGGGTGTGAACAATCTCCCAGTAGGATGTCACCAAGAAAAGAACATTTTCAATGATAAAAAAAAGAAAGTAAGGAATGATTTACAATGATAATGAAGACAATTTTTCATAAAGTAGCCTTAAAGAAAAGCAGTTTAAATAAAACAAAAGTTTGGGTAGTAACTCAAGTGAAATATTATGTATCATCGGTGTGCGCAAAGTAACTGTTAGCACCAAAGGATGGGAGAGGCCCTATGGGTACTAGAAACAGGTGGGACCCTAGAACGTCGTGTCTTAGTGAAATGTGGATTAGAAACCATGACCCTCAGAAAATGTCACTTAGAAGAACATGACCCTCAAAAAATGTGGCTTGGAAGGCTACAACCCTCAGTCGTCATATGTTTAGTTAGTGTTGTGATCGTCAATCCTGCCAGTGAAACTGGGACAAGCCATCTCCGGGACACTATCTCACTAGTCCTAGTTTTCCCACCAAATACCCTGGGCCTCCCTCTTTGTGCTCACCTAAAATCAAGTTTCACATAATAGGTCACATTAACACTTAAAAGCCAAATTAGGTGCTTACACACAAGAAAATATCATTCTCACATCAATATCCTCTTTTAAAACCACATGCACACCAAAACGTTTTAGAACTAAACCTGTGTCGCTTGTACGTTAAATTAAACCAGCTGCATAGTTTTATAAAAAAGAACTTTTATAATCAGGAAAACCACTAAAAATTATTAAACAGTTTCCAAACATACTGAAAAATATTTAAAGGGAAAAAAGTCACGCAAGATATTTTTCAGGACAACCACATTTTTAATACTACACCAAAACAAAATTACACCATCCACACTTCCTAACACACATGTCGCATAGTTTTTAATACACTGATAAACAGTCCAGATAGGTTTTCACAATGAAATTCACTAGTATCACTTAAACATAACTCTAACTAAATAAACACAAAAAAAAACTCAATCAAAGATAATTTCGTTGTATGTAAACACATAGAAAAAAGGTAATAAAATAATCAGATAAACAAGAAAATGAGTGTTAATTAATAACTAGTGTGAAAAATCACCCATCTTAGTATCACATCCTCACAAAAAATTGGTGCACAGAGACCACCACATGCCAACGCAGTTCAAACAAACCCCAAATAAACCCTAAAAACAAGGCAACACATGAACGCATCAAAAATAATCCAAACACAAACTAAAATCTATCCATGAAATCACCAAAAATAAGATTATGAAAATAGAGGGACTCTTCACCTACAATGAAGAGTCTGGTAGGTCGGTCGAAGGTCGACGGGGCTGTTCGGGCTTGCACGGTGCCAGAAAAACAAGGAGAATAGCCAGAAAAAAAATGTAGCCAAGGGAGGAGGCTATGCGGTAGGGTGTGGCTAGTAAAATGTGAGGGCAGAAGGAGTTGTGCGTTCGGCGGTCTGGGCAAAGCAGGAGGGAGGTGTGTGGTCTGGTGTAGCTGTCGCGGGAAGGTAGTATGGAAGGCCAACGCAATAGGGGAGGGTAGCGGGGGAAGTTGGCGGTCTGCTGGACTGGGGAGGCGTGATGTGCCGCACGATGTGGCTGAGTCGAGAAGGAGGGTGGCGTCGGTTCAAGGCAGTGGGAGGGTATCACGGCCGTTGACGTAGTAGGGAAGGAGAGAGGTGTGCGGGGTCTCGGAAGGGTGAAAGAGGGAGGCCGGTGCGAGGTCGGTCAATGCAAGGAAGTCTGGGGTGAGGCAGGCCGTGGCGAGGCCGGTCGGGGCGCGGCAGGCTGGTGCAAGGTTGGCTGGTGCAAGGTTGGCCAGGATGAGCAGGATGACACTAGCAGGGGAGTTGCAGCACCTGGGGTTTGGGGAAGCCGCGGATGAACTGTACGTCGCGGGGAGGGAGTGTGAGGGAGAGAAGAAATAAAGGAGAGAGTAAAATAAGAAAAAGAAAAGAAAGGGATAAAATAAAATGAAAAAAAAGAGATGGAAAATAAAAATGAAAAGAAATCTAAAAATAAAATATAACCTAAACAAATAATAATAATAATAATAATAATAATGAAAAAATAACTGTAATTATAATAAATCTTATTTATATTCGGTTATTTAATTATATGTGCACCGGTAAGATTGTGCGTTAAACTAGCGAAGCCACATGGCTTCACCCGTGTCTTGCCCGCGCGTTAAGCGACGTCAATCCAGTGCTCACTTATCAGCACCAAAAGTGAAAAACTCACATCGGGCTCAGCCTGCCCTTCAACCAAACAATTAAAATAATGGAAAATAATATTATGGGATAAAGTTTAAAATTAAAAACATACCTTGATACAAAATCTGGATGTGACAATTCTCCCCACCATGAAAACTTTCCACCCTCAGAAATTCAATTCGAAGCCTGATCAGAGAATAAAAATGGGTACTCATGCTAAACCCAAGACTTCCGCTCCCAAGTCTCATTCTCAATATTCCTATGCTACTAAAGAATACAAATCAAAGTAATGGACTTTCAACAAAGCACCTTCTCTTGAGAATCCACTATTTGCACTGGCCGCACAAACACTGATAAGTTGGGCTCAATCTCTAACTCCTCCAAATTCAACACATGTGAAGGATCGGGAGTATACTTTTTCAGTTGGGAGACATGAAATACATTGTTAATCGACGTCAATTGTGAAGTAAAATCTAACCTGTATTCCACCTTGCCAATCCGCTCAACAATCTTGAAAGGCACAACATACCTCGGTGTCATCTTCCCATAATTTCCAAAGTGGCGGTAACCCAAATGAGGGGCCACCTTCAAGAACAATCTGTCCCCCATTGAAAACTCAAGATCTCGACGCCTCTGATCTGCATAAGATTTTTGGTGACTCTGAGCTATTAGAAACTGTTGTCTAATCAACTTGACCTTCTCATATGTCTCCTGAACAAGGCTCGGGCCCAAGATTAAGGTCTCGCCTACCTCAACCCAACACAAAGGAGACCGACAAGGCTGACCGTAAAGTGCTTAAAAGGGTGCCATTCTAATAGAGGATTGGTAACTGTTATTACAATCAAACTCGACCAATCCTAAATGGTTATCCCATGAACCTCCGAAATCCAACACACATGCGTGATGCATGTCCTCCAGAATTTGATTCGCCTGATCCCTCTGGCCATCCGTCTGAGGATGGTATGTCGTTCTCATCTTAATCTGTGACCCCAAAGCCTTCTGTAGGCCTCCCCAAAACCGAGAGGTAAAGCGGGGGTCCCTGTCAGAAACAACTACTGATGGAACACCATGAAGTCTGAATACTTTCTGAACATACAAACGGCCCAGCTCATCCACATTAGTTGTATCTCTGATTGGGATAAAGTGAGATGACTTGGTCAAATAGTCAATAACTACCCAAATAGAATTCCTCCCATGAGGTGTACAAGGTAATCCAACAATGAAGTCCATGGCATCCTCGTCCCACTTTCAGGTAGGAATGGGTAATGGATGAAGTAGGCCAGATGGTCTCTAATGCTCTGCTTTCACCTGATGACAAGTGTAGCATCTTGATACAAATTCGGCTATGTACCATCTCATACCTATCCACTAGAACTGAAAAATAACATCGTAATACATCTTGGTAGCACTATGATGGACGCCCTACTGAGATTGGTGGCTATCCTGCATCACCACCTTCCGCAGAGACAACAGCACCACTGCACGGCCCTTGAAGCATAAGATTCTCTCAGGAGACATAGACCAATATGAAGGAGTCTCCCCACCACAAAGAAACTGCATAGATTTCTGAAATAGCTCATCCCCAAGAATCTCCCACTGAATCAACTCCAGAAGAGTGGGACTCAACTGAATGCTATCCAACAAAGTACATATGTTGTTCTCCCTTCTCTCCAAGTGTATCTGGATGAAGAGTCCCATAAAAGTCCACTAATTGCTGGACTTCCTCAATGCCTACACTGGTACTTTCCTAATCAAAGCATCAGCTACCACATTACCCTTGCCTGGGGTATAGACAACGTCAATGTCAAATCCCTGTAGGTAATCGATCCCGCAGCACTACCTCAGATTGAGATCCTTCTGAGAGAAAATGTAGGCTAGGCTCTTATGTTTAGAATAGACCACAAATGTCTCCCCAAATAGGTAGTGATGCCAAGTATTAAAAGCATGCATCCTCACTGCCAACTCCAAGTCATGAGTTGGATAATTTTTTTCATGCGGCCGGAGTTGGCGAGAACCATAAGCCACCACATGGTTATCCTGCATGAGTACACACCCAAGGCCCATACCTGACGCATCACAATAAACGACATAGCCCTTCCCAGACTCTAGTAATACCAACACAGGTGCGGTGTTCAATCGCCGTTTCAACTCCTCAAAGGATGCCTGGCACTGTTGGCTCCATTAAAAATTCACCCCTTTTCGGTTGAGTGCAGTCATGGTGGAAGCAATCCGTGAGAAGTCCCGAACAAAATGACTATAATAACCTACTAGTCTAGGAAAACACCTGATCACGAACACATTCCTCAGCTGTTCTCAATACATAACTACACTGATCTTCTCAGGATCCACTAAAACCCCTTGTTCTGAGATGACATGCCCTAGAAACTTCACTTCCCTGATCCAGAATGCTCACTTCGAGAGTTTGGCATACAGACGTTAGTCCCGCAACATGCCCAAAACAATCTGTAGGTAATTCTCATGCTTCTCCTCAGATCCAGAATAAACCATGATGTCATCCACAAATACCATGAAAAATGATTTGAGATATTGGTGGAACACCCTATTCATGAGTGCCATGAAAACTACCGGTGCATTCGTCAATCCAAAAGGCATGACCAAGTACTCGAAGTGACCATACCTGCTCTGGAAGGCCATCTTCGGAATGTCTACTTCTCTCACCCTATACTGGTGGTATCCCAAATGCAAGTTGATTTTGTAGAAACACTTTTCCCCCTTCAGCTGGTCGAACAAGTCGTCAATCTAACGAAAAGGGTATTTATTCTTGACGGTCACCTTATCCAACTTTTGGTAATCGATGCACAACCAGGGGGTTCCGTCGGCCTTTTTAGTGAATAAAACTGGGGCGGACCAAGGAGAGATGCTTGGGTGAATGAATCCTTTGGATTCCAAATCTTCCAGCTATATCTTCAATTCCCTCAATTTGGTGAGGGCCATGCGATATGAGGGGAGAGATATAGGCTATGTTCCTGGCACCAACTCAATCAAGAACTCCATGTCCCGCTCTAGGGGTAAGCCTGAAAAATCATCTGGGAAGATCTATGAGAACTCATACACTACACAAGGTAACCCACACTGAGAAAAACCACCATCGTCCTCCAATGCGAGCAAAGAAAACTGATAATCAAGATTCCCCAACTCAGGTAGTGGAGGTCCCACGCGACCCGACCGAGGATCTCACTCCCCGTGAAATACCTAGGGGCTCCCATCTGGTTCCATAAAACTAACCCATCACCGATAACAATAAATATGAGCTTGAAAGCACGCCATCCATTCCATGCTGAGGATCTAATCAAATAGGTCCATATCAAGGACCATGAAATCCCACTCCATCTCGACTCCTGACACATAGAGTGTGCAAGACTGACACCTAAGGCCTTTCTCCCTCTTTTTCACCAACGGTGTTACCAACTCCATGGAAAAAGATAGAAGTTGGGTTTGTAGGTTCAACAGATTCACAAGACAGGCAGATATAAAGGAAACTGAAGCACCATTATCAAATAAAATTACATCTATAGAAGATGCAATCAGAATGGTACCTCGAACAGTTGAAGGTCCTGCATTAGATCCCACTGGTTCCTGATCCAGATATTGCAAACATCTGGTCCCTTCTTGAGAACTAATTATTTCCTAAGGCTCTACCCTGATCTAGATTTTACCTGAAGACAATCCAGTCCTACCACCACGGCCACTGAATCGAGATCTTGTTTTCCTGATCGGCTCTAACTAAACTGATACTCCTCTAGAATCCACAGATCCAGTCCCACTCTGGTAAGGGCGTACGGTCCTGTAGAATCGTTGTAGATGTCCCACAACTCCACACCCATGGAAAGGTCTGCAAGGTTATGGACATGTAGGTTAGATGTTCCCTACCCTTCCACACTGATGGAACACCACAGAACCTGCACCAGAATCCCTAGATGAATTCTTCCTGGGAGGATGACCTGAGCTGCCACAACTCTTATTCCATTGCTCATCGCTCTTCCTCTTCTTCTCAGATTAACTACAACTTCCAAACCCTAACACAAATCCAGAAGACCCTGAATTTCCTCTCTGGTCAATCTGGACCATGAAAGCACGATCGACCACCTCAGCATAAGTTCCTAGCATGAACAAGATAACCTCAGAGTGGATTTCTGGTCGAAGCCCCTTCTCAAACTTCCGAGCTTTCAAAAATTCACTTTAAACAATCTCATGTGCATATCACACTAGCTTAGAAAAGTGGTTTGCATACTCCATCACTTTCTGATCCCCTTGTAAAATATTTATGAACTCCCCGGATCTGGCGTAGGCTAGGAACTCGGTATAGTACTTCTTGTTGAAGATAGCTTTGAAATCCTTCCAACTCATCTGCTCATGCTTCACAGCCTGAATCACTAATTCCAACTACTTGAGACTGGAACCCTCTAGCTGGAATGAGGCACACTTTACCCTGACTTCCTCTAGCATGTTAAGAAATTCAAACATATTCTCTGTATTTTCAAGTCATTCCTCTACTTATTGAGGTTCTGAACTACCTTGGAATGAAGGAGGTTTATTCTTCAAAAACTCCTGAACTTTATCCTTCTTGGATCCAAACTCATCTTTTCTAGTTGGAATGGGGGTGGGGGTAAGAGTCTCCACCTTTACTAAATCTTGAACATCTCGGACCATGGATTCTACCAATCTCTGATCAAGTGGTGAGGGATAACGCTCTCCAGCTTCCTCTCATGGGTGCATGTAAGCTCTCTAGGGAGGCATATTTCTGCAAAGAGAAATAGTCATAAAAGAACATCATCAATATATCATTTCTAAAGAAAAATAAAATTTCCAGAAAGATAAGTAATAATAAGTAAACAAAATACGTAAAAGTAACATTGTGTCCAAATTCTTCTTCTCTGCTCGATGTCCATGTACATACAACAGCCTGCACATCCCACCTAGAAGAGAAGTCAAATAAGAATCCTGACATCCCATGGTGACTCAGGGTCTATCACGAGGTGTGCTGGCCAGGCACCCTACTCCCAACTAGAATTCTGAGACCCGACAATCCTATCTCCTGTCTAACCAGACTATTCCCAAATAAAATAACTTGGACAATAAAATAACCTGGCGCACTGATACCATTTTGTCACGAACCAAGTTGGGTCTCCATCCGAATCGACACCCGACCCAGCCCGCGGCAAGGCCCAATGGGCATTCCCAATCCCCAGGGGCTGGCACAAGTTCTTGGGTATCAAAATAAACATTGGGACTGATTTTACCCAAATAAAAAAATATAAAGCAACCAAAAAATAAACCAAACCAAAGGTAAAAGTCGCAGCCAAAAAAAACATTTAACCAAAACCAGATTTTTGAGTCACATGAAAAACCAAAACCCAAACAACACTCAAATTATGGTGAACAAAAATCAACCCAAAAACTATCTCCTGGTGAGATGGCACCACCCTCGAGCCACCACCCCAACGCCACGTCAAGATGTCTGCTAACAACCTGATCCACCGCTCCCAAATGTTGGACCCTTACCTGTATCAGACATAAACAAATAAACTTACACCCAAAGGTATAAGTAGGGTCTGAGAAATCACCACGTTAGATTTCACCAAGAAAAGATTACACACACAATAATTAAAAGTCAATTACATTTTCAATGATAAACAAAAGAAAGTAAGATATGCTTGACAATGTTAGTGAAGACAGTTTTTCATATAGCGACCTTAAAGAAAATTAGTTTAAAGAAAACACAAGTTTGGGTAGTAACTCAAGTGACATATTATGTATCATCGGTGTGTGTAAATTAACTGGTATCACCAAAGGATGGGAGAGGCCCTATGGGTACTAGAAACAGGTGTGACCCTAGAACGTCATTTCTCGGTGAAACATGGCTTAGAAACCACGACCCTCGGAAAACGTGGCTTAGAAGAACACGACCCTTAGAAAATGTGGCATAGAAGGCCACGACCCTAAGTTATCATATGTTTAGTTAGTGTTGTGATCGTCAATCCGGCCAGTGAAACTGGGCCAGCCCATCTTTGGGACACTAGCTCACTAGTCCTAGTTTCCCCGCATAATACTCTGGGCTTCCCCCTTTGTGGTCACCTAAAATCAAGCTTCACATAACATGTCAAATTAACACTTAAAATCCAAATGATGTGCATACACACAAGAACATGTCATTAAAACATCGATATCCTCTTTTAAAACCACATGCACACCAAATATTTTTAGAACTTAACCAGCACTGCTTGCACATTAATTTAAACTAGCTGTATAGTTTTATAAAAACAATTTTTATAATCAGGAAAACCACTAAAAATCATTAAACAGTTTCCAAACATGTCGCAAAATATTTAAAGGGAAAAAAGTCACTCAAAACATTTTTCAAGAAAACTACATTTTTAATACTATGACAAAACATAATTGCACCATCCACACTTCCAAACACACATGCTGCACAGTTTTCAAAACACCAATAAACAGTCCAGACAAGTTTTCACAATTAAATTCACCAGTATCACTTAAAAATAACTCTAACTAAATAAATTCACAATAAAACTCAGTCAAAGATAATTTCACGGTATTTAAACACGCATAAAAAAGGTTCTAAACTAATAAAATAAACAAGAAAATGAGTGTTAATTAATACTTGTGTGTGGAATCACCTACCGGTGTATCGCAGCCTCACAAAAAAATTGGTGTGTAGAGACCACCACATGCCGACACAGTTCAAGCAAACCCCAAATACACACTAAAAACAAGGCAACAAACATGCGCATCCAAAATAATCCAAACACAAACTAAACCCTATCCATGACATCACCAAAAATAAGAGTATGAACAAAGAGGGACTTTGCACCTACGGCGAGAATTTTGGCAGGTTGGTCGAAGGTTGACAGGGCTGTCTGGGCTTGCACGGTGCCGGAAAACAAAGAGAACCACTGAAAAAAAAAGAAACCCAGCCAAGGGAGGAGGCAATGCGGAAGGGTGTGGTTGGGCTAAGTGGGAGGGTATAGGGAGGTGTGTAGTCGGTGGTCTGGGTAGAGAGGGAGGGAGGTGTGCGGTAAGGTTCAGTTGTCGCAGGAAGGTATTAGGGAAGGTCGGCATAGTACTGGAGGGTAGCGGGGGAAGATGGAAGCCTACTGGACTGGGGAGGTGTGAGGTGCGGCACGACCTGGCTGGGTCGAGTAGGAGGGCGGGGTCAGTTCAACGCAGTGGGAGGGTTTCATGGCCACTGAGATAGCAGGGAAGGAGGGAGGTTCCCGGGGTTGTGGATGGGTGTAAGAGGGAGGCCTGTGCGAGGAAGGTCAGGGCGAGGCAGGCCGGTGTGAGGTTGGTCAGTGCTAGGCAGTCCGGGATGAGTGGGACTACACTAGCAGGGGAGTTACGATTCCTAGGGTTAGGGGAATCCGTGGATGAATAGTGTCCCGCAGGGAGGGAGTGTGAGGGGGAGAATAAATAAAAGAGGAAAAAAAGAAAAAGAAAAGAAAGGGTTAAAATAAAATGAAAAAGAGAGAGATTGAAAATAAAAATGAAATAAAATCTAAAAATAAATTTTAACCTAACCTAATAATAATAATAATAATAATAATAATGAAAAAAATAACTATAATTATAATAAATATTAATTTTATTCTGTTATTTAATCACCCACGCATCGGGTAGATCACGCATTAAACTGGCAAAGCCACACAGCTTCTCCCATGCCCTACCTGCGCGCCGAGTGATGTCAATCCAACACTAACTTATTAGCACCAAAAGAAAAAAAAATCACATCGGGTTCTGCCCTCCCTTCAACCAAATAATTTAAATAAAGGAAAATAAAATTATGGGATAAAAATTAAAATTAAAAACATACCTCGATATGACGTCTGGGTGTGACACCTAATTAGAGTTTTTTTCTAAATCTAGCTTCCATGGTTTGTACTAAAATTCCTCTGATACCAACTGTAACGCCCTGACCCTAGTTACCCAGAGTCGGTGAATTATTACATAACATTGGCATGATACATGGAATCATGTCCCAAAATACCAATCAATTTAGTATATGTGGAAGTACTAGATACACTCATAAGTTTTACATTACATCATGAAATAAAAACATCAACAACATTTCTTCCCCTTTTTAAACACACTTATATCCTTAGCCTATCCCTATAGTTTAACCATAAAATACCTCTTCACATCCTGGGAAAAATAAAACATAGAAAGGGGTGAGCTCAGTTTCTCATTATGGATAACATGTTGGGACCACTTTGTGTTTGAAGATTGTATTTGTTGTCAACAGTTGTCAATGCTAGTCAAAATGAAGAAGGATATGAAGAAGAACTCCAAAGTTAATGGAGATCGGCTGAAGTGAGGTTTCCTGTAGAATTGTTATGGAATAATAGCATTGGATTTCATACTTGAGCAATTCTCTTAGACGATAAATTCAGACGATTGTTGAACTGATCCTAAGTTCAAAGAACTTGTGTCAAAGGTGACACATTTTTTACAACAATGAAGAATGGAGAAGTATCATCCATTTGAGGATGATTGGAGCAGAATGGTGAGGTATCATCTATCTAAGGATGGTTGAAGAAGAATGAGGATTTGAAGAAGACAATGAAATGATTCATGATTGCATGTAAACCATAAAAGATCTTACTTGAAGAATAGAATCACATGATTTGCATAATGATGGTTATAACGACGAGAGAATGTGGAAGGGATTGACATTCTGAGGTAACCATGCATTTCGCATTATATCCAAATCAGACGATGCTTTTCTGGTATGTATTTCACACATATCATGAGTTAGGAGAACTTGTGATGCAAGCCTTATGAAGGAAAGGGGGAGAAATGATGATGCCAGTCATATAAAGTTTTGATTGGAAGGAATGATACTACTGGGAGATAGGAAAGTTTCAGTTCCCATTACAACTATGACGATGCTAAAGTTGATCTAACAAATGATAAATATCACGATAGTGGGATTTGTGATAAGAGCAGAAGAATGGTTATGGGAAGCAGTGAAGAGAGAAAATGACAAAGCAATGGACAATCTAGGGATGGCAGAAAAGCACAGTTTAAGGTGGCGCAGTTTTCCAGTGTTTGCCAAATTTTAGGGCCTGAAAATCAGGAGATGAAGAAATGTGCTTGGCAATGGATGTTCCGCACAAGATTGAAGATGGTTTATACGTGCAAGGAGTTATTCAAGGTTAGAACATTGAAAAATGAAAAAGTAATGGAGTGCGCAGAAATTTAGGCATGTTGCGTGCAAAAATAAAGTGGTGCGCGCAATATATGCGGGCTGCGCGAAATAGTAGCGGGTTGCGCGGAAAATTTGCGGGATGCGTGAAATAGTAGCAGGTTGCGCGAAAAATATGCGGGATGCGCGAAATAGAGGAATGATGTTTTTCACGCAAAAGGTGGTTTGAGATCAGAATCTCGAAAATTGGAAAAGGCATGAAATGCGCGAAAGATTGGAGCAGTGCGCGAAATATGATGTCGCGGGAAAGATTGGGTTGGCACGCAACATAGAACGCGGTGTGGAATTTTGCGCGCAATTGGTGCTTCATGCTTAGAAGGATTAAAAATGGCAAAGGCGTGAGGTGCACGAAATATTGAAACATGGCGCGAAATATGAAGTTGCATAAAAGAGATTTTATGGGCATGAAGGAGGATTTACGCGCGGAGTAGTGTTTTGCACGCGGGGTCAAAAATGCCTATAAATATGAGGCTAACCCTTCTCATTTTGAGAGACTCGACACTTAGACAAACCCCGAGATCTAACGCGCAGAAAAATTGAAGTATAGAGTATTGCGCGAAAAGAAGAAGTGTTGCGCGAAAAAGGAACTGCTGCGTGAAATAGGAAGTTCTGTGCAAAAAAAAGAGTTGCGCGAAAAAGGTTTTTCGCGCCAAAAGGTGTTTTTACGCGCAAGGTTTGAATTTTACGCACAAGACACCTATAAGGTTGCAAAAAAATTTGAGGGTCCCTCAGGCCTTCGATAGGTGCATAGCACTCTCGAAGCAGCTTTGCGAAGAATAAAGAACTGTGAACCATTCGGTTTCACAAAGATAAGTTAAACCGCACTCACACGATTGGTGTTTAACACTATCGTTGTGCATTGTGAAGTGAGGAAGAACAAGATGTGCAACTGAATTCATATTTGCACCATGGAAGAAGGTAGTATACCATACACTCTTGTGTTGGTATTGAGAATTGAAGAAAGAGATTAGAACACTGTAATCATACTGTGTCAAAGAGAACGAAGAGAAGAAGAAGAACAGAGTATGCCCAACTGAAGTCTGACAATTATTCCGGGAAATTTAATTCTGATGATGCTAAGATGAGCTGGTCTTCATTGTTCTAATAATCACAATGGGAGTTTTTGATTCCAGCAGATTGAAGCAGAAGCTATCTCAGTGTAGCTGGTTTTTCACTAAAGAAGAAGGGGAAGAAGATTGTGCAGCTTTTAGGATTGCTGCAGAGAAAGAACTGGTTGTTTACTTGTATGCTTCTAGGCAGGTAATAATTGAATAGAGGAAGAACAAAGTAGCACTGTGACATCCAATAGGTCTCAACAGGTGAAATATTCTTTTAGTGTTGCAAACTCTTTTAACAGAGAGAAGACTGTCTTCATAGGTAGTATAAAGAACCAGCTAGAGGCTGCAAGTTGGACTAGGCTTTCACCAGTCCAGGGAAGAGGATTGTTTCCCACCCCCCTCCAAAGTGTAGGGACTCACACTGGCTAGAGGATTGTTTTCCTAGCCACTCCATTGTAACAGAATTTTACATTATAATGGAGAATCCATGCACGGGTCATCCCCATGCATGGCAAGGACGTAGCTACTCTTATTGAGTGGTGAACCTTGTAAAAATATTGTGTGCATATCTTTACTGCTTTCTATTATTTCATGCGACAGGGAAAAGAGAATAAGAGAATCAAGATTCTAACAGGTCTAGAGGTACAGGGATAAATGTTGGAATTGGTTTAAAAGTCCCCAAAACTGATTCACCCCCCTCTCAGTGTTAGGTATATTCCAAACTGGTCCTTACATAACAATATGGCAGAAACTTTCATAAATAAGCATAAACATTTAAGGAAATGTATAAAACTAAAACCAAATCCTTTTAAACATAAACATCAGCACAATATGGAAAAGATAAAATCAAATAATTCCATTTACTTATTCATATTGATATTCTACTAGTCAAATAATCACATGCAATATCAATAGCCACTTTCATATTGATGGAATGTATAATTCCAGACTTCATAACCACATAGTCATGGCCTTGTGCCAAGATTACAAATAAGATTTTTTCAAGACCTTGTGCCAAGACACTGGTTTCTCTTATTAGACCTACCGATTCATCGAGGAGCTATAGCGGTCTCCACTCATCACTTACTAAGTCCAATGCATTACTCATATGAAAAGGTTTAAACATAACATAAACATTCGTATTAAAACTAACATACGAAAATTATCAGTATAAAATTTCTATAAAATTTATGTTGTCATTTTCATGTTTTTGAATGGTTATAACCTTCTCTTTGATCTCATTAGCTTACTTAGGTACCAATATCTTTCTTTCTGCAACTTCATTCTAGTATATTGGTGATCTACACATATTTCCATAAATTTCTTCATAAAAAGATATTTGAATGCTCAAGTGAAAGCTATTATTGCATAAAAATCAACTTGAGTAAGGTGTTGATCCCAACCAAATTTTAAATCCATATAAAAATATCTTATCATATCCGTTGGGTTTGAATTTTTCTCTCAGAATTACCATATTTATGAGAATGATACACAGTATTGAAACTCAACTCTGCATTAAGAGCTCACTGAATACTTTTCCAAAACATCAAGGTTAACTTCAGAACATGATCATATAAAATTCAATGTAGTATCCCATGAAACCTTACCACTTCCTTAATGTATATTATGTAAAGGATATCCATATATAAATCTTCTCTAATATTAAAAAAGTATGTTGGCCTTGTATGGTGATCAACTATAACTCATAATTACTTAAACATCAAAGATAAGATAAACCCTGAAGTTTACCAGTACCTTTAATCATATTTCCAAAAAGTTTAAAGTCAGCCCTCTTCAAATAACATTGTTGTTAAAACATATAAAAAACCAAAAGGTTGTATTTCAATAAATGTCTCTTAAATTATCGTTAATCATGATAAACTTCTATCACATAAAACATCAGAATGGGTGTCAATGGCGTTGAAATTATGGTCAACCATAGACATATAAACCCAAGATGGTATCCATAACTGTAAAGTTGATCTTACTTGGAGAAATATATTCTTCCAAAAGGATAATTCACCCTTTATTCCTTAAATAAAATCTTATTTTATAAATAAAAAAATCCATTGTAAGATTGGGTTCAACCTTGTACCGATATAAAATCAAATTAGATTTCATTATTCCTTAATCCATGTAGGGGAGATAATAAATTCTCAAAATCACATTAAATTTCACTAAATAAAGAACAATAATATTTTCATAGGTCTCATTCATACAAAATAAAACATGAAATTCCATACTAGGGTGTGGAGGGTAAGTGTGCCCTAATTATCATGATTCACTTCAACCACTATGATTTCATAATATTCCCCTTTATCCTTTGTCTTAAGAGGTTATTTTGGATTATCATCCTAATTAACCCTTGAATATGGGGCATTTATTCTCATAAGTCCCACACTGCTTTTATTTGAAACACAGTAGTTTGGGTGGTTCATTCTATGATGATTTATCTCAATTTTCACCATTGGATAACTTCTTCCCATCACTTTGGTATTCATTTTCTCTAATGAGCTTCCCTTCCACACCTAAATATTTTATTAGTTCCCTTATGAAAATTTCCTCCAAATTTCTTCCCACACTTTTATCATAAATTAATGCTCATCTTCTTCTCTCTATAGTTTTAAAAAATTCCTTTAATTCCATTTTTCTCTTCTTTCCAAAACCATGAGATTTATACATAACTCTAAACTCCATTTATACCTTGATAGTACATTTAAAAATTTATTCATAAGTAATAATTACTCTTATGGATAAATACCTTATAATACTTGGTATTAAACCATTGAAGAATTGACCATCCTTACTTTTAGGTAGGATGATAATACCAAAAGCATACCACGCGAGTCTTGTAAAATTTTCCTCATAGGTAAAAATAGATTCATCATCAATTTGATTTAGATCAAGTAACTTATTCTATATCTTTATAGGGATAATTCAAGTAAATTAATTATTAAAAAATATTATCTTGAACTCATACCAACCAATGAAGTCAATTTCTTTCTATTGCCACATATTCTTGATAAGATTCCCCCACTGATCTTATTCACCTTCCAAATGGTAGGTATTCAAAATCAATTTCTCATTATCTAAACATTGGAGGATGGAAAATATATATTTTTAGTGCTGTTAATCCATTTATCATCAACTAGTGGATCATAATACACATAGAAATAAGTTTGATGTTTCCTTATGAAGGAATCAACATAATTTTGTTCTCTTTTTTTCTCATTTAAAAGTTCAAAATGATTCATAGATTTTAAAAGTTGTGTGAGCATAGTAATGATAATTTAAAAAACATATCTCATAAAATTAATTTTATTAGGAAGAAAATCATGTAATGTTCAATCAAATTAAAATTTAATATGATTTATTTAGGTTTCATCCATCAACTAAAACCAAAAGCAGAGTGTGAGAAACACTAATCATAGTGGGGAACTAAATAATCATGAAAAATCACTTATAGGATTTCAAAATCATGAATCATTTTTTTAATCTAAGACACTTAGGTTTATTTTAGGCTATTCATGGTTATCGTCTATTTAAATCTTTCATTATGGTTCATAAATAGTTTTTGAATCACTAAAGTATACCCCTCATAAGTGTCAAACTATGTGTGCAGAAATACCCATTTCCATAAACCAGGTGATGATAAAGCCTAAATTAATGTTCCCTTTTTAGAATTATTAACACTATTTTCTTATTTAATAGAGCTACATCCACTTGTAGTTTCTAGATAGGGATGTAATTTTTTGGAAACCACTCCATTTATCCTTTACTAAAATTCCAAGACATCTTTCAATACTTTGTATCATTCTAAGACTTATCCATACACATGTCCTTAGGTATCTCACTAAAGTTTTCATATCCTACTTTCCAAAGGTTAACCAAACATTTCCACTGATACCAACTATAGAGACCCAAGATTTTCATACATAGATATTATATCTTTTTAAATGAATATTCAATACATTAGACAAACACGCGCTTAAGGACCATAATAGTTTATTATCTTTGGATACTAGGCACACAACATTAAATTTTTGTGAAATATATTCAACATATCCCATAAAGATCTTACATATAGTACCCTACTTAGAAATACCTACTTAAAACCTTTCTTCATAACCTACTAAAGTAAACATAAGAAATGGTGAACACATATATTCAGTAATGGTAAACAAGGGAGATGCATAAGCATAACATGAGAATAAGGGTATGAGAATATGATCATAACATTTGAAAACCATACCCTTCAAATCAAATATCACAATATTGAGTCATGTAATACATATTGGTAGTATATAAGACATGAATTATAATCAAATCAAAGAACATTATCCATGAGAGCATAATATTGGCATAAGATAGATATTTGTGTCATATTCATAATCAAAGAAAATATTACATCAAGGATACATGTCAAGACATTAGTAACATGTTAGGATTGGGACAACCATCCACATAACAACTTCATTCATTGTATAACCTCTTCTATACCCAATTTCGGGCGTGGGGTAACCTCTTGTGTACCCTATTTTTGGGGCTTGGGATAACCTTTTATGTACCCTTTGATCTCATATAACATTAATCATTACCCAATGCATTTTAGAGAGATATAGATCCCACCTTTCACATAATGAAAATCATACATACATGTGACATAATATTATAAAACATTCATCAAATCAAAACCCATGAAAATAAATTGGTTTCATAAACATTTCATCATATCACAACTTGAGGAAAAGAGACAGGTTTCATAGTCATTATATCTTTTCATCATAGTATAACCAATGAAAAGATGTGAGTTTCATAAGAATTTTATCATGGTATAACCTGTGGAAAATAAATTGGTTTTATAAACATCATTCAATCATAAATATAATCCATTTCTATAAATAATAAGAATTTTATCCTTTGATCATATCCCCATTAAGAAATAAGTAGCATAAAAAGATGTTACTTAGATGGAAAATGATTTTTAAAATAAACTTTTAACATTTCTTGAGGAAAATAACTTCTCTTTTCAAATCAATTTTTAAAACCAAAAATTCATAAAACATTTAATAAATCCTCTTCTATGGAAATAAACTTTTAAACATATAAAGGAATATTTTAAAAAAATTTAAAACATTTCTTGAGGAAAATATCCTTTGTGCTTTAAAAAACACTTTTTAAGAAACAAAACATTTTGAAAATAATTTTATTTTAAAATAAACTTGAAAATTAATAAAGGATTATTCAAATAAAATAATGGTCATGATGTTATAAAATTACATTAATGTCGTACATGTTAAAACAAATATTTCATTCACATTTCCGATAAAATACTAATAGGAATTGTTTGGAAAATGAAATAAATATTAAATTAAAAAAATTGCAGAAAAGTAAAAATAGGGTAAAAATAACTTTAAATAACCATAGAGTAACATTAAAACATTTTTTAAAAACAAAGGCATTGAAGATAAAGAGTTTTTAACCAAAGAGATAAATAAAGTCGATTTTCTTTAAAAACAAACTTTTGAAATATTGAGTTTATAAAGGGGGTAAATTAATGGGAAACATTTATTCATCATAAATATCCATAGGATAGAAAATAAATGAGTTTATTGAGATAATTATTATTAAAATTTATCCTTGTAAGCATAATATGGAACAATCCTGATAAATGATGAGATTTTATCATAAAACTATTACCACTTTGGTAACATTGAATTTTATATCCCATGAAATAATAACATTAAATAAAACTTAAAATATCATGAGAATAAATAATTTCATGATGTAAGAACCCGAACCTTCTTTTTAGGTATTTTTTTCCTTTTTCTGGAGTTTTTGAGGAATGAGAAGTTTCTAGAAATTTCTGAAGTACACATCATGTACTTTCTAAGTACACGCCATGTACTTTGATGTCGCTCAAGGCCGTGTGATGTTCGTGTCATGGCCACACACACGGCCATGTAGGGGTGATGTGGAGGTCTCTTAAAGAAGAGTACGAAAAGGCCTAGTACACGCCATGTACTCCAAAAGTACATGCAGTCTACTTTGTTTTTTCGTTAAACGGACTAGGGTAACGTCTTAACCCTAGAACCATCTTCTTCTCCAACTTCTTCGACCAAGAGTGAGGGTACGGCCTCGGATATTTTCCAAGACCCCGAGCCTCTATTCATTCTCTTAATCGACTGTCGTCGATTGCGTTTGAACCGCAGCGGTAAGCTATTCCTTCTTCTAGAGCATTGTTTTCCAATTCCTCCTCTTTTGCAAGTTGTCATGGGTTGATTGTTCGGTGCGTTTTCATAGATCTATGAAGAACTAAGGAGATTCAAGCCTCGTGGTTCATGTATATAAATCTTCTATCATCAAGGTAGGTGGTTTGTGCCTTTCCGTTCGAAGTCTTTGAGTTTTATGTGCAATTTACACCAATACCCTTGAATGGGGTATTGTGTGTTTTCTGTTTCACCCCTGTTGTTTTCCTGCCTTACTTATATGCTTGTGTAGAGGTATTTTGGATATGTATAAGGATAATTTCTATGATTGGATGTTTTTTCCATGCCTTGTTCTGTTTATGACCTTTTGGTCTTGTTCAGCCTATTGTCCGTTATACCTATTTTCCATGCCTTATGACCGTAGGATGGATTATTGTTCCCTGACATTGCTTGTTGTGATGGAGACTAGTTAGCCAAGTATCTTTGTAGGTTTACATTGGCCTTATAGCATTATTATGCATTGACTGGCATGTGACTGTGAGAACCTGGTGCTATAGACTATAAGGGGATAGACCGAGTGAGCTTCCTCAGAGAGTCTTAGACATTATAGACTATAGGGGATGGACTGAGTGAGCTTCCCAGAGAGTCTTGGATATTATAGAATACAAGAGGATAGACCGAGTGAGCTTCCTCAGAGAGTATTGAGCTTTATAGACTACAGGAGGATAGACAGAGTTAGCATCCTCAGAGAGTATTTGTTTTGTTTGAATTTCCTTAAACAACTCCAGGCTATAGGAGGAATTGACCGAGTGAGCTTCCTTAGAGAGTCTGTGATAGACCTAAGGCTATAGGAGGAACTGACCGAGTGAGCTTCCTCATAGAGTATCTAGACCTTGGGGGTATAAGAGGAATTGACCGCGTGATCATCCTCAGAGATTCCTTGACTACCCTAGACTATAAGAGGAATTGACTAAGCATGATTCCTCAGAGAGTCTTATAATTTCATATGACTAAACCAAAGGGGTTAGGTTGAGTGTACTACCTAGAGGGTTGTTGGTACTTCTTGGACAGGACCATAGGGGATGGCTGTGAGTACTTCCCAGAGGGATTCTTATTGTGGTTAGTTGTTGCTTCACTGTTTCTTGTTGATCAGTGGTTTGTTTACTATTGTGTATCATCCTAGTTACTGCTTACTATTTACTATTTACTGTACTTTACCTTCCATATACTCACTGACTATTAGGCACATATCCTCAGGTGGTTGCCTACTGGGATTTAGTCTCACACCCAGTTTGGGTCATGCTTTTGGGCCCAAACAGATTATATTGCTGCAGGTGTAGACAAGGGAAAGCACCCTTCATCTTCATATACTTGATTGCATTGGAGCAGGAGAGATTGGGACCATGTCAAGGCTTGCGATTCTGAGGAGTTTATCTATTTACCTTTCTTTTGTACTTTGGTTTGCACTATTGTATTTCTAGCATTGTGACTTGTTTGGCTGCTTTCCTAGACATATGTATTATGCATCATTTCATATAAGTATGTATGCTCCAGTTGTTTATTGTTTTAGTCTTCCGCTATTCAATTGTGTATGGATTGTTTACAGCTTCCATTATTGTTTATTATTTCTCTTTTATGATGTGTACTCTGCCAATGAGGTCATAGTTTCTCCACTATCACACCCAAGGCCCTCACTACTAGTCGGAAGCCTTTGGCATTCAAGGAAATGCGCTTGAGGCCATGTGACCAACCGGGTACGAGGCGCCTATGGGTGGCTTCTAAAACTGGGATGTTACAAAGTGGTATCAGATGAATTATTTTCTCTTGACTTACTATTTGGAGCCTATATCCAGGGATAAGACAGAATAGGTACTTGGTAATAAGCTATGCCCGGGAGTAGCTAACCTATATATAGGGAAAATCCATACTACCTAGTTTATTGTAGTTTTACTGGTTTGCAATTTTACAGCTGATTTGATTTCACCATTGGGTGATTCACATGCTTTGTGTTGTTACCGTTGTTGTTATTACTATTCTATTTTTTTTGCAACCCGATGAGATGAGGTCATGCCATCTCATGCATCATATATGCACTTGTTATAAATCACATGCAATTAATTCTTACCATGTCATCTAGGATTCATTAGTGATTGCATGTTATTGTAATAGACGTTGTGTAGATTATGCATGCTGTTGTGATATATGCCTTGATAGAATCTTTGTTGTTTGATAGAGAATTTGTTGTGTAAAGATTTACTAGAATGAACACCAAATTTTGATTCTTGAGGTGTTATGGGCCCACATAAATCGGAACTTGGTGGATCATTGACTTGTTCCCATTGTATATGATATGTATGATATGCCAAAATTTGATTGGAAGAGAGTATGGGCCCTCACGGATTGTAATTTGGCACCTTAACACTTGTTTTCTGTGTTTTCTGGGCTTCGGAGCAGTTTCTGAGCTACTGCCTAGAAAAACCTAGAATACCAGGCATGTACTTTATTAATACATGCCGTGTAGTTTTTAAACCGTGTCACTGAATGTGTGGGCAAAAACACGGGGTTGTGAAAAATATTCTGGAACACTCCGTGTACGGTAAATACATGAATTGATATAGTTACTGTGTGTCTACCCGTGTGGCTAACGACACTAGTGGATGAGACATTGACTATACACATCGTGTCCTACTTTTACACGTCATTCCATGTAACTTAAGTGCCCAGCCATGTCACAGACAACATGGGTTGGGGAAAACATTCAGTACATGCCGTGTTCTTAGGGAGCATGCCGTGTAGGGTGAACCGTGTAGCCGGCCGGGTAACTAACAACACGGGTCGTTGAAACCTTGTCTAGTACAAACTGTGTCCTTCATGAACATGTCGTTTAGTCTAGGATTAAGAGGACCTTGTGGGTTAGCTGTGTAAGGAGACTCAGGCAGGGGAATAGAGTTCAAGTACACACCATGTGTGGGGACAACACACTATGTGGTTGGGGCGTTACATGACCAGTTATGGCAGAGGTACACGCCCATGTGAATGGATTAGAGGGACACACCATGTAGTTTTTATACACGCCATGTAGTCATGTTTTGTAAAACTTGAATGTTTCTTTATCCTGTTCCCCTCTTGTAATCTTCTGTTCTCAGTCTTTTATAATCCTGATCTAAGGTGTGCTTTTGACCTTTCAGAGTTATGCCACCAAGACGTCCTCCTATTTTACGTCAGCTACTAGATGGTGATCAGACACCATATATGGTCGATCAGGGACCTCCTGATGTGCCATCCTTGGCACCAGCAGTTATACCAGTTGCAGGCATCGATGCGCAGTTCTGCGAAGATTTTCTGAGGATGATGCAGACCTTTCAAGGAACGCCGCCTCCTGCCCCATCGATGGAAGAGTTGACGCGGGTTTTTTCAGCAGCAGCATCCTCCCACCTTCATAGGGGAATGAAGACCTCAGGCTACAGAGTCTTTTCTAGAGGCCACGCTGAACATTTTCGAGCATCTGGAGATACCTCCAGAGAAGAGGGTGAAGCTCACGACCTATATTCTTCAAGACTCCACCAAGAGGTGGTGGGAGGTGATCTCACAGTCAGGTCACCAGCAGGGTATGACTTGGGATGGGTTTTCGAACATCTTCTATGATTACTTCTACCCAGAGACCTTGAGGGCTGATCGAGCCTAGGATTTTATGAGTCTGGAGTAGGGTACTCTTTCTTTTATGGAGTACTCGTCTCGCTTTACCAAGGTGCATCGTTTCATGCCGATTCCAGCAGGTGATGAGTTGTTCCTTGTGAGGAATTTCAAGGATGGTCTGAGGCACGACATCCGTTCGCAGGTGAACATCTTCCGGTTGAATTTGATATCCTCTATCATCAACCAGGCGCTGATCACTGAGCACAATTTGAGGGATTCTGGGGTAGTGAGCCAGGTCGGCTTGACATCCAGATTCAGTGTTCCTCCTACTGATAACAGGAAGCACCATAGGGAGTTTACTTGAGGAGATCAAAGTAGGCAGAATGTATCTTCGGGCAGTCATGTAGTATGCTACTAATGCGGGAGGAGCACGCATACTAGGCCTCAGTTCCAGAGAGATTGGATGGAGTGCCGATCTTTCAACAAGATGGGCTATCTTCAGTGTTTTTTCCAGATTTTCTCACCTACAACTGGTGGTAGGGGTTCTTTTATGACCCTACGTACATGAGATGCATCGCCAGTTTCTCACCAGTCTGGGAACTGGAGTTCTTCTGGCCATTCGGGCGGAGGTGGTGGTCACGACCATGGTGGTCAGTTACCAGGATACCAGCGACAGCAGAATGGATCATCTCAAAGTGGTCAAGCAGGGTCATAGGGACGCGGTACAGGCCAGGATTTTTCAGTGGAGTAGACTCATCAGAAGAAGGATCCCGGCCCTTCTACAGTTTGAGGTATGATCTTAGTAGCCTCAGTTTTATCTTTAGTTATTTTCGATATTGGTGCTACGCATAGTTTTATCTCTGTTGCTATTGTGGAGAGCATTGGGCTCTACATATTTTCTTCTATCGATACTTTTACACTTGATACACCATTGGGGACTAGATCGGTTAGTACACATCAGTGTAGAGAGTTCCCTCTTGAGGTTGCAAGGTGTCACTTCTTATAGGACCTCTATGTCTTAGAGATGAAAAGCTATGATGTCATTCTCGGAATGGACTGGTTTGTCCCCTTCCTAGCATTCGTTGACTTTTATCACTGTAGGGTGAGTTTCGTATCACCAGAGAGTGGATCCTTTCTTTATAGAGGCGAGTGGGATGTCCATGAAAGAAGATTGGGCCGAGAGCATCTTGGGGCTAGGAGGAGTTACAGCCCAGATAGCTAGTCTATATCTGGATGACCAGGGGACTTCACAGTTATACTTTCCTCCAGTGTTAGAACGTTTAAGAGATTACTTTCCAAAGGAATTTTCATGTTTGCCTCCAGAGAATGAGGTAGACTTTTCAATTGAGCTCGTTCCAGGAGTAGCACCGGTGGTCATTCCTCTTTATAGGATGGCTACACCTGAGTTACAGGAGCTCAAGAAGAAGTTGGAGGATTCGTAGGCGAAGGGTTTCATCTGACCCAGTACATCTCCTTGGGGTTCTCCTATCCTGTTTGCGAAAAAGTCAGACGGAACCCTTAGGCTTTGTGTAGACTATCAGAAGGTGAACCATGTGACGGTCAAGAACCGGTATCCCTTGCCAAGGATCGATGATCTCTTCGATCAGCTTTGAGGATCTCAGGTGTTCTCAAAGAATGATTTGAGATCCAGTTATCATCATTTGTGCGTTATAATATCTGATATACCTCATACAGCTTTCCGGAGAAGGTATGGTCTATACATGTATATGGTTATGCCATTTGGTCTCACAAACACGCCTGCAGTTTTCATGGCACTGATGAACCGAGTGTTCCATCCATACTTGGATTCCTTCGTGGTGGTTTTCATGGACGATATATTGGTGTACTCTCACACTCGACACGACCATTCTAACCATCTTGAGATCATTATGAGTACACTGAGAGAGCATTAGTTATATGCAAAGCTCTCTAAATGTCAGTTTTGGATGGATCATATTCACTTTTCGGGTCATGTTATCATAGAGACAGGAGTATCAGTAGACCTAGAGAAAGTGAGAGCAGTAGTTTCCTGGGAGCAGTCGAAGAACGCCTTTGAGGTGCGTAGTTTTCTACAGTTGTCTAGATATTACAGGCATTTCATATAGGACTCTTCATGCATAGCAGAATCACTGACAGGTCTTACCAAGAAAGGGGAAATGTTCTTATGGTCAGATTCCTGTGAGTCAGCCTTTTAGGAGTTAAAAGGGAGGTTGACTTCAGCACTGATACTAGTCTTTCCAGAGCCGGGCAAGAGATACATTGTTTACTATGATGCTTCAGTTATCGGGCTAGGAGCTGTGCTTATGCAGGGATATGGAGTTATTGCGTACAGGTCTCGGTAGTTGAGGCCACATGAGAGGAACTACCTGACTCACGATCTTGAGTTGGCAGTTTTTGTTCATGCCTTACACTATTAGAGACATTTCCATTTAGTAGATCATTTTTTGGTTTTCACCGACCACAAAAGTCTGAAGTACAACTTCACTCAGCGTGATCTGAATTTGAGACAACCCAGGTGGGTCAAGTATCTTCATTCCTTTGACTTTGAGCTTGCATATATGACTGGGAAAGGAAATGTTGTGGCTGATGCACTGAGTAGGAGAACTCAGATACAGGCGGTTCAGGAGGCCAGCAGTGAGTGGAAGCTTATGGATATGTTCTCTGAGATGAATTTGGAGGTTCATGACAGACAGGGGTAGACTTTTTTCTCTTCTGTAGCAATTACCTCTACTCATCTTAATCAGGTATGAATGAGGTATCTATCAGACTCAGAAAGCCTAGTCATGCAGGAGAGTGTGTCGAGATGAGACCCTCTTCCTGGATGGATAGTAGGTGAGGATGAGATCTTGCATTTCCAGGGACGTGTATGGGTGCCAGAAAACATACACGAGGAGCTGATGCAGGACTTTCATTCCCCAGTTTGGGCATTTCATCCTGGCATCACCAACATGTATCGTGATCTACACCGCCAGTGTTGGTGGCCAGGTATGAAGAGATATGTTGCTGGTTTTGTCATGAGGTGTTCCACTTGTCAGTAGGTGAAAGCGGAGCATCAGCGACCAGTATTTATTTTATAGCAGTTACCCATTCTGGAGTGAAAGTGGAACGATGTCGCGATGGATTTCGTGATAGGGTTGTCGAGGTCTCCTCGGGGGAATGACGCAGTATAGGTTTTCGTTGACAGACTCATGAAGGTTGCTCACTTCTTGCTGATAAAGGAGACCTTTAGTGTTGATGAGCTAGGACGGTTGTACAGATGAGAGATTTTACATCTACATGGAGTTAAAAACTCCATTTTTTTAGACAGAGATGCACGTTTTACTTCTCGGTTCTGGAAGGGGCTTCAGAAGGCTTCGGGTACATAGGTACTTTTGAGTACAATATACCATCCTCAGATAGATGTCCAATCCAAGCGTATGATTCAAGTGCTTGAGGATATGCTCAGAGCTTGTATTCTAGACTTTGGAGGTTCTTGGGAAAAGCATATAACTCTTTTGGAGTTCACCTACAACAACAGTTTTCGGGAGATTATTCAGATGGCACCTTACAAGGCTTTGTATGGTAGGTCATGTTGATCACCTTTATGCTAGCTGGAGGCAGGAGAGGAAGCTTTGATGGGACCTCATCTTGTTCAGGAGACCTTAAAGTAGATAGAGTTGATTCGAAAGAGGATGGATATGACACAATCTGGACAGAAGTCTTATGTTGATCAGTGGAGACGACCTCTGGAGTTCGAGGCCAGGGATCAGGTTTTCCTACGTGTCACACCGAGGTTGGGACACAAGAGGATTCAGAGGCAGGGTAAGCTTTCACCACGGTACGTCGGGCTGTTTGAGGTGTTAGAGAGAGTTGGACTGGTTTCCAATTGGTTATAGTTACCTCGGAGGTACAGGGCTATGCACGACGTCTTCCATGTTTCTCAGCTCTGACGTTACTTTTCTGACTCATCTCATGTCTTTCAACCTGAGGAAGTTAAGCTTGAAGCGGATGCATAATTTGAGGAGAATCCTATCCATATTGTCGATCGCAGTATGAAGGCTCTCTGTGGCTGGTCTGTTCCCCTGGTATGGGTGCTATGGCAGCATGGGTGAGTACAGGACGAGACTTGGGAGAGGGAGGCTGATGTACAATCGCAGTGGCCAGAGCTGTTCAGGGTTTCTTCTTCTACGCCTCGCTGGGGAAATTCGGGGATGAATTTATTTAAGGAGGGAAGTTTGTACGAACCTGGACCTTCTTTTCAGGTATGTTTTTCCTTTTTATAGAGTTTTTGAGGAAAGAGGAGTTTCTGGAAATTTTTGAAGTACACATCGTGTACTTTATAAGTACATTCCATGTACTTTGATGTCACTTGAGGTCGTATGCTGTCCGTGTCATGGCCACACACATAGCCATGTAGGGGTGATGTGGAGGCCACTTAAAGCAGAGTACATAAAAGCCTAGTACACGCCGTGTACTCCAAAAGTACACACCATGTACTTTCTTTTTTTCATTAAATGGACCGCAGTCGCGTCTTAACCCCAGAACCGTCTTCTTCTCCAGCTTCTTCAACCGAGAGCGAGGGGACGACCGCAGATCTTCTCCAAGCCCCCGTGCCTTCGTTCATTCTCTAAATCGACCGTCGTCGATTGAGTTTGAACCGCAGCGGTAAGCTCTTTTTTCTTCTAGAGAATCATTTTCCAATTCCTCATTTTTTGCAAGTTGTCGTGGGTTGAGAGTTTTGTACATTTTCATAGATCTATGATGACCTAAAGATATTCAAGCCTCATGGTTCAAGTATATTGATCTTCTAGGATCAAGGTAGGTGTTTTGTGCCTTTCTGTTCAAATTCTTTGAGTTTTATGTTCAATTTCCACCAATACCCATGAACGGGGTATTGGATGTTTACTGTTTTGTCCCTGTTGTTTTTATGCCTTTCTTGTATGATTGTGTAGAGGTATTTTTTCTTTGTATAAGGATAATTTCTATGCTTGGATATTTTTCCTATGCCTTGTTCTGTTTATGCCCTTTTGGTCTTGTTTAGCCTATTGCTCGTTATACCTATTTTCCATGCCTTGTGACCATAGGATGGATTGTTGTTCCCTGACATTGCTTGTTGTGCTGTAGAATGGTTATCCAAGTAGTTCTGTAGGTTTACTTTGGCCTTATAGAATTATTATGCACTGAATAGCATGGTATCGTGAGAACCTGGTGCTATAGACTATAAGGGGATAGACTGAGTAAGCTTCCTCAGAGAGTCTTGGACATTATAAACTATAGGGGATGGACCGAGTGAGCTTCTCAGAGAGTATTGGATATTATAGACTATAGGAGGATAGACCGAGTGATCTTCCTCATATATTCTTGAGATTTATAGACTAAAGGAGGATAGACTGATTTATCATCCTCAGAGAGTCTTTGTTTTGTTTGAATTTCCTTAAACCACTCCAGGGTATAGGAGGAATTGACCTAGTGAGCTTCCTTAGAGAGTCTGTGATAGACCTGAGGATATAAGAGGAATTGATCGAGTGAGCTACCTTATAGAGTCTCTCGGCCTTAGGTCTATAAGTGGAATTGACTGTGTGATTATCCTCAGATATTCCATGACTACCCTAGACTATAAGGGGAATTTACTGAGCATGCTTCCTTAGAGAGTCTTATAATTTCGTATGACCAAACCAGAGGGGTTAGGCTGAGTGTACTACCTAGAGGGTTGTTGGTAATTCTTGGATAGGACCAGAGGGGATGGCTGTGAGTACTTCCCAGAGGGATTCCTGTTGTGGTTACTTGTTTCTTCACTGTTGCTTGTTGATCTGTGGTTTGTTTACTGATGTGTATCATCCTGGTTACTGCTTACTGTTTATTGTTTACTGTACATTACCTATCATATACTCACTTACTGTTAGGTACAGATCTTCGAGTGGTTTCCTACTAGTATTTAGTCTCACGCCCGGTTTGGGTCATGTTTCTGGGCCCAAATAGATTATATTGCTGCAGGTGTAGACAATGAAAAGCGCCCTTAATCTTCAGGTACTTGATTGCATTAGACCAGGAGAGCTTGGGACCAAGCTGAGGCTTGCGATGCTAATGAATTTATCTATTTACCTTTCTATTGTACTTTTGTTTTCACTATTTTATTGCCAGCATTGTGACTTGTTTGGCTTCTTTCCTAGACATATGTGTTATGAATCATTTCATATATGTATGTATTCTCCAGTTGTTTATTGTTTTAGTCTTTTTCTATTCACATGTGTAAGGATTTTTTACTGCTTCCATTATTGTTTATTATTTCTCTTTTCTGATGTTTACTCTACCAATGAGGGCATAGTTTCTCCACTATCACACACAAGGCCCTCGCTGCTAGTCGGTAGCCTCTGGCGTTCAGGGAAATGTGCTTGAGGCCATGTGACCAACCAGGTACGGGGCACCTATGGGTGGCTTCCGGAACCAAGACATTACACATGATATTAATTTCATATGGTTTTAAAATACACTTTATATTAGAATATTGGTGCATGACACAATATATGCCTCAAAGAAGGAAAATTGAGACAAAAATCCCAAACTGCTTTGGAAACTTTTGAACTGTAAACCCCATGAAATATAGATACAAAAAAGATATTTAAATCCAAATAATTTTAATGATAATAAATATAAAAGGAATTTTTGGGCAGTATATACACAATATATAAGAAAAATGTGGTGAATATGTCATGTATCTCCGCTCCAAATAGCCAGAAGGCCATCTATTTTTATTCATTTTCGATAATTCCCCTTTTAATGGTTTAAGTGGAACCCTTACATGGCCTATAGGCTTCGGGTCATTACATGTCCCTAATGTCTTCAAGGAAATCATCTAGACTATAACTAATTGGAACTCCTCATCTCTATCTTCTACATCATGATGTCAACTCTCCACCTTTGAATAATTGTTTGGCTAGGCTTCTCATGCATGCATAGGCTAGTCCTATTGGTAATTTTTTTACCCTCTAATTCTTAAAAATCCTTAATCTCTACTCTAGTGAATGTTCCTTTCTCTGAATCCTCATCTGGAGCCTTCTCCTTATAGAGTCTTCTTTGTCCATATAAGTATAATTACATGTGGCCTGAAGGCCTTGAGGTGGTACAAAAGCCTTGAGGTGGCCCTAAGTCCTTGAGGTGTTCTGAAGGCCTTTAGGTGGCCTGAGAGCCTTATTATACTGAATTCCATGGGTGTCATAAAGTCCTTGAAAGACCCGAGGACCAAACCGGTGGCACAAAAGCCCAAACAGATGCGTAGTTTTGGCTGCTATAGTGACAAAATGTACCTACTACATTACTAATATAGTAGACTAGAAATATGTCTCTACTTGGATTTGATCTCAAGTATCTTGGATTCACTTGATGAGTCCTCACCAACCAGGTTGAGGCTCTTGTGTGAATAGGTCATGTATCTCATGGATATAAAAGTGAGACAAAAATCCCTTACTACATTAGTTATCTTTTAAATCATCAGCCCAGATAAATAATAAAATCAAATAAAACATTAAATATAAATAAAATAAGTATATTAATGATATAATAATTAAAAGTAGTATTATATACACCACAAAAAAAGAAACAAGTGGTGAATTTACACGTCTCCTAGAAATAAAATAGATACTAGAAATCTATCCCTATAAGTCTTCACTTCCTTTGTACACATTTGAAAATTGTGTATAATCGATTTAATTTAATTATATATATATTAAAAAACCATACTTATATATATATAATGCCATATATGATTTACTTATGACTTTTTATTACCATTTTATTAACAATTCCATGTTAAGGTCGTGCTTTAGAAAATAAGTGCTTTGTTTTCCGTGTATGTTTTGATTTGTAATTTTTTTGGTCCCATTAAAATGATAATGGTTCCATTATATCCATAATTTTAACCATGATATAAATATCATATATATTCATTACATATTTATTTATAGTATTCTATAAATTTTAGATATAGAAAATTAGATACACTTTTCATGGAGATGGTAGGGCATACGTACGTAGGAATGTTGTTTCCATTTTCCCAACAGATTAGAAGAAATAATGGTAAATAATATATTACCATTATAGAATAATTTTTATTTAATATATATCAAATATTTTTATTTAAAAATATCCTTAATACCTTCCATGTAAATCATATATGAATAATGAATCACATCACTTCTTGAGGTAGTAGTTCTCCATACACACGAATGACTTTATCGTATTCCCAATGAATGGAAAGTAAAAGGAACATGTGATATAATGATTTAATAATAATAAAAATAATAATATCATTAATTTTATATATAAAAAATAAATTCATCATTATATATATCCATGATAGGTGGTAATGGAAAAAACGAATGACATTGGTTCATGAGTCGGTCATCTTCCGTACACATGAATGATGATTTCCAAGCCCATTTGATGAAACTGAAGATTCTTGTTGTTAATACCTTTAGAATAACAAAAACTAAGTATAAAAAATATACTAATGTTAATATATAATCATTTTTTAATAATAATTTTATGAGGTGGAGGATGAAATAAAATAAAAATGTATGTTGAAGAATGTTACCTCTTCTCTGGGTAACCTCATTAAGTTTTCACCAAAAGCCTTCCTAGGATTAATTTATAATCCAAATAAGGATTTTAATATGGGATTGGGAATTAATAAATCTATTTGGGTATGTACTTATCAACCCTAATGGTTTTTAAGTGTAAAAATTAGGGAATAATGGGTGGCATTTTATAAGTGTGGTGAGTGGCACACCTGAAATTTTTTGAAAAGAAAAAGGGGTATCCATGTTTTTCTCAAAAAACAATGCTAAATGATTAAACATTCTTGATATAAGAAGATTTAATGTCAAAATAATTCCAACCAATGGGTTTTGGATATATTTTGGTTCATTTTTAACCCTTATCATTTTATTTTAACCCCCTCATAAACCCATTTTTACCTTAACCGCGGTAAATAACTTTTGCTGTTTTTTACTAATAATTATGGTAAACAATTAGGTTGAAGTTATTAAATAATATAAATTTTTATTATTACAGGTATGGAATCCATTTTTTAAAATTCCATTCATATAATTTGAAATTTTTAATTTAAAATTAATCTCATAGACATGATGAGAAAGTGGATTTTCAAAGAGAAAATGTTCAAATGTTTAAAAAGTTTTTATATCAAAATTAATTATGAAATTTATTATAATGAAATAAATTGGATTATCAGATATATAATTGAACTAATTTTTTTATACTATCTTATAAAAATTTGTATTTTTTAAAATTCTTTAAAAGAAATGACAATTCTTAATAAAAATCGATAATTTTCACTATTCATTGAAAATTTTCTCTTCTCAGAAAATTATCATAAATTCGCCCTAAGATAATTTTAACTTGTTGATTTAAAAAATTAATTATATTTTTTCAAATAAATGATCAAAATTTTGAAAAAAATTAATTTTAAAATAAGTTCACAAAAAGCGACAATATTACTTTTTAGAAAAATGTAGTTTTAAGACTAAAATTAGATTTATTCATATCTATTTTCTAGAAAGCACAGGAGATTAATGATAAATATTTAATTTAATATATAATATATTAATTTCATTAAAATAATTTACCAAATGTGTTTTATTTAATTTATTAATGTAAAATGAATTTTTTCATAAAAAATGTTTTTCAGAAAAAAAAATCATTTAATTTCAAAAGGTTTTGATTTTGATTTACAAATATTTTTTCACTTAATAATTATTTTTATATAAATATTTAAACCATATATTTTTATAATTTATTTAATTTTATTCATACCCATCATTCTAGTAACTATGTTATAACTATCATGTTAAATAATAATATTTTAATAGTGTGTCACGTTTCACTTAAAATCGATGTTTCATGTAATAAAAAACATTTAAAAAATTAAATTTATTTGAAAAACTATATTTCAAAAAACCTTGGTGTGTTAAATTTTTTTTTCTTTCAGCTGCATCAATAAGTAATTGTTCTTACTCCACTATATTTTTAGTTGTGGTGAGTATATAACGGATGTGGAAAAATTATTATTAAAGAATATGTACTTAAGATAACCCTTTAGTAAGTTTGAATTTATGATTCACTACTCATACCTCCTATTTGGAGGTTTTGTTGAGGGATTCATTATGATGATGTATGATAGTGGTCGAAGCCTCTACTGATGCAAGATCCACTTCGACTGCCTTTCTATTATCCTGAATGGTGAGCATCTCTTTCACACTGGTGAGGAGTATATGATAATCATAACCAAAATAGCTAAGAGTGGTGAACATATACTTTAGGTGACCCATTCATTCTTTAATCTCATCAAATTAGACTTTGGTGATTAGGTTATAAATTTATTTCCACACATGTAGCCTAAAATACTGTTAGAATGTTGCATGTTTCGAGCCTTGAGAAAATCCCAGTCTGAGAAAAGGGATGTATTTAATAACTAGGTCGCTGAGAAAGGATTCTGAATTTTCATCTCTCAATGACTTGAGGTTAAACTAGAATGTTCCTTATCCATTTCCATTATATGATACCCTAATGTAGACATATTATAGATGCTAAAATTCTAGGATAGAACTATTAAGATCAAACATATAATATTTTTCAATTACTATATACAAACAATATAGTTGATCAAAGGAAGCTTAAATACCTACCTACACCAGTTGTGTCAATAACTTCTTTTCTTTTCATTCCCTTGACATAAATAATAGTCTAAATATTTTCTTGTGGAACATTAGGATCATCACCAAGGAGAGCTATAAATACAAACAAAGTTCAGATAATATAAAAAAATCATGATCAAATGTGAAATCCTAGAAGATATAGTCACCCTTTTTAAATGTTTTTATAACTCTAGAAATATATGATGAAGAGTAACTGGTTATGTATAGGAACTCTAAGAGTTAACGTGCATTGTTTGGGTCTAAGGGAATGAGAGTCACCATGTCCTAACTAGGTATCGAGTCCAACTCCACTCAGACTTCAATGGTTGCTACTTCCATAAAAACTACATCTAGAATCAAGGGTGCTTTGAGTTGTGGAGAAGTTGGATCCCTCCCATCCCTTTTTTTCAAAAAATTTATTTTCAATTATTGATTCCGCTACTTTATTACCCTCTTATCTAAAATCTTCACTTGTAGTGTTTAGTGTTATCAGGTGATGAATCACCTTTGATTATTCTTGAGACCCCCCATCACTGTATATATCGAGGATCCCACATAAAGTATAAAAATTGTATTTATTTCAGTAATAGGAACCTCTATCCTTGGAAAGTCTTGATGGGAACCTAAATAGTAAAAAATAATCAAGAAAATTCATTAAGGTAATATAGGGGGAAATCATGAAAATTCATTACTCGCACATTAAATCGGGAAGGATTTTCATCATTTTTGTTCTTTCTCTCTCTATATTTCTAACATATTTAAGAATAACCCCCTTAGATGTAACAGATTACTAAGGAATCGGTGGTGGAATTGGTGGTGACACTTGAAATATTTCTTTAGGATCATCAATAACCACCTCTATATGATTCATCTGGTTAGGAGATCCTTGTTCACCAGCCTCCTCATCATCATGTGTTCTAGTCCTAACCATCGTCCAACCATTAAAATATATCATAAAATTGATAGGCAACCTAATATCTTCATCTTCCTATAATATCTCAATAGAAGTTAAATAGAGTTTTAATTATAAATAATATACCCATAATAGTTATATTTGTCTCACCCCTTATTCGGAAGTGCAATGGATTCGCTCTTTATCGTTAATTTTCCCTGGTCAGAAAACTATCGTCTATAGCACCCAATCTGTATAGTGAACTTTAATTTATGAGTAATTAATTGCAGTATTGAAATCTCTGAGGTAGGAAAATTATACATCATGTAATTTTACACAAATTATAGTAAAATTAAACATCTTGTAACCCTAAAAATAGTATGTCACCTCGGGATGATTTATTTAGATTTTATTTTTATATTATTAACTTGTTCTTGTTTATATATAGGTGAATGAAAAAATTAAATAGAAATCACAACATTCCGATCTAAATAATTAATTTCTTGAAATGAAAAACTAATTCTAGCTACATATAACTTTCAAGGATTAATAAATAATTATAAATTTAAATGTGATTTCCCTAATACAAATTGTTGGTTTTGGAATAAGTGTAAGTTTCTATTGGTCCTATGTAAAACTTGACTTTTATCAAATTCAACGGATAAACCACAATTTACATGACATGAAAATAATGAACAATTAATTTTTTTAAAATAATATTGAAAAATGTTTTTTTATAACTAAGATAGAGGATATTTTTACATCAATTTGTAATTAATTTAATAAGAAGAATAAATACCTCATTCTTGAGTCATTTCTTCGATGTACGTATTTATTGTCCAAAAAACATTCGGTTTTATTTATTGTGTTGTTGGGTACCCAATGTAGATCTCCTCTAGAAGTGATTGACACATGCTTCTTTGATCTCATAATGTCACTAATGGTGCTCTGGGTGATAACACAGTGGTACCGGTCATCATGTATTTCTCCCTTGATCACTACCATCATTTATTAAGTATAAATGGATAATCTATTGTGTCTCTTGTTTAAGAGAAGGAGGAAGGAGGTGGATATTCTCTCAATCTTGAGAGAAAAACCCTGGATAATTTCTTCATTGAGAAAGAATTTTCTTAGGAGGTGAATGTTGTGCACAACAACCAACTTATCACAATTGTAATAACTATATATATATAAGGGGATACTGTTTAATATTAATTAATTTTACATTGATCCTTAATAATATATTAAGCACATAACATACCCCTTCCATATAAAACTATATTATTATTATTTTATTTCATGGTGTGCACTAAACCGCACAATGATATATGTTATTTTATAGTCTATAAAATAAATATTTATCACTAGATCAATAACTGGGTATACTTGTCCCCCATATTTATTTATTTCACGAATAAATATTTAATTAGATATTATTCTTTCAGTAAATAATAAATAAATATTATCTTCAAGGTCCATAAAATAAAATATTTATTTTAATATCTATGTAATTAAAAAATAATTTATAAATAATTATTTAATTATTACCATGTGAAAAAGAAGAGATAAATAAATATTATATATTTTTTAATTAAATAATTACCTTGAGAATAAACATTTATTTTATATTTGTGATCAATAAATTATAAATTAAAAATACATCTCAGTATGGATAATAATATTTATTCTAAACATTAAATATAAATAACTTCTAATAGATATTAATGGAAACACTTTGTGTGTGACCCTATAGAACTCTTACTTGGTGGAATTTGGAGGAATTATATAAATTCCAAGATTACTATCCTGTAATGGGTCAAGTAACCCACATAAGAAGAAGATATATTGTAATGAAAACAACCACATATGAATGCTCACTATATAATATAATTCATTCAAATCTATATCTCATCAAGAAGGCTTCACACCCATTTCATCAACCTTTTTGTTTGATACATCATTCTTTGACTATCTAAAATGAACCTTTCAATACACCATGGCCATGGAATTTAGTTTGATGGTTTTATTCCAATAGAATTTTCAAGATATCATAAAGATAGAAATTACAAATCATTCCTAAAATTATTCATTAATAACATATAATTCATGACACACTAAATATACCATACCTTCCATGAACATATGGAATCACAGTTTTATTCAGTACATCAAATTATGTTATTCATGTCATCAATTAATAATAATCTTAAAGTATAAGGACCATTACACGTACTCATACATAGGAATATATAATGACATGTAAACATGTGAAATTCTTATTGGCATGTATGTTATCATATTCTTTAATCTTGAATATTACTAGGTGAAAACCACATGACATAAAATCTCATTCACTTATGAGTAATCAAACATAGTGTTCAACATACTATATATCCCATCATAGAATGTTATCCTACTATAGAACTAAATTTAATAACATTGTCATTGCATATCAAGGTTCTCAACATAGCATGGAATTGTGTATTAACTTTTTAATGTGATAGATATTGCAATGGTTATAGTTTTGATAAACTTTTGTGTTTATTGTTCCTTTATATATCTCCGAATTTATCATCAGAATGGGCATAGTCTTTGGATGTCTTGGGACCCTGGAATTAATATATTAAAAATCTTAAAATATTTTAATTCACACGCATGTGTTATTTTAGCATTTCTAAATTTTACCATTGTTCGGTATCTCGAATGGAAATTCTAAGACCATGGTTAATTTTGAAATGATGGGTTTACCTAAAGAATAACCTAAGGTTTTTTAGCATCGACTATCTAATCTAGGCAGCAATTGGTTATGCATTTATATAAATAAATAATTAAATTTATTTACTTTATCTTAAATTTTATAAATTAAAAACTCTATAAATATTTCATTATGAAATTTCTCAAAGTTTATCCACAAAACCTTAGGATCTTTTGGGAGGATAATTTGGAATTCTTCATTGGTGGATTGAATTGAAGGATGAATAATGATCAGATCGAGGTGGATCGAGAAGCATCGAATGCAGCATGTCACATTCATTACCAGTAAATGTGTTCTTCATGATGGATCGATCTTAGTTTAGTTAGGGCTCTTCAATTTAGGTTTCTATTATTTTTATTAAATGATTGATCATGGATATTATATCTACCTTTTTTAGATATGATAATTCACCCTTTTCATGAGCCCATTCTAATAAATTAAATTATTGATTCCAATTTATTTGTTACTCTTTGACAGCACCTATGGATTTATCATTTATATAATCATTTTCCAAGAACTCTTGGACAATAATGGTTTCACCATTATTCTTATGATTTCCCCCCCACTTGTTCATTGCATTCTTCATCATTGAAATATAGGGTCTAGATTTTATATTCTTGGGGAGGGTTTGAGCATGATCTAAACCCTAAATTCAATGTGGTTGTGTGAATTATGAATGGATTAGTGATTTATAGATGTATTGGGATGATTTTGGGGTAATTTTACAAGAATATGGAATCCAGAGAAGTGATGGTAATGTGAGATGATACAAGATACGTGGAGGTTCGATGATAAATGAACAAAATCTAATTTTTGGCTACAGAAGGTTGGTAATCTATAGCCAGAGATGACCCCCATTAATTTTGGGAGGTCATGCAGTAGGATTCAAGATGAAGATCATGGATCTTGAAAACTACATGAAAGAACTAATATTTATATGAAAATATTCACTACATGCCATGTAGTTCAGAATAACACACACCACATAATTACTTTATCATGGTGGATAGGGTTTCTAGCTGGGTTAACAGTCACATGTTGTATGGTTGGGACCACATGTTGTGTGACACCACCCAGGCATCCAGTTTGTGTACTAGCTATACATTCCTAGGACCCTATGAGGGAAGACATGCCTTGTATTTTGAGAGTACATAGAATGAATAGATGTTCTTAGAGATGGCCCAATACCTAGGCACATTAAAGTATGTGTTCCTGACCATAAGTACATAGGTATGACTGGGATTACATGGGTAGGCCCCAAGTGGATGATGCATGTCGTGTACTACATTTACATGTCGTGAAGTATGACATTGCTTTTAAGGAAATGTGGAGCGAAGAACATAGTTAGAAGATGAAGTAGGGTCACATGCCATGTGCACCCCCATACATGCTATGTATTGCCTCCATAACTTCATCCTCTCATATCTTTTTCTTTGAGACTTAGATTTTGGCCTGTGAGTAGCCTATCCTAAGTGTTTTTTCATATAGAACATGATGGTGGCCTTCATTAAGTCATATGAGATATGATGTTAGGTTTTCCAAGAATGACTCTTCTTTAGGAGGTACTTGTAAATGGTAGTGATCAGGGTAGGATCATCAAGAAGATGTTTGAGTTAGAACTCCCTTTTCATAACAGGGTGTAGGTCCCCCAAACTCTTTATATATATAGAGTTAGTGTTCCCCTACACTAGACATGAATCCTCTATATGTGGAGTGGTACTCCCCCATATTTGAGCTCTGGAAGAGTGCAGGTCCTCTATGAGAGTTGTGGCTCACTTGGTTATAGAACATAGTAATGAGAAGCAAGCCCCTCCACACAGACTCTGGTGATGTTTCATTTGATTCTGGGAAACATAGATGGACTTTTGGATCTACAGGCAAACTCATCAACTTTGGATGAGTTGTGATATAGAGATCCCCTTTCTCTCTCTACTAGGTTTATTTATGAGAATATATGTATATATTGGGTTTTGTTTACCTCTTATTATGGGTTGAGTTGACCTTTTTGTATATTTCTATCACTCCCTTTATAGATTTTGGGGAATCCTATAGGGTAAGTATATACTCACCAATGTATGGTATTTTCCTACATATTTCACATCTTATGAAGGAGACAGATTGTTCAGTGGTGACATTAGTGGATCATAGTGATACTTTGACGAATTTACCATGTATGGTGGTTGGTACTTAGAGATCAGGAGTTGAGATATCTCAGTTTTCATTTATTCCATTTTTTTATCAATTTGAGACTTTATTTCTGGAAGATCATGTATTTTTTCCCTTTCATTATGGTTTATACTTTTTTACTCTATTGTATTTTTCTTATAGGATATTGCATGCATATTTATAATCTAGATATACTATCTTTTATATTTTTATTTACTATTTCATGGAGATGGTTTTGTGTGTGCCTACAAGTACACTAGGCTAAGGCCTCCAATTTTATATTATTCCTTATTGGTGCTTGTCATTATTCTCTGGCCTATTAGAGGTGGTCTTGGGGTTGTGGTGGCTCATCCTTCCACCAGCCAAGTGGGCCCCGATGGGTTGGTTCATTAAATATATTCTATGAAATTATTAAATTAATGTTATATGGAATATCAGTCAATATGTGATAAGGTATTGATTAATATTCAAATAGATGAATATACATGAAATCTAAAGTACAAAGTGATTGGTTATAGGGAAATAACTTCAACATTTTTAATATTAAATTTCCATCAAAACACACATTTTAAGTTTCACTTAATTACTTTGAAACACATAATCAGTATTAAACTCTTGAAAATCACTTTTTAAGCTAGTTTTGTAATTTAATTATGAAATAATCTATTTTAAAAAATAGGAATTATATGAGAAGGTTTTATTCTAATAATGGGGTGGTAAATATTAAATTATAGATAAAAATATATATAAATTTATTACTCAAACATACTCCTAGATAAATATCATCCATGAAATCATGTTAAAATGGATACGCTGCCATGTTTAAACACACAAACTAGGGTGAAAGAAAAATATTCACTCATCAACCAAAAAATATACCATTCTTACTATATACACCAGTTTTTAACCTCTCTTCTCATTCATCACATTTTTCAACTTTTAATTATTATTCACACACACTTTCAAATTTTATAACTATAATGCATCTCACTCATCACGGAAGGTTTATTTTTTAATGTAATGATTAATCCTCAACTACATGAATTCTATCCATAGTATTTCCATACATTTAAATTTATACTATTATATAGAGAGTATAACTAATCTTGGGGACTTTGATAAGGTAATTATGTGGTTAAGGTTTTGTGGGTAATGATATATAAATTCAAAAGTATTAATGATGTGGGTTTATCTCTTAAATTATATTGTATGATATTCAATTCAAATCTAGTACATATATCTCAATAATTACCTTATAAATAGACCCAATGCTTCCCTTTCTCTTTTACCTTGATAGTTCACAAGTTGATTCAATAAAAAATATTAAATTATTCTTTATATTGTCTCAATATATTAAATATATATATATATATAAATTTTTGTTGAGACTGAATACACCCTTCATGGGGGTGAATCGGGGTGTTTCTCGATTAAACTTATTAACTCTAACTCAATTAAATTACTTTAAGATATTATTCTTATGTTAGCATGAACTATTTTCAAATTGTTTCAATATTAATCTTTTCATGTGACCTCACAAAATCTCAAGGATCACACACCAATTTTGTGTCTATGTTCTATAAGTTAATACTAATCATTATTGTAATATAAATGTTTAGGAAGGTCACACTAAAAATATCAAGGAAACTCCCTTTTCTTCCCGTCTACTCACTGTTTCCATGAATATCTTCTAGTTTTGGTCACTCATCCCTAAAGGCACACTTTCATTAATTATCCTTCATTCATTTCTCCAAAAATATATTCAATAGTTTATTCAAATGAAGGTCTCTCCATGATAGTCAACAAAAATATAGCTTTATGAAGCTTCAATCCTGTGTAGAAGTGTTATTGAACTCAACGTTTATTTCAATCCTTCTCTGCACCAAATAATACCAATACCTAAAGGTAAGGTATGGGTATTTTTATTATTTAAATTAAAACATCCTAAACACTTCCTTTAATTGAGGATAATTTCAACTTTAAATTATCTTGTTTCTTTTTTCCTCAACTTCCATATGTAGTAGTATTGCTTCTCCTCCTTCGATCATTCTTCACATGAGTTGTGTGAAATATTATCACTTTTATTCATATTTGGCTAGAATCCCTAATTATTCTACTTCGAACTAGATGTGAAAATATTTTTTTATTACTCTCTTTCTTTAACATGAAAATTTCAAGTAATTTTTTCATCATCTTCTCTTTTTTAGATATTTAATAACAGTGTCTCTATATTTTCTCATTTTCTTCAATTTTTCTTATATATATTTACAAATAGACACATGATATATTATATCTAGTTTTTCAACATAGAATTATCTTATAATATCATTCATGATATTTATTTTATTTAAGTATTCATGGTTCTCAGTTCATCCAATGAAATATTTCTATATGAGATATATTTTTATATTCAAAATATAGAAACTCAAAGAAATTACCTTATATTATTTTATATATAGCGATATAATATTCATGTGATATAGCTTTCTATATTATGAAAATTTAAACTCTATAATTCTCAATAAAATCATGTTTTAGATCTGAGTCAAATATAACTAATTTAATTATCCAGTCTTCTTATAATCTTTACAACTAATTTAATCTTAATTTCTTTGAAAAAATCCAAATGTTATTTATTCAAATTTTCTAAGTTATAAATAATCTTTTATGACTAATAATTTTCCTCTATTTGATGATATTCATGACATGATCTACTCAATTTTTGTGTAATTTCATATCTATAAAATCTGCATAGATTATCTATTTGAATATTCTATATTATTATAGCATGAATATCCTTTAATATCAGCTTTATTTTTAATTAACATAATTGAAAAAAATATAAATCATATTTTATGATTAATAAAAAAATTATCTACTTCTTCGGTTGATTCTTCGCTAATAAATTTTGAAGGAATGAACTTTAAAAAAATATCGCACTACCTCCAAACATCTAAAATTCAAAAAGGGATCAAGTCACCTTATGAAGTTCCTTTTTCACTTTATGAAATTATGTCACCTTAGGAGGTCCAGAATTACACCTTAAAACCCATATAACATCTTTAAAAGTAATTACTTCACCTTAAAATCTCATATACTCACCTTACAAAGTCTATAAACTACCTTATGTTGATATACATTCACCTTACTAAATTTGGATGACACCATATATATATGTCACTTCACCTTATGAATATAAAAAATCACATTATAGAGTTCATTTATTCATGTTATTATTATCAGGTAATCCCCTTATAAAGTCATACATCTACTTTTTGTCCCCCATGACTTGCCTTATGGATACATATCTTTCACCTTACTCTCATATGGTGACTCCTTCTGAATTTTCCATTTTTCCAATGATTTCCCATAGTGATCCATATGAAGATTATAAAAACCATACATTGTCTATACCTTTACCATTTTCTCAACTTTATGATCATAGGGTACTTCCCAATGCCTTTTCCAATTATGTGATTACAAAAAATCACTTTACGGATATATGGTGAATTTCATGACTTTGTTTAATTATACCAGCCTACTCATACCAGTTTCACCCAAAATCACTCTAAGATAATTCCAACATTCAAATAATTAAGAATATATTTAATATATTCCTTATCATGTTCTTATTCATAAATCACTTATAAAATCCATGTCCTTAATATATACAAGAATAAAAGGGAATTTCTTTTAATTTAATCACTAGTACTTATGTATCACTTCATCAAATATTCCATGAACACCCACATATTCTTTGATTCATACCTCAAGAATTTTTCATTAACTCTAATAACCATTTTTAATTAATATAACCATCTATATTCATCAGTGCACAACCTCTTGATTTCCAATACCATATGATTCATTGTAATGCATTCCATAATATCAATCTATATTGTTAATAAATCCAAAGAACAAACTCTTGGATGAACTAATTTTTTTCTTAAATAAATATTGGAATAAATTTAATATAATTATAATTGAATTTTACACCTTTCTATAAATGAAAAATGACAACTCTACACATGCTTAAAGTTATAATATATTACCACTTAAATAAATTTATGAAAAAAAATTTCTTAACTTACACACACCTTATAGAAATGTAATCTTACAATATAGTAAGAGATGGGTAGGAAATAAAATATTTTCTTATAATTTATCTCACCTAATATGTTTTTTTAATTTTAAATAGATTAAAAATATGGTAAAATGTTAATGTAGTTTCAATAGGTTTATAAGGGTTTGAATCATTAATGATTTAAATTATATTAATGTAACTAAATTATTTTCTTTTTATAAAAACAAACAAGTAATGTTCGAGTAATATATATATATATATATATATATATTCCAATAAACACTTAAGAAAGAAGTAATTATAATTAAATTTTCATGCGGACTCAAAATATCTTTGAGAAAGGAGAGTTTAAATATTGGATAGTCATTCCTGATAAGAATAAAAATAGTCAATAAATTAATTAAAATTTCAAATAATTAAAATCATGAAAATAAATCATGTCATAAATTCTTTAAACTTGTGATTTTATATCCAAATAAATTATCACCAAATATAAGGTATTAGAAACAATATTATAGCTTTAAGATCAATTTTTTAAATTTTTTTGAAAAAAAATAAAGCATAAAACATAAACTAAAATAAAAATACTAATCCTCATATTACCTCATCCCAAAATTTATTTATTAAATTTTAATAAATTCATCTTAAACATGGTTATTTTAATTATAAATATATCAATATTATATAGTAAAAAAATAATAGTAATATAAAGATGTAACGTAATGGTTTATTTACAGTGGAAAGATTTGAAAACTTAAGTTTTTATACATCAAAATTCCTATTAAAAATATGTTAGGTTTTTTTGAAAGAAACACTAAAAGGAAATAAAATTAAATAAATATATATATAATAAAAAAAGAAACTTGGATTGTCTCCTAAAAATAATTCCATTTACTATTATAGATAGATAGATAGTATTTATAAACCATCCTAGTCAAACGATGGATATGGTTTTATTAATTTGAACAACCACATATTGTTGGCTCCAAGGATCTAAAAAACTTTTCTGATAGTCCCCCATGTCTAAGGTAATTATGTCTACCTCATGTAAAATAGTATGTTTATAGTCCTTGGTAGATTGGAATAATATTGGTTTATATTTCATCTCTTCTTTTTTAGTGTAAAATCTATTCATATTTTCTCATTTACCCTAGGAAGTATATTCTCTACTTATTCTTGAATATATTTTTTATCTGTAATTAAAACTCAATACATATTAACAAAAATCCCCTTGGATTGTATTTGGGTGGTTTTTTTTGAAAAATTTATTGCTGGAATTTCCAAAGTAACCTAAAAAGTCATGAAGAACCTATAACATGAAGTTTTATTTTTCTAAAAAAAAATTTATTCTGAAATTTCTATTATTTAAGATTTTGGTGTTCTATAAGTTGGTGTTTCTGAAGTTATTCTAGAATAACGGATATAGATGTTTAGAATAAAAAATTTGTTATGAAATTTTTCGAAAGTTACCTAAGAGGTTTAGAGTCAGAATTCAATAAGTGGTTAATGATATATGTTCTATAAGAAAAGAAGGTGAAGTATCCCTAATTATTGATGGAGATATATTTTGGATGTTTCCTAGAGTTTAGAGAAAAATAGAAAAGGCATGGAGTCCCTATATGTAAGGGTTACCATGGTGTTGAGCATCATAAAACTAAAAATAGTAAATTATTATAAATAAGTCTAGATAAAGTGATATGTAAAAGTAGTTCCTTGATATATAAAGGTAACCAATAGGATATGTAAAGGTTACCATAATTCAGAATTATAATAATTTAGAAAATTCTTGATACATAAAGGTGACTAAGTCAATATATAAAGGTCACAATACCAATATGTAAAGGTAAAAAACAATATATAAATGTCACCTATAAGAATTTAAAAAGGTCCCAATATAGAAAGGTTTTAAGTACAATATGTAATGGTAATAATTATGATACATAATGGTTTTCCAAAAGTGAAAATTAGAAAATTTTTAAACTAAACTAGAATACATGAGAGTTATTTATGGATATATAAAGGTTATCCGAATAGGAAAATGGATAAGTGTTAAAGTTCACTAGAATACTTAAGAGTAAATTTAGAGAATATGAAATGGTTACTGGGAAAAAAATAATATATAAGGGTTACATGATTTAATATTATCAAGTATAGAATACGATTGACAATGAGGCCAAGCACGGATTAAAATGTATATTTTTATTTATAAAAAATGATTGATATTGCTTTTAGTTGTGGATATTTTCATTCCTTGATAGAGAATTACATGTCATGATAAATGGAGGATCATGCCATGATATTTTGATGATTTAAATATGATATTTGGGGGATAATATTGATATTTTTATTTACAAAATATTATTTGGATTAAGCTACAATTTAATATTGAGGAAAATTATCTTTGATTTGATGGATTAAGGATTGAATATTATTTGGATTTAGATGAGGAAATCACACTACTGGTTTTATAGAGTATATATATTCAAATGTAAAAAAACATATCATATGATTATTTGATGAAAAAAAATATAAGGAAGGGATAAATATATAACTTTAAGATTCTATTAATATTGGAGAGATATTTTTTTCTTTGAACAAAGAAATGAGTAAGCCTGAATAAATTTTGATATCAAGTTTAGAGGATAATAGGCAGATAGAGATTCTAGAACTATGTTGGAAATTCAAAGATGAAAATAAGGGAAATCCCTGATGATATATTGTTGGAGGTTTTGGAGTTCATCAAATAGATTACATTATAGCTAATTGATACATTATTGTTGGTTTAAACTAATACTTGTTTCATGAAGATCATGACAGTTTCACTTGGAGGTGTAATGAACCTTATAAGTGATTTGGATCAATTAATTCTCTATTTTTTGAAGGTTGTAAACATGTAGGGTTATTATAGTCACTCTAAAATTGTATAAAACATATAATCCAATTAGTAATTTTAATACATCAGAACATCACCATTGTATAATCCTTGTATTATCCTAGTTTAGTTGAACCAAGTGAAATTTTTTATATCCTTATTTAATTACTTCTTCGATTCATAAGTGTTCCTACTGATAGTGTTAAATTATTATCGTGTATGGTCATTAGAAGAAATTGACATGCCTTGAATCACCCCCCCCCCCCCCCACAGGTATTTACCTTAATTAGGACTAACAAATGGTATCAAATCTAAACAATCATTATTGGGTATTATATCTATAATGAAATATCATTAATCATTAAAAATAAGTTAATTATGATCTTTGATGAAAATAATTTTCAATTATGGAATAATTGAATGCAGTTCCATTTCAAATCTTTGGGAGTGGATTCCTACATGGCTACCATACATGGGATATCAACTAGTCTTGAGAGAAGAGAATTATCAAAAAATATCTAAGGGAGATTGATGTTGATGCAAAGGTATTCAATTTTTTTAGTAGATATTTTTCTAATTCAATATATATAAAGGTGATATTATATAAATCATCACACACTATTCGAGAAAATTTTATCAACATCTATGAAGGTGATTTTATGGTGCATTAAGGTAAATTTCAGAATGTATGGAATAAGTATAAGTATTATAGGATAAATTTAGATGATGTTATTTATATATTCTTTAGTCGATTAAAAATTATTTTGGAGGACATTAATAAAGTCATAAAAACCCTTTATGTTATCAAAATTTTGAATAGGATCATGATAAGATTACCACTATGTTTCAATGTGAAAGTATCAACGTTCAAAGACAAAGATTTGAAGAGATAGATATTTTATAGTCTTTATAGTACTCTTATTTCATATGAGATAAGCAAAATTGATAATGATTTCCTGTAAAATGATAATTCTAAAGAAGTGGAATTTAAGGTAATGAGGAAACTCACATTTTAGGATAATTTCAAAGATAGGGAAGTTGATAATGTGATGTATTTATTTTCCTCAAATCACAAAACGAGAAAGGTAAAATTCAAATGAAAGTTTCCAATTTCATTCTTTACATGTGGAAAAGTGAATCATATCACTTCATGGTTTCCATAGATATTCCTGGATAATGTTAAAGATGAGTAAATCCTAAATAATTCATCTGAGGTTGTGAATGGTAAGAGTATTTCATATCATAAATTCTTCAAAAATAAGAAATTGATTCTATAAGAATATTTTAGATTAGAATAAATGAAATTGGAAAAAAATTGGTGATTCTAAGGACCTAAATAAGGGTGTACTTGCGATTATCATAGATAAACCATAATAAAATATTAGTGATAATGAGAGTGTTGGATTTAAAGGAAAATTATATCTCAAGGATAAAATAAAATATTATCTTAAATAAATTTATTTTAAATGTTTAAAACAAATAAAAATAACGGAGTGATAGGTGATTACAAAGTGTATATATAGCAATTAGAAGAATAAAAATAAATGTCTAAGGATAAGATTGAATAGATTAAATTAGTAAAAAGACTAAAAAATGTGATCGATCTCAACATCAAAATTGTATATCAGCCCAAAATTATCAATTGTTTGACCAATCCTATAAAATATCATGTTAAAATGATTTAGGAGGTATAAGGAAAATTTATGAACATGTGATAAATTCTTGATGATCATGAAATAATTCTAACTACTACCATAACATTGGGGAGTTAGAGATCAAAGGATACCTAAGAATATAAGGAGGAACACATGGTTCAAAAAAAAGTGAAATAAAATCCCACTAGTATATTGTTTTGAAAATAAATTAAAATATTTCTAGGGGTTTATTATAAGTAAAAAAAATTAGTGGTAGTTGATTCAAAACCAAAAATACCCACTCCCCATAAGAAATTTGACTTGAATGACTAACAAAAAACCCATAAATATATGTGGAGTAGTAATAAAATAAAATAAGACACCATGAATCTGGTGTTATTACTATAGAAATGTAGGGCATACACAATATGTGTGTTCTATAAAAAAAATTCAAGGCTCAAGTGTAACAAAAATGGACGAGAAGAAATTATTTTAATTCTCATAATTTTAATGTATATTGTTTTTGGTGTAAAAGTTATGGACACAAATCCATGAATTTATCATAAACTGTATAGAGAAATGTGCCAAATAAGTTCTGGAAAAATAAATCCCATTATCTCTAAGCAACATAAAGTGGGATAAAAACTCAAAATAAATTTATAGCCTTATAAGATAAGGATGTTTCGGATGAACTCCGAGGTGGAACAATCTCATTCACCACTAAAGGAAAAGAAGAAGTAAATATATATTAAGAAAGTAAAATATAATAAGTTAAATAACATGGAAATTGATTTTAATGCAATAGATTATATTGGAGTGTCTATATTTTATAGTGGATGCACTTCCCATATGATGGGAAAAAATATTATCATGGGGATCAAGTATGAAAACGAAGAGGTTGTTCTCTTTGTCAATGATGGATGTTTAAATATCATTAGCTATAAAAAATAAAAAAATAGATATAAATACTTGAGGTGAATGGATGTCTTAGTGGTTGAAGTAATCAATCACAATTTCCTAAGTGTAATACAATTATGAGATTCAACGAATGTGATCAAATTCAATTGGAAGTCCTATATTATAAAAGTAAGAGATTGTAAAATTATGATGCAAGGAAAGTTCACTAAGGGGAATATTAGAGAAGAATACATATTTTATATAAATAAGTACAAAAAAATTGTGACACAGAGTTTATGGTCACTTGGGCCAAAATTACTTGACATATGTTGTAAAGAATGAAGGAGCTCAGGATATCCTTAAACTCTCATGTTATCATACTCATGCATGTAATATTTTTCAAAAGTAAAAAACATTCAAAACACATACAATATAATGGAAAATAAATAAATGAGATAGAATGAGTTGGTTCGTATTGATGTTTTAGGGATAATATCACCCAAATATAAGAATAGAAAAAGGTAATATGTTCTCTTTATCTTTTCTTATAGAAATATGACATGATTGATGGTGATCTCTCAAAAATATAAACTATTAAAGTGTATTACATGTTATTAATGATTAGTGGAGAATATGATTGATTTAAAAAATCATAAATTATGTATTTATAATGGTAAATAATTAACCAACTATCATGATGAATAATATCTTAAAAATCATAGGATAAGGCATCATGTTTCTTGGTGGGGACTCCTCAAAAAACGGTGAGATTGAGAGGAAGAACTAGATTATAAGTAATATGGAATTAATGATTCTCATTAAGAAATATCTATCAGATATGTATTATAATGAAGTCATTATTACATAATTTTATATCTATAATATGGATTTTTTATATCCTAATAAAGATAATACATCATATTATATGTGGTACGGGAATAATTTCACACTAAAATAATTTTGAATTTTCAAAATTAGATGTTTTATTATCAATAAAGAGAAGAGAAGAAAGTTTTAAGATTATGGTGATGAAGGTATTTTTCTTAGAAACCTATCCAAAATCTCAGCATGAAAAAGATATAACAAAAATTTTATAAAAGTCCTTAAAAATAAAGTTATCACTAATGTGGAAAATGAGCATATTTCTTAATCTGGTGATCTATTTTCATAGAAATATAGTTATTAAAATATAAAGTAAAGTTATTTGAAGAATGAATCCTAGGAGGAGAATATGGGGATAGAGTAGATTTAAAATAAGATATTGATGATGAAAAAATTGAATCATTTTTAATAACTATAAATAATTTAATTAAAAACATTTAAAGGTTGAAATCAATAATGGAAATATCTTTTTTAATCAGGTACCTCCTGTGAAAAAATAGAGGATGAAGACTCTATAAAAACACTTCTCTTATCTCAAGTAGAGCCTAAGGGTGTTGAAAAGGCTAAAAAATATGAAATTTGGTTCAAAGTGTTACATGAAGTTCTTAACCAAATATATAAGAATCAAACATATGAGAAATTATCTTGAGCCCATAAAAAATCATTATAACTAAGTGGGTACTTTGGAAAAAAACACAATGAAGATAGTAATTTTACTCAAAATAAAGAATGGTTGTTGTGAAAGGTATATTCCCAAATCAAATTAATTGATTTTGATGAGACATTTTCCATTATATCCCAGTTGGAAACAATTCAACTATTCTTAAAAATTATTTTATAGAAATTTTAAGGTTTAAAAAATCAACATAAAATCATAATTCCTTAATAGAGTCCATAAGGTTGAAATAAAAAATGAGTAACCTAATGGTTCTCTTATATATAAAGGTGACAATAAAGTATTCCAATTTAAGGAGGTGTTGTAAGGGCTGAATAAAGTACCAACAGCTTGGTATTCTATTCTTGATCAATACTTGAGAAATCATGGATTCTAGTTAGGTGGAGTTAATCAATATCTCTATATAAATAAATAGGATGATCAAAGGATATTGTTTCTCATTTATTTGGATTAAATAATTTTTTGTGGATTGGATAAAGTACAATGAAATTTGTTTACAGAATATATGAAGTGAAAGTATTTGATATCCCTAAATTATGAATTCATTTTTTTTTCTAGTTTTATAGATGACTCAAGGGAATGATGGGATGTGTATTTCTCAATAAAAATATACCAATGAGATACAAAATAGATTTAGAATAGAGTATTAAATGGTTTTGAAAATACTAGTGGCTACTCGAATGAAGTTTTCTAGATTTTACAATAGAAATAGGATCAATGTTATAGAATATAGGAAAATTATTAGATAAATATTGTACCTAATAATAAAATTACTTTATATTATGTTTTTCACTTGTCAAGTCACACGGTACCAAATTTTTACCAATAAAATGTACTTTCTAACAATGAAGAAGATTATTTTTTATATCAAAACCATAGTTTATTTTTGGATTATTTTATCATAAAACATCATAAAAAGTGTTATGGGGGTAAACTGATGTGAATTTCCCTAGCTTAGTAGATAATCTAAAGTTGAAATTGAGTGGGGAATTTATCATGGATGTTTTTTCATTTCATGGATGAAAACAAACTAGACTAAATTTCACTAATTACTATTAAATATAAGTATATTGTGGGTTCTCAAGTGTTTACTCAATTTCTATGGATAAATAAATAGTTTGAGGATGTTGGAGTTGATGTAAAATATCCTATTACAATCAGGTGTGATAACTTGAGTGTTATAAATTTAGAGAAATATCATACATAACTCAAGAAAAATGAAAATTGAGATAAAATATCATTTTATCAAGGAGAAGGTTAAACAAGTGCTAGGTAAGTTAGAATATATATCAACACAAAATCAAGTTGTGGATATAAAAACAAAGTTACTTCCCAAGTCTAATTTTTAGAGGAATCAGTTAGCTCTTAGATTCCAACCATATCTATCCAACTAGATGGTTTGGAAAATGTACCTCCACATAGCTATGAAATTTACTATTTTTAATAAGGTATCGTGATACTCAAAATTTAAATTTTTGAATTTATAACTCTCACTTGTGTACTTTAAAAGAAGTTATCTTTGTGTTTTTCTAAAAGGGGATAAGTTTTCCATGAATTTATTTAGATAAGTTATCCATGGTTAGTGATAAAATGGTTAGGATAAAGATGGGTCTGATTATTTATTCATGTTGATAAAAATGGATTTTTCTCAAACTAAAACTTTTATAAGGGGCAGAGTACTTGACTTTCTATTCAAGGTGGGATCTTGGTTGATATGTTTTATAGATCATAAATATCAATGAAGTGTTTTGTTGAATAAATATTCATTTAACTATTATTTCTCACAACGATATTGACTTATGTGGGACTAGATTTGATGATTAGTAATTCATTAATACATTATCTAAGGGAAAAAGGTTTTAGATTATGTTATTGGTCAGTTATGAAGTTAATAGAAAAAAATGTGATGAATCAATTTTGATGGATGTTTAAAAAAACCAAATTGAGATATTTCTAGAAAAAATCCTATTTAAGTATTTTTGGGTTATGTTTGTTGACAAGTATATTAAATGAACTTATAAATAATCCTATAATGTAATTAATAACAATTGACATGATGTTCAATTTTTCTAAAAGTTCTATTGTTATGGAAGTTATATTGTTTTGGAAGTTGATGGTTTGGAAGTTATTTCAGAAGAAGTGTTAGGGGTGTCCATAAGATAAAATAGTTGTTCCTAAATTGAAGAGAGGTACCTAAGAGGTTCAAAAGAAGTATTAAGGAATTTTTTAAGGATATAAGTTTCAGGATGAAAAAATATGAAGTCTCCTTGAGGATTTCTAGAGACAAATTTTTAAGTTTCATAGAGTTTACAGGAAAAAAAAGTCATGATGTCTCTATATATAAGGGTCATCATGGTACTAAGTAGCCTGATCAAAAAAATGATAGTCCTAAACATAAGGGTAGATAAATTGATACATAAAAGTAGTTAACTAATAGATAAGGGTAACTATCATGATAAGAAAATGTTACCAAAATTCAGAGTTGCAAGTACATGGAAAATTTTAATGTTTAAATGTAATTAGACCAATGAATAAAAATCAATAGGATAATATATAAAGGTAACCAATTTGATATATAATGATAACCGGTAAGTATTTTATAAAATATCAATACATAAAGGTCATAAGGCCAATATATAAAGGTAAATGTATTGATACATAAGTATTTTCTAGACAGGAAATTGGAAAAGTTGTAAACTATACTTGAATATGTAAGATTCATTTTGAGATACATAAGGGTTGTCTATATGGGAAAATAGAAAATTATTGGAATACATTAGAATAAATAAGATTAAATTTGGAGCATTCATAAGAGTAACTATACTGAAAGTTTGATACATAAGGGTTAATTAATTTTTGTTATCAATGGAAGAATATAATTGGTAATGATTCATGCTATGGATTATAACATACATTATAAATCATAAAATATGATTTATATTGTGAATAGTAGTGGATGTTGTCATTCCATAATGGATAAGGTCATTCCATGATTAAAGGATGATCATGTCATTATATTTCAGTGATTTAAATATAATATTTAGCAGGATAATATTGATCTAGTTATTTAAATAATGTCAGGAAAATTTGTTTAGCTTTTGATATTTTTAAAAAATATCATTGAAAGGTTAGAATAAATACTAAATATTATGAATAGTTAAAGTAGGAAACCATTCTACTAATTTTATAGAGTTTCTATATTCAATTATGGAAAACATATCATGTGATCATTCAGTGAATAAAAAGAATAGAATAAATGAAAAAAGTGTTTAACCTAGAGACTATCATGAGATAAAAGTGATATATTTATCTTCAATGAAATAAATGAGCAAGGATGAAAAAATTTTGATATCAATTTCAAATATAGATAGGGTAAAAGAGATTCTTGAACTATATTTTAAAGTTAAATAAAAAATAGAGATATAGGTGGCTATCTCACTAAAGGTTCATGGAGTTCTAAAATATGATAAAAGTGGAGTTGATTGGTACACTGATATTTCTTTAAACTTATTATCGGTTTATATAAATTAATAGTTATTTTCTTAGAGGAGAAGTGAGATTTATAAATGACTAAGAATATTGAGTTATCTATTTTTGAATTTTTTAAACCATGAGGGTCACCATATTCATTCTAGAATTATATGAGTCAATAAATGTTATTAGTTATTCTGGAACATCAACACATCAATTATGTATGATCCTTGGATTAATTCAATTTGGATAAAGTTAGTAAAATTTCTTGTAACCCTATTTGTTTTATTTATTATTTCATATCTATTGTGAGGGTGAGAAATGTTGCTACTAATAGAGGAACAATATTTTTGGTGAGGGTTGTTATAAAAAATTAGTATTCCATGATTCATCCCATGGGGTATTTACCTTCCTTATGACCAAAAATATAAATTTCCTCTTATTTCCAAATTTACAATAGTAAAGGTTCTTCTATGTGTTCTTCACTTTCTTTAACACACACCATATATTTTATATCCACTTAATATTCTTCTTCTTATTCTTTTTCTTCTTCTTCATCATCTATATCATATAGCCAAAGTGATGAGTTGTAAATTTCAAAATAATTAAGAGTAGATTTATTTTCATCTTAAGAATGATCAGACCAATGTGTATCCATAATTTTATCCACTCCCTCAAATGTCTCAACCACTATTTTATCTTCCTTAATCATATCTTCTAGAAGGTATTATATTATTGGATAAATTAATGGAATTAATTATTCTAACATTTATTCCACCTCTATAATATTTTCCTTAATGTTCATGGAAACTTGTTATACTTCCTTTGATTATTTTTCTTACTCAAAAATTTTTCATATGAACAGTTACAGTATGAAAGTAATATGTGTTCCTTATGCCATTATCTCTTTTATTTTATTCTTCATGAGAATCTCTTCATTCCCCCCAAATTTGATTTATTATTTCATCTATTTTTTTTAGTTATAGAAATAATGTGTGAGTTTAATATCCATAATAAAAATTTTATCACTATTCCTGTTTATAATTGTACACTTGATTTTGTGAGTCTTTACAAGATTCCCATTAACGAGATTCGATGTAGTTGTCTTCTTCTTGTCAAAAAATATATTGGTTGATATATTAATTTATTACAAATTGTCTGACCATGAAAATTATTTTATCCAATAGATTTTTCAATGTTGGAGCCACATACAACATAATGGAATAATTTTATTATGTTAGGCTTTCCAGAATAAAAAAAATAAACTAAAAAAAGTAAACAAAAACAATATTCTTGATAATAACATTAAAAATTGATAAAGAATATAATATTGTAAAAACCATTTCAAAGAGGCTTACAAAAAATCACTCTCATTATTTTAAAATCTTTATATATATATATATATTATATTATATTTAAAAAAATAAGGTGATAGAGAAGATGATGGGATTTTTTTTATAAAATAAATAAACAAAATAAAAACAAATATTAATGAGAACAAATTTAGATCGTTGGATGATCTCCTAGGTGAATTATTTCATTGTTCAATTTTAATTTTTTGTTCTAATGTCATTATAAATAATTGATTCGACTCAAAATCATTCATTAAATCACCTCTCATCATATCCAGAATGTAAGTATCATAACAATATGATTCTTGAGTAAATTGTCCCATGTGTCCTCTTATGTGAACTAATTAAAAACACTCAATGAGTATTCAATGATTCAATGATACATTAGATCATACTAAATGAAACACTCTCAATCAAGTGATATATCTATAAAATAGTAGAGACCCAAGTAATGAATATTAGCACACATGATCACAATATCACATCACTCATACCTAAGTTTACTCAACTCCATCATATTAATAATTTTCTATGTAAAGGGAATAATTGAATTATATATAGTGAATGAAAAAAAACAGTGTGAAAAATGGGAGGAAGAGAAATTGTCTCCAATGAAATACCCAAAACCACACGCTATTACTTCATATATATATAAGACAAAATAATAACAAGAAGTATCGTAACAATAAAAATTCTAGAAAACATGGTTTATTTCCCCTATGTTCAACAACTAAGGGTTATTTCTATATGGACGGAGATAAAGAGTATGGGGGAAGAAGAACCCTATAAAAATTTAAATTTAGAAAATAAAACTATTCCTCATAATGGGAATAGGTCCATTGATGGAAACCACAAAAAATTCCATGATTCATTCCTAGATTCCTTGGGATCAATCCATGCATTCTTGAAAATATAGTGAGCCCTTTATGTGGATTGGTTAATCCTATAAATCTTTAACCTTTTACTAACTCAACTATTAATACCATATCCATTATGGATTTCATATCCTCCTATAATCTCTATCATTCAATGTTGCACCCTTCCACCACTAGAACCCCTCATGGGAAGGTACCTCTAGTTCTTAGGAAACTAAAACACATCAACCACATAAACTATCATAATCCACTAGATAAACAAACTATACTATCACCTCTTTTAATATCATTGAAAGCATCCATATCAAGCCTCAATTCTGTCAGAATAATTCAATAGGGTATAGTAGATTACTATCTAATTTTCTCACCTTCTTATTATCAAATTATCAATTCATTAATAACACAATAATATTGAAAATAAAATTCAAAATACCCATTTTTATTAATTAATTACCATATTTGAACATTATTTAGTCATTTAGAGACATGATTTCTCATAATAATAATAATAAAATTATTAAATCATAAGAGTATGAATAGAATATACATTAAATTAGAATAGAAATAAAATCATATAAAACATATTTGGAACACTTCCTACCAATTCATTTACCTATTATTTTTTAATAAAATTTCATTCCTTCACCCAAATAAAACCAAATAATGATAATTCAATAATAACACATCAAATAATAATATAAAATCTGAATCACATACCTCAATAAAAACTCAAACAATCACAATTCTAAGAAGAAATGGTATCCAAGATTAATCGCCAAAAAGTTCACAAAAATCCTTCACAAAACCTATATTCCATCACCCTTACATCAATAAACATTTGATTTAATTACCAAAACATGATATATGTCCCAAAAGTGGACATAAGTGAATAATAATAAGAATAAGAACAAGAACAAGAAGAAGAAACAATGAAGAATTACCACACCAATTTGAATCCAACCTATTAGAGAGGAAAGAACCAAAAAACAAAGGAAAAACATTCTAGGGTGTCAAGAAAACATTGAGGTTTATAAATATTCAAGATAGAAAATAATTTTTTGAAAAAAAAAATTTCAAGAAATATCTTGAATTTATAAATAAAAAGTAAAGTTAAAAATTATGAGGAAAAAATGTTTACTCCTGGAATGCAACTAGGATAGCTGGAAAAGGTCATCTCACACAGATCTGAGAAAACACTCACTATCCTAAGAACTTATTTTGTTTTTTTTTTGTTTTCAATATTCAAAATAAATAAATAAAATTTTTGTTTGGATGAATAAATGTGGTAAAGTAACATGTAATGGAGACTCTCTACAAAATGAAGTGTTAGAGAAAAAGGTGATACCCATGGAGTCAAATTTAATGATCTTTTATTATATCACTACCTTGGTTCCATATTCTACGTCTTTTTTTGTTACTAACTTGTTACACACACCCAAATTTTATAAATTGTGTGGATTAAAATCACACCTAGGAAAAATCCTAAATAAATTGCCCACACACCTTAATCGAGAATGCACTCATCACCGCAATAGTGGATCATAATCAAGAATTAAAACACCACTCAAAGTATTGATATAATCATTCATCAACTATAACATGATGATATTTTATGAAATATTTTTTTCAAATAAATTTAATTTCCTTGATACCATGAGTTACATGCACTAATGAGTTTTAATGAACCACGATATATTATTAACATTATCAATTAAATATGGTCATTAAAAAAATTCATTACACTTTTCATAATGAATAGTAATAACCAGATTTTGAAAATTACATATAATTATTTTATATGAATAAAACATATTGATAAAAAATTACTTAATTCTTAGTAAATCCTTTACATGATTTGAAAAAATATTCTCTCAAAAAAAATTATTACTTTTTGTAAACAATTAAAAACTTAATTTTTTCCACTTTGAGGAAATTTATTTGATAAAATAAGATTAATTTTTGAAATCAGAATAAAAAAATTATATTTAAGTGAATTATTGATAATTTTTTTAAAAGATAATTTTTTTCTAAATAGTGAAAATACATATTTTTATCAAAAACTATCTTTTCTTTTATATAATTTACATATTCTAATTTTTTTAATATGGTTTTAGAAGTAAAATTTAAAAACGTATGTTGTAATTAATCTAATTTAGGTTATTGGAATAAAATTCAAATTGATTTTTGATATTAAAAATTTCTATACTTAAGAAAATTTTGTCTTTGGAAAATCACTTTTTCGTAATGCCTAACTGTTTGATTTTAAATTAATTTTTTCCATTTTAGTGAATATAATGTGTAAAATGGATCCCATATGTGGAATTAGAATAATTAATATTATATAATAAGGTGAAATTAATTTTTGTTTCAAATTAACAGTAAACACAATAAAAAATAATTATTGTGTTTATGATTAAAACGGGTTTATCGAGGGTTAAACTAAAAAGATAAGGGTTAAAATGGCCTAAAACATTACCAATTATTATTTTATCGAAATATTTAAATCTTATATGATTGAAGGTTTGATTATGAGCCATTTTTTATCCTTTTGGTATGTTTAAAACATGGGTATACCTTTTTCTTTTCAAAACATTCATGTGTGTCCTCTCCCCCACTTATAAAAGAGAACCTCATATTCTATCCTCTTCACACTTCCAAAGCATTTTGGTTAAGAAAATACCTATAAATATATCTTTCTTACTTTACTACCCATTTTATAGAGGCTTTATTTTGATTATTTTACCCTCTTAATAATAATTTAGATATAAACCTAAAGTGGTTCTTTGAAGAAGAGGTATAGTTCTTAACTATATGTTTTCATATTATTTCTTCTTCCACATTCTTAAAATATTATATATTTTTTGATATAATAACATCATAATATCCCATATACTTATATTTTATTATGTTTTTTATGAATTTCATCAATATCCTCTCCCATTAAATGGGAAATGAAATTGTTGATCATGTGTACAGTGGGCTACCACCTCGCAAAAGGATGTAATTCATTTTCCATCACTACCTATCATGGATAGAGATAATTATGTATTTAACATATATATATGTGATATTTAAGAAAACAAATTACTTCTATATTTATAATATAAAATTTACCTTTTTAACTTTCAATCCATTATAAAATAATTACATTGCTTGTATGTATGTGTGGACAACTGCCACCATGAAGCGATGTGATATGTTTTTCATTTTATTTAGACATGGATGGTAATAAGGATATATTTAATGAATATATATGATATATATTATATAGAAACAATTCTGTAAAGGTGAATTGATATTTTCCTTTATTTCATTGTATCCGTTGAGAAAATGGAAATATTGTTTATACGTAAGTACGACCTACCGTCTTCATGAACGATTTAATTCATTTTATATCTCTAAATTTTATATATTATACTAAATAAATAAATAATATATATATATATATATTATTTATATCATATTTAACATTATATTTATAATGAAACCATGATCAAATTAAAAGGAAAAAAATATCAAACCCAAAAATACATGAAAAATGAAGCAATTTTTACCCAAAATGTGATTTTAACAACGAATTGTTAATAAATGGGTAATAAAAGGTCATAAGTAAATAATATATGGTATGATATATGTTATTATGGTTAGTTAATATATGTATAATAAAATTATATTTATTATAAAATAGATCTGAACATGTGTGAATAAGTTCAGGACTTGAGGTAAGAGAGTTTCGTCTCGCTTTTATTTCGATAGTAAAAGTGCCTTATAAAACACTTGTTTTTTTATGTAGTATATATATATACATATATATAATGAACATGAATATATTTTTTGATTTTTATCATGAAAATCATAGTCTATACATATCTATATAATTTTCTTCCCTTCATGGTTCTTACGATTCAAAAGTTGCCAATGTGGTAAAAATTTTGTGTTATAATATAATTGTTTTTTAGAATTGTTTATGATTAAGTTTTCAATAATTAAATATTATGATATAACTCCCAATAAAGTCATTTATTTTATTCTACTATTTTTATTTCTATATAATACATTTTTTTCTTTAATTTTCCTCTCTTTCATAACTAATGATACCAATAGAACATTTTTAAGAAAGAGACTTCATTTCTATTTTTGATTGAAAATCCTTTTTCTTTCATTTCCATGTTTTCTAAAAATGATTTAAATTAATTTTTTGCTTTTATAAAATTATTTTATAAATAAATTTCAAACTTTTTTGAATTTTTATAAAATGGTTTAAAATGAATCCTGTTGTTGTTTTTTGAATGAGGTAGTTTTGAATTTTTACCAAAAATGTGAAAGGAACCTTTGTTTTAACATATAAGGCATGAATATAATTCTCCACCATAATTACCACTCAATTATTTGAATCTTTATTTTCAATTTTTAAAGGATATTTTCAAATAAAATTTTTCCCTTGATATTTCAGAAATTTTTAGATTATAAATAAGTGATTTTAAAATGGAAATAATATTTTCCTAAAAAATGTTTTATGATCTTTTTATATAATTTCTATCCATCAATGACAAAAATATTTGGTTTTTCTTATGTTTTAATAGGGATATAATCCATTGGTAACATATTTATTATTTCTCTAGAAGGTTTATGTTTATGATTATGATGAAAAGATGTTTATGAAACTCGTTTCTTTCCCATGAGTTATAATATCATGAAATGTTTGTGAAACTTGTTTCCTTTTCATAGGTTATGATATGATGAATTATTTATGATCATATGGAATAAAAATATATGTATTATATGATTGGTGTGACATATATCTCCCTCTAAATAATTGGGTAAATATTAATTTTCTATGAGATCAAATGGTAAAAATGAGGTTATATATATCCTAAAAAAGATGGTACATTGGAGGTTATAAAAGGCCTAAAATACTAGGGTACATGGGAGGTTATCCTAATCCTAAAATAAGAGGGTACATAAGAGTCTATTCAAAGGGAAAAAGAGGGTACACAGAAGGTTATCACATCCCAAATGTAGGTATAAAGGTGGTTATCCCAAGCCTAACATGTTGTGAATTTCTTGGTGGGTAACCTTAAAATAATATTTTCTATGATTACGTGTATGCCAAAAATATATGTCTTATGACAATGTTATGCTCTCATAGATTATTTTATTTTATTTCGTTATGATTCATGTCCTATGAACTGTGAAGATTTATCCCATGACATATGATTTATGATATATTTTATGTAGGGTATGGTTTTCAAATTTTATTCTCCTGTACTCATAGCCTTATGCTCATATTATGTGGATATATCCCTTTTTTACTATTACTAAGCATCTGAGATCACCCTTTCTTATGTCTAATTTCCCTAAGTTATCAATAAAGTTATTATGTATGATATGTCTAAGAAGGGTGATATTTATAGATAGATTAGTTGGATATAATATAGTTTTCTTATGAAGCAGTTCTTTATGTATTCAAGTTTCTAATAGAACTAGACCCATAAAATTCTGGCATGGATCATTATGTTATGAAATGAATATTCATATATTAAGATGTGATATCTATGTATGAGAAATTTGGGTGTTTATAGTTGGTATTAGATTAAGGTTCAGTTAACCTTTGGAAATAAATATTATAAAACTTTAGTGGGATCCCTAGGGATATGTCTAAGGATAAGTATAACTATAGGAAAATGGCCAAGAATTTTGGTGAACAATAGATTGAGTGGTTTCAATCAATTACATCCCTAACAAGATAATATAATTAGATGTGACTTTGTAATATTTTAACATTGGGGTAGTAACTCCAAAATGTTTTTATTGGGATTTGACTTGATCTTCACTTTGTGTATGACAACAACACTTTGTGTACACTTATTTTGACACTCCCATGAGATATGTTTTAGAAATTTAAAAACTCTTTAAAAACTATCATAAAGGATTTTAATAGATAATTACTATGAGTGACATATATTAAACATAATCTGTCATATTTTTAAAATAAAGTGTCATGATTTACACATCATATGAATGATTGACCACTTTGATTAAAAATGTTTGACGGTCAGGATAACCATTTTTGTTTTAGAATAGGATTGAAGATTGAAAAATGAATCTTGGGTGGGGATAGGTATGCTCAAATATTGAAGTATATTATTTGATCTTAGTTATATAAATTTCCTTTAATCATGAAAAGTATTTAGTAATATTAATTTATATCCTTAACAATTAGATATCTAATTAGCAGTGAAAATCCATAGTGGTATAATGTTCACATCTCACGTCTATAAATATTATTTGATTTAAGTTTGTGGGAATTTTCTTCTTTAAATTCTAATTATTCACCCTCTAGATGAATTTTTTGTTATATTAGGCATGGATTAGATTTATATATATAAATTCCACAGCATTTTTCAATGAAGGGAGGTCCAGTTTGATATTTTTAAACAAACCTATGATCTTCTATTAATGAAATGATAAATCTAAAATTCTAATGGAAATCATATCCAGTGTATGGTTCTTGATTCCCATTTAAAATTAATGTTTATCTCATATGTTTGGGGAGAAAATCCAAATCTATGATATGCCTATTATGTGGAATTTTGTTGATGTCTTTACATAAGTGTTTCCTAGTATTCCATAAAAACATAAGTTGAGTTCTCAATAGTACTCATGCCTATGAAAACACCTATTTCAAATAATCCTTATAGAATGGACCTGAATGAGTTTTAATAATTAGAGAAGAAACTCCAAGTGAATCTTGATAAGGGATTTATTCGGCTAAGTGTGTCATAGTGGAGTGAACCTATTCTTTTTTAATAATAAATATGTATTTATTTGACTCTACATTAATTATTGGGAGTTGAACAGGACCATAATTAAAACAAGTATCATATAACCCGTATTTATGACTTACTCAATCAACTTCTCAGAGATAAATACACTTCTAGTGTTGACCTTCATTCCATACATCATCAATTTATGTTTAACTAAGAGGATATACAAAAGATATAAATTTTATAACATTTGGATGCTATGAATATATAGTTAACCCATTTGATTCACAAATTCTCCTACTATCATCGTGTATTTAATGAATATAGTCTTTAGATATTTCTTATATTAGGTTTTCATAGTCTTTATATATGATATTATTAAACTTTCAAAGATAAAAGAAGATCATAAATATTACATGATAATTTTTATGAATACCCTAAGGAAGGAGAAACTATATGAAAAATTTTACAAAGTGTGACTTTTGGATATAAAATGTTTCATTTCTGAGTAATACAATCTCGAGAGAGGGTATATCTATGGATCCATCAAACACCAATGTTATTGAACATTATCCTAGACTGACTACTATGATTGAGATCCAAAGTTTTTTTTGAATGGATATTATTGATTGTTTATGGAGAATTTATCATGAATATCTAGTCCACTCCCCAAGTTAACTTGAAAGGAATCCTAGATAATTTGGATAGATGAATGTGAGGAAAATTTCAAGAACTGAAGAGAAGGTTATTTAGTGTACCTATTTTTACACTACCCTATATTAATGAAGGTATTTTAATATATAGTGATGCATAGAATAAGGTACTAGGATGTGTCCTCATGAAGAATGACATGGTGATAGCTTATGTCTTGTGACAATTGAAGGTTCATGAGAAAAATTACCAAATACAAGATTTAGAGTAATATGTAGTTACTTTTGAATTAATGATGTGGAAAAATTATCTTTATAGAGAAAGGTGTGATATATATTTTGATAATAATAGTTTAATGTATATATTCACACTAAATTATTTTAATATTCACCATGGAAGATGGTTGTAACTAATTAAATATTATGACTACTTGATACATTACCACCCTTGGAAAGAGAACATGGTGGCTGATTCTTTGAGTTAAAAGTATCGTTCTAGATTATTTATGATGAGGATCAAAAAAGATCTAATATTTATGTATTTTAAAATATGGGTCGAAAAATATTTAAGGAAGGGGAGAAATATTATCTTTCTCAAATGAGTGTTCAGTCATCTATCTAAGTGATGATAAAAGATGTGAGGAAGGAAGACGTAGAGATCAAGAAGAAGGTTAGAAATTTTCCAAAGTTTAACCTGTATTATAATGTAATGATAAGTTTTATGAACCTTGTATGTGTTTCATCCATACCATAATTGAGGAATCATCTTTTAGAGGAATCTCATAGTTCTTCATTCTCTCTACATCCTAGAAGTGTAAATATGTGAAGAGATCTAAAGGATCTATTTTTAGTGGGATGGAATGAATAGAGATTATTGAAAGATTTTATATTTATTCTTGGTATATAATAAAGTTAATACTGGGATACAAAAGTCTTAGGGTATGTTACAACCATTAACCATACAAGAATAGAAAAGGGAAAACATCACCATGGATTTTATCCTTAGACTCCCCAAAACATCTAAAGGGCATAATTTTATATGGGTTATAGTGTATCTATTTATAAAGTATCCACAATTAATTGTTATTAAAGAATATTTATCTATGGATCATATTTCTATAATATAAATTAACTAAGTTTTAAGGTTATATGTAAAACCACATTCCATTGTATCTTATCAGGATATGAGGTTCACATCGATGTCCTATAAATGTATTTAGCAAACACTTGATACTGAGTTGAGTTTTTGTATGGCGTATCATCCTTTGAAATATATTCAGTATAAGAATACTATTCAAAGTTTACTATATATTTTGATATCATTTTCAATGGATTTCAATGTTGGTTGGGATCAACACATTTCTCTAGTCAGGTTTTCATTCAATAATAGCCTTCACTCGAGCATTCAGATGTCTCCTTATGAAGACCTATATGTAAAGAATTGTAGAAATTTAAATTTTTGGGATTAATTTAGAGAAATAAATATATTTGTATCAAATAAATATAATGAAATAGAATTTAATGCGATATCCATTTATCAATATATAAGGGCGGCAAAAAGTCAGCAGAAAATTTATGATGATAATCAATGATGTGATCTAGAATTTGAAGTTGGTGAGACTATTTTTATATGAATTTCTCCATGAAATAATGTTATGAGATTCAAAAATAAATTAAATTTTATCTATAGGTATATTTTACCTTTCGATATTCTTGATCGAGTAGGGATGGTTTCTTATTTCTTGGTGTTTCCACTAAACAAATCTAAAGTTCATGATGCATTATATGTATCACTCCGGAGGAATTGTATACCATATCATTCACATTTACTAAACTCAAAGTTCATGACACTATAGAAATATATTTCTTATGAGAAACAACCAATGGATATTATAGATCATATAAATAATGTTCTATGAAACAATACCACTCACATAGTCAACGTTTTTTTGTGAAACCACCAATTTGAGGAAGATGAATGGGAAATTGAGGATATAATGATGCTGAAGTATCCTAAGTTATTTTTATTAGAGTGATGTAATTTAAAATAAAAAAAAATTAAGGGGTTTATAATGTAACACCCTTATATTTTAAGAAATATTTTTTCCAAATAAATTTAATTTCTTTAATAGCTTGTGTTATATGGAACACTGAGTTATATCAAAACACGATATATTATTAATATTATTATTTAAACATGAAATTATAACCTATACATTACACTTTTCAAAATGGTTTGGAAATAAAAATTAAAATTATTTAAAATGGTTTTACATGATGAAAATATATTGATAGAAAAGTACCTAATTCTTAGTAAAGCCATTATATTTATTGGAAATATGATTTCTCAAAAATAACGTTTTATTTATTTTTGTGAAAAAATAAGAAAAGTAATTTTTTCCAATTTTAGGGAATTTATTTGAAATATATAAATTCATATTTTTAATAAAAATTTCAAAATTAACTTGGAGTGAAGTTTTGATAATTTTTTGAAGAGATTCATGTTTTGATAAATAGTGAAAAATATTGATTTTTTTAAAAAAATTATTTTAAAGATTTTACATGTTATATTTTATTTTAAGAAGATTTTAAAACTAAAATTAATTTAATTATGTTATTATCAATCCAGTTTATGTCATTTGAATCAAATTCATTTTGGTTTTTTATATTAAAATTTTATATACTTATGAAAATTTTCTCTTTGGAAAATTGTTTTTCTGTAGCGTCTATGGATTTAATTTTAAATTAAAATTTTCCAACTATGTGAATTTAATTTGTAAAAATTGATTCCATATTTTAAATATTAATAATTAATATAATATAGTAATTTAAACTTAGTTTTTTTTCAAAAAATAATATTAAACACGTTAAAAATAAATTATCACGATCTAGGTTAAAACAGGTTTAACATGGGTTCAACTAAAATGATAAGAGTTAAAATGACATAAAAACTAGTCTATTTCCTATTTTATGTGAATATTCAGATATTATATCATCTATTTATCTATAATAAACTATTTTTTATCCTTTTTTCATGTGTAAAACGTGGGTATACTTATTTATTTCTAAAAATTCTTAGTGTGTCCTCTCCCCCACTTATAAAAGGGAACCCACTCTCCAATCCTATTCACAATTCCAAATCCTTTTGGTTTAAAAAATACTTTCCAAAATATATTCCTTAATTCTCCCCAAACCCACATCCTTGAGCCATTGTTTTTATTTGGGAACCCACCTAATAAGGCTTTAAATATAAACCTAAAAAGGTTCTCTAAAGAAGAGGTACGGTTCTTACCTATTTGTTTTCATATTATTTATTCTTCTGTATCCTTAAAATATTATTAAACTTTTATGATATAATAATATCATTATCTCCCATATACTTAGATTTTATTATTTTATTTTTATAATAAATGTCTATCTCTTCACATTAAATGGGAAACAAAATCGTCGATCGTGCGTACAGCTGAGTAGTGGCTCGTAAACCAATGTATTTCATTTTCCATCATCACATCTCATGGATAGAGTTAATTATGGGTTTAAAATATGTATATTATATTTATGAAATAATTTTACTTCTGTAATTATAATATCAAATCTATCTTTTTACCTTTCAATCTGTTGGAAATGATAACATCGCTCGTGCATGTGTGTGGACAACCGCCTCCACGAAGCGATGCGATGTTTTTTCATTTTAATTTGAAATGGATAGTAATTAGGATATATTAAATGAATATTTATGATATCTATGATATTAAAATAATTTTTTAAATTTTAATTAATATTTACCTTTATTTCATTCCATCCATCGAGAAAATGGAAATAATGCTCATGTGTAAGTACGACCTACTGTCTCCGTGAACGGGGTAATTAATTTTCTTTCTCTAAATTTTATGTATTAACATAAATAAATATATAATGAATATATATTACATTTATATCTGGTTTACCATTATATAGATTATTTTACCACAGTAAAATTAAAATGATGGAAAATACCGAACCAAAATATATATAAAAAACGAAGCAGTTATTACCCAGAACTTGATTTTAACAAGGAACTGTTAATAAAAAGGTAATAAAAGGTCATAAGTAAATTATATATGGAATTATATATGTTATTATGGTTCTGGTATAGATTTATAATAAACCTATATTTGTTATAAATAATTTAAAAACATGTACAAATAAAGTCGGGACTTGAGTTAAGGGAATTTCATCACACTTTTATTTATGTAGGATACATGCCTTATAAACTAATTTTTTCTTTTGTGTGGTATATATATACTTTCCATGAATTTATTTTATTTTTATTCTCATAAAAAATTTGGGATACAGAAATCCATATAGGTTTCTTCCCTTCATGTGGCTTAAAATTCAAAATTTACCAATGTGGTAAAAGTTTTATGTTACAATATCATTGTTTATCAGGATCATTTATGATAAAGTTTTTGATGATGAAATATTATTATATACCTATCAATAAACACATATATTTTATTATACTTTGGTTATTTCTAGATAAATCATGTTATTTTAACGTATAAAACATGAATAGAATTTTAACGTATAAAACATGAATAGAATTTTATCGTATAAAACATGAATAGAATTTTAACGTATAAAACATGAATAAAGAAATGTTTATTTTAACGTATAAAACATGAATAGAATTTTAAAAAATCATGAACACTAAATTATTTGATGATTAATTTATAATTTTTCAAAGTTATTTTCAAATAAAAAATTCCAATGATATTTATTACATTTTTAGATTTTAAATAATTTATTTAAAAATGGAAAGTTTATTTTCCTCAAAAATGTTTTAATGATCTTTTTATAAAATTTCAATTCATCAATAATAACAACCTTTGGTGTTTATTAAGTTTTTATAGAGACATGATCCAATGGTAACATCCTTATTCATTCTCTATATGGTCTGTTTTTATGATTATGATGAATATATGTTTATGAAAACCATTTCTTTCCCACATGTTATACTATGAAGAAATGTGTATGAAAATCATTTCCTTTTCATGGGTTATGATATGATGAATGATTTATGATCTTATGGCGTAAAAATATATGAAGTATATGATGGGTGGGACCTATATCTCCCCCCAATTAATTGGGTAAAGTTTAATGTTCTTTGATATCAAAAGGTATATGGGAGGTTATCCCAATCCTAAAAAAGAAGGTATACTAGAGGTTGTCCCAAGCCTAAAATATAGGGGTAAATGAGAGGTTATCCCAAACCCAAAACAAGAAGGTACACATGAGGTTATCCCAACCCCAAAATAGGATACATTAAAGGTTATCCTAAGACTGAAGTAGGTATATGGCTGGTTATCTCAAACCCAACATGTTATGAATGTATTTGTGGGTAACCTTGACATAAGGTTTTTTATGCTTATGTGTATACCAAAAGTCTTTGTCTTATGTTAATGTTATGATCTCACGGATTATGTTCTTTGATTACTTTATGATAATTGTCTTATGAAGTTCCAATATTTATCCCATGACTTAAGATCTATAATCTATGTAACGTAGTTTATGGTTTTCAAATGTCATTCCCATGTACTCATGCCCTTATTCTCATGTTATGTTGATATCTCCCTTGTTTACCATTATTGAGTATCTCATATCACTATTTCTTATGTTTCCTTTCCTTATGTTATGAATAAAGTTTTTATGTATGATATGTCTAAGAATGGTGCTAGTTATAAATAACTTAGTGGGATATGATGAAGTTCACTTATAAACCATTTTTTTATATATCCAAGTTTCTAAAGGTACTAGACCCATAAAATTATAGCATGTATTTTCATATTATGTAAATAATGTTCATCTATTAAGATATGATATCTATGTATGATAATTTTAGGTCTTTATAGTTGGTTCAAATTAAGGTTTAGTAAACATTGTAAATTAGGATTAGAAAACATTAGTGAGATCTATATGGATATGTCTAAGGATAAGACTAAGGATAATTCTAATTGTAGGAAAATGTCCTACAATTTTGGTGAAGGATAGAGTGAGTGGTTTCCACGAAATTATATCCCTATCTATATACTAGAAGTAGATGTGGATTAGTAACATTTGTACATATATGTAATAACTCTAAAAAGGGAATATTGTGATTTGACTCAATCGTCACCTAGTGAATAAAAATGAGCCTTTATGCACACCTGGTTTAACACTCTAAGGGGATATGCTTTGGAAATTAACACTCTTTATGAACCATCATAAAGGATTTTAATAGATAATTACTATTAATTTACTAGATTAAACCTAAGGTTTCATATATTTAAAATAATGTGTCATGATTTAGACATCCAATGAATGATTGATCACTCTAATTAAATATTTCTAGAATCCATGCTAACCATTTTGGTTTTAGTAAAGGATTAAAGAAAAAACAATGAAGTTGGGGTGGTGATAGGTATGCTCAAATATTGAATAATTTTATTTGATCTTATTTATATAAATTACCTTATATCATGAAAATTATTTAGGAATGTTAATTATTATCCTCAATAATTAGATATTTAATTAATAAAGAAAACCCCTAATGGTATAATGATCACGTATCAAGCCTACAAATCTTCTCTAATTTAAGTTTATGGGAATTTTTTTCTTACAATTATCATTTCTCTCCTAGTAGTTGAATTTGATGTTATATTAGGCATGGATTGTATTTCTCTATATAAAGTCCAAATAATTTATCTATGAATGGAAGAAATGTTTGATATTCCAAACAAACATATAATTTTATATCAGTGAAATGATAAATATGAAATTATGATCAAAATCAAATTCATTGTATGGGTCTTGATTCCCATTCAAAAGTAATTTTTATCCTAGATTCTTAAGAAGAAACTCAACATTGATTATATGCTATTGTGTGGGGGTTGTTTGATGTATTTCCAAAAAATCTTCTTAGTCTTCCACTACAACATGAGGTTTAGTTCTCAATAGAACTCATACCTGGTGTAATATTTATTTCAAATACTCCTTATAGAATAGCCATGAGTGATTCGTTCTAATTAAATAAGAAACATTTGGATAATATTGATAGAGGATTTATTCATCCAAGTGTGTCATCTTGGGGTGCAGTTTCTCTTTTTATTAATAATAAAGATGAATTGATATAACACTAAATTGATTATTGGGAGATGAAATTTTTTTAAATCGAGAACAAGTATCTTGTACCCCATATTGATGAATCATTTGATCAACTATATAAATATCAATACAATTCTAAGATTAGCCTTCATTCAAAATATCATCAATTGAGGTTCAAGAATGATGATATACCCAAGACAGCATTTCGTACAATGAATGGAAACTATGAATATATAGTGAATTCATTTATCTTACTAATTCCCCTTCTATATTCATGGATTTCATGAATAGAGTCTTTAAAGATTTCCTAGATTAGATTATGGTAGTCTTTATAGATGATATTATTATAAATTAAAATAGAAAGTAATAGAATAAATATTGCATGAAAAGTGTGTTGAAGACCCTAAGGAAGGAGAAACTATATGAAAAAAATTATAAAGTATGAATTTTTTCTATAAAAGGTTCAATTTTTTGGTCATATAAGCTCAGAAGAGGGTGCATCTATAGATCCATCAAAGACCAGAGTTATTGAACATTAACCCAGACCAACCACTGTGATTTATATCTGATTTTTTCTTAGTTTTGATGGATATTATTAATGGGTTTTGGAAACTTTATCATGAATATCTAATTCACACACCAAACCAACTTAGAAGGAATCTAAGTTACCATGGACAGATGAATGTGAGGAAAATTTCAAGGAATTGAATATAATGCTGATCAGAGCACCTATAATTACACTACCTTATAGTGGATAAGGGTTTTTAATATTTAATGATGCATAAAATAAGGTACTAGGATGTGTACTCATGCATAATGACATGGTGATATCTTATTCCTCACGAAAATTGACGGTTCATGAGAAAAATTACCCAACTCATTATTAGGTGTTAGATACAGTAATTTTTCATTAAAGATATAGAAGATTTATCTTTATGGGGAAAGTTGTGATATATATACTAATCATAAGTTTTTGAAGTATATATTCACACATAATTAGTTGAATGTGTTCCAGAAAATATGGTTGGAACTAATTAAATATTATAATTACTCGATAAATTACCACCCTAGGAAAGAGAATAAGGTGGTCGAAGCTTTTATTTGAAAGGATCATGAAATATAATATACAATAAGGATAACAAAAGATCCAATATTTGTGGATTTTCAAATTATGGGTCTACAAATGTTGAAGTAAAGGGATATATATTATCTTTCTCAAATGATTGTTCAACGATTTATCCAGGTGAAGATTAAAGTTGTACAAAAAGAAGCCATAGAAATATAGAAGAAGGCTAGAAATTTTTTTGAGTTTAAAATTGATTATGATGGAATTATAAGGTTTAGGAACTGTCTATTTCTTCTATCAATAAAATAATTGAAGAAGTAATTTTTAGAGGAATCTCATAGTTCTTCATTCTTTATTCATCTAAGAAGTAAAAATATGTATAGAGACATAAAGAAGTATTTTTAGTTGGATGACATGAATAGAGATATTGAAGAGTTTGTATCTCGATGCTTGGTATATAATAAAGTTAAGGATGGAGACAAAAATATAATGGTATGTTACAACCATTCCCTATACCGGAATGGAAATGAGAAAACATCACCATGGATTTTGTCTTTGGAATCCCCAAAACATCTGAAGGGAATAATGTTATATGGGTTTTAACTGATTTTTTTACAAAGTCTACACGTTTCATTATTATTAGAGAATATTTATCTCTATAAAACCTTGTTAGGATATACATTAAGTAAGTTGTAATGTTAAATAAAGTACCACATTCCATTGTATCTGATAGAGATCTGAGGTTCTCCCCAAATTTCTATATAAGTCTTCAGTAAACACTTGATACTGAGTTGAGTTTCATTATAGTGTATCATCTTCAAAAATATGGTTATCTATAGAGAACCATTAAAATAATATAGGATATTATAATATATATTTCTATGGATTTAAAATGTGGTTGAGATTAATACCTTCCTCTAGTCAAATTTTCTTAGAAAAAAAGCTTTCACTCGATCATTCTGATGGATCCATAAAAAGACCTCTATGGAAATAAGTGTACAACTCCAACATGTTAGGATAAAGTTGTAGAAATAACTATATTGGGAAAGGGTATGGCTAAAGTAATTAAAGATAAGGTTATATCCATTTGACAACATATATGGGATAAAAAAGTTAATAGAAAAGGTTGTGTTGATAATCAATTATTTGATTTGGAATTTGAAGTTGGTGAAGGTGTTTCTGTGAATTTCTCCATATAATAATGTTATGAGTTTTGGAAAGAAATGAAATTTGATCCCTGGTTATATTTTCCATTTAAATATTCTTTATTGAGGAGTTATGGTTGCTTATCGCTTCGACCTTCCACCAAACCTCTCTTAAGTTCATAACATGTTTCGTGTATCTCACCGGAGGAAGTACTTACTTGATACTTCACATTTAATAAAATCAAAGGTCATACCACTGGAGAAAATTCATTCTTATGTGGAACAATTAGTGGAGATTATCTATCATAGAGAGAAAGTAATGTGAAAAATATCCAATCAGAAGGTCAAAGTTTTGTGTAGAATCCACCAATTTGAGTAAGTTACGGGAACCTGAGGATATGATGAGGCAGAAGTATCCTTAGTTGTTTGTATTAGAGTGAGAGAATTTCATGTAAAATCATCTTAAGGGGGTTTTAATGTAACACCCTTAGAATTTATAAAATATTTTTTAAAATAAATTTAATTCCACCAATATCTTTTGTTACACGCAACACTCAGATTTAACAAACCATGATATACTATTAATTCTATTATTTAAAAGGAAAATACATTTTCTCTAAAAAAATTTGTTGATATTTGTGAAAAAATAATAAAAGTATTTTTTCCACTTTTAGGAAATTTATTTGAAAAAATTAGATTCATTTTTTAAATCAAAATTTCAAAATTATCTTGGAGCGATTTTTTGATAATTTTCAAAAAAAATTAATGTTTTGATGAATAGTGAAAATACTATTTTTATAAAAAATATCTTTTATTTTAAAGAATTTAACTATTATATTTTGTTTTAATATGGTTTTAAGAGTAAAATTAGTTCAATTATGTTATTATTAATCTAATTTAAATAATTTTAACCAAATTCATGTTTTTTTATATTAAAACTTTCTGTACTTCTACAAAATTTCTCTTTGGAAAATCACTTTTTCATAGCGTCTTTAGGTTTAATTTTAAATTAATTTTTTTAAATTTTATGAATAAAAATTTAAAAAAAAATGGATTCCATATTTTTAATCATAATAATAAATATTTTATAATAATTTCAACTCAATTTTTGTCCAAAATTAATAGTTAATATAGTAAAAATTAATTACTACAATCATGGTTAAAACGAGTTTACCAAGGGTTAAACTAAAAATATAAGTGTTAAAATGACCTAAAAACTATCCAATTACTATTATATGGATATATTTAGACCTTATCACATCTTATGTTCTATAATTAACTATTCTTGAGCCATGTTACTTGTGTAAAATGTGGGTATACCATTTTCTTTTCAAAAATTCCAATTATGTCCTCTTCCCCACTTATAAAAGGGAACCCACTCTCCTCCCATATTAGCTCTTCCAAATCCTTTTGGTTCATACAATACCAACCCAAATATATTCTTTACTTACCTCCCCACATTATAGATTCCTTATTTTTTTTAGGTAACCCTTCTAATAAGGCTTTAGATAAAAACTTAAAGAGGTTCTCTTAAGAAGAGGTATAGTTCTTAACTATGCATTTTCATATTATTTCTTCTTTCAACTAATTCAAATATTATTAAAATTTTATGATATATAAACATCATTATATAAAATATAATTATATTTTATTATGTTAGTTTTACAACCAACATTCATCTCCTCCCCCATTGAATGGGAAACAAAACTGTCGATCATGTGTACGGAGGACAACCTCCTCGCAAACCGATGTAATTCGTTTTCCATCACTGCCTATCACAGATGGATATAGTGATAGATTTAATATATTTATATGATATTTATGAAATAATTTTACTTTTTTATTTATAATATCACATCTAAATTCTTACCTTCCAACCCATTGGAAAATGATAACTTCGCTCATGTGTGTGTGTGGACTACGACCTCCACGAAGCATGTGATATGTTTTTCATTTTATTTTTAAATGGATGATATTAAGGATATATTTAATGAATATATATGATATATATGATATAATAATAATTCTATAAATGATAATTAATATTTATCTTTATTTCGTTTCATTCGTCAATAAAATGGAAACAACGCTCATGTGTACATATGTCATACCATCTCTATAAATGGTGTAATTCATTTTTTATCTCTATATTTTAGGGTTTACACTAAATTAATATATAATGAATATTTATATAATATCTGTATCATTTTTAAAATTATATATATTATTTAACCATGATCAAAGTAAAATGAAATAAAATACCAAACCTAAACATACATAAAAATAATGAAACTATTACCCAAAACATGATTTTAACAAGGAATTCTTAATAAATGGGTAATAAAATGTCATAATTAAATCATATATGGTATTATATATGTGATTATGGTTCTATAATATATTTATAATAAAACTTTATTTATTATACATAATTTATGAACATGTACGAAGAAATTCGGGACTTTAGGTAAGGGGATTTTGTCTCACTTTATTTTTATGGGATACATGACTTATACACAACTTTTTTCATTTTTTTGGTATATTTATTCTTAAAATGAATGTATTTTATGATTATTATCATAAAATTATAGAATATACATATCCATATAAGGTTTTTTCATTCATGGGGCTTACAATTCAAAAGTTACCAAGGTTGTAAATGTTTTTTGTTACAATCTCATTGTTTCTTGGGATTGTTTATGATTATGTTTATGACAATGAAATATTATGATATCCCTATAAATATATTTATATATTTTAATTTAATCAGGTTATTTTTAGAGAATACATGTTTTTATTTCATTTTCATCTCTTCGATAACTAAAGATACCAAATGAATGTTTTTATGAAAAAGAACATCATTTCCCTCTTTGGTTGAAAATATTATTTCTTCCATTTACATGTTTTATAAAAAAAATTAAAGGAAGATTTTACTATAATCCATTTATTTTTTGAATACATTTTTAACCATTTTTTGAATATTTTAAAAATGTTTTAAAAGGAATCTTCATGTTATTTTCTGAACAAGGTAGTTTTGACTTTTTATCAAAAATATGAAAGGGAACTTTATTTTAACTTATACGAAATGAATGTAATTTTCCACAATCATAAAAAATAAATTATTTGAAGTTACCTTAAAAAATTTCAAGTTTATTTTCAAAAAAAAAATTTCCTTAATATTTTGGAAATTTTTATATTTTGAAGAAGTTATTTCAAAATGGAAATGATATTTTCCTAATAAATGTTTTAAGGGTATTCTTATGGAATTTATGTTCATTAAAAAAACAAACATTGTTTTTTATTATTTTTTACTAGGGATATTATCCAATGGTATTATCCTTATTATTTCTCTAGATGGTTTTTTATTATTATAATGAAGAGATATTTATCAAACCTTTTTATTTACCATAAGTTATACTATGATGAAATATTTATGAAACTCATTTTCGTTTAATGGGTTATGATATGATGAATGTTTTATGATCTTGTGGAAAACAATTTTATGGATTATGTGATGGGTGATACCTATATCTCCCTCTAATTTATTTTGTAAATATTATTTTTCTATGGGCTTAAAGGGTACTTGGGAGATTATCCCAATCTTTAAAAAAAGGGTACATAAGAGGTTGTCTTAAGCTCGAAAAAAGAGGGTACATGGGAGGTTCTCCCAATCCTGAAATAAGAGGGTACACATAAGGTTATCCTGAGCTCAAATCAGGTACATTAGTGGTTATCCCAAACCTAAAATGTTATAAATTTATTAATGGGTAGATTTGATATAAGATTTTATATGCTTATGTGTATGCCACAAATTTATGTCTTATGAAAATGTTATGCTCCCATGGATTGTGTTATTTGATTAATTTATGATTCATGTCTTATGGACTACTAAGATTTATGACATGACTTAAGATTTATGATTTATATTATGCAAGGTATGGTTTTAAATTGTTATTATCTTGTACTCATACCCTTATTATAAATTTATTTTGATATCTCCCTTGTTTACCCTTACTGAGCATTTGAGCTCGCCTTTAATTATGTTTACTTCCCCCAGTTAATGAAGAAAGTTATTGTGTATGGTATGTCTAAGAAGGATTCTAATTATGAAGAACTTAGTGGGAGATGACGCGGTTAACTCATGAACCATTTGTTTATGTATCCAAGTTTCTAAAGTCACTATACCCATATAATTCTGACATTGATCATTGTATTATATAATGAATATTCATCTATTAATGTGTTATATATATTTAATATAATTTTGTGTCTTTACATCAAAAATTAGAGTAGTGGGAGATAAAATGGATTTCAATAGTGTGAAAGAAAATTTTAGAAAGAGGAATGTGAGGTTATATCAGTCACCTCATCTCCTCAACTTACTAAGACCTCAAGTAAAATAAAGAATTCAGAAGGCCAAGTGCGTAAACTATGGAATCATATTATTTTATCTTGGATTTTATCCTCAAGATAGCCTCTATAAATTGTTTAAATCTGGAGAAATCATTTAAAAAATAAATAAAAGAGATATAAAGGGAGAAGAGTGAACAAAAAGAAGAGTATAATGAATATATTAATATAATTTAGAAATAAAATATGTTAGAAAACTTATCTAAATAATTACAGGGTAAATTTAAATGGTATTTAGAAATTTTTAGGTGGGAAAGGTATATATAGGCATTGTAGTCCAACATCACCATTCTCCTAAAAACCAACACCACACAGCTCCTTCACTAGATCACTTCCACATAGAATAACTAAGGGTGGAAATTCTTCCAAGAAATATCACCCTCACAAATTTTCTGAAATCTAAGATCATAAATGATCACTAAATCCCTTGATTATTGGTTAAAGTACACATGGAATCTGGAGATGATTTCTCCTGATTTGGGGAGAAAACATTAATGAGTGAATTTCAATATTTATAGATTCCAAGTCAAGATCTTCTTTAGTAGAAAAGTATATATATATATATATATAATGTGGTAAATATTATGTATCCTATCAATGAACTCTTACATATCAATTAGTAATCAAATCAAAAAAACCCTTATGTATCTTATTCAATTCCCATCTAACTCTTATGTATCATCTATTTTATCCTCACAACAAAGGAATTAACTTGTATGTATCACTCAAATCATGGGGTTACCTTTACAAATAGGTTGGGTGACTAGATAACCTTTACATATCACTTGGGTGACTAGGTAACAATTAAGTGTTGATATGGTGACCTTTACATATAAATGGTGTCTATATATAATGTTTCTCCTTTTTTATTCTCATATGGAGGCTTCATCTAATCTCACACAAATCTTGGAATTATATTTTATTCATCCAAAACAACTATTAATCATGAAAAAACTCATTTATAGTATAATATTAAACCAAATTAGTTCCAAAAATTATATAATAAGTAAAAATTATGAATTAAGGCATTTCTATATTAAGTCTAAAGTATTCTCAATGTATCAAAAATGTATTTTTTGGTCCGGATTAATAAAAATATGGGGTGTATTTATAACGAAATAAAAATAAAAATATTTTTACTAACCAGTACCCCATATTGAAATCATTTCACTCCTAATAAATGTAAAAAATCCAAGAAAAAATATCATCTAAGCAAGATACAAACACTTATACCAAAAAAGAAGAAATTCATAATCATCCATTATTAAAAATTACATACTTCTTTTATGATTTAAGCTTACTTAGGGTCACTTATCTCAATACTTAGGTTCTCCATAGCAATGGGTTTGTAGGTAATTCACTCAATTTTGATCCCTCCCCCTATGGAAGGAGAAGGATGCATATTGGCCTTGTCAGCAACTTTCCATTAGAGCTTCATTCCCTTAACCAACTCATATTTTTTTTCATCCTTACTTGAGATTTCCAACTACCCTAAGGAACCTTTTTGGATGTAATCATACCCATGATCCCACACTCTCCACTTGGGTTTACCATATCCACAACACTACTTAATATCTCTTTGGTCACACATTTTTTATGTTTTCGACCATCAACCGAATCCTTTGACAGGTTTGTATTCGACTCTTGGGGTTTGAAAAATCATGAAGTTATTGTCATACTTAATGATTTCCATTATCTATATAAATTTATATTTTAAGAAGATATAATCACATCCTAGTATAAATATCCTCACACCATTTATGGTTTCCATTTGTCCCTCTTCTGATGTTCTTACTATTTCCACATGAAGTGATAACCACTAACCTTAGTGATTTGGGTGTCCATTCCTGGATTATCCCTTCAATTTCAGAATTATTCAATACATAAAATTCTGGGAAATATTGTGGGTAAATACTTAGTATAAAATAGTTGGACTAGATTGATCATCCACTAAACCTTCAAACCTCACATCTTCATCGAAGTCGATGTCTCCAAACCTCTAATGGATTTGATCTATATTGATATTGAATGTGATTTATGCTGTAAGAATTTGGCTAAATTTGATTCCTGGATTGATTTTAACCCTACTATGATTACTTGGGTCACTCTTAGTCTGTTTATCAATGTGGATCCTCTATTAAAAAGGATTATTCCCTTACTGATGTTAGTCATTATATTTCTCCCACTAACCCCCTATGGATAATTAGTATCTTCCAATCTGTTTGAGGTTCAATATTTCTACGAGGAAGATAATGTCATGGATATCATGGCCAAAACATTGATAGAATCTTGAGATGCAGAAAAATACAATATATTTTTCATCTCATAATCCCATTATGGAGTATATTCTACTCTAGTAGCCTAAAATGACAGTTAAATAGGATGATAGAGTGTAGAGAAGGCCTAATCTGGAGTCTCTACTTTGATTTCCTCAATAGATTTACTTCATTGAGTTGTTATCTCACACAGAAAGTGTTCATCCACTACAACCATAAATTATCCCTCTGTATCTCCTCTAGGAAGAGCCTCAAAATGTTGTGTGTTATTATGGAGTTCAACTACATAACCGATTCACCAATTTTGGATATGTATCACTGGGAATAGAAGAGTTATGGGGTGGAAAAGGGAAGTTTCTTAACCATATTTTCATGACATGTCAAATTGATGTAATTTAAAGAATATTTTTAATTCTAGGGAAGACCATATGTCATATCTCAAGGAGCTTTGATCGGTTTTGAGTGTGTATTTTTAATAAAATTTACTAAAAGAGGGGTGGTTTTGAAAATAGTTTCAAGAAATTAACTTAATTTAAAGATTTATAAAGTTGAAAGACCAAGCATATTTTGAAAAAAAAAATGAGATAAATAAGTGATTATTGCTAAGTTACTATAGAACTTGAAGAGTTCCTCCTTCTTAATTGGTTATTAAGTTTTATTGTAATCTTTAGGTTGAGGATTAACTGAGATCTTAGGTACCCACAAGCCTCTTAAAATGATGTGATTAGAACTAAACATTGAAATAAAAATCGTGTACTAAAGTTTTATCCCCTATTCATTCTTTATGGTTTGTAAAGGAACATTGAAATCTCAAATTTTTGGGAAATAAAAGGATTCTTATGTTGTCCAGTTGGAACAACACAATACACACACTTAAAATCACACACCAATCGGTTATGAAATAAAAATTGCTTCAATTAAATGTATAAAAAAAGTTATGATACATATGAAAGAACAATTCAATACACAATATACACCAAACTAGAATAGAATTATTTGTCGTAACTCCTTCTTCAATTGTGTATCTCCCTTGTAATGATCACCCACCGCTTAACTCGACGTCGGGAGGATGAAGAAGCTCGAGTGGAACTCCTTCTTAATTATTTATACCCCTATGAGGATAGGGGCCTCCAAAACTTATAGTATGAGGAGGATACTCCTATAGAACTCTAAAATGTTAGAGCTTTGCTTCTGGTTCGAACTTTCAACTGAGGTTCCCTTAGTTCTATTTTATATCCAAAATGGTAAGTGGTTTTGAGCACCCAGTTTTTCTGATACCACTTGATTCTCGATTTTGGGTTGGTATATGGAATTATCTTGACTTGGAAAAAAAAGATAAATTTTTTTTTGAGTTGTATTTACTATCACCATGTGAAATTTGGCGGCCATTTAATATCTTCAAATGGTGATATAGTCAGAATACCAAACCAAACTTCTGACTTCATGCAGATTTTGTACCATGGACATAATGGTTTGGATGGCCTCTTAATGGATGAATGGGGCATGAGTTCCTTGAGATAAGTTTTAGTTGATGAAGTTTTGTAAAATTTCAGCTCATTTAGAGACCCTTATTTCACATAATGTTCAAAATAGATGACATATGTTATTTGGATCCCATGCAGTTTGTCCCATTTTTCTTTTGGATCATCTCTGGGGACTCCAAATCACCTCCACCTACAATGAAATTTTCAAAACAAGTAACATTTATCTTATTAACAGTGATAAAAACAAAATAACTAAATAAAAAATGAAGTTTAAATTTTTATTATTTTTATAATTTCAATATAAAACTAGTTTATCGTAGTGGTGTTAGTGAATTTCTACATGATCACACCCCCACACCAAAACATTTTCACTCATGGGAAAACTCTTATTTCCAAAAATTATGCATGTATATATTTACAACTTCATAAATATTTAAAATTAAATGAAAATTTAATTCCTTATAGAAATGAGATCAAAGAAAAAATCACACCGATGAGTTATTCTCAGTGATCAAACAAATAGATCTCTCAAAAATTGTATCAGAATGAAATTCAAGGAGTTAAATGATACCAATTTGAAAAAATAGCTCAAAAGATAACCATTTAAATAATTCTCCATGTGAGTGTATGGGAAAAACATTTCATTCCATTCTTTCCACTTTCTATTGAGTAAATAAAATTTATTTTAAAATTGTCTACTTACATGATCCCTTCCACCGAACCTGTACTACATCCTTTATAATAAAGTTTTAGGACCCACTCAGTTAATCATTCCAATAAGTCAAACCATAATCTCCCAACCTAGATATCCTTATATATTATACATTTAATCACTCCCCTAATTTATGTTTTTTCAAAAGTTTCACTTGGAAAAAATCTCACAGTCTTCTCCTAACCCTTGTTTGAGCACCTCATGACACTAATTATAATAGTTATAACAAGATCAAAAGTTAAGGAAGGGTGGTTGTGACCTTCCCAATATACATCCCTTTTTTTATTTTTTATTTTGAGGGTGTACAACATTCGGATAATAGGTATAAACTCATAGGTCAATCTGGTACAGTAATGAAATATATAGGATAAGGAATGAACATACGGAAAAATCATTTTTTAAGGTAGAGAAAAATTAACCTAACTTATATTTACCTTCCATTATGTATGAAATTTTCACACTTTATGGTTAGGTGAAAATATGGGTGGAGAAATTAAGTGAAACAATTTTCCCTTAAACTATTCACAAAAAGGGTACCATTCTTCTCAAAGGTTTTGAAATGATACAACCATTTATATCATCGAAAAAGAACTAAATTTCAAAAGAAAGTCACACCATAGTATTTAATTCTTACTGAAATGCACATTTCATCATATTTTTTTTAATGTCAAAACAACATATAATAAGGACATTCCATGTGAATTTTCAATAACTTCAATGATTAAACAGGAATCATTTTCCATGATAAAGTGGGCATAAAAAATAATATTATAGAACAATGGTGAGGGGGAGGGAAAGGGGGAAAGTAACAATACTATTCAGCAAGCTAAAAATATAAAAGGAAGAAAGATGATGAAAATTCAGAACTAACCTAGGAATATACCCATCCCCCCACACCTAAAGTGTGCAGTGTTCTTATTATAATAAAATAGATTGTGGTAAGGAAAGATAAAACCTGGTTAGTGTCATTCATAGATTGCTTCTTGAACATGTAATTCCTCCATCAAGGACTCCGGATTGGATTCATGGAAGTACTTTATCTGCTACCCATTAACAGTGAATGTTGGAATGGTTTCTTCATTTTGAACATGTACATCACCAAATAGAGAGATGTTAGTAACACTGTATTTTCCAAACCAGTGGGAATGAAGCTTACCTCGATGAAAATTATGCCTTGAATTGTAGAGTAGGACCTTCTTGGATTCATGGAAGTACTTTAGCTACTACCCATTAACAGTGAATGTTGGAATGGTTTCTTCATTTTGAACATGTACATCACCAAATGGAGAGATGCTAGTAACAGGGTATTTTCCAAACCAGTTGGAATGAAGCTTATCTCGATGAAAATTATGCCTTGAATTGTAGAGTAGGACCTTCTGCCCAATTTGGAACTAAATGTGAAGGATTAGACGTTCGTGGGAAGCCTTGGTTCACTCCTTATAAATCCGGGAGTTCTAATATGAATCTCTTCTCATTTTATTCAACTGTTTAATCTGCAACTTCCTTTGATAACCTACACTAGAACTATTAGAATTTCATTGTTTAATGGCCCAGTAGGCCTGGTGCTCAATCTCAATAGGGAGGTGACAACTCTTTCTAAACACTATCCAATATGGTGACATGCCAATGGGAGTTTTGAAAGTAGTATAGTAAGCCCATAAGGAATCATTGAGTCTAAGACTCCAATTTTTTCGATTAGGTTGAACGGTTTTTTCAAGAATATGTTTTACCTCCCTATATGACACCTCAGCTTGACTATTGGTTTATGGGTGATATGCAGTAGACACTCTATGCATGAACCCATACCGACTAAAAAGAGATTCTATTGTTTGGTTCCAGAAATGAGAACCCTGACCACTGATGATAAACCTAGGTAATCAAAACCTACAAAACATTTGGGTTATCAAAAATTCCACAACAGTCTTGGAATCATCATTCCATGTAGCTCGTGCCTCTACCCATTTTGAAGCATAATTCACTTCCATAATAATTTAAAGCTTCCCAAATTAATTAGAAAATGGTCCCATAAATTCAATGCCCCAAACATCAAAAATGTCATGGAAGAGCAAGGATTGTTGTTTAATTTCATTTCTTTTAGAAAAATCACCATTATTTGATAGTGAGGAAAAGATTTATAGAAATCATGGGAATCCCAAACAAAATGTTGGCCAAAAGAGACCAGAATCAAGGACTTTGTGAGTAGTATATTGGGGACCAAGGTATCCCCCACAAGAAAGAGTGTGGAAGAACCTAAGGAAAGACTGAAACTCATTATCAATAAGACAACGCTTGATTACTAACCCACTACATGTTCTCCAAAAGTAGTGGTCATACCAAATGTACCAATGGGACTCATGGTTTAGACGGTAGGCCTGGTTTTTTTTTGAAATCAGTAGAAATGAATGATTCTACCAAATAATTTACAATTTTATCATACCAAGGAATAGCATCTTTCACTCGATATAGTTGCTCATTAAGAAACATGACATTTATGGGAATACAGGGGGGATGATTCAATGTCTGAGGATGGGTTAATTCTACTGATATGGTCAGCCACCACATTCTATTATCCTTTTTTATCTCTAATTTCTAAATTGATTTCCAGAAGGAGGATCATCGAGAAAATGAGACATGGTTTGGATTTTAGTTTCTTAAGGAGATATCGGAGTGCTACATGGTTTGAGAACACAATGACTTTAGACCCTAAAAGATACGACCTCAATTTATCCAAGGCAAACACAATGGAAATAAATTATTTTTAAATTGTGGTGTAGTTTTCTTGGGAAGGGTCCTATGTACTTGAGGCATAGGCAATGATATGTGGAGGTCGATTGACCCATTGGGATAAGACAGCCCCAACTGCATAGTTATAGGTGTCTCACATGTGCTCAAATTGTAAATCCCACTAAGGTGGTAGGATTTTTGGGGTGATGTGAGACTCCATTTTAACTTATTAAATGATTCCTCACATTCTTTGTCAAAAAATCCTTTTCTTTTTTAGGTAACTAAGAGAGGGGAGTGCAATTTTACAAAATTATTGAACAAAATTATGGTAAAATCTAGCATGACCTAGGAAATACCGCACATCCTGTACATTTTTGGGGAATGCTAGGGAAGAAATGAAATCCACTTTTGATTTATCTACTTGGATACCATCCCATTAAATTACGTGTCCCAAAACTATACCTTATCTCACCATGAAATGGAAATTCTCATAATTTAATACAATATTCTTTTCAATACAGTGACGTAGGACTAAACTAGGACTACTAAAATATTCCTTAAAAGAGAATCCATAAATAGTGAAATCATACATGAATACTTCCATGAATTTCACCAGGTAATATGAAAAAAAAATACTAACCATGCATCATTTGAAAGTACCTGGAGCATTGCACAGACCCAATGGCATCCTCCTATATGAAAATGTACCAAAGGGGAAAGTGAAGGTTTTATTTTCTTGATCCTCAGGAACAATATGGATCTGAAAGCATCTATAATACCCATCAATAGAAAATTAATGGGACTTCTCTACTAGCCTCTCTAGAATATGGTCAATAAATGGTAATAGGAAATGATCCTTCATAGTGTGTTGATTTAGTGTGTGATGGTATATACAGACACGCCAACTATTCTACACATGAGTTGGAACCAATTCATTATTTTCATTTTTTATTACTGTAAGACCAGTTTTTTTAGGAACCAATTGTACTAGATGAACCCATTAGTTATTAGAGATGGTGTAAATGATTCTAGTAGCCAATAATTTTGTTACTTCATTTTTAATGTCTATGAGGTTTGGGTTTAGTCGCAGTTGTGACTTCCTTACTGGTTTAGCTTCATCATTTAACAATATATGATGTGTGAAAATTTATGGGATAATACTAGGAATTTCAGCAAGTGTCCATACAAAATATTATTTATACTCCCTAAAAAGTTCAAGCAGTCTCAATTCATGCTCTGGAGAGAGGGAACTAGTAATTATGACAGGTATCTTGTTTCCATTCTCAAGATATGAATATTTTAAATCTTAAGGCATTTGTTTTAGTTCTAACTCAAGGGGATTTTGGATTTATTGGAGTGTGTGTGAAAGTGAGAGGTCATTGATATTATCTAACTACTAAATGGTAATATCCTCATATGAGGAATGATCTTTTACAAGATTATCAGTATCATCAATGGTCAGTGGATACTTAGTGTTTAAGAAATCATAAATTAATAAACATGCATGAAATTTGTCTAGAACATGAAAACAGTCAATGCATGATTTATTTCCAAGAATTTAAATCAATGATGAAAACTTAGAAAGGGGATAGGGGGAAAGAAAAGAAGTTTTTTTAGGGTATGGGAGTACGTAAATTGAATTAACAGAGAGAGAGTAATGATATTCTGAGGGGTGCTTCCTAGAATTAAGGATGTTGAAATGGACAATGTCCCCACCAAACTCCATAGATAATGTACCATTATGGACATTAATTATGGTTTTGGTGGTTTTCGAGAAGGATCTCCCCAATATAATCGATGAATGTCCATTCATATTATCATCTTCCATTTTAAGTACATAAAAATCAGTAGGAAAAATTAAATTATGTACCCTCACAAGAACATCCTATAACACACCATAGGGGTGTGTGGTAATTTGGTTGGCCATTTGAACAACAGTTGTAGTGAGATTCAGTTTTCTGGCCTACAATATAGAGTAAATAGAGTGACGAATCCCATTTATAGAAGAACCTAAATGAAGCATAGCATTGGAAAATGAATACTCCCCTATGGTGTATGGAATCGAGAATGTCCCAAGATCATTGCACTTATTGGGAAGTGATGGCTCTATCAATGATGATACGTTCCTCCCCATGATCACCTTTTTATATACATGAATTCTCCTTTGATGTGTACACATCTCTTTTATAATCTTGGCATATGATGGAATATTCTTCACGGCATCAATCAAGGGGATTTTGACCTACACTTTTTTGAAATTTTCCAAGATTTACTTATCAAGTTCTATTTATTTTTATTTTATTGGTTGGGTGGACCTTTGGTTAGATGGAAGAGGAATGGTTGGGCTATGTGACGCATCAACTGAAACACTATTTACTTTGGAAGGTATTCTCATAAGACAAGGTTCTACCTCATTTGGGGTATTTTTAGTGGTTGGGATAGTGGTTTCCTTAAGAGTGGGTGACTCTAGTGGAGGGGTCATTTGGCTTTTAAGTTTTGTTCCACTTTGAAGGGTGATGTCACTAACATTTCCCTTAACCCTAGGGTTAATTACTGGCGAAGAAGGTAGTTTACCTTACCCATGGATTAGGATTTCCACCACCGAGTTAGAAAATTGGGATAATTGGGTTTTTAGGTATTTTATGGAAGCTTGGGTGATTTTCTAAAATTGGAGATTATTGGAAGCCATTTTTTTCATCATGTCTTCTGGGCTAGGATTAGGTTTTGGAGGGGGTTTTGAAAATTCCATTGTTATGGTTGAGGATTTCTGGGTGGTGGTGGATGAATACTCTACCCTAGTTGGTTCCATTGTTTTTAAGGTTGGTCTGAACACCCCCTTGACTATATTATTGGTTTTCTTTCCACCTAGGGTCGGATGGATAGTAAGTTTCTTACCTAAAGTGTTGGTTATAGGGGTGGCCTGGAAATATTTCCTCACAACTCTCATATGTTTCTCTTAATTAAGGACATTGTTTAGAGTAGTGGGTTTCAGAGGAACATATACGATAATGGATGGGAGGATGAGGTTGGGATTTCCCGTAGGAAAGAGAATGTTGTCGAAGAAGGGTATTTACCTCTTCGAACTTCATTTCCACCTTCTTCTCGAATTCAGTTATTTCCACCTCATGGACACCTCGAATAGGTACACTAGACCGTGAACTGAATTATTAAGTTTTCTACACCATGTTCTCAATTAGGGTTCTTATAGCAATTGGGGTTTTATCCACAAGTGTTCCACCTACAGTAGCATCAATCACATTTCGATCAATAGGGAGTAAACCTTCATAAAAATACTAAATTAAAATTTTATCACTTATTTTGTGGTGTGGAAAACTTGAGGATAACCTTTTAGATAATTCTCAATATTCATGTAATTTTTTCCCTTGTTATTTCCTTAAATAACATATTTCTTTCCTTATAGTTTCAGTTTAAGAGGCTGGAAAATATTTTTCAAGAAAAAGGTGTTTCATGTCCTCCCAACTTCTATTTGGTGAATTAACATAGTAAAGCCAATATTTTGAATTTTCTTATAATGAAAATTAGAATTCCCTAATCTTAACTTGTTTTTCATCCACATTAGCAAGTTTTATGGTTAAACAAAGAGTATGAATTTTTTTTAAGTGTCTATGTGGATCTTCTCTAGCAAGTCCATGAAATCTTGGCAATAAGAGAATTAGACAAGATTTTAGTTCAAAATTGGGTGCCTCTCCATGTATTTGAATATGTATTGATTGGATATCAATATCAGAAAAGGTTAGTTATTTTAGTGTTTGATTTTTTTCATCCATGTTATACTCATTAATTTCATGTTCTAATTTGGTTCTATAATAATAGGGTTTTAGAAACGTTTCAATTTGTAGTGTGTCCTCCTTCAAAGGGGTGTCTTTTGAATCTCGGTGTCACTGACGTAGGATTTTCTCTGGTTCGGGTTTGAAAGGAGGAAGTATCCCAAAGTAGAAAGCATCATGCATATAACCTTCACAATAAATAAATCATAATATATATATATATATATATTAAAAGGTATAAGATAAAACAAATAAATATTCACAAAATTTACAAAAAACATATCAAAAACACGCACTAAAAACCAAAGCACTCCCCTGTAACAGCGCCAATAGATGACCTCATTGTCATGACACATAAAATTTATATTTATTTAAATAATATTTTTTTAGTCTAGGCTAGACCCTAAGTCATCTCCCTAGGAGCGTTGATAGGTTTTGAGTGTGTATTTTTAATAAAAATTACTAAAAGAGGGGGTGGTTTTGAAAATAGTTTCAAGAAAGTAACTTAATTTATAGAGTTATAAAGTTGAAAGACCAAGTAGATTTTGAAAAATATAAGATAAATAAGTTATCATTTCTAAGTTACTACATCACTGGAAGAGTTTCTAGTTCTTGATTGATTATTAAGTTTTAGTGTAATCCTTTGGTTGAGGGTTAACCAAGATCTTGGGTACCCACAAGCCTCTTAAAACGACGCGATTAGAACATAACATTGACATAAAAATCATGTAGTAAAGTTACAACCACTCCGTATTCTTTATGTTTTGTAAAGGAATATTTAAATATCAAATGTTTGTTAATGAAAAGGATTATTATGTAGTACAATTGGAACAACACAAGACGCGCACTAAAAAACACACACCAGTTGGTTATGAAATAAAAAGTGTATCAATTAAATGAATCAAAACAAGTTAAGATACATATGAAAGAAAAATTAAAACAAAAATATACACCAAACTAGTAGATAATTATTTGCTGAAACTCCCTCTTTAAGTGTGTATCTCCCGCGCAATGATCACTCACCACTTAGCTCGACATCAAAAGTATGAGGAAGCTCAGACGAAACTCCTTCTTCATTATTGAAACCCCTGTGAGGTTAGGGGACTCCAGAAAATATAGGATGAGGAGGAGAATCCTCTAGGAATCCAAAATGGAAAATATTTTCTTCTGGTTCTAATGTGAAAATGAGGTTCCCTTGCTGCCCTTTTATAGCCAAAATGGTAAGTGGTTTTGAGCACCCAGTTTTTGTGATACCATTTGAGTCTCATTTTTGGGTTGGTATATGGCATTATATCAACTTGGAAAAAATAGAAAAATTGTTTTATATATCTTCAATATCACCATGTAAAATTTTGAGTCCATTTAATATCTACAAATGGAGATATAGTCAGAATACTGAACTAAACTTCTGACTTCGTGCAGATTCGGTCCCCTAGACAGAATGGTTCGGATGGGCCCCTTGGATGAATGAGGATTTGGTTACTTGATATGAGTTGTATCCAATTAATTGTTATATCATCCCACAAATTTAAACCTATTTGGATAAATTTATTTCATGTAATGTTCAAAATAGTGGACAGATGTCATTGGGATCCCATGCAGTTTGGATCATTTTCCTTCTAGATCATCTCTAGGGCCTCCAAATCACCTCCACCTACAATGAAATTATCAAAACAGATATCATTTTCATTTTTAAAATTGATGAAAAAAATAATTTAATCAAACATTAAGTTCAATTGGTTATTATTTTTATAATTTTTCAATATAAAACTTGTTTAGCATGGTGGTGTAATGGTGAAAATGAAACAGTGAATCGCTACACGATCAGTTCCATAGGGAAAAAGAAGTGTGGGTGTTCCCAAGTAGAGTATCCTTCTAATAATAATGGAGGGTTAAATGCTTCATCTCATATCTCATAATACTATGAGAAGCAAGTGTATTCTGAATAGCATTGTAAATTGGTAAGAAAGAAAGGGAAACAAAGGGCCTACACTACTGGTGATTATTCCATTAATAAGGGGAAGAAAAATAAGGTGTATAAAGACTATTATTATCTTTTAAAACCAATTATAACATATAAAAACTCGAAACCACACTTCCAAATTGATTATTAAAAATATGTTGTGTATTTTTTTTAAAGATAACTCATAAATAAATAGTACATTATACAATTGAGGATCTTTTCAGGTATATGCTTTATAAAATTAGAAAAATAACTTACATAAAATAAGATTTTATAAAAAAATAATTATAAAATAACTAATTTAATTCATGTTTTCTAAATCCATAATTTAATACATCCAATTTATAACTTCTAAAATACCTGTGAAAAATATTTTAAAACATGGTATGATCATAAAATATCTTAGTAAATGGTTTTAAAAACCAATGAAAAATACTTGGAAAATTACATTGAAAGAATTTTATATAAAATATAAAATATTATATATTGTATATACCTTTTCAAAATAATATACAAGTATTTTATGAAATATAATTTTTAAAACTTTTTAAAAATTCTTATCATTCTGAAAACCATTCAAAATTACCATTTGAAAAATACTTGTATTCTCCTTAAAAACATTTTCAAAATTATAATACTTTTATGGAAAAAATGATACTTGGAAAATATTAATAAAACCTTATCATCACAAAAAGTTTCTATTTTAGGAAAAAATTTTGTTGTGGTTATAGGTTCACTTCACATTCCTCATCATCTCATTTGATATCCAAGTACCAAATTTTATGAAAACATTTTTAGAGGATCTTACATTCCCATTACTAACCCATTAAAACCCATTTAAATTATTATATATATTATTTTCCTATAATAAAATAATTTAATGAATTATAATATTGAAAAACCCTTCTTTTTTATGAGAAATCCATTTTTCTAGAAAATAATTACTTATATTTAAAAGACGTGAACATAAACACTTTGAAATTATATAACATCTTGTATTAAAATTCATAAAATGGAAATAAAAATTATAGATGATGGCCATTTATACAATCATTATTTAAAATAAAATAATTTCCTTAAAAATATAAAAAATAAATTATAAAAATAATACTTTAAAAATAATCCTCTTACATTGAGTCTCACTCATCACATATGTTTCATTATCTTCCTCTACTTTGGACAATCGCTTTGTTAAACACCTTAAGACCACAAAGGATGGTGTTATGCCTAAAGTAAGACCTCTAGAGTTATTTTACAGATTATATGAAGGGATTTAGGAAGGTATTGGATTAACAAAATAGTTTTTTATGTGTGAAGAAAAATAAATAATATGTTCCCTTTTATAAGAGAGGTGAGGGGCTACTCTTGGTACTTCTCAAAATAATAAACTAATGTAAATTAATTTTCAATTAAAAATGGCACAAAAATTAAAAATTTAGAATATAAGATTATTTTGGGTTTAAATACCCCCATAAAATAAAATTTAGATATGTTTTGAATAAATTTTTGACCATATCTTTTGGTTTTTTCCCTTTTTTAACCGCTTTAACTCTTACTGTGACAACATGTATTTTTACTCTTTGGAGGTTAATATAGTTACTATAAAATGAGAAAAATACCCATAAATGTATAATGGGTGAACTTTTAGACCATATACCAATACGTTTTCAAAATTTAAGATATTTAGTAATTTTATATCATTTAATAAAATATTATTTATTTAAAATATCATTAATGTCAATTTCATCATTATTCATTACATGAACTTTTACAGATATCAATAAAAATATATATATTAAAAAAATACTATAATATATCCCTAATATATAAAATTAATCTATAAATTTTTTTTATGACAATAATAATTTCATATTATATTTATTTTAATATTTTTAATATCTTTTATTTGATTTTCTCATTAATTGAATAATTATTAGATCTGTGTTGTGTTAACAATTAAAGTAATTATTTTATCACTAAAATTTATAAATAAATTACAATAATGTATATAAATATTTTATATTTAAAATTAACATTTATAGTCTAATTTTTATTCAAGATAATCCAATATTAAAAATGATATAGTTATTAAAAATATGAGTATGACATCTTTGACTTTTCTTTAAATAAAATATTAAAAATGGAATTCTCTGATCCAAGTGCATCCCAAATTTTATAATTTCGATCCCTAGATGATTATAGTTTAAAATAAAACATGAAATAATATTAGGTCAAGTTTTAGGGTCATTTTCTAGTCCTTATCATTTTATTGTTACCCTTAATTACTCAATTTATCTTTTATTGTGGAAAGAAAAATTACTAAATTTATTGTTAATATTAACTAGAAATGAAAGGGATATATTTAATTAATTTATACCTTATGAATCCAAATATTCATCCATTTCTAAAAATTAAAAACACATAATTTTTATAATTTAATTTAAATTTGAACTCGCTAAACACAATAAAAAAAGATTTTCAGAAAAATGCCATATTTAAATTTAAATTTTTCTTATATTCATTTCAAGTATAAAATCCATTTAAAAACCCATGATTGTATTATTTAATATAAAAATGAACTAATTAAAATTTAAAACTAATCAGAAATATATTTTTACCTTTTTAATACTTTAACATAAAATACAGTTTTTGATAAAAATCATTGTTTTTTATTAATCATTAAAAAATCAAAATTTTAGAAAATTATCAAAATTTCACGTTAAGAAAATTATGATATTCGGATTTAAGAAATAAATTTCATTTTATAAAATAATTTTTCTTAAGACCCTATAAATTTAATTATATTATGTGTACATAAATACCAATAAAAATCATTTTTGAAGAAAATATGTTTTTGATGAATAAAATAAATTTACTAAAAATATAGTACTTAATTGCAAAAAAAAGAATTAATATATAAGAAATTAGTAATACCATTAAATATTTAATAATTTAATTAACACTATTCATTCAATCTAATTTAATGGCTATATTGTAATGGTCACATTTAAATAGTTATATTAAGTTGTTTATTTAAGCTTGATGTGTCATATCTTATATGCTATTGAACATAGTGTTTCCTTTTAAAATATTGGGATGTTACATAAAAAATATTATTGGATAAGTTTATTATCACCAATAAACCTACTCAAACTTCCACCAAGGATTTATACGAGGTTGAGGAGCTCATCTAGGGTATCAGGTTTGAATATCATCCTCATATGGTTTATGAACTACCCACTCTACATGAGGTTTACACTGAAAGCCCAGAGATAGAAGAGACTCTTTTCACTAAGTTAGATCAGACTATAGAGGCTAAAACAGATCAAGGATAGCTAGGTAACATGGTTTGTGCTGAAATAGAAGACATAGATGAAATTGTACAAGCAACCTGATCAGATTTTTCATTTCACTATAAGGAGATGATAGAAGAAAAATTTGAAATCCATGTTCTAAATGAAAGTATTCTCAAGATTTTTTTAATATGCCTAAAAGTTGATGCCAATGAAAAATAAACAAATTGTATTTAAAATCGAATTAAAATTTTGTTTTGTGGATTCAATAAAGGTAAACTCAATCTAGAGGAATACATTATGATCTGGGAAAAGATTGATACCCTCTTTGAAGATATCATCCATAAAGATCCTGAATGGGATAAGTTCCAATTTAATTAGTGCCTAAAAAGGGAGTCTGGTCTCAAAAACCTAAAGATGATTTAGGATAGTGTGGAATATTCCATTTTGGTGTAATCTTTTTGTAGCTTTTTTATTTTTTTGAGACCATGTGATAAACATAAAAATGTTGTTTTCCTATAAAATAAAAAATATGAATTGGAGATAGTTAATCCCACTGTCCACTTCATCTTATTGATGTTTTCAACCTTCAACTTCTACCTAGCCACTACATGACTTACCAATCATATAAATTTTTTATCTTCACTATAGGAACATTTATAGTGGATTCTAGGTCATTCCTAGTGTATATATGATCTACCATATGCTTTCCAATATCCTTAGGACATTTAAATTAGAGATTAACTCATTCCTGGTGTATATATGATCTATCATATTCTTTTAAAGATCCTTAGTTGGATATTAGGAGCTAAAATTTTTCCACTCAAGAGGACTTTAAAATGATTATTATAAGGTTAATAATCGGTAGGTTTTTTAATTTGAAGAATATTGAGGAATAATGAGAAATATTTAATATTTATACACAATGCTTACTATGTTTTTAGAAAGTGTTTATAGTGAAATTAACTCAACCCATATCTTCATAATGTAACACTCATAACCTCATTTTTCCTCTTATTCGTGTTTTTGTATGTCACATTTATATAGTGAATGGAAATGAATATTGTTCTCTTTTCTCTATTTTTTTATATATATTTTTCATTTTTCAATTTATATTTTTTTATAGAATCTCTTTTTTATGTACATTTTTTCTCTATGAGATAAATATGAAAGCATGAATTACAGTGATGAAAATTAGTTATTACCACACTACCCCAAAATAGATGTACAGACACCTCATGGTCATCCCCAAAATAGTGAACTTGCTCTCTAGGATCACCATGAACACACCCTCCCCCCACACTCAACTAAATGTATAACATGAAATGTACAAAAGATATGGCTAGGATATCATTAATATAACTTATAATATAGCTTACCTTATAGGTAGTTCATGTCCTCTGAGGATTAAAGAGGGTCAAATTTCAAGGTAACCAAAAAATGGATTTTAACTGGTCTTTTTCAATTGAATGACACCTCCATCATACATAAAACACTTGAATATTGTATGTTGAAACAATAATATATACAAGTTATAGTATAACTTCATGAATCTAGACTCTCAAGAAGTTGGTTACAAGGGATAATGTGAAAAATGGGATTTGAATGTATCTTAGGTTTTAGGTAGAGAATATGTACATCTATTTCATGGCATATATAGTCATTTATAGTATTCTAAAAAGAGTTAAAGTTCACAAAAATACTGAAAAACTCACATCACTATTCATTTAAACTCAAAATTATTGAAATTATTGAAATACATAAAACTAGAAATTACTTTCATAGAACATGATACCATTTTAAGATAAAATTTCATATCAATAAACACTATAAAAATCATAAATAATAAACCAAAAATCAAGAATATTCTTATCAAAATAGGTTAATATTCCCCCCTCACCCAACTTATCTAAAACATACCATTTAAGACTATAAAAATTCAAAATATATTAGTAATAATTAAACAATTTTTAAGTAATAATAAGACCTAGTTACTTCCGCAATATCATCCTTGATTTAATCTTCTAGCTGCTTTCCACGGGTACTCCTTTAAACATATAGAAAAATTGAAAACAAAATTATAATTTTATTTTAAGTAAATTGAAAAAAGAATTAAAGAGGGAAGGTAAAATATTTCTTGGAACATTGCCCAAGTATTTTTTGTATTTTTAACTACTTATAGCTAGGCAGGTTTGGTAGATTAACACTAATCAAAAAGTGGGTTGGATTTCTTTGATAAAACCACCACAAGTTATTCTTGTCTGCATCCATGGGTAGACATTAGACTTGGAGTACCTCGTTTATGAGAATGTAAAAACAACTAAATAAAGGGTTTGATCATATCCCTCTAATGTTTTATCTATTATACCTTTTTATTCATTAAATTCCTTTATAAGGATCTTTGAAATGTATGGTAGAGAAGGATTTTCATGTGTTTCTTACACCTCTTGTATGGATTCTTAAGAAAAGGACATAGTCTCTTCCACTTATTCTTATTATTTTTGTCTTTTATCCATTAATTCTTGGATATTTATGGCCATAATATGCATAATTTACTTTAATTATATCATCCAAATTAGTTTCTCTTAGATTTATTGGTCTCGTAGCAAAGAGCTAGGGAGTAATTCCTTAATCTCTTCTAGTGTTTCTTATTGTTCATTCTGATGATGTAGGGGGATATGACTTGAATGTTGGTTGGGTTTATTATCATAGTATATTTCATCCTCACACCATTTGGTATAATATATAAGTTGTTCATGTTGTGTCCAAAGGTCTTGTTCCTCAGTATCTTGTGGGAAGTTAAATTGAATCATTTTAAAATAGTTTAGTCAGGTGTGAGTCCCTAACCTCAATAGTGATTTTATCAAAATATATAAAATAAACAAAACAATAAAATTAAGGTAATAAAATAATTATAAATTTTCAATAACAATGTGTGGTCAGCTATAAATGGTTCCAATGATAAGAGTTTATTATGGGCCTTGCAAGCATTAAAAGTTTGTACTCCTATAATGAATCTAGGGAACCTGGCCAGGGATATCTCATGATGTAATACCCTAAGATTTTAATATATAATTATACTTTAAATAACACTTTGATTGATATATTATATCACACGAAACACTAAACTAAATTGAATAATACTTTATTAAAATTCAAGTTAAAAAACATTAAATTTTGAATATAAAATTTTTAGATAAAAAAATTAACACTCGTTGGTAATTGATATGAAATAAGTTTAATGACACTTAATTTTTAAAATGGTAATTCTTATATAAAAATATGTTTTCTATATATTTTATATTTTCATTTAAAAATAATTTTATTATTTTTATTATTTAAATTTGATGAAATTAACTTCATTTTTAATTTTAGCATATTAAAGTTATCTTATAATGGATTTTTGGTATTTTTCAAAAATAATATTTTTAGATGAATTTTGAAAATACCATTTTTAAAAATAATGTCAATTTTATGACATCATAATGATTTAAGAATGAATTAAAAGTTTATGAAACCTTTTTTATAAAACAAAAATATTTTTATGTATTAAAATAAAACATTTTAAAATATTATGTTGAATTTGTGAACCCATGTATGACATTTTAAATCCTAAGTGATGTATTATTCTAATAAAAGAATGATTTTTTATCCTTTTATTTAATTAAGTAATTAAAATATTAAATTCAATTTTATATTGTTATTAAAGTTAAATAAGTATACTTTTATTATTTATAAACCAATAAATTTCTTGAGGATCAATTTTATATATGATTTTGGTATTAATTCATCTTTATCCTTAAAAGGGGTGTTTTTTTAAATGGTTTTCCATTGCTTTTTTCATAATTAAATTTTAAGTTATTTTTACAAGATATAGAAATTGAATCATTTAAAATGGATTATATATTTGAAATCATAATATTCAAATTATTTAATATGTTCTATTTAATTTTTTGTCATAAGAAATAGTTAACATGGTAAAAATTAATCATCATGGTAAGAGTTAAAAGGGTTAAAGTGGGGGTTAAACTGAGAGATAAGACAACAAATGTCACTAAAAATTGTCTAAATTTGATTTTATGAGTGTATATAGGCCCTAGATGATCACATATTTAAAAAAATCAATTTTAACCACTTTCTTTGATTATGTCATTACTTTTATACTATAAAATTAATATTTACAAAAAATTCACTCTCGCTCCCTTAACACTTTGTCATGATAAGGATAAGTATAAATGAAATTATAAATGGTTAAATATTAATATATTTATTATTAATAAATTAAATTTTTGTTTTTAATTTATTTTTAATTCTAAATAATATAATAATAACCCAATATTCTTATGTAGTGTTGACACGACACTTGTACAAGTAATAGAAAAATCAATTAAATGACTTTAAAAACATTAAAAGTAATAAAATTTGGTTTAATTATGGTGTTGCATGAATTTTATATATAATAATGAAATATAATTAATTATTTCAGTGTTTATATTATAAATTCATTGTTATATATTTTTAAATTCAAATTATGTGAATAGTCACAAAAATGACATTAAAGGTTCTTTAATGTTAAAAAAAATTATTAATTGATTTAAAAATAATAAAATATTATATTTAATAAATTTGATTGGAAATTTTTTATCATTACATAAATTTTTACATTTGTGAGAATCTTTTCATTTTTAGAAATTATATTTATGGCCCATAAAGTCTCAAAATTTGTGAAAACATCATTGATTTTTGTCTATGAAAAAGGTCCAATTTTAACATTTTAAGACACATATTAGTTCAGTTTTATCTCAAAAATATCACCAATTCTTTCTCCTAACTTACCTTTACACTTTATCCATCCCCCATTGGGATCGTAAATCTCTATTCCAAAGGCCTTAAGTTCAATCTAAAGGTGGATAACAAAAGAAGTGGTAATCATCTTAACTGAGTTCATTCAAGCCTTTTTCTTCTTAAACCTTCTCCAGATATTATATAACCATTTTAAAATAGTGAAATAATTATCATAATATTTCTTAAATATCATTTTTTTTATGGAATATCCACTCTATTCCATCTTTCCATCCATTGAAAAAGGAAAATGTTGTTTGTGTGTATGTGCGGACCACTGCCTCCATAGCAGACATACTTCATTTTTCATCATCACCTTAAATGGATGGTTATAAAAGTTTATTTAATTAATATATATTATATTTATGTTATAATTATGATTATTTAAATATAAACCCTCCTTTCATTCCATCCATTGAAAAATGCAAATATTACTCATGCGTACATATGGATTACCGCATTCATAAAATGATGTTTCTCATTTTTCATTAAAAATTTACACATATGGCTATAAAAATTAATTAAATAAACAAATATAAAATTAATAACATTAATAAGGTTCTATAAATTCAATTTTTCTATTATAATAGTAGTATCCAAAATTAAATTTCATCACAAAACTTAACCACCTAAAACAAACTTACCAGGAAGCTTTGAAAGTAATGACTTCTTACCTATATTTTTCATTTTTATTCATCATATAAATCTTTATTAATATGATTTATAAATTTTATAAAAAAATTAAATCGTTAATCTTATGTAAAGCTGATAACACCTCTATACAATAATATATTCTTACTCATTCAACCATCATAATGTGCTCTTGTTTTGGTTGATTTTACCACCTACATGAACATTGTTATAATATTTATGTCATGAATGATAAATTAATGTTATATACTGGTAATATTATTTAATAATGGTGAATTTATGATGCTTTCATTATTATATAGTGTTAATGTTCAAAATTTTATGTACCTATAAATTCAATTCTTTTGTTAATTTAATAATCACTGAAAAGAGTAATTTTTATGCATTCCTTGAAAAATGTTAACATAAGTTCTACAAAGTATCTATGGAACTATAAAAATATATCAAAAAAATATTTTCATATTATCTAACATTATAGGGATGATGAAACCATGAAAAATTTTCATGGACTGGAATAGTAAAATCATAACTTGCATGGAAAACTGAATAGTTAATATAAAAATATTGATTTTAACAAATAATTACTACTAAGTTCGTGATAAGAATTTATAAGTGAATGGAATAAAGTTTTATAAATATAAATAAGTATTTTATTTAAATTTATAATAAATATAAATTTATTATACAAAAGGTTATATTGTATCCAACCAAGTAGAAGTCTGAGGTAAGTGGATTCTTAACTCAATTTTCTTTCATTGGGTTATATCACTTCTTCATTGAATATATTATGCCCAGATTATGTGTGTTATGACCTATTATTTTTTATGTTTCACTTAAATTTGTTTTATTTTTGATTTATTTTTTTCACAAAATCACATCATTAATTTATTCCTAATTCAAATGTTACGATCTTTGTAAGGGTTCTTGGTGTCAATTTCAATTCCTTGAGACATGTTTCAAATTGGGAACCATACTTTTTTTATATGGTGTACTCACATCCCCATGAATTTATTTTGAATTATTATTTCATTTAAATCATGGTTTTTAAATAATCGTACCATGTTCTTTTAATCAATGGATTTTTTTATTCATGCATTACCAATGTTGTAAGGTTTTCTCGTCTCAAATTCCCTTATTTAAGACATGCTTCATCTAATTCACCTATATTAATTTATATGGTGTATATAATTAAACTTTGAGTTTTTATATCATGTTAATATTTTCTTAATGGTATTTAAATTCCCTTTTAATTTTATTTCATTCAAGTTATTTTTATTTTTAAAAATCATAAGTGGTTTTCTTTAAAAACATTGCTTTGAAAGTTTTAAAGCTTTTTAACTATTTTTCTTCCATATCCATTTCATTTATATTGTTTCAAGAATTTTCTTCCCTATAATTAAATGATTTATTAAAATCATTTTCAAATAAATTTTACTTTCTTTATAAAAAATTTAAAAGGAATATTTTAAATTTTTTCGATAAGGGTTATTTTTTTTACTTTGATTACTAAAGTGTTAAAAGAATTTTTTTTAAATGTTTTCTATATGAATTAATTTTCTCATCATCATGCATATTCTTATTTATTAATATTATTTTATAAATTCACATGTTTATTAAAATAAAATAATTTTCCCTTTTTTTGAATTTTTAGTTTTTAAATGTAACCAAAAGAAAAAAAACATTTCTTCTTACTTTTCAATGAAGGTTTCTAATGATTTTATAAATGTATTTTTCATATATTCCAACATCCTTTATTGTTTGTTATATACCACTGGGGATATGTTCTAATGATATCATCCACCATATTTCTATGTATTTATTATGTTGAAGCATTAAGTAAATTCTTATAAAACTCATTTCTTTTCCACTATTTAATCAAGCTATAAAAAATGTGGTTGTTTGTATGAGTTTTATAATTAAATGAAATCTATATGAGTTTTATTCATTTTATAGTTATGGTAAATTATTTATGATGATGATTGGGCCTAGCATATAGAACTATAATTTATTTGGTAGTATTTTATTCTCAATAGAAATGATTGTTGGAATTAACTGATTATAATTTATTCCATTGTGGGTGAAATACAAGTGAACATGGGTGATGAATATTATGTCCCAAGACACCTTAATAATTTTTATAAGTTTTCTATGAGTTTTAATTGTTTTATTGATAAAATTTTTATTTCATATGGGTTATGATTGTTGACTCATATGATTTTTTTCCTATGATATTTCAAAAGAGTTATGCCATGAATCATGATTTATGAACCATGTTTTGTTGGGTATAAATATATTATGCTATGAACTCTGATATTGTTATCATACCTTTATGCTCATCTTATGCTCACTTATGATATTTTATTGTTAAAGCCTATGTTTAACCTTAATGATCATTTAAAACCACCCTTATTATGTTTCCACTTCCCCAAGATATAAAGAAGAGTGATTCATATGATATATATATAATGTTATCATGTGTACATAATTTTTTGAGAGATGTTAAAGACTGATAATGGTATAATAAAATTTGGTTATAATGGGAAAAATTCTATTGGATGATATTGATATATGTTTTTTCAGTCAAAGGTTTTTCCCAATTCTCTAAAACTCTAAATATAAAAGGTATTTGAGATGAAAGTGACTCATTTTTTGGGGATTTTTAATTAATAATGGTTAAATTTGGATCTATTTAGTTAATATCAAAGAATGTATCTAAATATTTTGTTCTTAGCATTATATCATGGCGTATGGGTCTTGGGTTGTTATCATTAGAATCAAATAAAGGGATTAGATATCATTATAGGTAATGATTTTATTATAAGGGGATATTTTAAGAGTCTTGGATACCATAAATGGTTAATAATTTCAAGGTAAATGATAAGTTTAAACGCATAGATACCCTTATGAGGTTTCATGTGATGGTATTTTAAGGTGATTAATGATATTTTTGGAGATTTTTATTGGGTTTTAGTAAGAAGTCATTATTAAAGGATAGATAAACATTAGGGTTGTTAGATTATTTGATGTAATAATTATGGTTAATTATGATAAAGGGTTATTATATTTGTGGGAACATTATAGGATTAAGTTGAATGGTAAATTATTCACTAGTATTAGATATTCGTTTAAAGTGGTTGATATTATTTAAGGAATAATTATTGAGTTCAATTTTGTGAGAATATATAATTTTTTTATATATCATGGTGATTTAGGTTATTTAAGGAAACATTTAGTATATTTTGTATAATATATGATTAGTGTATATAAATTTTCTATATATAACTTTATTGGTGATTAATATTTTTTGGAGATAAATGTTATATTGATTTTGGAAAAATATGTAATCAAATATTTCTAATTTTTTGTTTTCATCTTGGTTAGGAATATTTTAAAAAGATTTAAGTTTAGTTATTTATGGAATTATTTAATTTGAACTTTTTGTATCATTTTTGGGGTTTTAAGATTAATGTATCATTGTTTCATATGAAGGTTTATTTTTATTTTGTATTATCTCAACTTGTTATAACAATTTTGGTTTTGGTAAATGGGTGGAAATAAGAGGAATAACTTTTAATCCCTTTTGTGGATCTTATAATCCATTAAAATTTAATTTTATTACTTATTGCATGAAAAAAATCATTATGGTTATTTATCATTTGGAATATGAGATGAATCATGAATCGAAAACTACTCGAAACACAACCAAAGGAGGAAATTGTACTTATTGAATATAAATAAATCAAGTATTCATATTTTATAATATTCTATATCTTGATAGTAAAAGGATTCATCTACCCAATCAAGAATAATATAAATCGATCAATTTTTATGTGGAAAATACCACTCATCTATCAAACTATGATTTTGGAAACTCATTCAAAAGTATGAGTCTTGTAATTATACATACATTGTTTTAGAAACATTTATTTAAGAAATTATAAGTTCCCTAGAAGTGACTTAGAAATTAATTATTATATTAAAATCTACATCAGATTTTATTTCTATGTCATGATACAATCATTTTTTTAATAACAAAGTAAAATTGTGAGGTTGTAAATTATTTAAGGGGGAGAATATAAAACCCAAATATTTCAATAATTAATTCTCCTATAAATAAAACTATGTTCAATAGCTTATGTCATATGAAACACAAAACTAAAGTGAAAAATGATTTATTAAAGTTAAAGGTATAAATCATTAATTTTTTATTATATAATTCGAAACCAAATAAATTAACACTCATTGGTAATTAATATGAAATATAGTTAAGAACACTTAAAGTTTAAAAGGGTTATTCTTCTATAAATGAGGTATTTATTTTTTATTTTTTATTTCTATTTAAAAATATAATTTTATGAATTTTAAAATTTTAATTTAATGAAATTAGCTTAATTTTTTAATTCATCTTTTTAAAATTTTCTTATGGGTATTTTTTTATATTTTTTAGAAATATTTGATTTTTAGGTGAATGGTGATACTACCATTTTTACAAATATTGTCATTTTTATGAAATCATCAAGATATAATAAGTTTGTGAATCATTTTTTATAGAAAAAATATATTTTTAAGGATTAAAATAAAACATTTTAAAATTTCATTCTGAATTTGGAAACCCAGGTATGGCATTTTAAATCCAAAGTTATATTTTATTATAATAAAAGAAATATTTTTATTCTTTTTTAATTAAGTAATTGTAAGGTTAAATTAAATTTTGGATTGGTTTAAAAGGTACACAACACCCATTTTATTATTTATATACCAATAAATTTCATTTTGATCAATTCAATACATGATTATAGTGTAAATTCATTTTTATGCTTAAAATGGACATTTTTCTAATAACAGTTTTTCATTGCATTTTGCAAAATTATATTAAAAATAATTTTTATAAGATCTAGAAATTGAATAATGTAAAATTGATTCCATTTTTTAAATCATAATATTCAAATTATTTAATAAGACTCATTCCATCTTTGATCATAAATATTAGTTACCATTGTAAAAATTTGTTACTATGGTAAGGGTTAAAATGGTTAATGAGGGGGTTAAACTTAGATATAAGGACACAAATATCACTAAAAACATCTAAATTTTATTTTATGAGTTTATTTAGATTCAATATTATACTATCTTAAAAAATACATTTTGTTCTACTTTATTTGGTTATGACATTTCTTTTATATTATAAAGTTAATATTTACAAAAATGTCACTATCAATCACTTGATACTTTATCATGATAATGATAAGGATAAAAATACATTATGAATGGTTAAAGGTAATAATATTTATTATAAATAAATTAAATTCATGTTTTTAATTTATTTCTAATTTTAAATAATAGTATAATTACTTAAAATGTTTAAACAGTGTCGACATGGCGCTTCTACAAACAATAGAAAAATCAAGTTAATGGTTTTAAAAATATTAAAAGTGAAATTTTTTTATTAATGCTAGTGTTATATGAATTTTATAAATAATTATAAATAATAATTTATTATTTAAGTGTTTATATTCTATATCCATTGTTATATTGATAATTTTAAAGTCAAATTATGTGAATAGTCCTGAAAATGAATTTAAATGGTATTTAATGTTAAATAATAATTTATTAATTGATTTAAAAATAATAAAAAACTTAAATTAATAAATTTGATGGAAAATAGTTTATAATATCATACATGTTCTATTTATGACCCACTTTTTATTTTCTTTAAATTACATTCAAGGATCTTAAAGATTAAATATTTATGAAAATTTCATTGATTTTTTATTATAAAAAGGGAATCAATATAACCTTTCTAAAGAAACTTTTTTGTTCGGTTTTATATAAAAAATCTGACCAAATACATATAAAAACATCCCATTACATTTTATCAAGACCTGGGTGTGACCATAAAACTCTCTTCCAAAGGCCTTAAGTTCAATTGAAAGGAGCATATCAAAAAAAGAGGTAATCATCTTAACTGGGTTCATTAAAGTTTATTTCTTCTTAAAACTTATACAAATATTATATAACCATATTAACATAGTGAAATTAGTATCATTAGATTGCTTAAATTTTATTATTTTGATTCAATAATCATTCTCATATTTTTTTCATATATTAAAAAATGAAAACAATGTTCATGTGTACGTGCAGACCACTGCCTTCCTGGATGACGTCTTTCATTTTTCATCACTAACATAAATGGATGGTTATAAAATAATATTTAATGAATATATATGATATTTATGAAATAATTTTTATTCTATAAATATAAATCCTTATCTACCTTACTTTGATTCCATTTATTGAAAAATGAAAATGTTGACTATGCGTCTATGAAAACTTTTACCTCCATGAAATGATGTATCTCATTTTTAATTAACACCTTACATGTATGGTTGTAAAAATTAATTTCATAAATAAATATTAAATTTATAAAATTATTAAGATTATTTAAATGTAACTTTTTCATTATATTAATAATATTAACAATTAAAGGTCATCGTAAAACTTAACAACCTAAAATGAGCTTATCAAGACATTTTTAAAGTAACAACTTCTTGTATTTGTTTTTCATTTTTATTCTTTATATAACTCTTAGTGAATATAATTTATCACTTTTATAACATTATTTAAATTATTAATATTTTTTAAAGTAATAACATCACTATAAAATAATATATTCTTACTCATTCGAATGTTATAACGTATTCTTGTTTTAATTGATTCTACCACATTCTTGAACAATATTATAATGTTTATGTAATGAATGATTAAGGAGTGTTACATAATGGTGATATTATTTAATAATGATTAATTTATGATTTTTTTTGTAAATATATAGTGGTAATTTTCAAAATTATATTTACCTATAAAATTTTTTATTTTGTTAATTCAATCATTACTGAAAAATGGAATTTGTAAGAATTCCCTGTTAACTAATAACATAAGTTACATAAAGTGAAAATGGAACTACATAACTCTTATAGACACATTATTTACATATTCATGATAATTTTGGAGATGATGAAACAGAAGTTCCAAAGTATTGAATAATAGTTGATAAGGGGGGTTAAATCAGTTGTTCACTTTTTATAAGTTTACATAATTTTCAAAACTTAAACCCTACATCCTGTTAAGATTTATTTCCTTTTCAACTTTTAGTAAATACTCATGCATGAAAAACTAGTAATGTAAGTAAATCACATGATATTTATAAGTTTTGGCCTTAGTATGAGAACATACATCCTTTTTATAGCCACTCCCATGGGTCTATGGAAATCCACCATTATGAAGAAGTGAATACAACTTGTTCCAACTCTAATTTGACACCTTCTATCTCCAGATAGGTAAGATTATACCAACTCCCATCAGTTTACAATTTTTTATTATAAAATAATTGATCCAAATAAAAGAATAAAGACTTTTTAGAAAATTCTCTATAATTTCTCAGTCTGAATCCTCAGTCCAATTTGGATGGATTTGATTTTCTCAATATGATAATTCTGGATCCAATTTTTTCAATACAATAATGTTGGTTCTGATTCTCTAAAATGATGGACTCAATATAATGAAAAAATTCTTGAATCTGTAAAACTCAAACTCTGTTAGATTTCTTAATATAATTATTCATTAATTAGATGGGAACTTCCACTTTGAATTCTCCAATGCTCCACATTTTTCACATAAGTGAAAGATGAAAATAGATGAATGATCTGAGAAATTATTTATATACAACTCGGAAAAAAATTAAAAAACTATAAATATTTCCCCGCTTCCTCAAATTTCAAAACTCCAAAAATCTCTCACATTTAAACTTCAACTTTGGATTATTCAATCATCCTTATATTTCTCTGACATTTATGAAAAATTGAATTTCAATTTTTAACTTTTAATCTCTTTATATCGTTCTCATCTCATTCTGATTTGTTTCTTTCATAGCTCATTAGTATCAGTTTCTTTCTCATCTCATTATGATATATTTCTTTCACAGATCATTATGATATGTTTCTTTCTCAGTTCATTATGATTTGTTTCTTTCTCAGCTCATTATTATCTATTTCTTTCAAGTCTCATTATGATTTGTTTCCTTCTCATCTCATTACAATGTTTTTTCCATTATGATGGAAATATCATTATGATGAAATTCCCATTATGATAGAAATCCCATTATGATAGAATTTATAATTATGATGGAATTCATCACTCTACAATTTTTAATTTCTTCAATCCACTCTACTATTTATTCAAAACCTTTTATCATGAAAGTATTAATTATTTGTGAGAACATCATAATCATCAAAGCAACATCTTATTTATTTTTAAAAATGTATGAAAATTTTCTAACTCCTTACTCCACATTCTTCTTTCAAAAAATTTCAAAAAAAATATGACTTCCTCAACCAAAAACTTTTATATTAGCAACTTCTTTATTTATAACTCAACAAATTCATTCTTTATAACTCAACAACTTCATTATTTATAACTTAGAAACTTCATTCTTTCTCGTATTATGAAAAAAACAAGCATTCAGCAAAACATAAATTTTTCCTCCAATTATTTTAAATCCAATGAAGTTCAATGTCATGTCGATGGACCTGAATACGATAACGTGTATGATCAAAAACTTCATATTTCTGACTAATTCTATATACAGCACAGCTTAATACGAAAACCCGGATCTGAAAACTTGTGTCCATAAAAAACCCTCATTACGATTGATTGGGTCCAATTTCTCAATAACAAAAACATTATTCAATAAAAAACGGCCAGTTGTCATTAAATACAACAACTTTGTTTAAAATAATTTAACTGCATAGGTTCTTCAATATCTCATTTTGGATTTGTTGACAACCCTTTTCAACAACTTTTCTGACTCCTAATTTTTTCATAACTAGACATTTTTAAACAACTCAACTTTTTTGAGTTTTATCAAAACATGCACTTTCTCAAAAGAGAGTGTTTTGACACCATACTAAGAGATAAAGTAATGTTTTTTAAGGAATTCCATCCCTCAGTGGAAAGAAAAGTTTTCATCCATATAAAGATAAAATCCCCCCTTAATTTTATATTTTCCTCACACTTTTATTTTTCTCTCCCCCATTTTATGATTACCACAGATTCATATTCATTTAAGAAGATAAGTAAAAACTTCTTACAAAGTAAAATTTGTTACTCTATCTCCCCCTTTATCAACATGATCCAAATCATAGTGGGGGTTCTTCTTTATGAGGTTTAGGAAGACATGGGAGAGGGAAGAACATGAATTTTCACCCTCAATTCCAAAAACCTTTCTTCCAGAATTGCTTTTGTAAATTTATCATCAATTTGATACTTTGCTAAAATATACTCCAGAAAAATATCTCCAGTAGAAAATTTATCTTTAATAAAGTGGAACTTTATATCAAGGTGTTTTAATCTTGAATGGTGTATAGGATTCTTATAAATATCAATTGCACTCTGATTATCACAAAGTATCCTCAATAGTTTAGAAACTTTTACTTTCAAATCTTCTAGATGAACTTTAATCCACAACATTTGAGTACAATATTGAGTAGCTACAATGTATTTGGATTCATCTATGCTCAAATTTATGGAACATGGTTTCTTACTATACTAACTCACACAACATTCACCCAAGAAAATTTTTCCACCTAAGATTGATTTTATATCATTATAATCTCCATTCGAATCGGTATCAACATAACCATAAAATTTTATCTCACTATTTATTTTATATAAAAACCCATGTGAATTTTCTTGTTTGATATATCTCAGAATCCTATTCGCTTCCAATATATTTTATTCTTTCAGAATACTTTGATACCTGGAACACAAATTCATAGCATAAACAATATCACACCTTGAGGTTTTAAGGTAAAGAATAACTCCTATCAAAATATGAAAGTCCTTCTTATTAACACTTGTTCTAGATTCATCTTTAAACAAATTTTTTCTCCCTATAATAGGTGTTTAAACTTATTTGGATTCTTTCTTCCCAGAATTCTTTAAAAATTCCCTAATATACTTTTCTTGAGATAATAAAATCTATTTTTCCTTTTGTTGAATTTGTAAGACAAGGAATAAAGTTAATTCTTCTAATATATACATTTCAAAATTCTTCTTTGTTTCCACAGAAAAAATTTTATAAAAATATTCACTATCACCAAAAGAATTATATAATTTGTATAAACAATTACAATTAGAGATCCGAATTCAATATATTTCACATATAAGTTTCTATCAACTTTTCCTTTATAAAATTTCAACATTTTCAAAAAATTGTAAAGTTTATAATACGAAACACATGAAGCTTATTTCATCCCATAAAATTATTTCTTAAATTTAAAAATTTTGTTTTCATCCTCATAAAGTAGAAACCCACATGGTTGTTCAATGAAAAAATCTTCCTCAATATCACCATTTAAGAAAGATGACTTTTTATCCATCTAATAAACTTTGTAATTCTGATGTGCATCCAGTGAACTAAACATTCTGATAGTTTCTAATCATTAAAATGGGGTAAACTTTTCTTCAAAATCTATACGTTCCACCTATTCATAGACTTTACAAACAATCTTATATTTGTTTCTTTAAACTTCTCCATATTCATTTACCTTCTTTTTGTAATACCACTTGGTTCTAATAATTTTTTGGATGTGAAACAAGTTCTCATGTTTCATTCTTCTGAAAATAATATATCTCTTCATTTATAGAATTCACCCATTATTTATGTTAAAAAGATTTTGAAATTGATTCTGGTTCAACTTTTGAGATAAGTGAAGTCATATTATCAAATCTCAACTTTCTTCTTGTCTCGACTGGAGACTTCTGATTCCCAATAATTTTTAAGGATTCAACATGATTTTGTGAGGTAGTAAATTTCAATGTTTCTTTCCCAGCTAAAATTTCCTCATCACATAATTCTTCTAAATCTTGATAAAGATGTTTTAAATTACTTTCACTATTTTTGGAATTCACTAGTTTATCCTCCACAGCATTATCGAAATCTTTTTTAAGGAACTTTTATTTTCAATTACCTACACATCATATGTTTCAACCATAATTTATAATCATCTGTTCCAATATTTATAACTTCTTCCATTTTTTGAATAACTTATAAAATTTACTTCCTCATCTTTCTCATCAAACTTTCCCAAATATGGATTTTTATTTTGAACAAACATGGACTTACAAAAACTTTAAAGTAAATTATATGAATGTTTTTTCTTATACCATATTTCATAAGGACTCATGTTAGTTTCTAGTCTTAACAAGCATCTATTTTGAATATGTACAGCAGTACTAACAGCTTCTCACCAATAAAAATTTGAACGTTTGTATTCTACTACTATACTTTTTCCCATTTATACCAAGATTTTATCCTCTCTTTCTACTAATCCATTTTTTTTGGTGTATTGGAAGCACTATACTAATGTTTGATACCATGATTTCTTAGTTAAGTTTCAAAATTATTGTTTTTGAATTTGGTACCATTATATTTTCTCAAATTATTTATGGAAACCCCCATTTCTTTCTCAATATTTTTTCTAAATAATTATAACATTACAATAACCTCTGACTTGTGATTCATAAACATGATGTTTTTAATCCAAGTGAAATCTTCAATAAAAGTGATAAAGTAAAAAAAATCTTCTTTTATTGATTAATCTCTCATCGGCCCACATAAATTGGAATGAATAAGCTCAAGTGGTATGGTAGATTGAATATCAACTATTTTATGCCTTTTTTTAGTTATCTTCCCTTCATGAGAAGTTAAAAAAACATCATATTCTCTTCTTTTCAATTTTAGTAAGTTTAAAATGGCATAAAATTTAAAAAGTTTTTCATAATTTTTTATCCAAGGTGCCTAACTCTTTGGTGCCATAATTTGTTTTCATCTTCTGCACTCAAATAATATTAGTTATTGGATTCTCTTATTTGGAAGAGATTCCCACTGGTTATTTCTCCTTTTTTAATGAATTTTTCATCTTTCACACTTTTGATGATACAAAAATATTTTCTAAAGAAAAATTATTTTCAATCATCACAAATTTGACTTACACTAAGTAAATTGTGTTTTAGCTCATAAAAAATAAAACTTTCTTAGATTTTAACTTTTAAGCTTCAATCTCAGTTGTTCTAATTCCTCTGATTTTTAAGGAACTATCATTACCAAAGGTAACTCTTCCTCTATAATTAATTTCAACATGTTTCAATATTTTTATACTACCTATCATATGTAAAGAACACCCACTATCAAGTATCCAATGTTCATTATTTTTACTTTGTTTTAATGTTGTCTCAACAAAAAAATCTATTTCCTCAACTTTCTTCTTTTCAGATTCTTTTTCATTTCTATTTTAATAAACGTGTTCCGAAAGGATTGTCATGCATTTTTCGACATGATGAACAACCTAATCAGATCTTACAAAAATGTATTCCTAGCATTAAAATTGATTTATTTTTGGAAAGTTTCTAATATCTTGAGAATTCAATTTTCGAAATTTTGTAAGTTAGGAAAGTAACTCATTCTACTTTCACTATTTCAGACACTTTTCTCAAACCTTATTTCAGGTAATGATAATTCATGCCAAAAATTATAATATGTGTTCCCATAGATTCCACAACACCAACAATAACTATAAAATATTGATTTTCTATTAAAATTAGATCTTTCTCTATTGAAACATTGTTGAGGTTTGTAACTTCTTTCATCTCTAACATTCTCAAGATGTAGACTATCTTTTATTTTGATTAAGTTATATACTACTTCATATTTAATAGGTTTATCATATCTTTTATCCACCCAATCCTTACCAATAATTTTTTGGAACCTGAAATGTTAAAATAATCATATGAAACATTATTTTTGGTAAGATAATATTTCACCTAATTTTTATATTGAGCGCTCTTAGCATATTTAGAAATATCATATTTTACTTTTGAATCTTTGTTGAAGTTTTCATTCATTTTACTCAAGGTAATTTTGGACTCAAGAAGTTTTGATTGAAAATTACTAACCTCTTATTCCTTAGATTCCAACTTCTTTCTAAGATCTTTAATAATATTTCTATGTTCATCAATTATAAGTTTGTAACTATAAATATCCGGAATGTTTTTGTACTCTTGCTTGATGACATCTTTTCTTCCATTAGAAACTTATTCATAATCTTTCTTCATTACTCCAATTTTTTTCTTAAGAGTTTTTTTCTCAATACATGAAAAAATTTCAATTCTGAGATGATAATATCTATAATATTCTTTATCGCCTTCCTTACTCTCTGAAAAATCTTTTTTTTCTCTAAATTTTCAAAGAAGGTTTTGAATTTTTCTAAACTTTCATCTTTAGAAGAATTGTTTTCTGTTGAGTCTGATTCAACTTTTTTACTTTACATACTTATTTTTTTTCAATAAAATTCTTCTTGTATCTATTGGAATAATTTTATTCTTTATCAGTTTTTTTCCACTTCTTTTATCAAGATTTTTCCTTTGAATCGTCTCGATATTCTCCAAATTTCTTCTTAGGGAAATTCATACTAAAGTTTCTAATTCCACCGCACTCAAAACATTTCAGAGTAAGTTTAACTTCATACGTTCCTCTTACTATTTGATAGTTCTAGGATATTAGAGAAATTATTTTTTCATTAAACTCATCATATTCTTTATCGTTGAAGTCACAAGGATCAGTATATTTAAAATCTTGAATTTTTAACTTTTACATGGCTTAAAAATCTATTTCATACTTCATATTACTTTTAAACATTGGAGCTTTTCTCATTTCATAAGAAATAAGAAAGTTATTCAATCCATCAAGAGATAATTCATACTTATTTTATAAAATATAAATTTTAGATTTAAACATATCTGGAAAGTTTCTCACAAGTTTCTTCACATTGTAGAATCTTCCAGGACATCTCTAAATCCTTTGATGTTAAAAATAATTTCATTTACTCTGGTGAAGTATTAATCAATTTTTTCTTCATCTATCATTTTTATTTATTCATACTTACTACATAAGATTTTTTTTCTTTGCTTCCTTAACTTTTTTATTCACTTTGAGAAAACTTTCCAACTTTACCAATATACTTTTTTGAAGTTTTAAGACCCATCATCTTATGATAAAAAATTTCTAATAAGGACATGATAATAGAATTTCTAACATTTCCATAAACTTCTATATTTATCTTATCAGCAAAGGTCATTAGGGAATCTTTCTTAATAGGTGGAAACCCGATAGTATTAGCATCAACAACTTCCATGGAAATAGATAGGAAATAAGGAATCATCTTATTTTCCATCAATAATAATTTTCGTCATCAAATATAGTAATTCCTCTACTATTGATAGAATTGATATTATCTATGATAAGGATTCAATAAGGGAACATGGCTCTAATACCAATTCAAGTTATAAATGATCTAATAACAACTGAGAATGGTGGGTTGAATGAATTTTTTACTTTTTATAAGCATCAATACTTTTCAAAACATAACCCCTATAACTTGTTAAGATTTACTTCCTTATAAACTTTTAGTAAATACTAATGCAAGAAAAATTAGGAATGAAAGTAAATCACATAATTTTTACAAGGTTCGGCCTCAGTGTGAGAACCTACATCCTTTCCATAGAAACTCTCATGGGTCTATGGAAATATACTATTATGAAGAAGTGAATACAGCTTTTTCCAACTCTTATTAGACACCATCAATCTCCGGATAGGTAATATTATACTGAATCCCATCATTTTATAGTGTTTTCTTATAAAAAAATTTACCCAACCAAAAAAATAAAAACTTTTTTGAAAATTATTTTAAATTTTTTAGTCCAAAACCTCAATCTGATTTGGATAGATCCAATTTCATCAATATGATAATATTGGATCCAATTTTATAAATACGATAATGCTAGATCTGATTATCTCAAATGATGGACTCAATATGATGAACTCATTATTCAACCTACAAAACTCAAACTCTGATAGTATTATCAATACAATTATTCTTTAATTAGATGGGAACTTCCACTTCAAATTCTCCAGTGCTCTACATTTTGCGCATATGTGAAAGTTGAAAATGGATGAATGATCTGAGGAGGTTTTTATAGGAAACATGGAAAATAAAATTAGGAAACTAGAAATCTTTACCCACTTACTCAAATTTCAACACTCTAAAAATCTTTTACATCTAAACTTAAACTTTGATTTTTTCAATCCTCCTTATATTTCTCTGAGATTTACACAAAATTGAATTTAAATTTTGACTTATTCAACTTTTTATGAAGTGCCCAGATCAGTGTGAATCACTGAGAGGGGGAGGGGGTGAATCAGTGATCCCTTAAAACTTTTTACTAATTGATTCTTTATCAATTAAACCTCTATGGCTGGTTAAAGCCTCGATCCACTCTTCTTGTATCTCTCAACCTTTCCCGAATGATGCAGTAATGAAAAGGCACAGGACACAAGGATTTACAAGGTTCGGCACCAAAGGCCTACATCCTTGCCATGCTCTCCCAGCATGGATTCTCCCATTATAACTTGTTAGAATTACAATGGCCGATACAGCTTCCCACCGTATCTCTCCTGAGTCCCACAGGAGGGTCTTTATACTACGTCACACAGTGTTACCAGAGTCCCACTGGCCTGCTCCAGAATCCCACTGAAGACTTCTTCTCCCTGAGTCCCACAGGGTCTTCTCTTGGCTCCTCGAGTCGCACGAGTAGCTCTTCTTCACTTTAAGTTCTTCAAGTATCCTCAGCAGTCTGGGATAAAGACTGCTGGCCTTGCTCTGTACCTCTGATCACTTGTGATGATCAGGTCTTCTCGTCTTGCTCAGGCTTTATCTCCTTCTTCTGAGGATGACCTGGCTTCTCTCTTCAACTACTGAATGCTTAGACAACTGATATCTTTATCTTCGGTCTGGTCCAGTCTCAGCTCACTTCAACTTCATGCACTGAGTGCATGGAATCTCTGCATCCTCATGCACTGACTGCATGGCCTTCTCAATCTCTTCAAGAACCTCTGGTCTTGGTCAACTCAAATGCACACAACCAAATTTGGCTTTGTTCACGTGTGCATGTGCATGCATGAATGCATGTACTCCCTTGCTCTTCTTCTAGGTGCAGTAAACCCACAATGGGTGTAAATACTTTTAGCACACACACCTTTTTCCTGCTTCACACTTTGTTCTTTTTGTTTACACACTCACAAGTGTGTTGTACTTTAGTGTGAGGGTCGTCTTTCAACTTCTTCTAAGTGTGTTCACTTTTAGTGCACACCTAGGTTCGGCCTTCTTCCTCTTGTTTGCACACACACACTCAAGGTATGTTCTTCAATTTGCATACACAAGGTTCTCCACTTTTCACACACACAACATGTGTGGTCTTCACTTGGTGCACACACAACTTGTTCTTCGTTTTGCACACACTTGGGCTTGGCCTTCACTTGTTTTCACTTAGCACACACACTGCCAAGTGTGTTCATCCATTTGCATACACACAAAAACTAAGGTCTCGGCCTTCTTTTCAAATGTACACACACCCGAATATGTCCTTCTCCTTATGCATATGCTAGGGCCACGGCCTTTCCTTGTTCACTTTGCACACAAGGCACTAGGGCCTCGGGTTCTCCCTCTTTGCACAAGCTACTGCCCGTAGGGCCTTCTCCTCACTTGGCACACACACACTAGGGATGTGGTGGTCTTCACTTCACCCACTTGCACACACACTGTCCCACAAGGTGTCAAGGTGCAAGGGGCAGCCGTGCAAAGCCTTGGATGCAAGGCATCGCGCAAGTGCTTGGAGCACAAGGCGCGCAAGTTGCACTGGCCAAGGGGCGCACAAGTGCAACCAGCCGCGGGCGCGCAGGTGCAACACCGCGGGCTCTTCCTCCTGTCGCGAAAATTCGCGAACATAGAGGGTGACAACCTCGGGCGCGCAAGGAATCGGCGGCCCTGAGTACTTCCTGCTGCGCAAAGATTAGCGCGCAGGGGACTTCACCTCTTCTTCTTTCGCGCAAGGAGTGCGCAAAAGGAACTCAGCCGCGCAAGATACTTTCACGGGGCTTCAAACTCTTTGCGAGGCAGAGCACTCACGGGTCTTCAAAAATTCAGCACATCAGCAGCCTCTTCTCGAGGGCTAGGCCTCATTTATATAGGCATAGGAGAGGCGGTTCATCCGCGTGAGATATTTTCAATCCCCCGAAGATTTCGGGATTTCAAGATTTCCTTAAATCTTGTTTTTCTTTTTATTTCACGCGGGTTTCTTATATTTTCTCCTACTCCTCGTGCATGCACATGAAACCGCATGCATGGCCTCTGTTTGGCCCATCCCATGCAAAACACGAACACCCCAATGGCCCGGAAACTTTGTTTGCCTCGGCCTCGACCGAAATTCTCCATACACTACATGCAAGCCCATTTTAAGGCATGGTTGTGTTCGGTATGCTCAGACGATCCCGATGGACACTTCGGTTTGATTGGAGGTGGCCGGATACTCAAAATCCATCTTTGGATGGCGCCTGGTTCAGCGGGGACATCGCGGGTGGCTTCGCATGGCGCGGGGAAGAAGACGTGCAGAGAGCCGTCGGATTAATGATTTGGACGGCCGCGATCAGGATGGGCCGCGGCGGATTAGATGTGCGGCGCCGATCGTCCGCGAGATCAGATGAGTGGCTGGGATTCGTTCCCGGTGAAAAATGTGCGTCCCACATCGAATCCTCGCCTGGTTTTCTCGCGGCTTATCAACTAAGCGCTGCCCCAGCCTCCTCAATTGAATTCTCTCCCTCCACGGTGCCGCCCCGCACCGTGTTCTCCCTGCGGGCGCGCTCTGCGCCCACTCTTGCCTCCGTGGGCGCGCTCTAGCGCCCACTATGCACCTCGGGCGCGCGCTCAGGCGCCCATGTTGCGCAGGAACTGATCCCCTGCGTGGCCTGGGGCTTACACATGGCCCCCCTGCCTCTCGGGCTGGCCACATGGGATCCCCCCTTGGGCGTGGCGCCTTAGGCCCACATGTGCCTTGGGGGTCGAACCCTTAAGGCTGGCCCTTTGTGGCATATTTTTTTCCTACTTAAACACTAAGTACTTTGTATAAGGACTAAGTGTAAAATGCCATGTGCCACAACTCTTCTTCTCCATTTCTTCTCTTCTCCCACAGTTCTATTCTTCTTCTTCATTAGAATACCTCCATTCTTCTTAAACAAATAAGCTTCACTTAGTAGGGAATTATCGAAGGTTCTTCATCAACTGAACTCCTAAATCACATAACTTCTTCAATTATCTTTGTTGATCTAATCAGAGATCAAATTGGGACTTCTTCAGATTCACATGCACTAAGTGTTAGTGCATGGACTTCATTAAACCACTTCCTCCACTTAGAAGTAGTGAATGGATATTCTTCATCTCCTCATGCATTTTCAATACAATGCATGGTCTTCAAACAATGTGGTGACATTGTATCCTCTTGATACAAGTGCTTAGAACTTTAAGAGCAGCTCAACAATCGTCAGATGTTACTAGAGAATGTTTCAACCATCATCTCCTATGTCACTTAGTGAATCTCCTAAGTGACATGCCTCTATGTTCCATGGCCATTCTCCTTCACCACCAACACCATCACAGCCTTTGTCATTCACATCGTGAAATTCCTTGACTTCCATTCATTCCAAGACAACTTCATGCCTCATTGACAACAAATGCAACACAGTGCACTTCAATCTCCCCCTTTGTATTTGTTGTCAATACACCACTTCAGCACATATGAATGGGTCAATATGTGTGCCAATATTTTCTCCCCCTTATTGGCAATCAAATGCAAAGGTGTGGTGTGGTTCTCTTCAAAAATCTCTTCCTCCCTTATAAAAGCATTTTCTTCAAAATCACTAAGAGAGGGATGATGTCACATGTTCTCTTGAGCAAGGAACCTTTAGTAGATCAACTCTAAGTCTACTTGGGCTAACCCGGTGTAGAAAACAAGGGTGATGTAACCAAGGAACTCAATGTTGTCCATAACTCTCTACACATGTGAGATCATGCTTAGGGGTTTGAAATTTTTCAGATATAACAATGAATTGTTGAATCCTGCACATACTTCACAAAACACATTAGAATGTTCAGGTGCAAAGATAAAGCTCCCCCTTTCATCCATTTTCTTAAGATGATATTAATCTCAGAACATCATCTTCTTCAGATTTGCTCCCCCTCAAGGGGTGCACTCCATTCAATCCAAACCATCCTCCAGCTGAGAATGACCATCATCTTCAATTCCCTACAATGTTAGCACATGTAAATACAAGTGTATAAGGGAATAAGATGGAACCTCCTTGGTTCATCAATGTGAACAACAAGGTTGAGAAGATTCTCTCAACCGAGATGTCCCATTTTCACCATTCTTCACACTTGCACATTTGATCTTCAATGATGTTGGTGCTGGTGTGGATCTCAATACATCTTCATGTGAAATCTTCTTCTTTCCTTTTGCCTTAGCAATTGCCAGAACTTCATCTTCAGCTCTCTGCAGATCTTTGGCAAGTTGCAACTGATTAGGCCATATGACAAGTAAGTCACTTGGAAGTGTGGCCTCAGTTCTGGAAGTTCCACATGGTTCTTTTGATACTGTTAAGCCACCTTTCTTAGGCAACTTATTTTCAACCAATCCCTTCTGCTTCTTTTGGATTGATTGTCTGTTTGAGTCCAGTCTGCCTCTATTGAATTTCATGGCTTCTTTACAAAGATCCATGATATGTCCTTCCTTTCCACAGTAGAAGCATTTCTTCTTGGTGGTCCTTATGGATGCATCACCCTTCTTGGACTCAGACTCCAAGGACTTCTCTTCATTTCTCAAACACTTCTTGGGAGCATTTTCCACTTTCTTATGCTTGCTTCCCAAGGATTCTTTCTGAGCCAGGTTCTGTGATCTTTTCTTCTTTTGAGCTCTGGATACAGTTGGAGATTGACATGTATCATTCTTTTGACCACTTTTGCAGCCATCCCAGATGTTTTCAAGTAATCCAAATCTATTTGCAGTAAACAGATGTCTCTGGACCTGTGGATGTTGCTTCTTTTCTTCTGGCTTGCTCCCCCTTGGCATGGGCTTCCTCTGTGCTTTGGAATTCAGTGGATTGTACCAACAATCCTTTGCACAATGCCCATACTTGTTACAACACCAGCATTGTCCCACGAATCTTGACCTCTTCAGTCCTTCTGATTGTAGGGTACTTTTCTTGACCTGTTGTGCTGTTTCAGGAGAGCTCTGCTTCTTTACTGTCTTCATCCATATTTGTTTGGAATTATTCTTCCATCCTGCACTTTTTGTGGAAACACAATTAGAAGCATCAGTACAAGATGGTATGGATGGTACCTTCTTTCTAGAAGTTGTTGCCCTTTTATTAGAGGATGTCTTTCTTTTAGAATCATCCTGCTCAATGCATACTTGAGTAGCAACATTTCTTCTTTTAGCTGACTGGGAGGATTCAGCTTTGGGTGATTGCAGATTTTTCAATATCACCTCTAGTTCTAAGTATTTCATGTTGAGGGAGTTCTTCTCATCCTCAACAGTTCTTAGCTTTCCTTCCCAATTCTCCACCAGTTGTTTCATCTGGTCTTCATGCACCTTCTTCAATTCTTGCAATGAATTGTCCAACTCCTTCACCAATTTGACTTTTTCTTCAAGTTGAGCATCTCTGACATTCATTGAAACTTTGTGCCTCTTTTCCAGTGCATGGACAACATCTTTGACTATTATCATAAAGAATTATTTCTCAGAAAGGATTCTTTGCAATTCTTCAGCAGTGTCTTCATATCTTTCATTGCAAAGAGAAACGGTTTCATCTTTAGCCTTCACCAGCTTTCTGAGAGTGTTGGTTATGCCAACCCTTTTTGCCAATTGATCTTCCATTGCATTGGCTTCTTCTTCTAACTGTGATTTTTCTTCTTGAAGATCAAGGATGCCTGTAGCTATACACATTGCCACTTCCTTGGGGACTGTCTTCTGAAGATATTTGAGTTCACTCTGAAGATCATTCATTGTTTCAACTTCATCACAGCTAGGACAGGCTTTCTTCATCTTCTTGGCCTGTTTCTTCTTTCTATTTTTCTGAGTCTTGGCAGATATCTCCATTTGAGGTTGGTCGCTCGTTTCCTCAAATCTGCACTTCATAAAGACTCCCTTGGATCTTTTAGAGGCAACCACCCTCTGATACCAATTGAAGTGCCCAGATCAGTGTGAATCACTGAGAGGGGGAGGGGGTGAATCAGTGATCCCTTAAAACTTTTTACTAATTTATTCTTTATCAATTAAACCTCTATGGCTGGTTAAAGCCTCGATCCACTTTTCTTGTATCTCTCAACCTTTCCCGAATGATGCAGTAATGAAAAGGCACAGGACACAAGGATTTACAAGGTTCGGCACCAAAGGCCTACATCCTTGCCATGCTCTCCCAGCATGGATTCTCCCATTATAACTTGTTAGAATTACAATGGTCGATACAGCTTCCCACCGTATCTCTCCTGAGTCCCACAGGAGGGTCTTTATACTGCGTCACACAGTGTTACCAGAGTCCCACTGGCCTGCTCCAGAATCCCACTGAAGACTTCTTCTCCCTGAGTCCCACAGGGTCTTCTCTTGGCTCCTCGAGTCGCACGAGTAGCTCTTCTTCACTTTAAGTTCTTCAAGTATCCTCAGCAGTCTGGGATAAAGACTGCTGGCCTTGCTCTATACCTCTGATCACTTGTGATGATCAGGTCTTGTCGTCTTGCTCAGGCTTTATCTCCTTCTTCTGAGGATGACCTGGCTTCTCTCTTCAACTACTGAATGCTCAGACAACTGATATCTTTATCTTTGGTCTGGTCCAGTCTCAGCTCACTTCAACTTCATGCACTGAGTGCATGGCATCTCTGCATCCTCATGCACTGACTGCATGGCCTTCTCAATCTCTTCAAGAACCTCTGGTCTTGGTCAACTCAAATGCACAAAACCAAATTTGGCTTTGTTCACGTGTGCATGTGCATGCATGAATGCATGTACTCCCTTGCTCTTCTTCTAGGTGCAGTAAACCCACAATGGGTGTAAATACTTTTAGCACACACACCTTCTTCCTGCTTCACACTTTGTTCTTTTTGTTTACACACTCACAAGTGTGTTGTACTTTAGTGTGAGGGTCGTCTTTCAACTTCTTCTAAGTGTGTTCACTTTTAGTGCACACCTAGGTTCGGCCTTCTTCCTCTTGTTTGCACACACACACTCAAGGTATGTTCTTCAATTTGCATACACAAGGTTCTCCACTTTTCACACACACAACATGTGTGGTCTTCACTTGGTGCACACACAACTTGTTCTTCGTTTTGCACACACTTGGGCTTGGCCTTCACTTGTTTTCACTTAGCACACACACTGCCAAGTGTGTTCATCCATTTGCATACACACCAAAACTAAGGTCTCGGCCTTCTTTTCAAATGCACACACACCCGAATATGTCCTTCTCCTTATGCATATGCTAGGGCCACGGCCTTTCCTTGTTCACTTTGCACACAAGGCACTAGGGCCTCGGGTTCTCCCTCTTTGCACAAGCTACTGCCCGTAGGGCCTTCTCCTCACTTGGCACACACACACTAGGGATGTGGTGGTCTTCACATCACCCACTTGCACACACACTGTCCCACAAGGTGTCAAGGTGCAAGGGGCATCCGTGCAAAGCCTTGGATGCAAGGCATCGCGCAAGTGCTTGGAGCACAAGGCGCGCAAGTTGCACTGGCCAAGGGGCGCACAAGTGCAACCAGCCGCGGGCGCGCAGGTGCAACACCGCGGGCTCTTCCTCCTATTGCGCAAATTCGCGAACAGAGAGGGTGACAACCTCGGGCGCGCAAGGAAGCGGCGGCCCTGAGTACTTCCTGCTGCGCAAAGATTAGCGCGCAGGGGACTTCACCTCTTCTTCTTTCGCGCAAGGAGTGCGCAAAAGGAACTCAGCCGCGCAAGATACTTGCACGGGGCTTCAAACTCTTCGCGAGGCAGAGCACTCACGGGTCTTCAAAAATTCAGCACATCAGCAGCCTCTTCTCGAGGGCTAGGCCTCATTTATATAGGCAGAGGAGAGGCGGTTCATCCGCGTGAGATATTTTCAATCCCCCGAAGATTTCGGGATTTCAAGATTTCCTTAAATCTTGTTTTTCTTTTTATTTCACGCGGGTTTCTTATATTTTCTCCTACTCCTCGTGCATGCACATGAAACCGCATGCATGGCCTCTGTTTGGCCCATCCCATGCAAAACACGAACACCCCAATGGCCCGGCAACTTCATTTGCCTCGGCCTCGACCGAAATTCTCCATACACTACATGCAAGCCCATTTTAAGGCATGGTTGTGTTCGGTATGCTCAGACGATCCCGATGGACACTTCGGTTTGATTGGAGGTGGCCGGATACTCAAAATACATCTTCGGATGGCGCCTGGTTCAGCGGGGACGTCGCGGGTGGCTTCGCATGGCGCGGGGAAGAAGACGTACGGAGAGCCGTCAGATTAAAGATTTGGACGGCCGCAATCAGGATGGGCCGCGGCGGATTAGATGTGCGGCGCCGATCGTCCGCGAGATCAGATGAGCGGCTGGGATTTGTTCCCGGTGAAAAATGCGCGTCCCACATCGAATCCTCGCCCGGTTTTCTCGCGGCTTATCAACTAAGCGCTGCCCCAGCCTCCTCAATTGAATTCTATCCCTCCACGGTGTCGCCCCGCACCATGTTCTCCCTGCGGGCGCGCTCTGTGCCCACTCTTGCCTCCGCGGGCGCGCTCTAGCGCCCACTATGCACCTCGGGCGCGCGCTCAGGCGCCCATGCTGCGCAGGAACTGATCCCCTGCGTGGCCCGGGGCTTACACATGGCCCCCCTGCCTCTCGGGTTGGCCACATGGGATCCCCCCTTGGGCGTGGCGCCTTAGGCCCACATGTGTCTTGGGGGTCGAACCCTTAAGGCTGGCCCTTGGTGGCATATTTTTTGCCTACTTAAACCCTAAGTACTTTGTATAAGGACTAAGTGTAAAATGCCATGTGCCACAACTCTTCTTCTCCATTTCTTCTCTTCTCCCACAGTTCTATTCTTCTTCTTCATTAGAATACCTCCATTCTTCTTAAACAAATAAGCTTCACTTAGGAGGGAATTCCCGAAGGTTCTTCATCAACCGAACTCCTAAATCACATAACTTCTTCAATTATCTTTGTTGATCTAATCAGAGATCAAATTGGGACTTCTTCAGATTCACATGCACTAAGTGTTAGTGCATGGACTTTATTAAACCACTTCCTCCACTTAGAAGTAGTGAATGGATATTCTTCAGCTCCTCATGCATTGTCAATACAATGCATGGTCTTCAAAAAATGTGGTGACATTGTATCCTCTTGATACAAGTGCTTAGAACTTTAAGAGCAGCTCAACAATCGTCAGATGTTACTAGAGAATGTTTCAACCATCATCTCCTATGTCACTTAGTGAATCTCCTAAGTGACATGCCTCTATGTTCCATGGCCATTCTCCTTCACCACCAACACCATCACAACCTTTGTCATTCACATCGTGACATTCCTTGACTTCCATTCATTCCAAGACAACTTCATGCCTCATTGACAACAAATGCAACACAGTGCACTTCACTTTACATCTTTCTCAACTCATTGAGATATGTTTCTTTCTCATCTCATTATGATATATTTATTTCTCATCTCATTATTATATATTTCTTTATCATCTCATTATGATCTATTTCTCTCTTAGATTATTATGATTTATTTTTTTTCTCAGCTCATTATGGTCTATTTCTTTCTTAGCTCATTATGATCTATTTCTTTCTAATCCCATTATGATCTGTTTCTTTCTCAACTCATTATGATGATTTTCCCATTAATATAGAAATCTCATTATGATGAAACTCCCATTATGATCGAATTTCTCATTATGATGGAATTTTTCACTCTATAATTTTAAATTTCTTCAAACCTCTCCACCATTTCTTAAAAATATTTTATCATAAAAGTTTTCATGATTTGTGATAACTTCTTGATCATCAAAGAATCATTTGATTTATTTTTATAAAGTATGAAAACTTTCTAAATCTTGACTTCACATTATTCTTTCAAAACTCTTCAGTAACAATATGATCTATTCAATAAGTAATTTCTGTCACACTAACTTCTTTCTTTCTAAATCATTAACTTTATTCTTTCTAACTAAACTAATTTATTCTTTCTAACTCATAAACTTTATTCTTTCTCTAATTATAGAAAAAAACTTCTAATAAACCATAAATTCTACCACTGATTCTTTTGAATCTGATGAATTTCAATGTCATGCTGATGGACTTGAATACAATAATGTTTCTAATCAATAACTTCATCTTCTTAACTTCTTCTGTGTCCATTACACCTCAATATGAAAACCTAGGTCTGGAAACTTATGTCCGGAAAACAACCTCATTTTGATGGACTGGGTATGATTTCTAAATAAAGAAACATTCTTCATCAAAAAAGGTTTGTTTTCAATAAATATAAAAACTTTTTTTAAAACAATATAACCAAAAAAATTCTTCAGAAACCATGAATAAGGTTTAAGGACTATAACCTTCAAATCAGAACATACATGGAAAATTGAATTGTTAACAAAAAAATATTTATTTTAACAAATAATTACTACTAAGTGGATAATATTAATTTGAATTTAATGGTATTAATTAATATAAATATAAATATATTTATGATATATATTTATAATAAATCAAAATTTATTATAAAGGATGTTAGAGTGTATCCAACCAAACGAAAGTCTGAGTTAAGGGGATTCTTAACTTAATTTCCTTTCATTGGGTTATATCACTTCTTTATTGACTATGTTATGAAAATATTATGTGTGTTATGAAATATGATTTTTTTCTATTTTATTCCCACATAATTTATTTGGGTTTTTATTTTGTTTCATATAATCACTTCCTTTATTGATTCCAACTCCAAATGTTATGATCTTTATAAGTGTTCTGGTCGCAATTTCAATTCCTTAAGACATGATTTATGTTGTGCACCATAATTTACATTATAAAGTGAAATGACCTCCATATGAATTTATTTTAATTTATTATTTCATGTAAATAATGAGTTTTATATAATCATATCATATTCTTTCATTCAATGGATTTTTTATTCAATCATTACCAAATTTTTTAGGGTTTCTCATCTCAAATTTCCTTCTTTGATACATATTTCATATAATGCACATATATTAATTTATAAGGTGTATATATGAACATTTTGACATTTTAGATCATGTTTATATTTTATTCATGGGATTTAAAGTCCATTTTAATGTTCTTTTTTTCAAGGGATTTTTATTTTAAAAATTCATAAGTGGTTTGCTTTAGAAACATTAGTTTAATGGTTTTGAAGCCTTTTGGATATTTTTCTTACATATACATATTATTTATATTGTTTCAAGAATGTTCTTCCATAAACATAAATGATTTATTAAAGTAATTTCCAACTATCTTTGACTTTATTTATAAAATTTTTAAAATGGGTCTTTAAAATGTTCTTTTATGGGTTATTTTTTACCTTTATTACAAAAGTGTGAAAAGAATATTTTTAAAATGTTTAATGAATGAAATCATTTTATCTTCATCATGTATATTATTTATTTTAAATTTTATTTTCTAATTTTCCATGGCCTTTCAAAGAAAATCCTTTTCCCATTACATTGTAAATTTTTCATTTTAAAAATTTACCAAAAGAACATGATATTTATAATTGTTTTTAAATCATATTTATAATGATTTTATAAAGGTATTTTTTTATGTCAACATCATTTATTGTTTCTTATGATTCACTAGGTATATGTTCTAATTATATCATATACCTTCTTTATATGGATGGTTTATGATGATTTTTTTAGGAACTTGGCATGAAACTAATTTCTTTTCCAAGGGTTAATCAAGTTATAAATGAATGATTTTTTTATGATTTTTTATTTAAATTAAATACCTATAAGTTTTTTTCATATTATGGTTCATGGAAATTATATATGGTAGTGGTTGGTCGTAGTATATAACTATATAACATTTTATTAATGATTTATTCCATATATAATTGATGATTAGAATTAAAAGATTCTAAGTTATTCCAATATATGTGAAATATTAGTGAAAACAAGTGATAAAGATAATGTCCCAAGATAAAATCGTGATTTTTATATGATTACTAAGATTTTTAATAGTTTTCTTGAGAAAAGATTAATTTCTAATGGATCATGATTATTGATACATATGAATTTTGTCTTAGGTGTGTAAAATATTTATATCATGAATCATGATTTGTGGGTAATGTTTTATTAGGTATGGATCTATTATGCTATGAACTTTGATATTATTGTCATACCCTTTTCTCATATTATTCTCACTTATGATCTTCTATTTTTAATGCCTATGTTTAAATTTACCGAGTGTATTATCTCACCCTTCTTATGATTCTATTTCCATGGGTTATAAAGAAGATTAATATATCTGATATATCTAGAAGGGTATAATGTGTATAAAATTTTATGGGATATTTTGAAGAATTATTAAGGAATAATAAAATCTAGGTATAATAAGAAAATTTTCTATTGGATTATAAAGATATTGGTTTTGTTAGTTAAATTTTTTTCCTAATTCTATAAAACTATAAAACTAAAAGTTTTTAGGGTTGTAAGTGATTATTTTTTTGGATTTGAAATTAAGGATAGTTAAATTTGGATCGCTTCAGTTGATATCAAATCTAGTGTGTAAATAGTATGTTCTTATCAACTTTTATGGTTTTATGGGTTTGGGGAATTATATATGAAGAGGTGATCTAAACACTCACTATCCTGAGAGATTATTTTATTTTTATTATTTTCAATATTAAAAATTAGAACCAAAAGGGGGTTGGATTAATGAATGCAGGAAAGTAACATCCAATGCATAATCACTACAAAATTAAGTGATAGGAATAAAGGAGACACACCTGGATTAACATTTAATGATCCTTCATTGTCTTGCTAGCTTGGTTCCCTATTTTGGATTAATATGTGCTTCTAATTGGTTACACACACCCTTACTACATAAATTGTTTCAATTAATATCACACTCAAGAAAACACTTATGTTTAATTCCCATCAATGTCTCCAAGAACATAGAGAAGGAAAAAACTCACCTGATAATACACCCATCAATACCTCAGTAGATCACAACCGAGAATATACACACCCCTAAAACTAATTATCTCATTATTCATCAATAATTCGAGTAATGGGAGAAAAAATGGATTTTATTTATCTTAAAGGACATGAGGAAAATATGAGTGTGAGGTTCTATCAATCACCTCATCTCCCCAATCACTTAATACCTCATGTAAAATAGGTAATTAAAAAGGTTAGGTTCATGAACTATATAATCATCTAATTTTATCTAAATGGTGATCCTTGGGTTAGCTTCTCACCATTGGTGATTACTAGAGAAATCACTTTCGTGAAAATAAAAAAGAGATAAAGTGTGACGAAAACATGAACAAATAAATTATATTAATACAATATAGAAATAAAATATATAATAAAACCTATATAAATCAATTCATGGTTTATGTTAAAGGTCTTAAATATTTTAAAATTGAGAAAGGTAAGTTTATATATATTCATTGTAGACCATCTTCACCATTATCTTGAAAATCAATTATATGAAGCTTCTTTACTGGATCTCTTCCACATGGAATAGGTGAGGGTGGGGATTCTTCCTGGAATACTTTATCACAAAAATTATCCTGGATCAAAGATCCTCCATGATCACCATCTTCCTTGATTATTAGATAAATGACTCATGGTAGCTTAAGATGATTTTTCTTGATCTAGGGAGATAAAATGAATGATGAAATTTTAATATTTACAACTTATAGGTCGAGTAATTATTTAATGTAAAAGGATATATATCTTGACCTTTATAATCCTTTTGTATCCTAGGTGGGAAATATTATGTATCACTTGGGAATATATAAAATAAACCCTTATTTATCTTATTTAATTCCCAATCAACTCTTATGTATTAGTTATTTCATCCATGTGGAAAAGGAGTTTACCCTTATGAAACACCCAGGTTGTAGTCTTACCTTTATATATATGTTGGATGACATGAAAACCTTTTCTTATCACTTTTGTGACCAATTAAACTTTATGCATCAATGTTATCCATGCGTAAGGTTTTTTCCTTTTTTATCCTTATATAGTAACTTCTTATAATCTCATGTTAAGCCTGGAATTCTAGTTAATTCATCTATAATAACTATAAATCATGTAAAACTCATTTATAAGGTGAATTTACCCCCAAATTAATTCCAAAATGATATAATAAATAAAAATAATTAATTAAAAATTTTCCATATTAAGTTTAGATTATTCCCAAAGTATCAAAGATGTATTAATTTCCTAAGTTTAACAAAAATATAGGATGAATTTAAATTGAAAAAACAAAACAAAATTCTGAAAATATTTGTTCTCATCAGCATAACATGTATATTAACAATGAAATTATGTTCATCTAACAATACCTTTGAAAAAAATGACACAAAATACCTTAAAACCCCCTCATATCACATTATTAGAGGCTATTTGATTTTGATAATACTAAGGCATGTTATAGAATAAGGTTGTATGCTATGAAGTAATGTTTGGACTCCCAACTTTCATGATGAAATCCTCATCCTCCTATAATATCACAATTTAATTTACACTTAATTTCAAAATCTATGAAATATATCACATCACAACCTAATGCCAACAACCTCTAAAAGAAACATGGAAATATCATGACCTAAAGAATTATGATGTAATATAAAAACCAACCATGAGGCATGATTAATTATATTTAGGAATCAAGTTTATAATTTATATATACTCTTACTTAAAATTAAAACTACAAGTTCATCTTTTAGCTTAATTATAAGGTCTAACCCACAAGCACTAGTAATCCTTAGCAACAAAACCCTAATTTAAAAGTTAAGACAATCAATTTAAATTATGAAAAATAAAATATAAAACTAAGAAAAAAGACTGTGAATGATGAGTGCATTTAGTTTTTATAAATATAGTATCATTAGATATTGAATCATAAAAATATATAATGGATAGGTTTTTCATAATCACAACTGGATCTCCACAAACCCTTGGTCTTGGTGCTCACTCTCTAATAAATCAACTCTTTTTTTCTTATTGTCAAGTAATTTGGTTTATTTAATAATGTATTGATCCAAAAACATATCTAAACAGAGGCTTATACTCTCTTATGTTAAATTAATAATCCAAACTCTATTTAATACATTAAAAAATCAATTCATCAATCAATAAAAGAATATCATGATCAAAGAAGGGTGAAAATATATGGAAGAATGATAGAATATAAAAACCCAAAACAAACTACCATTAAAAAATAATATTCAATATTAAATCATATTTAATTAAAAAACTCATCCTAATTATTTTCCACCCCTTATTATTTCACATGAACCATGGAATTGATATATTCTAAAAATGGTAAAATAAAATTAAAACCTAAATCTAAAACCTATCCACATCATTCAATCCCTTGAAACCTCTAACAGAAGTCTTCAATGTTTTTGTATGTAAAATCCTTCTCATTACCTAATACAATTCACTCTATTTATAGATAAAGATATACACTATATATCATTATATATATCACAACTTTAAAAATAATTCTCTATATCATCCTCCATTAATTATTTCCATATCCCGCTCAAAATAGTCTCAAAAAATCATTCAAGGTCTACCACATTCCACCCATTAAAGATAAAATTATCCCCACACTTATTAGAGATTTTATATATTCAAATTTTTTTATAGGTTTCTATAACCATGAAACTTTTCATAACATCATGACAAGGTTGGTATATGTGATAAAAAATCTCAACTTGTAGTTGTATCCTGACATCTCCCCCCAACACACTAAAATGGTCATAAAACCTTCAATATATCTCTAATTGACCTAAAATTAGAACCATATCCTAATGGAATCATAAAGAAATTCCCCAAGTTCTTAAATATCCATTTTAATTTTACTAAAAATCACTATATTTTTCACACCTTGATCTTCAATTTATCATGAAATCACGTGATAATAGCCTATATCATGTTGTAATGGGTGTATCTCAAGCCCTAATTTATCCTCTATCCATTAATAATCACTTTCATATTTATTTAAAAAAAAATATCCCATAATCATGTTTTAATGATGATAGTTGTGGCATGATGTTCTTATTTCCACTTTCTTTGTTGTGTATTGGGTGTTTGTCACATTATGATTATCACATCTTCTCATCCCAATATTTAAAGTTCCATAAATCACAGTATATGCCTATGAGATATTGGGTGATGATATAAATTTATGTATTTATCATCACATCATAAAACTCCACTCATTATAGTGTGGAACTCAGATGCTCTCCTGTCTCCTAGCTTCAGTCATCACCAGGGAGTAAACAAAAATGTCATAGTGCAAAGAAATATATTTAATTAAACATCCTCTTCCCTATAAAAATCCATGACTCTTCTTCTTATTCTCATTATTTTGGTCATTTTATAAAGATCTATGTGGAAACATGATGAATTGTATCCTTCCTTGGTCATAATGAAATTAAATCTTATTGTCTGTTAATTTACTCATTAGGATTTCAAAATCTCCCAAAAATCTTCATTGTTCAAAAAAAATCTCCCAAAATCTTCCAATATATTCTCATAAAATAATCCTACCATAAAACATTAAAAATATGAAAAATTAGGCAATATAAACTCATTTATTTTTGAAATAATAAATTAAAATCAATCATTTAATTGAGTTATCAATTCTCTTCACACTTAAACTCTTGTATATACCCAAGATGATATCTCTACATCATAGCAAACAAAATATATTATGTATAATATTTAATAATAATGGCCAACAAAATCAAAAAATCATCAATGATGAATAAACTTTCAATCATCACATAAAAATATATTTCAACTCCTTACTTTTTAATAAAAATAATCAACCATACATTTTTCTTTCACTCTTGAATTGATGATACTTACTTATACCTCCATTTACATCTTTAAACTTATTATTATCATTCATGAACATTTATATAGGTGGGAATGGAGTGTTTTGGTTCAATCTTCAATAAAAAACAAACCAAAATAAATAATAATAATTTGGTTTTTACACATAAAAAACTAAACCATTTAATAATGGATTGGTTTATATTTAAAAAAATAGACCATTAACTTGCAGTTTTATTCTACTAAAATTTTGGATTATCCTATTTTGTATTAAAATATACTGGATATGAATCTTTGATATTTTATAATGATTGACCAGTAATTTTAATGGAATTATACATAATCATTGACACACTGACATAATATTATCTTTGACCTTATATCAAAATAAAAATTTTATAAATTAATGGTGGCTAAAAATAAAATTTGAAGGAGGGTTTGGATAAAGGAATCAATTCATGGTCTGAGCCTATAAAAAAATAGAAAATTATGTTAGTTTAAAACATGTGTAGTCTAATTTAATTAGCGTGGTTTGGTTTGGAATCTAAATAAATCCAAAAACCAAAAAGGCCCATTCAATCTACACCACAACCCAAAATTTAAGAAAAAACCCAAAATTTTGAGTCGGTTTGCAGTTTGGTTTGTTTTGGGAAAAAATTTCACCCCAAAACACTTCTTTTTTCCTTATCAAAAAAATTCTCTTATCACTCAATATCATTTAATTATAGTTATGATCAATCTAAAGTATTTCCACTCTATCAATAGGCTTACAAGATATCTAAACCTATACTAAGAATTTACCGAACAAAAATCATGGGGACTTCATTATGGTTATAATTTATCAAAGGTTAAGGGTGGGTAGGTATTAACATGAATGATTCAAAATTAAGTCTTAAAAATGATTAAATATTAATTAAAATGCTTGATATATAATATAAGTCTCAATGAAAAAAATCCTCCTTCAAAAATGACAAAATTTGATAACACACATTAACTTCACTTCTTCATCTCATAATCTTAAAAATCATGACAATAAACATAATGAAATATTTCCCTTTTTTTATTAGATTTCTCACATGTCATTTGTTTTATTTTATTTTCTTTTATTGTATTTTTTATAGGGTATCCACGAAATTATAATGATAAGAATTTTAAAACCTTTTCCCCCTTCAACTAATAATAACACCTAACACTCTTCCTTCTAATGCATAACATCCTCATCAACATTATGAAACTTCTCTTCCCCTGTATTTAATTGTGTTATAAATAATGAAAAAATACCAAGAGTATTATAGAAAGGATAAATAGGATTGAGATGTGTATTCCTATCAATGTAATTCATAGTCTCTAATTATTAAAAAAATATCAAACATAAGGTAGGTATTAAAGGTAAAAGGGATAAAATAAAATTCAATCACTAGCCTCAACCATTTTAATATGGTTTAAAATATTCATGCTTCAATAATACAAAAATGTATGTTCTAATAGGGATACATATCATAAGAATATCTCAATAAAGAGGTCATTATAAAGAATATTTAAAAATATTTTAGAATACTTTTCTGTAATTGGAAACATAATAGTGGAATATCACTCATGGAATGAATAATAATAACAATTCAATCAGCATAAACATCATAAAATAAAATCATAATTTGTTTGAGGAATTTCATCTAAATAAATCAATCAATCTTCCAGAATACTGATTCACCAAATCAATATTCTCATGTTTATATTTATTCATCCACACATAATATTACACATTCAATTGTATGAAAAATGAAATATATAAAATGGTATGATGGTATTTATAGGTAACTATTTTCATTTTAGATCAAATATATAACATGAAATTTAAGTGTAGCATGAAAATGTATAAATAAAAAATAAAAAATATAAATAATTTGGCAATATAAATAATTTAAAATAATAATCCCATGTCTATTGAAGTTCTTATACTCCTTTTATTATCTCTTTTAACTTATTTTTTATTTCCTCCCTCCATCAACATGGACTTATAAAATCAAGATAATAAAGTGAAAGTGAAAAATACACTCTATTAAGCTAAAACATATGAGGTTGATTGAATTATACTCTTAAAAAAATACTAAATGAATTCCTAAAAATTAAATTATTAAGGAATAATTATTAATTAAGAAATAAAACACCAATTTTATTCTTATAAGTGCTTTGTTTAATTTCATTGAGCTAAACAATACCAAACCATTTCAAGTAAAAAAAGAATAGAAAAAAGTTAGCTAATATGGATCAATTAATAGTCCAAGTTAAGTTTCCTTCACATATATGGGTCTTTATACTTTCTATAAAATCATATTTAATCTTATTTGAGGTAGAAAATTATCCTCTTCAATGGGAAAATCCATCAATATTTATTTATACCATAAAAGTTAAATGTTAATTCATGGTTTTACTACACTCTTTGGACCTCCTTAAACTCCTCTTTCAAAAAAACTTATCAAAAATCATAAATTCTTTCAATAATCCCCATTTTACCTTTATTTTAATCAATTTATCCTTCTTATTTTTTCCTTATAGTATCTTTGTGTTTTCTCTCATCTATTTGAGAAATATCCTTTAACTCTATTTTTATTTCCTCACTCGGATCCATGCCTTCTTGATCAAAATTATTTATTACCCTATGAATATTGAATTTAAATTGGTAACCACTAACTCTAAAATATAATTTCCTACTTTTAACATCAATAAAGGCCCTTACCATTACTAAAAATTTCCTTCTAATAATTAGGGGTTCTTTTTATTCTTCTATCCCAAGCATAAGAAATTCCATAGGAAAGTAAAATTTATCCAATTTAACTTAATCATTTTCAATAAAACCTCATGAATATCTCACTATTGTATCCAATAATTAAAGTGATACTTTTTAGGATTCATATCCTACAATATTGAGACCTTGAATATTTAGTATGATAGTATGTTCACACTCACACATAAATCACACTAATATTTTCCAAACTCATAAGATCCATATTAGAATTGAAAAACTACTTGGATTGTGTTTATTTTTCATTAGACTCATCAACACCATGACTGAACATTATCACATGGGTGTTATTGTGCCCATATCCTAGATTTTACTCTTATTTGAAACAATATCATTTATGAATTTTACATATATTTTCACGTTTATTAAAGATTCTATAAAGATAATGTTAATAAAAAATTTCTCAAAAATTTCAATAAACTTACTCCTTTAATCATCATTTTTACTTGTTTCAACCTTTACAAGAATGTTAGTGGTGGTTTTTAAGGTGGTGGAGATTATTATTTAACTTCCTTCTCAGTTATCTTTTCACTTTCCTTCTTCTTTTCCTTTACTTTCCATTATCTTTCATCTCGATCCTCTTGATGATTTCTCTTTGTTTAAACACTTTATTCCATGGATTTTCCACTCCTTAAAGAGCTTTTATATAATTATTCAATGTGGTTGATATTTTTTTCACATGGATGGACTCCTAATTTCCTATACTTGAGTTGATTTACAATTTTGTTAAATTATAACTCAATATTTATCATGGAATCCTTTTGATCCTTATAATCCACTTTCAACTCATTGATGGTGACCTTAGTAGTTGTTATGAAGGTTGATAGTCTTCCCTTCAATGAATTGATTTGAATTTAAATCATTGGAACTTTTTTGATTTTGGATTCTAGTTTATCTTCATATTTTTTTAAATCCTTTATTTTGTAGTGTCCTCTAACCCTAAAAATCAATTTTTTTATTAAAATCAACATAATTTAAATCTTTTTTATATATAATTTTGGGTTGATGAATATCCATTATCATATCCATTTTATTTATCAGGGATTTAATTTTTGTGGAAAACCATTCATTGGTATCTACCATGTAAATTCCTATCCTTTTAACTCCTTATGTTTTCAAATAGAAACTATTGTTAAAAATTTCATCAAACAAATTGTAGATTTCTCTTGATAGTTTCTGCATCAACAAACCTAGAGTAGAGACATCCTCAATTGAGATACTATTTTGAAATAATCCCTTATAAAGTTTTTGAATAACATTATAAACTATTTAAATTATAAATCACATCTCTAAACCAATTCTTTAACATGTCTTTAATCCTATTTCACACAGTTTGAATTAATTTTTATTTTCAAATTTATTAAATATTTTAAAGTGAGGAAAGAATATTACAATGAATTTTCATGTCATATCATCACATGTAGTGATGTAATGTGGTTATAGGCTTTGGATCCACCCTCTTACTTTTTATCTTAAAGAAATTTAAATAAACTAAGCCTCATCATTAGAAATATTATTGAGTTAAAAAGTATAAAAAAGTTCTAAGAAACTTACCAAGAGTGTGTACGGATCTTCGTGTGGTGGATCGGTGGATTAAATTATGTTTTTGATCATATTTATGGTTATGTGATTCATCTAAAAGTGATTCAAATAAATCATATTTATGATAATTCTAGGTTGTACCCTCACACTTGAAGGTAATTCATACTCCATTTGTGTCCTTTACCTTAGTTATCTTCCTTGCATAGCTTGATCAACATCGTGAACTCAATCAACAACAACTATGTTGTCTTCATTTTTTTGTATCCTTAAGTTCTTATCTAACTAAGGATAATATTAAAAAAGATTATCAACCATATCTCAAGTAAATTAATCATGTATCAAAGAGATATAACATGAAAATCACAACATGAGAAAACCAAACATGATAAAGAAAATAAAAATTATATAAATATAAAAATGTAAGTAATAGACTTATCATAATATATCAAACCAAGGTCTACTGTAAGTTCATAAGTTTCTGAAAATGGTGTCAAAAACATTAAATTCCTATGATATCCAGTTAATTACATGAGTGAATCAAGTTTAGAATTTATATGTACTCTTCCTTAAAACTAAAACTATGACAGTGTTGTATAGATTAAGCTCGAGCTCAAACCAAAAGGACTAGTAATTCCTAGAAAAAACCCCAACTTCTAAAGTTAAGATAGTCTATTTTAAAAAATAAATAAAATAAAAAACTAAAGAATAAAACTATGAAAGATGAGAGCATTGATTTTTTATAAATCTAAAACCATGAGATATTAAAGTATAAAAAGATGTAATGGATAGTCATTTAATTGTTATAATTGGATCCAAGAAAACCCTTGGTCAAGAAATTCACTCTCTAATGACTAAAATATCCATTTATTCTGATCAAGAATTTCAGTTTATTTAATAATTAGGTGACCCAAAACCATATTTAATCATAGAACATAAACAGTCCTATGATCAAGGAAGAATCCAAATTCTAGTTAATATATTAAAAAGGTAATTCATCATTCAATAAACAAAGTTCATGATAAAATAAAAACAGAAAGATATGGAGAACTGATTCAATGAAAAAATAAAACTTAAACTACCATTAAAACAAAATAAACTTCAATACTAAATCACTATTCATTACAACAATTGGAACAATGATGTTCATTGCATCATGATTTCACATGAACTAAAAAATTAATTCAAGAAACACATGAGATAATGAAATAAAACCCAAAGTCTAAAAGCTAACCATAACCTTCAAGCCCTTGTAACCTCCAACTAAAGCCCTCCAACTTTTTATATTTGTAATATTTATCATTACCTAAGTAAAATCACTCCTTTTATAGAGAAATATATATCTTATATCTCATTATATCTATCACAAATTTTAGAATCATTCTCTTAAAATACATCTAAGGGCCACTACATATCACACCTTAAATATAAGAGTGTCCCCACACTTGTAGGATATTTTATATCATAAAATTTTCTATTTTTAAGCGTCTCACATTGTTACACTATTCATCACACTATGATAAGGCTAGAATATGTGATAAAAAAATCTCAACTTATTATTTCAGTGTGACAACTCTCCACATTGTACTAAAACAGCTATAACTCCTTTTATATAGCTCAAATTAATTTGAAATTTGAACCATAAACTAATGGTAAGATCTTAAATCACATTTTTTTATTGAATCATAAGTGCTAGTATCAAATATAATATCCAATGATATTTATATTTAATTGATCATGTCATATTATTGATATTCATGTCGTAATTAGAGACATTGTTTCATGGAATTGTTTATTTGAAACAAAACTCCAAGATTGGTTGATGATATAATGATGTCTTAATCCATAACTAATTCATAGTTTGTAATATGAGACATGGAATTTTTTTCCAAAGTATGTTAGGTATGAGTAGAATGAATAATAAATGTTACTAATGAAATATTTTTTAATAAAATAAAAAAATAGACAATGAAATTTCATCCTAACATTATGCTTTGTCATTTTTACTAAAAGAAAAGAAATGATTTCTTAATTCATAAAATAGAAGAAGAATAAAAAGAGATGATTTTGATTTATCTTCATTTTGTTTGAATGTGATATTTAGTAAAAGAAATGAAATGATTGTAATTTCTCTCCATCTTATTTGGTGATAATTTCTAAAATAAAAGAAAATGAATGTTTTGGAAATATGAAAAAATAACCCTTGTAAAAAAATATAGTTTTCCAATACTCAATTATTCGAAATAAAATAATATTTTAATTTTAAATTTCATATTTAATTTTTAAATAAAAATATATTTATTATAAATGAATATATATTTATTTTTTAAAAAAGGTTTATAAAATTATAAATAAATGTATTTATAAATATATTTATATAATTATATATATATATATTTATATTTATATTTATTTATATATAATTATATAAATATGCATTCATAAATATATATATTTATAAAATAAATTTATTTTATATATATAATATTAAATATATATTTATATAAATATTTAATTATAAATACATATATATATATTTTAAAAGTTTTTTATATAATTAAAAATATATATTTATAAATATATTTATATAAATATATATAAATATATATTTATATATATATAAATTAAATTTGAAATTATTACCTAATTATCGATCCAGGCAGGTTCGGGTAATTTTTTAAAAAAAATATAGTTTTCCAATACTCAATTATTCCAAATAAAAAATATTATTATTTTAAATTGTATATTTGGTTTTTATATCATGTCAATTATAGACATTTAATTTAGAAAAATATATTAGCAATGATATTTTTTATTTTTATATCATGTTAATTATATAAATAATAATTTTGATTTTAATCAATCATTATCTTTTACAAACCAACCCACCAAGGCCCGATCCTTGACTACCCAAGCCCACCTCCAATAGGCCAGAGGATGGTGACCAGCACTAATATAGAATGTCACACAATGGGAGGCATTATCCTAGGGTACATGTATGCATGCACCCACATACATCTCCTTGCAATAGTTCAAATATAATAAAATGGAAACCAAAATGCATGCATAAATCTATCTCATAGAGTAGAACACAAGTACTAAAAGTACAAAGGGGGAAATAAAATCCCACAAAAAAATTATAAAATAAACCAACCTACTCAGAAGGAGGGGACCGCTGTCAAATGCAACCATCGAAAAATACCTCGGTCTGTCTAACTCACAAAACTACACCTACTCCGGGTCCACCTGGGACTCTGGTGAAAGTCCTATCATCTTCACAACACAATACATTTTTGAGAAAATCCTATGTTGGGGTGAGTATAACAATACCCAATAGAAACCCCAGAAACCCAAAATAAAAGGGAGCAACTGAAAGGCAATAGTCCACTCGACCCAATACAGAGGGAACCCAATCGAGAGAGAACAAGAAAATCTATCTTGATCACTCCTCAGATACACATGTCTAGTCAACTCATCTCCACATGTTATGTCAATAAAAAGTGAAAACGCACAAAGAATCCCTAAAGGACCCATATATACTTGTCTTAGACTCCAAGTCTCATGAGGTCCCGACCTTACAGCCAACTACAGGATTCTATCTAAGGCTCAAGGTAATGCTTTTATTGGAGATCCCACACCATGAGCCCTTCCATCCCAGATAGAACTCATCTGAGATATGAAATCCATTGGGAAAAAATCTCTAGGTCCAACTCTAGTTCCCAGCACCAGAGGTCATATCTCTGTTGTCTTGCACCCGGCACAAGCTCATAGGAATCCAAGTATAGAGGGTCTCCCCTGGCCACTGCACACATTTGAGGGAGCACTGCTCCAAACCATGCACCACATGTATCCTCTTTGAAGAGAGGGAGAGGAGGGACCCACACCTCATTGTTGCCCCGTGACTGAGGGAGTCCTAACTCCTAAAAATACTATGAAACCCTTGTAGTACCCATATATAGTGGCCCAATTCTCACCATGTTGAGTGATCACTACCTTTAAACCAGGTATCATGTATAATAATTGGAGAGTCTCACTCCTCGCAACTGTGCTCCATGATCGAGGTAGCTCTAACTCCCATAGAGGACCCACTCCCTTCCAATACTCGAAGATGTGGGAGTACCACTCCATATATTGAGGACCTATATCATATGTATAGCAGAGTTCCATATCTATTTATATGATTGAAATGGGAAACCTGCACCCTGACATGATAGGGGAGTACTAACCCCCAGAATAATGGACCTGCACCCTAGTACACTAGGGGAGTACCGACTCCATTCATAGAGGACTTGCACTCTAGCACCACAAGGAAGTACTGAATCGACCATAACATCACATATAGAGGACCCATTCCCGGGTATGACATGGGAGTACCAACTCCATGGATAGAGTACCAACACCCCGGTATGATATGGGAGTACTAACTCTATCTTCACAATGAGTATGGAGGTCTCACATCCTAATATGATAAGGGATCTCCATATTTATTGTTCCAAATAGTATGGGGGATCTACACCCTATAACGGCAAGTGAGTGTCTCCCCTGGGAGAACTACTCTATGGGTAGAGGACCCGGGCACACTGTGGGGGGTTTTTGACTCCTCCAGTTCCAGAGGAATGGGAAACTCATGATATAGTACGACATGGGAGTACCAATCCTAGCATCACTTTGATAAAACAAACCTATATCTAGAATCAATAAATCATTTTTGAAATGAGTGTCACGCTCATCATGCATCATTTCAAAACACTACCACATGTAGGGTACCCATGCCCTAGTAGTAGGGGATTACTTCTCTACTGGGCTAAAGAGTTTAGGGGGTCCACTTCTTAATATGATAGAGAAGGGCACCAAACCCTAAATATTTATAGTAGTCTGCCCTAATCACTACCCATGAATCAACACCTCTCATGAAGCGTCATGATTGAATCACACCACATTATATCTCGCAATCCACAATAAAGGCCATCATTGGAAAACTGATCAAGATAGGACACTCACAGCCCTGGATCTGAGTCCTGTAGAATGATATATTTTGGGAGGAAGTTTCTAAGAAAATCACACAACATGTACTGGGGTATATAAAGTGTTTTACCTTACCTGAACACATGTATATTTCCTCTTCCATGTGGATTTGTTATCCATGTGAGCTTACACAACATGTACATATTGTACACTGTGTGTCTTTCCTCACCTAATCCCTGGTCATGTCCTTCCCCACATGGTTCAGCTGGTCATGTTGCCAACATGGCATGTACCCCTAGTAAATGGTTTTTCCTAGATAATAATCCACTTGGACATGTCCTCGTCCCATGACCATATATAGAACCCCATTTCTGTGTCTTTTTCCAGTGTATTTCCACATATCCATGTCCCTTGACATGTAATATCTAACCATTTCCCTTATCCACACGACCTAGGATCACTAAATGTCATGTACTACTAGTTATTGGAGTTTAGTCCCCAAAAGTTCATCTTTCCCAAATGGGAAGAACATGTGGCATGTGCTCCTGCACTACACACCATGTGATTAATAATTTCATAGGGTAATTTCCTATGAACTTTCCGAAACACTCGATTTTCCACCGAAGCCAACAAATAAACCACCATGGGATCACTAGAAGTTTTAAAATGGAACTAAAAACCTCAAAAAATTCATATAAATGGGGATCGGGACTTTAAACTCAAATACACCTACCACATGGAGAAACATCGAAGCTTTAGGCCCAAAATGATGCTTGGAAGCCATTGTAGCTCAATCTAATGATGATAAACATCAAGAACAAGAATAGGCGGCACCTCCTTACTTTATTTTAGCCTCAAGTCATTCATCACTAAAGGGGGTGATCCTCTTTTCCCTTTTATATGAAATAGAAGGGGTGTGTGGGAGTATATTAGTAAATTTTTAATAAACTGCTATCATTAACTCTCCCTTCAACACACCCCCAACCGAGCATCTGACACCGAAAAATTTTATGTAGCAACTTGGGTAAACAGCATGTCCCAAACTCAACTATGGACTCATATTTATGATCTAAGACTCCCCTCAAGAATTATTCTACTTTTACAAAGAAACTATGTGCCCATGATAAAATATATTTAATATATTTAATATCACTACTCCAAGGCTCTCTAGGACTCGGAATCCTATGCCGACTTGGCACCTAGTTTTAGAAATATTTCTTCAAATATTCCAAAGTCTTACACATCAAAACCTGAGTTGATATATTCTCCCCAACTTATGTTTTTTCATCCCTACACATAAGGAAGAAAATTGTGCTATCAACTAGATCTCTCACACTAGTGACCTCACCAAATAGTTCTCATATATCCTATTAGCATGCACTCTAGGGAACCACAAAGCCAAACCACACCCAGTTTCTAACGACCCGAGATTTTTAATTATATTTGTTTCCTAATTTTGTGTGTTATTTTATTTTATACTCAACAAAACTATATCTTTTAATTAATTAAGTGGGTATAATTAAAATGAGACTGTTGGGTTTCGACTGTTATATGACTGATGGTCAATATAACCATTGGAAACTATAATCTTAACATTGTGTTTTTATAAATATGGTTATCTTGGTTAATTAATATAGAAAGATGATTGAATGGCCTCATCCAGTAAACTCGAGCCTTATGAAGCCCATCTGTCGGAGTTTGGGAAGGAGGTAGCATCAGTGGGATTTTCTCTGGACCAAGCCCAAGCCAAACTTCAAAGTATGAAGCTTGATTGGAATCGCCTAAGGGAGAATTTCAAGATTATAGAAATCACCACTCGAGCAATGTTGTCTGAGCCACCTCAAGATTCTATCACCATAGCACGCCTTACACTTAGGTCATATGCTGGTTTTAGGGGCTATGTAACGAGACCTTAGCTACTTTGTGTAATCCTTTTATATAAATAAAATTTTTATTTCTTCTTATGGAAAATTTTGTTAATTTCGAATATCCTTATAAATATAGGATGTGTATTATTGATGAATTTAGAAAAAGGGATATTTTAAAATATTTTTGTATTCATTAAATAATTAACAATGTGAAATGATTTTCAAAAAATTGTCTTCCTCAATTGTGATCAGTGAGAATTTTAGAGTCAAATAAGATCAACTTGGTTTTTAGTGAAAAGTAAAGTAGAAATATTAACATACCCATATGAATAGTAATGAATAGTAATTTGACCAAAAAAATAGAAACTTCACCCATGAATGTATAAATACATTTTAGACATATTAAAAGTGAAAAAATGATCATAGTTTATGTTTTGATTTTTTTTGTACGCCATAAATATTTTATTTACAATTTTATAATTAATTTAATAATTTAAAATGGAAATTTATTTTCATAAAATTTAATCATAAATTTTTAATTTATTGTCTTATGGTTATACGATAATTTTATGGTACCTTGATTACTTTTTTAAGGTGTTAAAAAATGAGTTATAGTTTTAAAGTTGTATTTTTGGAATAAATAATGGTTTTATTTAAAAATTAAATTAAAAATATTTAAAAAATTATTTTTATAAAATTGAGTTCATTTTTTAATTTAGAGCATCAATATTAGGTTAGGGAGAATTTTTGTGATTTTTCTGAAACAGTTGAATTTTCGGTGAATAGTAAAAATACAGTTTTGAGTTTTGGGTGTTTAATGACATCATTAATGTTGTAATAATTATGTAAGCTTTCTGGTAGACTTATTAATAGTTAGATATGCTATGAGGTGTCCCAAGTGTCCAATACTATGGGAAAATTCCATGGGAAATCCCATGGTTTTTCAAATACCACTGATGAGGTGTACCTTGAAAATTAATAATTTATTCCCTCACTTTTCACATAAATACCAAGCCATTTCCCTCATTCATTTCATTAAAAAATCATCCTCAATGAATTTATGGTCTCCTTAACTCCCAAGAAGTCCTCAAAAGTTTCCCTTAATCCTCCCAAGGTCCTAACCTTCAAGCTTTCGAAATTACTCTTCAAGGTAAGGGATCATTTCACCCTCCTCTTTTTAAGTCATGACTTCCTTTATGTTATGTATTATATTTCCATTTTAGTATGTGGGGGATTGTTATTATATATATTTATTACTTTTCATTTCATGTCCAAATGATTAGAGACCCTTTCCTCTCTCATCAATTGATTTTCTGAATTTTTAAGTGACGTCGTTTGGCTGCTGAATTTCTTGTAAAAGAAATCACATCTTCTCTTTCCTTTCAAGTTTCCTTTTTTTTGTGGTATATCATTAAAATATCCATACCATGATCTTATTCAGTACCCATACTGTATTATGAATTATTTATGAGTGGGTGACCCTTGTCCCCTCTCTTTTCAATGTTTTCTAAAACCATGTTATATAGTCGTTATGCTGCAGAAATTTCACCTCAAAATTTCCATCTCTTTCTCTCAAAAAATTATCTTGTTTTATTTCTGTGAATACCCAGACCTATTTCGTTTCTATGGGTGTTCATAAATATATAAAGATGATATATTTGATTCTGTAATTGACATACATATAACCCTCACTCCCTTTCCATGGGTTATAAATGACATAATGATCTTATTTTTAAGCTCTTTTTAAACGTCATGATTTTGACATGAAACCCATTTCTTTGATTCTATTTGGGTTATTTATGTAATGTTTGATTATAATCTATGTAGATAACATGAAAGTAAAGAAATATTAAGGGTGCACACTTATAGTTCTCCAATTCATTGGGCAAATAAATTAATCTCTATAGATGACAAGTTTCACGATACCTTGGTGAATAACATTGGTAATTTTTATGAAACCTCAGGGATAAACCTTGGTGGTATGTTCATGAATGTCTAAATGAAATGTTGTAGACACATATTCAAGTTATGATTCAAGTTATTTTTATTATTATATTCCTATTATTCTTTATCTCATGCCTTTATGACTTTTATCATGTTCTTATTAATATTTCTCAAGATCACATGTCAACTGTTTCACTTGTTTTCCTTACTGAGACTTCTGCTCACCCTTTTCTTTGATGTATGTCTCCAGGTTATGAGATACAGTAATTGTACATAGGATAAACCTATAATGAAGCCTTATGAGTGGTTTAGAAGAATGTTTTATATTTTTTCATGTATTATGTTCCTGATTTCCAAGACACTAGTCTTTAAAGATCCTCTGTTTGTGAAATGTAATGAAAAGTTATGTAATAAAAAGGTGAGATTCCATAGTTGGTATCAAAGGACAGTTTAGTTATTTATGTAAATTAAGATATAAAATATTTAGTAATAATCCTATAGAAAATTTTAAACATAGGAAAATTTCTTGGTATTTTGGTGATTATTAAGTTAGTGGTTTATCAAGAAAATACATCCATGTCTGGATAAGAGCAGGTAGAGGCGGCTCTCGCACAGAGGTACCGAGGAGTGAAAAATCTGACAAAGAGTTTCAGGCATAACCTGGGGTATCCTGGTATACGACAATGGGCCTTTATTCACTCTTGGTTATGACACTCCCAGGGGATATGTTTGGTTAATCATAAGCTTTTTATGAATCATTATGATGGATTTATAGAGAAATGTAATTGTTTAAAGAAGTTTTAAGACATAAATACTTTATAGTTAAAAGATTCGTAAATGAAATAAGTTTCTTATTAAGGTTTTATTCTTTTAGAAATGGAGAGCAATAGGAGGAACCATGAAAATGGTGACCGCAATGGACCATGCACTGACGGCCCTCTAATGGAAGCCGGAATGGAAACATTCATGCGAATGATGAACCAACTCACTCATGTTATAGGAAATAAGTTGAATCAGTCTAAGAGACCGATCTCACCGCAAAGGGAACAAAATTTTGTTGAGTCCTTTATGCATCAACGACCACCAACCTTCAGTGGATCAACTGACCCATTGATTGTTGAGCAGTGGATCAGCTCTATCGAGAATATATTTTTTGTGATCTGCTGTTTAGAGCAAGAGAAGGTTACCATGGCTGTCTATCTCTTAAAAGGAGAAGCTGACCAGTGGTGGGAGCTGATTAAAAACACGAGGCAATGAGTGGAGGTTAAAGCTATGCAGTGAGAACAGTTCAGAGGGATCTTCTTCAGTAAGTATTTCCCTTGTTCCATGAGAACAAGTAGGGAGAATGAGTTTCTCAAGATGAAGTATAAGGAGAATGAATCTGTGGGAAGCTACGAGATGAACTTAACAAGGATTTCACATTACACCTCTAGATTTTTCATGGATCCAAAAGGAAAGGTTAATAGATTATTCAATGAACTGAGACCACATCTGCAGAAGAATCTAGCCAACCAAGATTATGACAGCTATGAGGAGATCGTGCGAAGTGCAATGAAAGTTGAACTGGATATTTTTGAGATGCAGTGGTCTCAAAAATCCAATGAAAAAATGAGATTGATGGATCCAAGATTAGGGAGGAGCTTTGATCAAGGAAGAGGAGGCAATCAAGTGCAACTTCCCACGTGTAATAAATGTGGGAAGAAGAATTCAGGGAACTGCCTGCTCGGGAGAGGGAAATGCTATAAGTGTGGAATAGATGTCTATATTGTGAGGAATTGTCATAGTGAGGTGAAACCTCAACTTCCAAACACTGAAGACAAGGGGAAGATGGTGCAGTCCCTACCTGATGTCCAGTGATTTATGTTTGGACAACTTGGGAACTTTTCCAATCACTGTCCAAATATGAGGGTAGTGGAGGGGAACCACCATCAGCCTCAGCAAAGGCCAAGGGAGCATGGTCATGATTTTGCTATCATGACAGCTGAAGTTAAATCTCCAAATGATGTGGTAGTAGGTACTCTTGTTGTTCTCTCAAATATAGCAATTACTTTGTTTGATTCTAGTTCTACACATTCCTTTATTTCCTCCAAGTTTTCAAAGAATTTAGAATCAACCCCTGACTTACTAAAATTATAGTTATCAGTCAAGACTCCTGGTGGGATTATCCAAGAATCATCAGTGTTTAGAAACTCTAGTATTTACTTTGGTGAGCAAAATATTATCACAAATCTAGTAATCATTTCCATGCTGGAATTCGACATTATACTAGGGATGGAATGGCTCTCAAAGTATAATGCTATGATAAAATGCAGAAGTAAGGAAATTTCAGTAGTCTTGATTGGAAAACATAAAGTTATCTTACAAGGAGAGATATCTCAACCTGGTCTTTGTCTAGAAGAACCTCCTATATCCTTTTTTATGGAATTGATCGGTGAATAATAAGAAGGAAATGAAAGTTTAAGGATATAAAGTGTTCCCATCATCTAGGAATACATTGATGTATTTCCTGAGGAGTTTCATGGAACTCCCCCAGAAAGAGAGGTAGAGTTCTCTATTAAACTCATACCTAGATATCATCCAATATCAAAGACCACGTATATGATGGAAAATGTGGAGCTGGAGGAATTAAAGAAACAACTCCAATTTCATTTGGAGAAGGGGTTTATCCGAACGAGTGTGTCTCCTTGGGGAGCACTTATTCTCTTTTTGAAGAAGAAGGATGGATCGATACGGCTGTGCATTGATTATAGAGAACTGAATAGGATCACAGTAAAGAAAAAAACCCTCTTCCAAGAATTGAGGACTTATTTGACCAACTTTGTGGGGATCAATTATTCTATAAGATTGATCTTTGATCTGGTTGTCATCAATTGAGGGTGAAGAAAGTAGATATTCCAAAAACTACCTTCTGATCAAGATATGGGCATTATGAGTTTGTTGTTATGCCTTTTGTACAGACTAATTCACCTTCTATTTTTATGGATTTGATGAATATAGTCTTCAAATACTATCTTGATAACATTGTGGTAGTTTTTATTCATGATATTATGATATATTCCAAAATTCGTGAGAATCATGAGGATCATCTAAGGGTTATTTTGAAAACTCTACAGAATGAGAGACTTTTTGGAAAGTTCAGTAAATGTGAATTCTAGTTATAACAAGTTTCTTTCTTAGGGCACATTGTTACCAATGAAGGAATCACAGTTGAACCTACAAAGACAAAAGTTGTAGAGGATTGGCCTCAGCCTAAAAAAATAACTAAGATTCGTAGTTTCCTTGGATTAGAGGGATATTATAGGAGGTTTATGAAAAACTTTTCATGACTTTCTAATCCATTAACCTTGTTAAATCAGATAGGGGTCAAGTTCATTTAGACAAATGAGTGTGAGGAAATTTTCCAAGATCTGAAGAAGAGATTGGTTACTTCACCTATGTTAACTCTACCCTAAAGTGGATAAGGATTCTTTATTTTTAGTGATGAATCTTTGAAAGGTCTTGGGTGCATCCTCATGAAAAATGACAAGGTCATTGCTTATGCATCTCGGCAGTTGAAGACTCATGAGAAGAACTATCATACGCATTATCTGGAGATGGTTGTGGTCGTTTTTTTCTCTGAAGATATGGAGGCACTATCTCTATGGGGAGAAAAGTGATATATACACAGGCCATCAAAGCTTGAAGTATATTTTCACACAAAAGTAATTGAACATGAGAAAAAGGAGATGGTTGGAACTCTTTAAAGACTATGATTTTTCAATTCATTATCATCCCGGAAGAGAAAGCAAAGTCCTTGATGCATTAAGCAGGAAAGACCAAGTTGTTCTGTCCATTATGAGGATTCAAAGAGATCCTTTGATCAATGACCTAGTAAAACTGGACATGGAAAATATAAAGGAAGGTACATCATTAACCCTAACCCAAATTATTTCTAAACCATCACTACTAGAGTAGATTAAGAAATCTCAGAAAGAAGATCCTTTATTACAGAGGAAGTTTAAGGCTGTAAAGGATGGGAAGTTTCTTGAGTTCAATACTGATCAAGAAGGTGTAATGAAATTTCATACAAGACTATGTGTTCCATATATTCCAGAAATAAAGAAGGAGTTGATGGATGAATCTCATTGCTATACATTCTCTATACACCCTGGTAGCACGAAAATTTATAGGGACATTTGTGATCATTATTGGTGGGATAATATGAAAAGGGAGATTACTGACTACACTTCAAGTTTCCTGGTATGTTAGCAAGTGAAGGTGGAGCAACAACTTCCTAAAGGGGTATTGCAACCACTACCCATACCAAAATAGAAGTGGGAAAATATCACTATGGACTTCATCACTAGTCTCTCGAGAACTTCCAAAGGAAAGAATGCGATATGGGTTATTGTGGACCATCTCAACAAGACTGTCCATTTTATCTCCATTCAGGAAGATTTATCTCTTGATCAACTTGCCAGGATTTACGTGAAGGAAGTGGTAAGGATTCATGGAGTTCCACTTTCTATCATATTTTATCCTGATCCAAGTTTCACATCAAAATTCTGGAGAAGTCTTCAACAAGCTCTAAGCACTGAATTGAATTTTAGTATGGCCTATCACCCCCAAACTGATTTCCAATCTGAAAGAATTATTCGAACACTCAAGGACATGCTGAGAACTTGCTCAATGGAATTTAAAGGTGGATGGGATCAACATCTATCTTTAGTTGAGTTCTCTTACAACAGCAGCTTATACTCGATCATTCAAATGGCACCCTATAAAGCTCTATATGGGAAGAGATGTAGAAATCCTACTTGTTGGGATGAAGCTGGTGAGAGAAAGCTTTTTGGACCTAATCTTGTGAAAGAGATGATAGAAAATATCCATTCCATCCAATAACACATTAAGGAAGCTCAGAGTAGGAAAAAGAGCTATGTCGACAACTGTCGAAGGGACTTGGAGTTTAATGTTGGTGACAAATTCTTTCTTCAGATTTTACCTTGGAAGAGATTCATGAGGTTTGGGAAGAAAGGGAATCTCAGCCCTAGGTATATTGGCCCCTATGAAATCCTTGATCGTGTGGGAGAAGTGTCCTATCAGCTTGCACTTCCTCCAAATATAGAACAAGTTCATGATGTCTTCCAAGTATCCCTCTTGAGGAAGTACATACCTGACCCTTCACATGTACTAAATCTAGAGGTGGTTCAACTGAAACATGACCTCTCTTATGATGAGAAACTGGTGGAGATCTTGGATCGTAGAGACAAGGTTCTATGCAACAAGACTACCCACCTTGTTAAGGTGTTGTGGAGGAACCACAAATTTGAAGAAGCCACGTGGGAACCAAAGGAGTCCATGACATAGAAGTACCCACACCTTTTCCCATTAGAGGGTACAAGATAAAATTTTGGGGAAGAAATTTCTTAAGGGGGGAAAAATATAATGACCCGAAGTTTCTAATTATATTTTTTTGTTAATTTTGTGTGTTGTTTTATTTTATACTCAACAAAACTATATCCTTTAATTAATGAAGTGGGTATAATTAAAATGAGATCGTTGGGTTTCGACTGTTATATGATTGTTGGTCAATATGACCTTTGGAAACTATAATCTTAACGTTGTGTTTTTATAAATACGGTTATCTTGGTTAATTAATATAGAAAGAGGATTGAATGGCCTCATCTAGTAGACTCAAGCCTTATGAAGCCCATCTGTCGGAGCTTGGAAGGGGGTAGCATCACTGGGCATTGCTCTGGACTAAGCCCAAGCCGAAATTCAACGTATGAAGCTTGAATAGAATCACCTAAGGGAGAAGTTCAAGCTGATAGAAATCACCACTCGGGTAATGTTGTCTGAGACACCCCAAGATTTTATCACCATAGCACACCTTACACTTAGGTCTTATGTTGGTGTTATAAGGGGCTATGTAATGAGACCTCAGCTTCTTTGTGTAATCCTTTTATATAAATAAAATTGTTATTTCTTCTTATGTAAAAGTTTGTGAATTTCAAATATCTGGATAAATATAGGATGTGTATTATTGATGAATTTAGAAAAAAAAGGGGTATTTTAAAATATTTTTGTATTCATTAAATAATTAATAATGTGAAATGATTTTCAAAAAATGGTCTTCTACAGTTGTGATCAGTGAGAAATTTAGAGTCTAATAAGATCAACTTGGTTTTTAGTGAATAGTAAAGTAGGAATAGTAATGTACCCATATGAATAGTAATGAATAGTAATGACTAATAATTTGACCAAAAAATAGAGAATTCACCCATGAATGTATAAATACATTTTAGACATCTTAAAAGTGAAAAAACGATCATATTTTAAGTTTTTGTTTTTTTTTACTCCATAAATATTTTATTTAAAATTTTATAATTAATTTAATAATTTAAAATGGAAATTTATTTTCATAAAATTTAATCATAAATTGTTACTTTATTTTCTTATGGTTATATGATAATTTTATGGGACCTTGATTACTTTTTTAAGGTGTTACAAAATGAGTTATAGTTTTAAAGTTGTATTTTTGGAATAAATAATGATTTTATGTAAAAATTAAATTAAAAATATTTAGAAAATTACTTTCATAAAATGGAGTTCATTTTTGAATTCAGAACATCAATATTAGGTTAGAGTGAATTTTTTAGATTTTTCTGAAACAGTTGAATGTTCGGTGAATAGTAAAATTACAGTTTTGAGTTTCGGGTGTTTAATGACATCATTAATGATTTAATAATGATTTAAGCTTTCTGGTTGACTTATGAATAGTGATATATGCTATGAGGTGTCTAAAGTGTCCAATACCATGGGAAAATACCCTGGGAAAGCCCATGGTTTTGCAAATACCACCGACGAGGTGTCCCTTGAAATTAATAATTTATTCCTTCACTTTTCCTATAAATACCAAGCCATTTCCCTCATTCATTTCATTCCAAAATCATCCTCAACGAATTTATGGTCTCCTTACCTCCCAAGGAGTCCCCCCAAGGATCCCTCAAGCCTCCCAAGGTCCCTACATTCAATCTTTCAAAGTTACTCTTCAAGGTAAGGGATCCTTTCACCCTCCTCTTTTTAAGTCATGACTTCCTTTATGTTATGTCTTATAGTTCCATTTTATTATGTAGGGGATTGTTATTACGTATCTTTAATACTTTCCATTTCATTTCCAAATTATTAGAGACCCTTTCCACTCTCATCAATTGATTTTTTGAATTTTTAAGTGACGTCATTTGGCTGCCGAATTTCTTGTAAAAGAAATCACATCTTCCCTTTCCTTTCAAGTTTCCTTTTTTTTGTGGTATATCATTCAAATATACATACCATGATATTATTCAGTGCCCATACTGTATTATAAATTATTTATGAGTTGGTGACCCGTGTCCCCTCTCTTTTCAATGTTTTCTAAAACCATGTTATGTAGCAGTTATGATGCAAAAATTTCTCCTCAAAATTTCTACCTCTTTCTCTCAAGAAATTATCTTGTTTTATTTATGTGAATACCCATACCTATTTCGTTTCTATGGTTGTTCATAAATATATAAATATGATATATTTTATTCTTTAATTTACATACATATAACCGTCACTCCATTTCCATGTGTTATAAATGACATAATGATCTTATTTTTAAGCTCTTTTTAAACGTCACGATTTTGACATGAAACCCATTTCTTTGATTCTATTTGGGTTATTTATGAAATTTTTAATTATGATATATTTTTCTCACATGAAAGTAAAGAAATTTTAATGGTGCGCCCTGATAGTGTTCCAATGTATTGGGCAAATAAATTAATCTCTAGAGATGACAAGTTTCACGATACCTTGGTGAATAACCTTGGTATTTTTTATGACACCTCGGGGATAAACCTTGGTGATATGTTCATGAATGTATAAATTAAATGGTTTTGCCACATATTCAAGTTATGATTCAAGTTATTTTTATTATGATATTCTTATTCTTCTATTTCTCACGCCTTTATGAAATTTATCATGTTCTTATTAATATTGCTTAAGATCACTTGTCAATTGTTTCACTTGTTTTCCTTACTGAGCCTTCTGCTCACCCTTTTCTTTGATGAATGTCTCCAGGTTATGAGATGTAGTGACTATACATAGTATGAAACTATTATGAATCCTTAAGAGTGGTTTAGAAGAATTTTTTTATGTTTTTTTCATGTATTACGTTCCTGATTTCCAAGACACTAGACTTTAAAGATCCTCTGTTTCTAAAATGTAATGAAAAGTTATGTAATAAAAAGGTGGGATGCCATACAGTTTCCAGCTCAAAATAGGTCAACATCTTGTATAAAAATGGGAACATGTCTCCTTATCTATGACATGTGTAAAATGACAATCACTCGGCCCATCTGTTGTCGTAGGGTCTAGTGGTAACCCATCTCGCTAACCTGACACATATATTGATGTATCCTGACAGTTCTCACCCGACCTTGGATAAAATACACCTCACCAACCTCGAGCATCTCATGCACAAACCTAATGGTGAGAACACATGAATACCAACGAACAAAATAGGGTTATCCAATTGAACACACTAGGACTTACTAGACCCTCTGTCTAGAAACCTCCAATAGAACCACTACTCATGAAGTTCCACGAGAGTCAACTGATATAATGACACAAATATAGAGGTAGTCCCAGGGTTCCAGTCTATGTATAATACAAATTTAAATGGGGAGGTAAATCCGACATGTCCTCGGGCAGTCTTCCTCAAATTCACCACTATAGCAGGAAACCAAAATCTCATAGAACCAGTGATCTAAGAGTTATACTAGCTATATTATAAAATTCAGTTGTATCCACCCATGCATGAGCTTGTACTACTCTTCATGGGATCACTCCAACAAAAAGGATTACCTCCACCCCAAAATCACATAACACTTGCACATCCACTCATGGAAACCATCCGATCATGAATGATACAAAACCAATCCATACTAAGGAAAGAATCATAGGGACTCTCTCTGTCACCACGGAAAGGTTCTATGTGATTCTCTCCCTCCATCGATGATTCCAAGCATACAATTTTAGAAAAACCTCTCCAATTTTATTTATAGGTCCTTCTATGACACTGCAATATTTATCCCAACCCCAAACACACAAAACAAAGGAACTCATCCACCACACCTCAACGCTATCCACTTTGGATGGTGCTCACTCACTCGCATGATTTTATATCACATCACAGGAACACATATCAGTAGGGGAAGTGGGCCTCTTACTCATGAGTACAAATCTATGTCAAACATCAACCTCACATGGTTCTAATTATTCCTTTCATCACACTAGAAAACCCTTGAGAAATAAGTGGCAAGAATAGAGAACCTACCAATAGTGTATAATAATATTACTACAAAAGTATAAAGAACATAGAGTATACCTCTAACCATCCTCAGAAACTCTCCATCATAAGAATTTGTGGCATGCACTTGTCCTCTCCCCCACCCTTCTGCTCCCTAATCCAAGAATGGACCACCTGGGAGAGGTTCTAGAAAAATCTTGAACCTTATTCCACCTTATGCTACTCTCCCCACTCCTTCTCCATGTTCACCATCATGCAGAACTCCCTACTCTAGATGATGCCTCTGTTAGGATGGTCCATCAACTATCTCCCTCTCAACAACATGGATGGTTGGAAAATATAAAGAAATATGTCTCCATAAATCCCAAGTGTAACACTACCTATCATGTGGTTGATCATATCCCTAATGAAAACTTGTGTCTTATAAGCCCACATGTATGAGTCTAGGAATGGGTATGCCTCCTGTGTCATGATCCTATCGACCGAAATCTTCCATTTGATGAAGATGACTCATCATTATTATCACCACTACTCACTCCATTCAAATGAACCTTTACTATGAAGCGATTGATCAATAGATCTCACTCTATCACCCTCGCATAAGAGGGAAGACATAAGAAGACCACACCTACTCATATGTATCCTCATAGGCCCTTCTCAAAGGTTTGTGCCCAGAAAAATGGATCTCTGAACATATCTAGGGAATATTGTGATAGTTTTTTGAACCTCATAGAGTACTCTTCCATGGAAATCATACCCTACCAAGCGGTAAAAGCTCCTAGATATGCACCAATCTCAACATGGTTTGATAAAACTCTTCCCTATTAAGACACTCAAACTCTGTCCAAATGAGAATCATCTCATCATGAGTTTGCATCACTATAATTCTCTATTTCCAATCTTATCCCTATAGAAGACTCACCTCTAGAACCATCATTTGGTCGAGAGGTGTCCTCATAATGTGGAAAATTTGTGGGGCTCCCTTGAGCCATCCATCAGCTACTTAGGGGTCTGGATCACCCCAAATAATTTGGATTTATCTTCCTATGAAACTAATATTATTCATTAAGTCTACATGCATCCTCAAAATGAACTAAGTACACAACTGTCTGGATGATGGGTGGTGGATCAACTAGAGTAACACTCGGAGGTACTGCCTCAAGACCAGTTTTGTGCACCGAAGACTCATCACATGATGGATCGCCATTAAAATCATATCATAGGACCCTATCTGGATATCGTTGTTATGGAATACTAAAATAAAATCAATACATTCCACATTCAAATATTATGTATAGGGTGTTGACTCGAGGAAATAGAACCCACAACCTAGTCCTATATGATGCATTTACCACAATTTCCCTAAAACCAGTGCCTAAACAAACCAAGTCAATAAGTAGATTATCATATTCCTATTAAATGGATAAGTCGGTCACTGCACCAACACTGGAGTCCTAGTCCAGAAATATGAACCTGAAAAACTTTGAAATTGGCTCCATAAATCCCAAACCAGGCTCATAGCTAGACAACCACTACATTATTCTCCCAATGTAGAACCTTCTCAAATACCAATCAGTCGTGGCCTAGCCCATTAGGGCCTAATCCATGACTACCCTAATCCAGCCTCCAATAGGCTAGGGGTTGGAGACCAGTGTTGGGAAGGCTTGTCACACAATTTGAGTCATTAACCTTGGGTACATGTACGCATGCACCCAAATACATCTCTATACAATAGTGAAAAATAATAAAATTGAAACCAAAATGAATGAATACATCTATCCCACAAATATAGTATATCCCAAGTACTGAAAGTACAAAGGGGAAAATACAATCCCACCAAAAACTATGAAAGAGTCTAAACTAATCATAAGGATGGGACCACTATCAAATGAAACCACTAGAAAACACCTCGGTCTTTCTAGCCTACTAAACTTCTTCTACTTAGGGTCCTCATGGAACTCTGTCGAATGGTCTCTCTTCTTCACAAGACATGATATGTGTGGGAAAATACCATGTAGGGTTGAGTATAACAATACCCAATAGGTTCCCAAAAATCCCAAAATAAAATGGAGAAACTAAAAGGAAATAGTCTTATCAACCCAAGTTAGTGGGAACCCAAGTGAGAGAGAACAAGAAACTCCATCTCGACCACTCCTCGACTGTACACATCCAGTAATCTCATCTCCACATGGTATGTTAATAAAAAAGTGACAACATCACAAGGGATACAAGAAGAACCCAGATATATTTATCTCAGACTCCAAGTCTCATGAGATCCCAACCTCACAGCCAGCTTCAGGATTCTACTCGGGGCTCAAGGTAATTATCATCTAGGAGATCCCACTCTATGAGCCCTTCTATCCTATATGGTATTCTTCCAAGAGATACAATCCATCAAGAATAGATATTTAGGTTCAAATCTAGTTATTATTGCTAGAGGCCCTATCTCCACTATCTTGTGCCCCACACAAGATCATAAGAACCTAATTAGAGACACCCTTCCCTTGCCACTACACACAATCAATGAAGCACTACTCTAGACCATGCACCACATACATCCTCTATAAAGAGAGAGTAGAGGGACCCACACTTTGTTGCTTCCCCACAACTAAGGGAGTGTTAACTCATAACCATCTCATGAAACCCCTTTAGTACATGCATGGAGTATCCCACACCTCACTGAATTGAGGGATCACTACCTCCTAACCAGGTTTCACACATAACAAGTGGAGGGGCCCACTTCTTGTAACTATTATCCATAGCTAAGGGATCTATAACTCCCATGGATGACTTATTTCCCGTTGATACTCGAAGATGGGGTATTACCACTCTATAGATAGAGGACTTATACCTTATGTATTGGGTAGTTTCATCTCTACTTATATGATCATAATGGGAGACCCACACTTTGGTATGATAAGGGAGTAACAAATCCATGCATAGTGGACCCACACCCTGGCGCCAAAGGGGAGTATCAACTCTACCAGAACATCGCATATAGAGGGAATATGTCCTGGTATGACATGGTAGTACTAACTCCATAGATATAGGACCCACACACTAGTATGGTAGGGGAGTACCAACACTATATGTACAATGAGTATGGAAGGACCGTGACCTGATAAAATAGGGGATCTATTATCACCACCAACATGAATGATATGGGTGAACTACACCCATGAATGATAAGAGAGTTCCAACACCGTGAGAACTAATCCATGGGTAGAGGGCCCATGCACACTGTAGTAGAGTTCCGACTCCACAAGTCATAAAGGAATAGGAAACCTATTCCCTAGTATGATAGGGGGTACTAGTCATATTGTCTCTCTGATGAACCAAACTGATCTCTAGAATTATTCAATAATTGCTAAAAGGAGAGACATGCTCTTCACACCTCATGTTGAAACACTACCATAGGTAGGGGACCCACACCCTGGTAGTATGGGAGAACCATTCTACTGGACTAAAGAGTCTAGGGGGACCCAATTCTTAATACGATAGGGAAGGGTACTAACTCCGACATCATTCCAATGATCTACCCTAATCACTAACCATGACTCAAAGGCACTCATGTAGCATTGTGCTTGAATCGTTCCACATGTAATCTCAAAATCTACTACTAAGGCCACCATTGACTTCTATGTGGAAAATTTCTCAAGATAGGATACTCGTAGTCCTGAATTTATGTCCCGTAGAAGGATATGCACTGGACAGAAGTATCCAAGAAAAGTATACAGTGAGTACTATGTTCCACACGGCATGTGACCCCACCTGGAAACTTAGTTGTGTCCTTTTTTCATATCCTGGCTATCCGTGTGATATTACACGACTTGTACATGTTGTACACAACATGTATCGCCTCACCCAGGCCCTATCCATGTCCTTCCCCACACAGCTCATCCAGTCTTCTCTCCAATACAGTGTGTACCCATGGTACATGGAATGTCCAGGATAACCAACCACTTGGATGTGTTCTCAACCTGTTCTCATGTACAAAACCCTATGTATGTGTCTTCTTCCCATGAACTTCCACACGGCCATGTCCCTTAACATGACATGTCTGGTCTTGTCCCTTAGCCACACAACCTAGGATCACTACATGATGTATACTACTGGTACATGATGTATAGTCCCCAAAATATCATATTCCCCAAATGGGAAGAACACAAAATGTGTTCTATTACACTACATACCATTTGATCAGGAATTATGAATGGTAATTCCTTGCAGGTTGCCTGAAATATCCTAGTTTTTACCGAAACCCACATATCGACACCCAGGGGATCACTAAAAATCGTAAAATGGATCAAAAAACCTCAAACAATAAATATAAAGGGGTATAAGGACATAAAACTAAAATATTACTACCTCATGGTGAAATTATAAAGCTTAGGGTCCAAAATGACTCTTGAAAGATGTTTTAGCTTGATCCTGAGATGATTTTCGTTAAGAACAAGGATCGGTGGAACCTCATCACTTTAGTTCGGCCCTCGGTCTTCCGTCGCTCAAAGGGGAGATCCTCATCTCCCTTTTTTATGCACGAGAATGGTGTGTGGGAGGATATTAGTTTAATTTTAATAAACTAATATAATCAAATCACCCACCAACACACCCTCAACCGAGCATGTAACACCTACAAATTTTATGTCCCAACCTGGGTAAACACCATGTTCTGAACTCAACCTTAGACTCATATTTCTGATCTAAGACTCCTCTAAGGAGTTATTCCATGTTTACAAAGAAACTATGTGCATGTGATATAATATTTTTAATATCACTATACCAAGACTCTCTGGGTCCTATAATCCCATGCCGACTCAGCGTCTGGCTTTGGGAAAGTACTCACACTCGCACTTAAGAACAAAAGAATTCACACTCACACATACCAACAAAGGAATTTACATGGATGGAATTAGTCCCACTCCATGGAAAAAACCCTGCTATTTTATTAATAATAGGATAAGAATATTATGGTTAAAAGTGTGTTAAAAAAGTGACCCCAGTCTTATATATATAGAAAAGTTTAGCAGGTTGATCCTGTGTCACTGGCTCCCAATCATCACGAGCATCCTGGAACTTTGTCAAAGCCACTGATAGTCACACTGCCTCAACATCCACTCCATATTAAATAGTGATAAAAAAAATTTACTCTTGCATATCCTTATGAGGAATCATATATAAACATTAGGTTATTCTCATGTGTAATCAGAGTTATTCCTACACAAATCAATCACTTCTCCTACACTTCCATCATATGGAACCATTCATATACACTATTTTTGTCTACTTTAGGTTCTATAAATCATTGATTCCATTGAACTATCTTCATTTGACTCTACTAACATAATTCTAGAATCACTCCCTCTAGAAGATATGTTGACTTAGCCAAAAAACATTTATCACAACAAACCTAACAATCTCTCACTTGAGGATTGTTTTCTTGAATTTATTGAATCCCTTTAGGTCACTTAGGAAATTAAATATTCCATAAACAACAACATTCTATGATTATCTATTCATTTCTTCTCAGTCACCCAATTCTTTATGAGGCATATCTCTATATCAAACTTTCTCAGACTACAGCCTTTGACAGCATATATCAGATTCTAAGTCCCACCTAACTTCCAAAGCTTCATAGCTTTATCTTCCACAAGCTTCGAAAAGAAATAATACATGAAATAAATTTTTTTTGTTCATGAATGAAATATATAATTATTTTCAATATGGATTAAACTCTAACTATTATAGAATAATGTTCTATTCCCTTACTTTTAAGTCCCTCCAACAAACCCTTCATCCATATCATATCATTCTCTGCTTCTCTCGTCACAATGTAATCTGATTTCCTAGTATTTTGTGCAACTATCGACTATATTCTTGACATCCAAATCATAAAAGTTCACCCATAGGTAAAGAAAAATCCCAATTTATATCTTTGTATGTTCATATCTTTTCCAAATTCTGCATCAACATACTTTTTTAGTAGTGGAACATCTATTTTAGAACATAAATCAATACCTTCCAAACCTTTGAGATATCGAAGTATCCACTTTACTAATTCCACAACCACTGATACCCCATTTATCAATGTTAGAAAATCAGTTTTATTAGCACTTCTCTAGCACTGATAATCTAACTGCCATTAAAAGGGGTCCCTTTTATCAGCGATAAAAAACACTGATAAAGGACCCTTTTATCAGCACTATTAAAAAGCACTAAAAAAATTCAAAAATGATGAAAAATAATTTTTTTAATCAGTGATAAAACTGTATTATTATTATCACTCGATGACCACCCCTCTTTTATTAGTGCTCATATAACCCTTTTTTATCCCTTTATCAATGTTAGATCTGTTAGTTCAAGCCCACACCCTCATTACCTCCCCTTGAATTTGAACCTAAGACCTCGCCCTCATGAGCATGCACCATTACCACTCCTCCATGTTGTTTTTTCTCCATTTTATGATATATCTATTTATATATATAGTTATATTTTTTATCCATATATTTATTTATATATTAATATATATTTATATAATTATTTCTAAATACATTTATAAAATATGTTTTTTTGTGTCTGTTTATAAATAAATAAATACATATATATTATATGTATGTGTATCTATAAATATAATTATACATATTTATATTTATTTACATATATTATATATTAATTTATATACATATATTAATATATATATATATATAATTTATATCTATTTTTTAATATAGACACACACAAAATATATATCTACACACACACATTATATAGATATATAAATATGTATATATTTTTATTTAAAATAAAATATATATTATTTTTTAATTAGATATGGTTTATATATTTAGAAAGATATTTTATATGTAAATATGTTTACATATTTAATTATAAAATTAAATTTTTATGTGTGAATATATACAAATATGTATATATTTTTATATATATAATTATAAATAACAGTAAAATATGAAAAATGATTAAATCTGGAAGTCATAATATCCATATGAGGGTAATACTTGAGAATAAATTTAATCTCCATCAAAAAAATATAATAAGACTCCATTAAATGAGGTTGAAATACTATTAAAAGTTTAAAAAATGGGGGTATTTCGAAAAAAATCAGTTTTGGAGGTCCTTTATGCCTTTTTTACCCCAAAAAATAATAATTGGGGTTCCCCCTATTCACATTACCACATATTTGGATTTATCTGGGGAAACCCTTTATCAGTGATAAAAAATGCTGATAAAGGCAGTACCTTTATCATCACTAAAAAAGCGCTGATAAATGTATCGCTCTATCAGCGCTTTTCTTAGCGCTGATAGAGATACCCCCTTTTTCATCGCTTTTTTAGCACTGATAAAGGACACTTTTTTCCGCACTAAAGAAATAGTTTTTAGCACTTTTAAATGGTATATTTCATAAAAAAGTTATGTAGCATTAAAAATCATATATTAATAAGTAAATATATTAATAATGAAATAAATATAATATATTTTATAAAATAAGATTTATATATTTTTAAATATGTAATCACACTTAATATATAATATATTTAGTCAAAATGGATTAGAAAATAATTAAAAATAATATTAATTAAAAATTTGCTAATTATTATTGATTAATATTCATTTAATAACAATTTGAAGATATAAAAATTCAATACATTAATAAATTATCTTAAATAAGTTAAAAAGATGACTAGAACATCAAATAGCCCTAAATTTTTATTCAGATGTTTGTTTGATCTCTACCCCATGTCAAATAGAATCTTATGAAAATATATACATCATAGTGGTCTTGGGGAACCTCAATCATCATTTTTTAAGGTCAAAAAAGTTCTAGAATGCCTCCAAAACTGAGTATTTTGTCTCGGTACCCCCATTTTTAACATTACGTGAAATTTCATCCTTGTTTAAGAGAGTCTTCTTATCCTTTTTTGGTGGAGACTCAATTTATTTTAAAGGATTACCCTTACATAGATATTATAACATTCAAACGTTATCATTTTTCATGTTGTACTATTATTTATAATTAAATATATACACATGTATACATATTTGTATATATTTACACACACACAAAAATTAATTTTATAAATAAAAATATAAACATGCTTACATATAAAATGTTTTCTAAGTATATAAACCATATTTAAAATTAATAATATCTATTTTATTTAAAATAATGTATGAATATTTATATACCTATACAAAATATATATAATGTGTGTGTGTATATATATATATGTGTGTGTGTGTGTGCGTGTGTTAACAAACTGATACATATTATCTATATATTCTAATATATGTATATAAATATTAATATATAATATATGTAAATAAATATAAATATGTATAATAATATTTATAGATACACACACATATAATATATATATATATATATATCTGTGTGTGTGTGTGTATTTATAAATACACACACATAAAAAACATATTTTAAATATGCATTTAAAAATAATTATATAAATTTTTATATAAGTATATGGATAAAATAGGTAACAAAATATATATAAATATATATTTATATCATAAAATACAAAAAAAATTAGGGTAGTGTAAAACATGAGGGTGTGTGAGGGGGGTCTCATGTTCGAAACCCAGCAAAGGCAGGGGCGCACAAGCATGTAAATCATGTGGCCTGACATTGTTAAAGGGGGGATTCAAGTGAAATTAAAGTGGTGGTGAGGCTATATGAGAGATATTAAAAGGGGGTTTGAGAGCTAATAAAATGGGGCTGGCATATCCTTCAATTTGTAGAAAACAATTCTTTTTAAAAATTTGTTTTTTTGACTTTTAGCAGCACTTTTTTAGCACTGATAAATGGGGTGTTTTATCACTACTAAACAAATCACTAATAAAGCACCCTTATATCATTTCTTTTTTTAGCACTAATAAAAGGGGTCTTTATCCATTCTTTTTTAGCACTAATAAAAGTAACCCCCTTTTAACGACCCTTAGATTATCAGCATTTTTCTAGAACTGATAAAATTGATTTCTAGTACTATTAAAAGACGTATTATTGGTAGTGTCTCCATACTGTAGATATTTTCCCCAACTTTGATTTGATATATGGTAGAGATCAAACAGACATTTGGATCAAAATTTATTCCCATTTGATGTTTGAGTCATCTTTTCAACTTATTTAAAATAGTTTATTAATTTATTGAATTTTTTATCTTCAAATTACTATTAAATGGATCTTAATCAATAATCATTAGAAAAATTTTAATTAATATTATTTTTTTAATTATTTTATAAACAATTTTCTACTAAATATATTATATATTAAGCAAGATTACATATTTCATATTATATAAATCATATTTTATAAAATATATTATATTTATATCAATATAAACATATTTATATATTAATATATGATTTTTAATGATATATAACATTTTTTATGAAATATACATTTTATCAATGCTAAAAACAGTCATTTTAGCACTGATAAAATGCATACTTTTATCAGTGCTAAGAAATATGTTGATAAAAGTACCCTTTATCAGCACTAAAAAATGCATTGATAAAGGGATACTTTTATCGATGCTAAAAAATGATGATAAATGGTTGCTTTTATCAGTGATTTTTTAGCATTGATAAAGTGTACTTTTATTAGTTATTTTTTAGTAATGATAAAAGTATCCCCTTTATCAGTATTTTTTTGCACGGATAAAGGGTAGTACTGGATAAAGCCAAATTTTTGGTAGTGTTCTCAATGATCCTTTCTCAGATTTTCCATAGGCCTACTAAAAACCCACATTGCTTAAGAAATATCAAACCTTTAAAAAATCATGGAATTCATCATAAGTTCATCCACTAATGCATAATAAACATTTTTCATGTACTTGGACTCATCTTTTGTTTGTGGTGTTTTCTCTTTTGATGGTTTTAAATGTCCATCTAATGGGATAGAGACTGGTTTGGATCCAGACATTCTAAAAAATTTAACCATCTTCCAAGCATACTTTGACTATGACAACATCAATTTTTTATGCTTCTAATCCCTTTGTATACTCATCCCCAAAATCTATTTGGTTTCCCTGAGAACCTTCATCTTGAACCTCCGGGATAAATTAGCCTTCATCTCTTCAATCTATTTATTGTTCAGACCACAAATAACATATCACCCGCATATTAGAAAATCATGATAAAGCTTCCATCATAAAACGCCTTTGGGTAGCAGAAATGATCCACATTTCATCATATGAACTTCTTTTTGACCATAAAGGCATCAAACTTCAAGTTTCATATCCTAGATTCTTATTCCAGTCAATATAAACATCATTCGAGATTCCACACTAGACCTTTCATTCTGTTTCTCAAAAAACATTTTGGTTAATTCATATAAATTTCCTCCACTAAATATCAATGAAACATATTCATTTTTACATCTAATTTTTCAAGATGCATACCTTTCACAACTATTCCAAGTAACATCATAATTTTTCTGTGCTTAAATGGAGAAAATATTTCTGAGAAATTAACTCCTTCCTTTTGTTAAAAGTCTTTCACAACTAAAATTTCCTTATACTAATTCCAAACATCCACTTCCTCCTTCAATCCCATTTATTATGTAGAAACTTCTTTCCTAGTGGGAGTTCTGAAATCCCTTGTGTTCCAAAATAACCCAAGGAGTTCGTCTCTTCCTTCATTGATAACTCTCAATGTTTAAAGTCACTAAGACTTTCCACTTCTTCATAGATTTTGTGTTCACCTCCATCCATAAGAAGTAGATAATGTAATTTAGTGTAATGTCCTAGAATTTCCATGTAAATTTCTTTTAAATTATATGGAATTATTTCGAGACCACATGCCTTGACATCAGGTGATTCCGAGGCCCGGTGAGACCAAACTAGAATTTTGAACTTTTTTTAAGTTCACTTTAGTAAACATGAAAGCGGGTTTTTCTAACTTTTGAAACATTGATCAGATCGAAAATATGAGGGTACTGTTGAACTCAGAATTCTGGTATTCTCCTAGAAAGGACATAACTTTGACCAGAAAGGTTCGGATAGAAAAGTTAATTTTCAGACATTTTGTAAAAATAATAAAATAACTTAAAAAGTTATTTTATTTCTTTTATCACCATTGAGTAGCGGACAACGGTGCTACGGTGTGGCAACAAGTAAAATTAAAGGAATCCCCTTAATGGATCTTTAAGGTGAATCATAACAACTATGTTGTTCCATAAATGAAACAGCATAATGAAGCAAGGTCGTAGTGTAACAGAAACACTGCAACATGTTTCCTTTTTATGGAATAACACATTGGAGAAATAAATTGGAGGAATTTCCTCTGAAGAACCTGTGGTGAAACTCCTCCCCTACAACGAATGACAAACGTCAGCAAATCTCCCCCAACATCTTTTCTCTACGATGAACAGAGACGGGAGCAATGAACACCTTCGACTTCTTGAATCTTCATGGGCAGATCGCTTCAACGTCAAATTTCTTTAAGGTAGGGGTTTGTTTTTAGTTTATGTTTCCCCATTCTTATTCTAATTGTCAAATGAAAATAAACCCATGAATAGGTTGATCCACGGATCATCCATTCTTGTGTGAGGGTGATGTTTCTTGGGTTTTTTATTTGAGATTGAATTGTTGTTGATAGAACTGTAATACCTGAACCTCCCCCCTATTTTAAAACTCTAACGTGGGGGACACGGGCCAACACAAACATGGCTCGAGCCCCTCTTCTCGTGAGTTATTCATGATAGATTTTTGAAAGGGGAATCAGCACAAATTTTAGGCCTTCGTAGGGAAGGAGAAACCACCTAGAAGTCATAGGCACAAGCGGTGTGAAGAAAGAACCACTAGTGTAGACCTGGTGGTCTTTGAAATGCCTCACCGGTGTGCTGAAGAAAACCGTCGCAGCCAGATCGGTTCGTGGTGCAGTGGGGAGATCCACCAACTAGGTTTGTGGTGGGAGGATGCATCCACCTACCCACATCGGTACACCATGGGAATGGCACCACATCGTTTCCCACGTGGTGAAGCTGTGCTCAACCGACTGTGGGGTGAGCGGGGGGCCGAACATGGCTTCTAACCGCATCTCGGCCAGACCGAAGGCTGGTCCCCCTCTGGAAGACTGGTTAGATTCACAGGCCAGACCTACTCTAGTGGGTCAGACCCGCCTTAGTGGGCCGGACCCAGGCCCATCCGGTTTTGGGTTGAGTCAGCTGACCCGGATCGGGCGGGTGTACCCCGGGCTGGGCTGAGTCGGGTTGGACCGGACCCAGACCCAACCATCCCCTTTTTGGATAAACTTTAATATCTTGCAAACTGGGTGTCCGGTTGATGATCTGTTTGCGGCATTGGAACCCTCATGACAAGGTGGATCTTTTGAAATACTCTATGGTGGATTTTACGGAAGTTTAAATTCGACAAATGGATTTGGGAGCAGTCCTCTCGAGATCATGTGTGCTACATGCGGAAACCCTACTATTGGCTAAGACTTAAAGAATGCTGATGAGAAACCTTCTGTGGATCGGATACTATGGCCTAATGGGAAGCGACTTCTGTGTGATCTGGCAGTACCACAGTGGGGAGTGGCTTCTATGTGACCCAGTATACCCACGGTACTCGATAGTAGGAGTACCTAAATGTGGACATTGGTGGGAAGTGGATTTTTTGTGACCCGACATTCCCATGGTGGGGAGTGGCTTCTGTGTGACCCAACATACCCATGATACTCATTAGTAATTAATACCACAACATCCCTAAGGTTAGTGGGAAGTAGCTTCTGTGTGACCTAGCTGGCCCACTGTACTCATTGATGAGGAGTTCTCCAGTAGCCCATGGTGTTCGATGATGTGACTAATGGTTCTACTTTCCTACTCTAGAATATACCTGGTGTGAGTTTTCTTGATTCGTGAGTGATCATTATTTATGGTTTGGTTATGGATTGATTTATGGTATTTTCTTTTTTGATTTGGGGTCCCTAATGAGTATTTTGTTACTCACTCCTACACAAGATTCACCTGCACGTGTTGTGTATGGTGCAGTCAATCGACACTTTGCCGGAGGACTTGGTGGCCTAGGACCAGGCAGGGCCCAGTGAGATCAGGTAGGCAGGGCATACTCCTACAACTTCTAGTAGCTGCACTACTCTTACCATTAGGTGGTGTCTTCAGGAGATGGGTATCCAAAGTCTATTTTTTTACTTTCCTATTTTATAGTTATTCTTTTGTTGGTTTTGTATTCCAGACCATTTTACTTTCAACTGTACGTGTACTCAGTGGTTTTTTAGTGGCATTCTTGTTTACTTTTCCATCTTTGGTACTTGGTTGTGTGTGCTTGCATACCGATTCTCAGTAAAATGCCTCCCACTTACAGGTTGACACCTTCAGAACTAGTCTCCAACCCCTGGACTTCAAGAGGCAGGTTTGGGGTATGTCACAACATGGGCCCTGGGGGGTGGGTCATGAAAAAGTGGTATCATAGGTGGTCTATTCTACCTTAGAGGACAAGATTCTGTTTCTTTATTTGGGGGAAATATTTTTAATTGTTTCAAGTTCAACTTTCAGATTCGGGGAGTCCAGTGTTGGTGTGGCGGTCGACATGTCCATACACCAGGACATTGAATTCTTCATTTTAGATCTATACACGAAAACACTGGTTGCATAAGTGTCTCCTTATGATTTTATTGAATAAGATTCAACTCGCCTGGTATAATCTTCTGACTATGGTAAATCTTGATCTATTTTAGGATGCCTCCACAAAGATATCCAACTAGGCTTCTAATACGTGATCATGTGGACATCCCGCCTAGAAATGAGGCATCAGTTCAGGGACCAGTGCTAAAGATGGTACCATTGGGTGGTGCACCTGTTTCTGACACTTTTGCCAGGGGGCACGTCTATCTTCATGAGTATGAAAGGCATGGTTTCATTGCCCCGCATTCTTGTTTTCCAAAGGTAGGTGGCATCCGTTCCTTTTTCAGGGAAGTTTTCTCCTTGATCGAAATGGGATGATGGGATGTCGGTTCTTCCTTCCGTGGATTCCTCCTTGGAACTCGTCACCTAGCCCGGGTCTCCCTTATAGATTTAAGACGTTGTTCGTGAAACTCTTCCTAGTTCCATATCTTCATGGACACCAATTAATTACACTACTTCTATCTGGAAATTTTAAAGGGTCTGGTTAGGGCAGCAACCTTCGGTCAGGGGAGTAGTCATGTTGGACATCATTGGCATGTCTTGACACTGGGACACTGGCGCGTCTAGGTTTCTTCTCCTTATTATAGGTCTTCTTGAGGGCGTAGAAGCCCGATGCATCCCATGTTGAATTTAACACCCCAAGATTCTACGATATGCTTCTCTTTGAATAATGTGATAGCGTGTGTTGTACGCAACACCGAGTTCTAACACACCATAACCAATCAAACTAGCTGTTATGAATAGTAATACCTACCTTTTAAAATTTTAGAAATTTTATCTCTCAAAATGGACTTCATTTTTGGATTCAGAGTATCGAATTTAGCCTAAGGTGAAATTTTGGTACTTTTCGGATAACTTTAATATTTTGATGAATAGTGAAAATTACTAAATTTTAATTAAAAACAACTTTTTTAATCAAAAAAATTAATAGTGATAAATTATGAATTTTAGTGGTTTTAAATTATATTTAGAATATATTTTTACCATTTAATATAATTTTGGTCATTGGGAATAATTTTACAATTAAACCGAACATAAACAAGTGTCAATCTTTTGATAGTTATTATCTCTTAAAAACACGCTTTTTGTTTTGACAGCGGGAATTAATTTTAAATTAATTTCTACCACTTCTGTGTTTTGAATTTAGAAAAATGGATTCCATATTTGGAATCAGGATTTCCAAATTGTGTAAATAGGTAACTTTTATTTTTAGACATTTTGAATAATTACTGCGGTAAATATTTTATTTACCATGGTTAAGGGTAAATCCGGTAAATAAGGGTTAACAAATAATATTATAATAATACTAAATTACCCTAAAACGTGTCCTAGACTTATTGGTTGATATATATTCGACCATATACATCTTTGGGTCGATTTTGGGACCCCATGGTGCCACTTGTAGGTGATAGGGACACTTTTTTTTAATTAAGTTAAAATGAATACAAAAATGACACAAGCATATATCTTTTAGAAAAATAATTTTTACATAGGGTTATCTATGTTGTATTTTAGATTATAAATATTCATTAGAAAGATAAAAAGATTTCCTACATAATTATATTTTATGTATAATTTTTAGACATTAAATAATTTAGTTTATTTATGACACAATGATGATGAATTAATTACTATAATAGTTAAAATATAAAATAATTGATATTATAAATACCCAAATAAATATAATATGAACCTTTTATTGAATTAAACTAATTTTCTAGGATAATATGATATATTAGGATTGATTTAATTGACTTTTTTCGAAGTAATAAATCTGTTATGAGTTTCACAAAAATCAACTATCGAATAGTTTCAAAATTGATATAAAAGAGTTCTTAAAACAAATATTATATTATTAATTGATATTAAATTCCTAAAAATATAAGGTTCGGCCAAGAGACTTATATCATGATAGGTTAATCATTAATGTACCACTTGGGGGTCTCTTGGATGTATATAGTAAGTTTATTAACCATATTATATAAAAATACAAAGAGACATTGTAAAAGTGAAACTAATTAACTTAGAGTTAATACTTAAAGATAAGGTTAATATAAGTACCCAAGCCTGTATAAATTTTATTGGTTGAGTTGTTTTCGACCCATCCCCACCTTAACATTTAAATAATCAACTTTGGAGCCATTATAAACCGAGTATGAATTTATTATAAACTAATATTTCTAGCTTTTCCAAAGGTGCCCCTCACCCCTCTTATAAAAGGGCACTCCTCCTTCTCATTTATTCACACCTTAAAAACATTTTGGTTTAGCAAAACTCTGCCAAAATACTCTCCCAACTTCCCTCACTACAACCTATAGGCCTTAGTTTGATCATAAAGCCAACCTAAGGAGCCCTTTTGATCAAATCAAAAGGAAGAACCTGAAGAAGAGGTAATGATTTCACCACCCTTTTCCAAGTTCCTTTCTTCTTCCACTTCTTCTTCCGTTGTTTTTACCATTCTAAAATAATAAATTCAGTATCATATATATACTGTGATGTTATTATAAATATGGTACAACCATATTCAGTATTCTATCCACCCTTTGAATAACATGTCACCATACGTGCGTACGTACGGCTTACCGTCTCCACGTCGTGGTGTAATTGTTATTCAATATAATATTATTTGGATGGGTATAATAATGATGTGTAACTCATGTAAATAATAAATATAACATGTTAATGATTCTGTATATATGATATACCATCCATTTATATATTATTTTAATATCAAAAGAATGATATTGTCGCTCGTGCGTACGTACGGACTACCATCTCCACGAACGCGATGAGATTCATTCTCCATCGTAACCATTAAAGTATAATTATCATTTGATGAAATAAAAATGATGTTTAAGGACTTGATATAATTTTGGATATGAATAATATACATCCTATCCTTTACAAACATTTCTTACGTAACAAAACATATAAAAGAAAACAAGTAAGTTAACACCCGAAAAAACGATAATACTAAGATATTATTATCAAATCAATATTAAAAGATCATATATGATATCATATTAATGTATATGATTCTTGTATAATTTAATAACAATTATTTCACCATTATACAGGAGGTTAACCTACCCCAACCAAGGAAAAGTACAAGTTAAGGGTTATTTCACAATCTCTTCATTATCCGAGGTTGTTTATATGTAATAATCTACTGGGATCTCTTTATCATCCACATCCATGTTTTCTTAAAAATGTATTTCAAAACATTTTTATTATTTACAAGAATATGGGTTAAAGTCATTTATACCCTTGTTTGACTTTTTATAAGAGGAATCTTTCCGTCGTTTTCAAAACAAGGTCCTTTTTAACCTTTTCGACAGAATTAAGGTAAGAATGTTTTTTTTAACTTATACGGCGGGTGAGGTTATTTTCCTCCGTTATAAAATCTTCAAAGCTTTCCTTACAAGATTATAAGAATATTTTCAAGAAAATGTTTTATTTTATATGGCTCTTAAATGATTTCAAAAATAGAAAGAGATATTCCTCTAAAAATTGTTTTGATTTCATCTATGTCAACATCCTTTGATGGATTTTACGCTTATTTGAAGTTGATTTATTATGATACAAAACTTTTATATTGTATTGAAGGTTTTGTGATATGTTTGACTGTGGATGTGCTATTTTTATACCATTCATAGTTTATGGTAAAATTATTGACATTTAGTATGCTAGTTTTAATATGAATGTTTATGTTATGTTTAAACCTTTTCATATAGGAATGCATTGGACTTAATATGTGACGGGTGGAGCCCGCTATAGCTCCTCGATGCATCGGTAGGTCTCATGAGACAAACTAGTTTCTTGGCACAAGGCCTTGACAAAATCTTATTTGTAGTCTTGGCACGAGGCCTTGGCTATGTGGTTATGATAGTCTGGCATTATGCATTCCAACATTATGAAAGTGGTTATTGATTTTGCATGTGATTATTCGATTAGTAGAATATCCATGTGAATAAGTAAATGGCATTATTTCATTTTATTTATGTCATACCATGTTGAAAGTTCAGGTTTGAAAGGCTTTGTTTTAGTAATGCATTGCCTTAAATGTTTATGCTTATTTTGAATGTTCCACTATATTGTTATCCTTACTGGGCATTTGAGCTCACCCCTTTTCTATGTTTTATTTTTCCCAGGATGTGAAGAAGTAAGTTATGAATGACCTGTAAGGATATTATGAGGGGATAATAGTGTGGACTGTGGAAACATTATGTTGTTGTAGTAGTATTTCATTTTATTATGTAATGTAAAACTTATGAATATATCTAGTGTTTCCAAGGCTACTAAACCAATCGGTCTTTCGAGATTTGATCTTTCTTGTGATCATGCCAATGTTATGTAATAATGCACCGACTCTGGGTAACTAGGGTCGGGGCGTTACATCGAATGTAGGGAATCATATTCCATAGGAATGTATCTGTGGTTTTCCTCATCTTCTCATGTTTAACATAGGGTAGGTCACAGGTTTAATGTCTGGCGGAGACGGATCAGACTGATCAGAACACTGATTAAAGTGGATCAAATGGGTGCAACCTCTAGAGGGAACACTGATGTTGGGGACAATGTGTGGTTAGCTTCACGATTGTTGTTGAGGGGAATGGGGAATGAGGTGTCATGATCCTATTGGGATGTGGCGGCCTGGGAAAGAATCATGAGGGAAAATGGAGTGTTGAATTAAGTAGATGGTGAATGGGATGGAACCGCCATGAGGATGATGATGAATTTGGGCTTGAGCCTCAAAGAGGATTCCTATGTATCCCTGTGGTATGGAATCAAAGTCCTCATAGTTCATCTTATGACGGCTTACCACTGATTGGGGATTTCAACGGCTTATCACTGGATGGGGATGTCGATGGCTTACCGCTGGACAGGGTCGTGATGGATTACCGCTGAATGGGGTCACAATGGCTTACTGTTGGATGGAGTTGACAATGGATTATAGATGAATTCCATCGCAATGGCTTACCACTAGACGGAGTTGAAAATGGCTTACTGCTCAATGGCATCACAACAACTTACCGCTGGATGGGGTCGAACCTCAGGGAGGCTTCCTACGTACCTTATCTAAGAGACAAGGATCAAACCCGCATAGTTCCTATGGGATGGGGGTCAGTGAACCGACGTGAAGGAGGACCTGGGGTCCAATGGTTGTCAGTCTTGAGCCTCAGGGAGGTGTCCTAAGTACCTTGCCTTGGCAAGGATCAAATTCCACGTTGTTCAGGTGGGTGCAACGGCTTACCGATGACTGGGGGAAACAACAGCTTACCTTTGATCGGGGGAGATAACGACTTACCACTAATTGAGGTTCACAGTTTAATGTCATGAAAGATGGGGGTGAACCTACATGAAGGAGGAACCGGGGACTAGATAGATGGTGGGATTGAACCTCATGGAGGCTTCCTACATACCCTGCCTTGGAAAGGATCAAAGACCACGTAATTCAGGTGGAGTAGGCGAACCGATGTGAAGGGGGTCAGAGCGACTGGGTGTTGGGCTTGAACCTCAGGGAGGATTCCTACATACCCTACCTTGAAAAGGATCAAAGACCACATAGTTTAGGTATGTGGGAATTTAGGGGCTTATTCTTTGAGGCAACCTAAGTTATTGGTGAACCGATGTGAAGGGGGGTTGGAACGACCGAGTATTGGTCTTGAACCTTGTGGAGGCTTCCTATGTACCTTGCCTTGGAAAGGATCAAAGACCATATAGTTTGGGTGTGGTTTGGGGCTTACACTCTAGGATACCCTTAGAGTATTTCATGGTTGATTATTTCTCTAATCCCACTTGAGTCATGCTCTGTGTGAGAAACAAGAGGTATCAAAGACCTGACGATCGCGTCATGAAAGGTGCGTCTGTGGGAAGTGAAGTGGGGCTCACACGTGGTTATCAGCCCAAAAAGGAAACAGATGCTTACACGCAGTTTGAATCCCGGGGAGATAGAGATTGGTACTTACTCCAGGGTGGAGGCCCGAGTGGTGACAAAGCCCAGCAGGAGAGGGATTTGGAACCTAGGAAGAGAGGAGGAGCAAGGGTGTTGCATCCTGCAAGGAAAGCTAGGGGCTTAAACTAGGGTGGTTTCCCTTTCCCCGCAGACAGACGCTGCTCCGATGAAGAAGATCTCATTCCATGTGAGGAATGATCTCACTCTCATGGAGACCAGTGGGCATGCAGAATGTCCAAGATGGGGGAACCCCGCGTCCGACACATGGGGCATGGGGCGTGGTCACAATTTAACATCATGTGATGAGGATGAAGGTTCTTGGAAGTTTAACGTCCAGCAGCTCAGATGAGGTGGGTTTACTCCGCACCCCTAGGACTTACATAACTGGAACCCTCTACATCTTAGTGAATAGAAGGGACAGGAAACACCGTGGTTGGGTGTGTTATGGAGTGAACCATTGGGGGGTCCATGTTAGCGTGGCTATGCAATGAAGCAATAGTCATTAGTGTGCCTATACGAAGAATCATGAGGCGAAGAAACGCAATGGGTAGTATCATCTAAGGGACTTTGAAATTACTTCGTTCAAACCTGAAGGGCTGCACAGGAAAAGGAGTTGCAAAGCATATGGGTTCATATGTAGAAGCCTTGTATAGATTTGCTGCTTCATGAAGTGGAAGGGCTTTATAAAGGGATGTGATTCACGAAATGAAGTCTCCTAGCCTAGGCATATGGAATAGGTTCATATGGGATGAACTTTGTGAAGTAGAAAGGAATTCACGAAGAAATTACTCATGAAGCAAGGGTGCCTCGCGAGGTAAGGTGTTGTGAAGCAATATACTTTGTGAAGCACAGTGACCCAACCTTAGCATGTGGGCCATGTGTGTGTGGAGGTTGTTTCACAAAGCATAAAAGCTTTACAATTACCCGAGTCCCCATGGGGATCTTCTTCCTTCACGGAGGCCCATGGGCTTCGTGAAAGGCATCCCTCTCGGAAAAGGGGTTTGATTAAAGCAAAGGTGGAGGAACTTCACAAATCCAAAGTACCTTGAGGATCTCATGGTTCGCAGAGCAAGAAGTGATTCACGATTTGAGAGCTCAGAAGGCGAAAGGTCGGATGATCCGTCCTTTTGGATTGAGGGGAGCCTTGTATTTATAGGCAATAGGTTCCACAAAGTAGAGGTTGCTCAGTGCGAAGACAAAGGTTGCTATGTGGAGGGTTCACGAACATCAAAGGGGTTTGAGGGGCGTCTTGCCTCCTTTCTCCACAGCGGGCTCACGAATGTCAAATTAGTTCGTAGAGCCTCCCGCCTCCTTGCTCCACAGTGGGCATGGGATCATGGGGCTCCACAAAAGGTCTTTGCGAGGAAACCTTGAAGACTTACTTGTCATTCTTCTTCTTCCCAACTTTTGGCATAAAAAAATCCCCCCCCTCAGACTTGGAGCTGAGGAGAAATCAAGGGTCAAAGTCTGAGGGTCAATCGCCAAAATCTCTAGGCCATCCGTGAAACTATTTCGCAAAGAGGGATCATGAGGTGGATAAGCGACGTGAAAGCTGAGCGTGTTGTGAAGCTCGGCATGGTATGGAAGCGTTGTGAAGCTTTGAAGGTCATCGTCTATAAGTAGGGGAGTTGACCTCTCTTTTTTCATTTCTTTCCTCTGCGACTTTGTCTTGTAGCGCTTTCGATTCACGAAGATCTGCGTACTCTGCTCTTACTCTCCGTGAATCGGGGCCTCTAATTCACAGCACACAGGGAGTCTTTGACTCCATGATAGCACTTAGTGATTTTCTTTTGATGGTCGGTGTAGGACTCCATGAACATTATTTGCGAACGGGCTCCGCGACATTGCTCTGTGAAAGGGCTTCGCAAACCAAACACAGAAAACACCCAAAAATTAAAACTGAATGGATCATCAGGAGGCTATCAGGGGGGTCCTCACGGATGCTGCCCGAAGGGAGGATATGGAAAATAGCTTGGGCCTAGGGGAGATAATACAGATCCATTCTGACCACAGTTAGTTGGTGGAGCTGCTATCGGAAAGCCAGAGGAGCTATCCACTATGAAAGAGGCTGCCTTTGTACGGATTCAGACTGAGGGATAACGTCTTCATTCCTGAAGCTAGTAGGGACAGACCAGCTTACCGGTTCAAGAGTATGTCATGTCAGCACCAATGGTTCAGGGCGGTTGACGGCCATGCTCGAGAAGACTCCACACTCGTCAATGCTGACTGCATGTATAACCACCTGAACAACATGGATGGGAAGGCATTGCAGCTAGAGATGTCCCCCCCTCTGTACTAGACAATCTTTAAGGAAACCTTGAGGAACCCAGGGAAGGGATGGTCTGAGGAGTGGGACCTGCACCAGGGCGGAAACTTCACAGATGATTAGGCCTGGGCCTACTGGGTAGGTGCTTCATGTGAAGAGTTTGGGGATGAGATGAGGAGAGTGGGTTTGTATGCGGCAGCTTGGGCCTCCCAGTTTCACATCTATCAGCTGAAGTAGCTGATGTCGAAGTTGCTGAGTAGGTGGTCATCGAGGACCAATACCTTCCACCTACACCATGGTGAGGTTGGTATCAGCTTGTGGAATGTGCCCCAGATCTCAGGGGTCCCGATATTGTGGGTGGTGTATGATCAATTCCTCCCCTCCAAGGGTGCATGGGAGGATCCAAACAAAATGTCACGGCTAGCGATGGCATTGATGGAGCTGGTGCTGGGAGAGGACAAAGAAGCAGTTAGGGATGTCCATTTTAGGTGGTGGTTCAAGTAGTTTTTGAACTTCCCGTAAGACAGGTAGTTTCCGTTGAGGTCTCGGACTTGCCCGAAGAGGGCTCAATGAGGTAAGGAGCACTCGTACTGGAAGCTCTTGGAGGACGGCTAGTGGAAAACCTGGGAATTTAGGGTTAGCACTGAGCAGCAGCTGATATTCAGGCTGGCGGCATTCATCGCGGCTCTCATCTTTGGTTGGATCCTGTCAGTGAGGGATAAAAACATGGGCATGCAACCCATCACATTTATCATGGCGTCCATGTTGGTGACAGGAAGGCGAGTGAACCTCGGGATCTCGATGCTTTCCAAGCTATACAAGATGTTCTGGAACATCAATGAGGGGAAAAGGCCACAAAGGATATGTTGGCCATTCCACATCATGTATGGGTGGATAGCGGCGTATGTTAGGGGGATTTATGATTACCCAAACCCCATCTCGCCTCCAGGGTCAAACTTCCGCCCCTCTATTTTGAACATTGCAGGAAGATTTCTGGACAAGCTGACCACACCGTTGGTACTGAACTGGGTGTGGAAGGTGGAGGAATTCAACTTTCACTCATTTACATTACCAACGGGTGCTTTTACTGACAACATCCAAGGAACGGAAGAGCACTGGTCCTATCACCTGGCCTTTTGAGGTGGAGTCCTGGTGGAAAGGATGGACCGTGAGCCCCTCTGTGAGCCATACACCCCACACTGATTTGCCCGGCAATTTCGGTGTATGCAGCGACTGACCCCACGGGTCTATCTAGAGGTGTTCCATGAGGAACACTCGTGTGTGATGAGGCAGATGTGGATCATATTCACACGGGAAGACGGGTAGATGCAAAATGAGTTGCCTTCGCCTACTTCTGTCTTTGGGTTGGTAAAGGAGTATGCCTAAAGCTGGGAGGCGGCCTACCCGGGGGAGATGCTGAAGCAGCCAACCATTCGGGTCGGTGATAGTGAGCCTCCCCAATCTCGAGGTCGGGGGCGGAAGATGGTAAGATAATCCCACGGTGGTGGGGCTTCCATGGCGGTGAGACCTTCACCAGTTGAGGGTGAGGCAGCAGCGATAGATCCAATAGAAGTAGCAGACTTGGAAGTTCTAGAAGAACAGAGTCATCCAGAGGGGAGGCCACCAAGAGGATTCCGTAGGATAACCACCTAGGCTTCCGGGAAGTGGTTACGCCATATAGACATGTGAGAGAACGTTGTCTTTCTGGAGGCCTAGGATATCTGGGAAGTCAACTGGAAATTCCTCGGCCCGTCTGAGATGTGGAAACTCTTGAACTATCTCAGGATGGATTTTTTGGGGATAGGCCCTATCCGGGCCAGCTTTGTGGTGTCCCAAGAAGAGGCGGAGCAATACCTAGAAGAGCTGGAAGACTTTTTGCATTCCCGGGGTGCTCCTCGTCCAATGATAGATCGTGTCAAGGTGTTGCTGGATCGTACGGTCCCACCATAGTTGTCGGTTGCTGAATTGAGAGAGTGATTCCCTCTTCCGGAAGAATCAGACGAGTCCTCTTAGGGGGAAGAGGCCAGTAGAGGGAGCCCATTGGAGGAGGGTGAAGTCGACGATCAAGACTCAGACCATAAATAATTTTCAGAGGCCCTTGAGGTAAAATCCCAAGCCCCTTCCTTAGGTTCTGCTCCTAGGTCGTTCTGGACTCCTTGGTAATACTTGAACTATGCAGGAGAGTCTCATACACTGAACCCGTTCTTGTCCCTCAGTGGATGCCGGTGCGGGGCCTTCGGGATCCACACTTCTGGATGCATTAATTGCTATGTCCAGTGAGGCCAGGACACCTGAGGTGACCCCTACGGAGCTTTCAGACCTTCCAAAAATATATAGGGGGCCACGCATCTGGGTCCCCATGGCCTCAACCAAGAACGAGACCATGAATTCGATCTTTGTAAGTCTCCTCTACCAAATTCATGATTTTCACCCACTGACCATGTCAATTGACGTCTAATCCCTTTTTGGTGTGCACAATTCTTCAAATGGTGTGGGCCGCCTTTGCGAGGTTGGTCTGGGCTTCTGGTGGTGTCTTTCCCAGAGGAATGTCGGTGATCGTGGAGTTGTATATCCAAACAGACTGAACTGTGGTGCTCCCAATCACTGGTAGGACAACTAGAGGGGTTGTTCCTGAGATTATTGTGGTGTGATCCGATGATGAGGATCGATAAAATAGCCCAGGTCCCGCCGTGCCTGATCAAACGCCAGATGCGGACCCTACTGACTAGTTCCTGAGGGCGTTCCCCACATATGAGCCTGCCAACCACACTAACTGGGACGAGACAGCCTCTGATGAAGAGGAATGCAAAATAGTCCATCGCTGATCGTGGAAGCTGATCAAGATCTTCATTTATGACACTCTCCAAGCTTGATGGCTATATGATATGGACAGACTTCATTCATGACTACGTGAACTATGTGATGGAGAAGTAGATTATCAGTTTCCTCACATGCTCGTCTGATATCTTATGGCGGATAAGATTCAAGAGTATGATTGTGGCCTCAGTGTGGGTTGGCAAAGGAGGAAAGCAATGAACATCAAGAAACTTCGGGAGGCTGATAATGAAGTTCAGCGACTGCAGGTCTGGGTGGATGAGCACTCAGCCACCCTTACCATGCAATCGGGGCTGATATTATGATTGAAGGCCCTGTTAGCAGAGGCCGAAGAGGGCCTTACATGAGCCTTATAGAAGATGACAGTTATCCAGGACAATGTAGAGTGGGTCCAAATTTCAGCCAATGAATTCCAGCCTATCGCTGATGAGGAGGAGCGGGAACTGAATAGGCGGTAGCAAATCCTGGATACCAAAAGCCAGAGGGTGGTGGTTTTGCAGCTTTCTTTGATGGGATTAACCTTTCCATGGGAGGGATAAACCCTTAGGTGCTGTAGAGATCACAAACCCTCTGATGTACTTTCATTCTTTGATTATTTGATGCCATAGCATTCATGAGTCCTGTTATTAGTGTTGGTTTTACACGCATCTTTTATATTCATGAAACAACCAGTGATCAATCCCCAAGCTCAAGCAGGTCGATCCCAATGTGATAAACAAGGGATGATCACCATGCTATTCCATCTAAATATAAGGGTTCCAACCAAGCTTCAGGCATCTGGGGTTTGAACAACCAATCCGGATTTCCTGGAAGAAATGGGAGAGGCCTGATTGGAGGACAAGGACCGCAGGACAATCAACATTCCCTTCTTCCAAATGTGTTCTAATGCATGAGTGGGGTGACACTAGGGGCATTGGAATTAATCCGAACATAGGGGAGTGGAATGTGTGAATCACGATACCCAAAATTTGGAACACTGTAGGGGTGGTGTGATAATGAAGGATAATTGTTGACCGTGTTCGAAACACAGTATCCTAATTGCGTTAGCCTGAAATGGGGAAAACAAGTGAGGGCCTACCGTTGACCATGTTCGAAACACGGGGCTTGACTCAAAATGTTGTCCATTAGCCTTATGGAACATTATCCCAGGATAGTAGGCGAGCCTTAGGCCAAGCATCCATACTGTTAGGGGGTTACTTTAGATGGGAAAGAGGGCGAGGGTCCAAATAAAGGGAATGCAAAGCGTGGAAGGTGGAGTGGTGGTTTGCTCGAATAGAATCCAACACTCATGGAGTTACACCACCTTGGTGAGAACACATTAGGTGGGAACACTGGCCTGATCATGGATCATTCCTTCTTCTAAATAGGACCTCTTTGACGAGGAGAATTTCGCCTCCCAACGTTATCATGGGGCATCCCGAACTTGTTCATGGTAAAGCTGAAATTTCATGGTTCTCCAAAAGAGCTCAGGTCAAGGGACCGAAAAAAAGAGGGGGGAACGGGAATTGTGATTCCTGGGGATGGACCCAGAGATAGGATGTCTGGGCATTCCTACGTATCCCATGAAGATGGGAATCAAGCCATACGTAGTTATGTAAAATGTCGTTTAGTTTAACGTCTTGTGGCAAGGACGAAGGTGATCTTAGTTTAGGTCATAGAGCTCAGACCATAGATGGTAGGAAACATGGGAGACACATGGTGAGGTAATCATAAAACCTGATGTGAATGAGGACCTGGTGTCCGGATCAACATGTGTTTCTTGGGAAGGTTTTAGGTCGAGGGACCAAAAACGTAAGTTAAGCTGGGCCAAAGTGCATGGGTGTTCCTACGTATCCCATGTGGATGGGAATCAAGCCACACATAGTTCTAAATGGTGGCACGATAAGGTAACAGTTCTGGAGACAATAAGGTCATGTGGGTCTATCCCTTGCACTGAAAGAAGCGGTATTTGATATATTTTGTTTGTCCTTTAGGATGAATGTTTTTTTTGTGAAGAGACGGGCCTAGGATAGAAAGTCCAGGATTCGCCACAAGAAGCAATCCATATACAGGAATTGAAAAATTGTATTGTGTGTAACTGATACCAAACATGACCTCCCCTCAGGTGAGGACATCACAATGCATTATCGTTTTTCATCGTGCGTCCAGGACGATAATGTCACAGTTTAGGGTCATGTGATGGAACCAACCATGCATTTTTAACATTGAAAAGGATAGACGTAATAGTTTAAAGTCATGTGGGACTAATCATTAAAGTTTAAATTCATATGGCTCAGACGTATACAAGAGAGATGAGGTCCCGGAGGGGATGTGCACAATGTGATAATACATACCCGACGCAAATGAGGAAAAGTTCCACACCATACCATGTGCCATTACATGGAGGAAACCTCAGGCTGAGGGGCTAATGATTAGCCAATAGAAGAGGATAATATTCATTATTAATTTATATATTTTTCATGTGATTTGTTATTAATAAATACCATTTTAGTACATTTTACAATTTGAACATCATTTCACATCATGATTGTAATTCTTTCCTAAAGTGCACTATTACATGGTATATTCTTGAACATATCATAAAACACCAAATGGTATTGATTTTATTTTCATATTCTATTTTCAGGTCTCCCATGATATAAGGAACAATTCATTATTTTGAATCACTTGGAGATTCAATTTGGAAGACCACCAAAGTGGGCCTTGAACCAACCACATTCTGGGGGAAGTGATTTGGACAACATCCCAATAAAAGAACTGTATCGGCCAAGATGAAAGCCCAAAAAGTCTAAACTTTTAAATGGAGATATAAGACATCACGGGGAACATTTCATTAAATAGTGGTAATAGCTAATTCTGTGTTTTTAAGGGAGTTCCATGCGTCCCAATTTGAAGATGCAATTTTGGGCCAGATTCCGCAGCCCAGAAAAACAGCCTACCATTTAAATCATATATTGTATACCACAAAGTATTTTGGGATGAAACTTTACAGGATATTAGGGGAAATCCAGGGATTAATTTAATTATTATATGGCCCACTCCAATTCATCCTTATAGAAGGTGATTTCGGCGTTTCTGTTCGGTGGATGCATGTTGGCTCCCACTTCGAGGCAAGAATTGAAAAGTCTATTATGCATTAAATGTCCACCCCACTTGGCCCACCAAAATTAATTAAAGAGACTTGGGAAGGGGTGGATAGACAAAAGGACTCATTATTGCCTATTTAAGTCAGTTTTGGTGGAGGATTTAGGGATCTTTGATGCTTTGTTTCATTTTAATGTTTTGATGTCCATTTGATGTTGTAATCGTTCTTCATTCTCATGTAAGTTGTTTGAATCACATTAGTTCTTAATAAAAGTTCTTCATTTTCTCTTTTTATATTCTTCTTTTTATCACTTTTATACCATTTCTTTAAGGTGTGAATTTATTCACACAACGGTGGAGTGATCATTTTTGTTGTTCTTTTTGCTTCTTCAATTCCTCCCCTATGAGTCTACTTTTCGCTTCCTTGGAGATCATAGAATCAATGGTGGGCTAAACCCTTATGGTTTGGTCCTAGGGAGTTGCATGGGTCAGATTTTATGTGATTATATGATCTTAATTTCTGTAATGATTTCATTATTTTAAGATTTCTATTTGATGATTTATTTTCTTCTTCGTCTTCGCCAACTTTAACAATGACACATTTCGATTGCAAGTACGATCCAATTCCTTTGAGTGATCATTAAATTAACCCTCTAAGTGCATTGGTGATTATCCTTGGAATGGTGTAGGGATTAAATTGGTGAATTATGTTGAGAAATTATATCATTTTTTGGATACATCTTGAATTAGTGAAACAAATGTTATAAGAAAATAAATACATCCAATCTAACCCTAGAAACAACTTAGTATCAACTCATCTCCATTAATTGTTTTAGACTAAGTAATTGTATGTTTTAATTTATTTTTTTTAAATTAAATAAGTAGCTATTCAAATCAAATCAATCCAAATAGTTGGCCACTCCATAGCCAAATCCTTCCAATCATAGTGTCTCTAGGTTTCTTATTCGGTCCATGTGGATTCGACCCCTACCTGTACTACAACGACCGCATACCTGTAGGGTAAATTTGGGTGCCACCAGCTAGTAAATATCATAGGATAAGGGGGGAAGGAGAAAATAGATCTCAATTAAAATGGACCTGAAGGGGAGATGTTTGGGTGTTCCTACGTATCCCATGAGAATGGGAATCAAGCCACACATAGTTCTTGAATGTGTCTTTTAACGTCGTGTGGGACAACATATAGTTTAATGTCATGTGGTACAGGAAGTAGGGGGGATAACTCCTAGAAAGGGGCGTACATGGTGCGGATAATGCAAACCCAACATGAATGAGGACATAATCTCACACCACACCATGCAGTTCTATAAGAGTTAAAGCCCCGAAGGCATAACAGAAGAGATAAGTTAGTGGAACTCAAGATGGACTTAAAGACAAGATGTATAGGTGCTCTTATGTATCCCATTGGAATGGGAATAAAGTTGTACGTAGTTCTAAAAGATATCTTAGTTTATGGTCTTAGATCTCGGACCATAGAGAAGCAAAATCCTTCCAAGTCAGTGTAGACCTCAACCCAATTCCTAAGCCCACATGAGTCAAACTCGGTGTGGGAAACAAGGGAAGAATAGGTTTTTGCAATACCTAGAATGCATGCTAATGGTAAGTCAGTGTGGATCCCCGAATGATTCCTTTACCACGGATTTTGTCCTAACGTGCAAATGTGCACTGAGGGATAATGCCAGTGGGGTCAAAATTCCATTTGGACATGATGGGGTAGAAAATAATGTGAACCATGTAACCAATATTCAAGGATTAAAGGGGATGGCATGATGGTGGAGGATAACTTTTGACCATGTTTGAAACACAACATCCATATCGTGTTAGCCTAAAATGGGGAAAAACAAATGAGCGTCGACCACCGACCATATTCACAACACAGCACTTGTATCAGTTTGTCGTCTGAACCCCTCGAGGATGTTAGCCCATAACAGTAGGAGATCCCTTATGCCTAGAATCCATGCCATTTGGGGGTCCCTTCTGGTGTGAAAGATTATGGAAGCCCAAATGAAGGGGAACATGAAGCCTGGAAGGTGGGTGGGAACATGTCCAGGTAAAATCCGACACTCCGGATGCTGAACCAGAGTACTCTTGGTCACATTGGTGAATCAACGAAGAGGATCGAGGGGCCCAACATGAGATTGGCCGATTTGAAGAGATGATTATAGAACAAGGGGATAGAGAACTCTCAAGAGAATGAGATACATGGCATGGTTGTTACAAACCCAACATGAATGAGGACATAATCCCGCACCACACCATATACCCCTCTCCCTGGGAAAGTGCAGGCCAAGGGGCCAAGGTGAAGGGGAGATTTCTAAAAGATGGGGCTAGACCCAAAGTCTAGATGTCCAGGCAGTCCTATGTATCCCATTAGGATGGAAATCAAGCGACACATAGTTTTAGAAGAGGGTAATGTGCAGTTTATTGTCATGCAATAAGGACGCAAATGGGTAAGATACCCCACACAAAGGAGGTATATGGCGCGGCAAGTAACCAAACGTGAATGAGGTCATAATCACATACCACACCATACAATCCTAATTGAAGACTTGGGCCAGGGGCCTGAGAAGGCCAAGGGGACTGAGGTTGGGCCTTAGAAGAAAAGTCCTAGCCAGTTTATAGTTTAACATCTTGCAGTGAGGATGAAGAAAGGGGTAAGATGCCTCAAACAAGGGAGGTGTATGGTGCGGTGAGTAACCTAACGCGAATGATGACATAATCCCACACCACACCATACAACCCTAAGTGAGAACTTGGGTTAGGGGCCCGAGAAGGCCAAGGGGCATGAGGCCAGGCCTCGGATGGAAAATCCCAGCCAGTTTGTAGTTTAACATCTTTCAGTGAGGATGAAGGTGATCTTAGTTTATGGTCATAGAGCTCATACCATATATGCCTAGTTTAATTTAATATGTGTGGGACAGAAATGGAGGATCATCGTGCTTATAGAAGACCACGAAGAATCAATGATGATTGAAGACAACTGTTGACTAGGTTCGCAACACAGTATCCACCCTTATGTGACCCAAAGGGGGGTGAACAATTGAGCGTTGACCGTTGACCATATTCACAACACGATACTTGAATCAACTTGTCACTCACAATCCTAGAGGGCATTATCTCATAAGGGTAGGAGAGCCCTTGGGCCGAGCATCCATGTCATTTGGGGTCCATTGTAGATATAGAGGGTGAGGGAAACCCAAATGATGGGTCATGTCGAGCATGGAAGGGCCTGTGGTCATAGAACGGATGATAAATGAAGGAAAGGATATCTCAAGGGGATATGTGTGGCATGGAGAAATATCCTAACTTGAATGAGGACATGAGTCCACATCACACCGCACAATCCTAAATGAGAACATGGGCGAGGGGCCTGAAGGGGTTGAAGGACCTTAGGCTGGTTGTCCCAGTCAATTGTAGCCATATGACCTCTTGTGCGGTTACCGCCTCATAACAGCTCCTAATCCCATGTGATCAGTTCTTGGTGTGGGAAACAAGGATCCAGATTCAGCTTTCCCTATCATATAAGGGTCTGATAGCTGGCATCGCCCGAAGGGAGTCGCAGCTCGATGATACAGTGGGCAAGATGAACCACCACACTCAATGCTTGGGATCTATGGGGGTGGTGACAATGACAAAGGATAGCCACTGGCCATGTTCGAAATACAGCTTCCTTATAGTGTGACCTGAAATGGGAACAACAAATGAGCATCAACTGCTGGCCATATTCTCAATGCGAGACATGTATCAATTTGTTTATCAACATCCTCGAGGGTGTTGGCTCGACGTGGTAGGAGATCCCTTGGGCCAAGCACCCATGCCAGTCGGGGGTCCTTTTAGACGTGAAAGATGATGGAGTCCCAATCAAAGGAGTGGGTGAAGCATAGTTGTGCCCATGAATTTTAATGTCAAGTAGGGAGCTGAGAGTGATGGACATCTCTGGGGAGTGGGATGTATGGTGGGATGGGGATTAGCTCGACATGAATTGGGGAAAAATCCTGTACCACCATATGTACCGACCCGAGAGGGAATTCTGAAGTTCAGGCTGGGCCAACAGACAAAATGTCTTGGCATTCCTACGTATCCCATGAGGATGGGAATCAAGCCGTACATAGTTTTTAAAGGCCATTCATTTTAACGGTGTGTGGTGAGGACATGGGAGGATAGAAGAATAGGGAGGGGGCATATGGTGTGGCCATCGGAATCCTGACATGAGTGGGGATAAAGAATCATTCACTATGCCATGTAAGGATCCTCCAAGAGGTCTATCCCTGGGGTGGATAGTCAAAGAAGAGAGTTTGTGGGCTAGACTTAGGACCGATCATCTGAGCATTCCTACGTATCCCATGCAGATGAAAATCAAACCATACGTAGTTCTAAGGGTACAATTTAATGTCTTGCAAGATGACATATAGTTTAACATCATGCGGGACATTTTACAGTTTAAAGTCATGTAGGACCAGGTAGTGTAGGGTCATGTGGGACCAAACGGTATAGGGTCATGCTGGACCAGACTGTTTAGTGTCATGTTGGACTAGCTGGCTTAGGAAAAGTATTTCTTGAGAAACTTGGTATTGGTGGTAGGAGTTATACGCTCACCATCCATGGTTACCAGTGAGTACGCACCATTGGGTTAAGCCTTTGAACAATGAAAGGTCCTTCCCATTTGGGATCTAACTTGGGTGGTTTCCTTCCAGGTATCATTGGTGTCCTGAGGGCCAAAACCAAATCACCTTGTAGGAATGAGCAGAGGTGAACCTTTTTGTTGAAGGCTCTAGCTATCTTATTTTGATGCCTTTCCATATTGTGCAGGGTACGAAGCCTATTCTCGTCAAGTTCTTTCAATTCATCCAGAAAAATTTCAGCTACCTTATCTGAAGCCTGCTGGTCATAGACCTCTATGAGTAATGAAGGAAACTGAATCTTTATGGGAAAGACAGCCTCAGTTCCATACACCAAGGAATATAGGGTCACCTGGGTGGAATTACGAGTGGTTGTTTGATAAGCCCAGAGGGCGTTGGGGAGCTTTTCTGGCCAACTCTTCTTATTCTGACCAACCATTTTCTGCAAAATGTTAGAGAGGGTTTTTTTTTAACACCTCGATCTGTCCATTTTCTTGCGCTTGATAGTGGGAGGTATGGTTAGAGCGGATGTTTTACTTGGAGTACAACTTCTTTAACTCAGCTTCTCGGAAGTTGGTGCCATTATCAGTGAAGATGACGTGATGGAATCCAAAATGATAGATGATATTGGAGCTAACGAAGTCAACGATATAATGGGCCTTGACCTCCTTGAGTGGAACTGCCTCTTCCCACTTGGAAAAAAATCTATAGCGGTCAGAATGAACCGACATTTGCGAGCTGTCGCCGATGGATATGGTCCCATGACATCCAGTCCCCAGACTACAAAGGGCCAAGAGTACTTGGTAGTGTGGAGAGGCTCTAGTGGACAATGCATGAAGTTGGCATGAACTTGACATGCATGACATATCTTGGTGAACTCGATGAAATCATGGATCAGGGAGGGCCAAAAGTACCCCAGTCTCTAGATCTGGTGAGATAGCTTCGACCCAGTCCAGTGGGCACTACAGGAACCGACATGAACCTCTTGTATGGCCTGAGAAATATTGACTCCTTGGATTCAATGGAGGAAAACACCATCAAACCAATGCTTTTAGAGGATCTTCTCAAGACTAGGACCACTCTGGAGGGTAAACTGCAGTGCGCAGCGTCGAATTCGCTCGCGCTCGGCCCAATCTTCTGGGAGGTTACCATGTTGGAGGTACTCAACCAAATGTATCCTCTAATCGAAAGGTACTTCAATCATCGCAGTCGAGGGACCTGGGTGTCCTAATGTGGAGGCTCCAGTGGTAATATGGCTCACCTGCAGGCCATTGTCGTCACCTGGGGAGACAGGAGCAATGACTCTCCGATGTTCCTTGTGGATAATCAGGTCATCCTGCTCGGGCTCTGCAAGTGATGTAGCCAGGCCGACCAGGGAATCAGCTCAACCATTCTGAGATCAAGGGACATGATTAACTTATTGCCAATATGGGAACCGGGCCATTAGCTGAAGAATGCACTCCAACAATGGTATGATCTCTGGATTTTTGAAGACGTAGTCACCATTGGTCTGTTTGATGACTAGTTCAAAATCCCCTTTCACATGAAGATGGGGCACGTCAATCTCAAGGGCCAATTCGAGGCTAGTGATGAGAGCCTGATACTCTGCCTAATTGTTGGTCCAGCCTTCTGATAATAGGAATAAGTACGGTAGAATGGATTGTGTTGGGGTAATAAAGACGATACCCAAGCCTACCCTGTTGAGCCTGGGATCATTGAGCCTCCTGCCAGTGGGGCTTCAAGAAGCACCATGGAAGTGCATCTTCCAACACGGAATGGATTGGTCTACCAAGAGGATTGCCTCATCAGGAAAATCGAGATCCAAGGACTGGTCATTAGGATCCAGATGGGCTGTAAGGAAGTCTTCCAATTCTTGTCTCTTAATAGATTTCTAAGGGACTAACCTGATATCAAACTGCTGGGGAATCACTGCCCATTGAGCGAGATGGCCTGTCAACATGGGGTGGTTCAGAATGTACTTCAGTGGGTCTACCCAAGACACCAACTGTACCTCATGGTGTTGCAAGTAATGTCACAATTTTTGTACTGTGAATACCAACACAAGGCATCTCTTTTCGAAGGGGGAGTATCTGGTCTTTGTATCGAGGAGCATGAGGCTGAGGTAGTAAAGGCTATTCTCCATCCCTTCATTGTTCTTCTGGGTGAGGAGGGTGTCGAGAGATAGTTCCAGGGAAGTCACGTAAAGGATCAGTGGTTTTCCAGAGACGGGTGGAATCAAGACCAGAGGCTGGAGAAGATACTTCTTTATTTCCTTGAATGCGGTCTGGCACTCTTCATCCCATTCGTAAGTCGTGCCTTTCTTCATGAGCCGAGAAAATGGATTACACTTTCCATCCAGATTCTCAATGAACCATCATGTGTAGGCTAAGTGGCCTTGAAAACCTAGAAGCTCCAGAATATTGCTTTGGGGGCATCTGGTTGTGGCCTTGATCTTCTCTGGGTCGATCTCGATGCCCTAGTACTTGGAAAAAAATCCAAGGAACTTCCCAGAGGTGACCTTGAAGTCACATTTCAATGGGTTCATCTTTAGGTGGCGAGAATGGATGAAGCTGAACACTTTCTCAAGGTCCTTGAGATGGTCCTGGCACTGACGAGATTTGACCACTAGATCATCCACATAACATTCCACCAATGTCCCGAGGATTGGCTGAATATGCGATGCATGGACCGCTGATAGGTGGGACCTGCATTCTTTAAGCCGAAGGGCATGACCTGGTAACAAAACGTACCTTGTGGTGGCTTGAAGGCTGTATAATCCTCGTCCTCAGGGGCCATCTGGATATGATTATATCTGGAGTAACCATCCATGAAGGAGTGGGCTTGTAAACCATCCGTAGCATCGATCAACAATTCCATCATAGGAAGGGGTAAATCATCCTTCGAACAGTGATGGTTAATATCCCAAAATTCAATGAAGACTATGATCTATCCATTATTCTTCCTGACTGGCACAATGTTGGCTAGACATTTGGGGTACTGGGCCTCCTTAATGAAATTGGATCTGATGAGATTATCAACTTCCGCCTCTACCGTGGCGCCATGAGAAGGGTGAATCTTCCTGGGAGGCTATTTAAACTCGAGATGATTTATCGGGAGACCGAGGCGGTGTAGGGATAACTAAGGATCTAGTCCTGGAATCTCATTATAGCTCCAGGAGAATACATCACGATGTTATTTCAGGAAGTCTATGTACCACTGCTACTCCTCGAGGGACATGGTGGCACAGATTAATGTAGGTCTTGGATCTACCTTGCTACCGAGGTTTACCTATACCAGTTCATCGATCGTGGAAGAGACTCCCTCTTTAAATGTGGGAGGAGCATCCTCCAAATCCTCTTCTCTACTTGTAGAGGAGGGATCCGCAGCAGGGGGAGCTTCCTCTAGGCCAACAGATCTCGAGGAGAGGCTGGTACCAGCCAGAGCGGAAGTGGTCATTGCATCGGGAGATTTTGGTGCTGCTGAAACCATAGCAAGGAAGGTTGTCAGTCTGATCTCGTCTGGTCTTCGGCCCAAGGGGCCACACTTGATGATATCAAAGCAATAGTGTCATGTTGGCTTGATCCAGTTAATTCCAGCATGGTAAAACAGGCACGTATGATGTATTGTTGTTGATATGGGGTAGACATCCCGATACCTTATGGGAGTAAGGGGCTTAGGGACCACTGAGGATTAATTTGTATAAGAATACAAAGTGATCTCCCAACATCACTTGGACCTAAGAATATGCTTCCCACTTGTACCAGAGACAACAAAACATTGGCCCATATCGGGGGTCATGGACTCTAATTGATGGATCGGGAAGATGTATGTGTCATCCAAACCTGCTCAGGGGTTGGTTACAACCGAAACGAGTTCAACCTCACTGGCCTGAATCTACTTGTCCTTGCTCTTGTAATAGTCAGCATCCTGGTAGTGGGATTCACAAGAGGAAAAAAGAGATGCGTCACCTTGGAGAATTCCCACTTTACCATTGAGGGAGTACTTGAGGCACTGGTGGTATGATGAGGGAACCACCACGTGCAGGTGGAGTAATGGTTTTCCAATCAATTCATTGTATGTGGTGTCTTGGGAGACAACCATAAACTCGGTACTTGAAACTAGGCCACCGAACTGGGTCTTCAAACAAATCTTGTCGACTGAGGTCTGCTCTATCCTGTCGTATACCTAGATTTTTAGGTTGGAGGGAGTCAAGTCATCTTCGGATAACCCTAGATTTCACAGTGTCCATGTTAGGATAAGGTTAATCCTAGAGCCAATGTCAACAAGACAGCAGCGAACCTCCACACCATTGAATTGTTCGGTGATGTATAGTGGGTGAATGTGCCCCTGTATGGGAGAACCTTCATCTTCTTTAGATAATGAGATAATGGCATGGCATTCAGCATTCTCTATTACTTCCTCATGAAAGGCCTCTACAGCTGTTACCTCCGTCTCAAACTGGAGGGGGCTTCATAAAGCCTCATCGAGGGCCTCACGCATATCTGACGACAGGGGAAGGGCCTCAAGGATGGAAAGCCTTGCTGGGATGATGGAAAGGTGCTTGAGAACATCATACTTCCACGTCTGGCATGAATTTCTACTTGTAGGAGGTCACTCTATGACAGGTGGTACGATGGCCCCTACTGGATGAGTCGGCAGCTGACTGGTGCTAGGAATATCCCACTACTCACTAGTTAGAGCCTACATAGTGGCTGCCAGATGACGGTTGGACGACTGAGACCAGCCTGTAGCAGGGCGCGGCTGGTCGCGGCATGGTTGAGGTGGCTCTTTCTGATCCAGTAGCACAAACGGCGGTGGAGGTGGGCCTGATGACACTGGATGAGGAGGTTGTGCATGCTAAGCTCTGCACTAGGCCTAATATCTGGTCTCAATGGCATGCATGACCTGGCTTAAAGTTCTAACTTATGTGCCTCGATGACCCATATGGTCACTGCTCCGCCGACGTTGGCATCAGTTGAGGACGTTGAGGAGATCTGTCTGGCGCTCCCCATCATCGGGAGTCATATAGGGGTTTACCAGCTCCATAGTGTTAACCAAAACGTACCCTTGACTGTCACTCGAAGATTCATCCACTACTGGGTGGATCCTGGGAGGAATCCCCATATCCGGGGGCATGAAGTCACTAAGAGTACGGGACGATGATGGCATTGGCGGGGCACGTTGCTTTCCCTTTCACTGTCGGTGTTTTCTTCTCTGATAAGAGGCCGACTGAGATGACGATGCAAAAGTGGTGGTCATAGATTCTAAAGGCTCTGGCCGATTCAGGCATGCACGGATGATACCATGGGAATAGGAAACCGTTTTGTGAGTCATCCAGTCTTCATATTTCTGAGATCCGCAACTGGAAACCTGATGCCACTCGTCATCACTGTCGCTCTTACTATATGGCCTCACAAAGACGCATGCTACCTACGCCGGGGTTGGGCCCAGCCTGACTATGTTGTTATCGACCTGGTCTTGGAGCCAGTCTTTGAACACATAGCATTTCTTGAGAGTGTTCCCTATGATCTGGTGATAGGGGTGGTAGTTTGTGCGATCAGTGAGGTTCACTTATTCCGGACTTCTACACTCAGGAAAACGCACAATCCACTATTCCAAGGCACTTCAGAAATAGTCGGAAACCTGATTCTCATTAAACAAGTAGGTCCGGTTTATTCTGTCTGGAAAGGGGGGCCTTGGAGCTTGGCCCTAATGAGGAGTTGGAGGAGCCTATCGAGGAGGCAAGGCCTGATTGTCTCTCCTAGGTAGTGGCGATGCATTACATGGGGGAAATTGCCGATTTTGAGGTAGCTGCTGCTGTGTTGGAGGTTGTGCCTGTGGTGGCGGGCCTCTGCCAATTTGCAGAGGCAGCTCCACTGGTAATAATTACAGCTATCTAGGGCCTCTATTTGGGCCACCATGGAAGGCTCGGCTCTGGAATCCCTCCTTGCAAGAATTACAGGGGGAAACAGACATACCTGGCTGGCATGTTGTAGGGCTTCTTCTAAGTGCTTGGCCTTATCAGAGAAGTCTCAGAATCCTCCAGGGTAGTTCTAGGTGATCATAGAGGGAACCAGTTCTATCTTAACATTTCCCACACACATCGTCAGTAATTTATTCTGAGTTGGTGTCATTTAAAGGGAGTATGTGAGTCCTTTCCACTAGGCGATAAAGTTCGTGACACGCTCATCAGGCCTCTGTTTGCACTTGAAGAGGTCGACGATGCTCGTTTTATGCGTGGTGGAGCTGAACTGGTAGAGTAATTGCCTAAGGAGGTCCTCTTAGCTGGTCACTGGTCTGATGGGGAGATGGTTATACCAGACAAACGTAGGACCCTCCAATGTCTGCACAAAACATCGGAGTTTGGCGGCCTCTTGCTGCGCTAGAGTCCCTAACATGGGCCCACACCTTGAGGTGAAGTGGGCCAGATGTTTCGGTGGGTCCCATGTCCCATTGAAGGGGGAAAAGTTGGGATTCTCGAAACCCGAAGGTGCCTCCATATCATCCACCCATGCTTGATATGGCTTTCCATTAGGTGGGATTTCCACCTGTCGCGTTTCCAATGCCTCAAGGCGGGAAATGAGTGCTGCCATTGGATCATCTGGGCTGGGTATCATGTCTTAATGGGGATCCCTAACCACAAGTATGTTGGTGGGTTCTTAAACATGGTAAGGTGGCTCAACGTCTTGTGGCGCGGTTGGTAGGGTGACCTTCGCGGCAGCTGGGGGAACCTGAGCTGGGTTCCTTGGATTACCGCGCCATTCTGGAGGGTTTGGCGAGACATACAGTGCCCTCTTTCCATATGTTCTAGCCTCAACCCTGTCTGCAGGGGCAGGATGGTTAGGGTCACCTAGAGGCAGCTCGCTGAGGGGAAGTTGTTCCTTCCCCTACTGACCTGGCCTAGGATTATCATAGTATGTCCATCGCTCTGCAGCCCATTCATCTAGGATTTCATCAACCAACTTCTTATTTTTGACAAGTTTCTGATGCAACACGGACTTCTTAGGGTCCTCTTATGTCTTCTACACTGAGGAGGACAGGTCGGAGTGTTTGGAAGCTCCAAGGCTCTCTTTACTCTTACCGTTATTTTGGATAAGGACTAATGCCTCGGTGGGCACAGGGAGACCTAGTAGATTCCTCTGCTAGAGAGTAACTCTTCTTGATGGATCCAGTAGTGGTGTCATGCCCTCAGGGGGTAAGTCCCCATCAATAATCTCCTGCTCATTCTCCTAGTTGACTATGTCGGCCATGTTGACTGTGACCCTTCCTGAGGGCATGTCCTCAATATCTCCTAGAAAGTCAGGCTGTCGTAGGATAGGACTAAAGAGGAGGGTATCGTACTGCCCCCAGCCACGGATTTTCACGTGGGGGGAAGCCTCCTTGATAATCTTGCGGAGTACCTTGAAACTCATAATGAATTGTTGTTGGAGGGCCTTACGACAGCCTGGTGACTCAGCGCACTGGCCCATAGGGAGTGCGGCCAAATAAACTAGACGACATTGCTCTCCAATGTCTTCAAAATGAAATTGGATCCTAGGATAAACCACTCGCTAATGACAAAGGTGGAAGTGAATATCCTAGAGGGTTTGGCGGAAACACTCAACTTCCTCTAGGGTGAAGGATTCTAGTGCGCCGAAATTTGGTGCTACCATAGGCCAGAACATCTCGGGGAAGTGGTCTGCTGAGAGGATATTCCATAAGCTCCTCGGATCATATTCAAGGTCTGGTCCTTGATTTCCCCATTCATCAACTGGGGTTGGCTGAGGAACTAGTAATGGTACTGAGGTGGACCGCTGGGATGGCAGGCTGACCGGTGGGGAATATGGAGAATGGGCTGACTGGCCGCCGAATCTCAGGTTGTCTTCCGAAGAGTGTAGCGACTCAGCCACCACATCACGGTAGGATGGGATGATGGCCATAGTTCCTAGCGCAGGGGCTAGGTCTACTTGCGATAGGTCGCGCTACTGCTCACCCGCCATTAGTCCCCAGAATAGCTCTCTATGATCTCTAGTCGAGGTAGAGATTGCTTCTGGTGACGATGGTGGTGATTGAACGACCGTAACCTGTGGGGTTGCCAAATTTACATCCTCCTGGATATACCTGCATATGGAGGAGGGAATCTTATGGACCTCACATTTCGAGAGTACTAGGCTAATGCTACTCATTCCTACCCCAGCCCTTGACTCGGATGTGCAAGGGGAGGGTTCCCATGTGGAGTCGTATTCTGCTTCGGAGTCTGAGAAGCGGACTGGTTTGATCTCTATCTGAACCTTCCCTGAATCCTTCTTATGGCAGCGACAACCCACCTTCCTGCCCCTAGATGGCTCTTCTGGACAAGGAAGATTTCTGACACGAGGATTTCCTTCAGCCATACTGGTGCTGGGGTGGGGAGGACTTCTACCCGGGAAAGATGGGGTGTGAGGAGCACCAGGGAAGATATCAAAAGGGATATGGGGAGGACCTCTATGGGAAGTGCTGGAGCATGTAGGACCTCCGATCGAGCATGTAGAAGCATGGGTGGTACCCCCATGCTTGTTCCCTCTGATGACCTCAGCACAGAGAAGTTCCTCGTACTGGTTGAGCCGAATAAGGTTAGGACCTCCGTACTGGGCACTGGTGAATTGGAGTCGGCCCTCACTGCCCTTATTGTTGAGGCGAGAAGGACCTTCACCAACTTCTACGAGGACACGGGGAGGGTCCCTGCTTTGACTAGTGACTGGATGTGCAATGTCCCCATACCAAAGATCTATGGAGGGAGGAATGACTCCATATTCGGTGTAGTGGGCATGGGAGAGACTTCTGTAGTGAGCGTCACTCTTGCAGGGAGGACCCTCATTTGGACTGAAGGTGGCACGGGGCATACCACCATGCCGAGCCTGAAATAAGGTAAGGCATGTGTTCTCCATGGTATCGGTATGGAGAGGACCTCCTTACAGGGTGGCATCACTGCGGGTTAGTCCGTGGCGGCCACTGCCTGTGTCGGCAACCAAGAGAGTCGACCGAGCCTACCCGCAGGGAGATTGGGGCCTCGATCTAGGTCGGGCATATAAATGCACCTACTCAGTATATACAGGGAGTTTTTGATATGCATCATTCGTGTCTTGGTCCATAGTAGCTGCTAACGTTGATTCCCCTTGGTGGGTGTCCTCTTCATCTTGCGCCCGACGCTGGCGTCGGGTCAGACGGACCAGAGTCGGTGGTGCAGGTACATGGATTACCTGCTCCTCGACTAGTAAGATCGGGTGGCGATGCTGACACGGTTGGGTGGGATCCCTTTCTGTGAGCCCCTGGAATGGGATCCTAGCTGGGTTGACCTGGATATCCCCGACCTCGTCGGCGTAAGGCAGGGAGTCGTTGAGACGTTTCGGAGAGAGGCTCCCAAAACGGTTATATATTGAAGTGGCGACTAGTGGATCCCTGGGCGGCCCTCAGGGGTGGTATTGATGATGAGGCGCAGATGCCTCTAAATCCAGGCGGGCCATATCCCGAGTTGGGATAATTCCCTCAACCTCGTACTGGCATACGAGGTCATTGATCACCCTTCGTTGGATGACCTCGGATGGTGACATGGGGTGTGGGAACCCCATGGTTATGGGTGTAGAGGCCATTGCAGAAGAGGTTGAGCCATGTGGGACTGCCGCATTGGCACTTCCCCTACCTCTACGTCGGTGGGAAGGTGGTGACCAAGTTCCAGGTGCAGTAGCTTGGTTTTTAAAAACATGGAGATTAACTCATCAGTGCTGAAAGAAAAAGGAATCGACGACGACTGCCCCAGCACAATCCCATATTCCATGACATATAAGAGGGGTCCACGCTGACAACGTCGTAGACCAGTACATCCAATGTTCTACTTCCCCAACTTCTAGTGAGTTTCATGCCAGGCCCGTTATTTACTTGGTGGGACCTGGCGTCAGATATCTAGATCTGGTAACATACTAATCCACTGATGTCTTAAACTATACTAATCTCAATGTTGAGGAGAATAAATTCATGTCGGGTTCACCATTTCTATTTCTGAAGCTTTCACCGGGGCATGCGTGTCCTTCTGCTTGAGTAAGAAAGGCGTGGTTTCATTGCCCCTCATTCCTACTTTCCAAAGGTGTTCGGCATCTATTCCTTGTTTAGGGACATTTACTCATTGATCAAAACGGGATGATGGGATGTCGGTTGTTCCTTCCATGGATTCCTCCTCAGAACTCGTCACCTAGTCCGGGTCTCCCTTATAGATTTAAGATGTTGTTTTTAAAGCTCTTCCTAGTGCCATATCTTCATGGACACTAGTTAATTACACTGCTTCTATCAGGATATTCCAAAGGTTCTGGTCAGGGTAGCAACCTTCGGTCAGGGGAGTAGTCACTTTGGACATCACTAGTGTGTCTAGACGCAAGGACACTAGTGATCCTGGGTTTCTTCCCCAAATTATAGGGCTTATCGAGGGTGCAGAAGCTTGAGGCATCCCACGTCAAACACATGGAAGCATATTCCATAGGCATGTATCTGGATTTTCCTCAGCTTCCTATGTTTAACACAGGGTATGGCGCAGGTTTAACATCTGGTGGAGATGGATCAGACTGATCAGAACACTGATTAAAGTGGATCATATGGGTGCAACCTCTGAAGGGAACACTGATGTTGGGGCCAACGTGTGGTTAGCTTCCCGATTGTTGTTGAGGGGAATGAGGAATGAGGTGGCATGATCCCATCAGGATGTGGTGGCCCGGGTAAGAATCAGGATGGATGATGGAGTGTTGAATGAATTGGATGGTGAATGGGAAGGAACTACTATGAGGAAGATAATGAATTTAGGCTTGAGCCTCAAAGAGGCTTCCTACATATCTCTATGGAAGGGAATCAAATTCCTCATAGTTCATCTGATGATGGCTTACCACTGATTGGGGATTTCAACGGCTTACCTCTGGATGGGGATGTCGACGTCTTACCACTGTACATAGTCATGATGGATTACTGATGAATGGGTCACAACATCTTACCGCTGGATGGAGTTGACAACGTCTTACCGCTGAATGGCGTCGTAATGGCTTACGGCTAGACGGAGTTGACAATGGCTTACTGCTGAATGGCATTGCAATGACTTACCGTTGGATGGTGTTGAACCTCAGGGAGACTTCCTACATACCTTATCTAATAGACAAGGATCAAACCAACGTAGTTCCTATGGTATGGGGGTCAGTGAACCGATGTGGAGGAGGACCTGGGTTATAATGTTTGTTGGGATCAAGCCTCAGGGAGGTGTCCTATGTACCTTACCTTGGAAAGGATCAAAGTTCATGTAGTTCAGGTGGGTGCAACATCTTACCGCTGACTGGGGGAAACAATGGCTTACCGTTGATCGAGGGAGATAATGACTTACCGCTAATTGAGGTTCATAGTTTAACGTCATGCAGAACGTGGGTGAACCGACGTGGAGGAGGACTTGGGCCCTAGATAGATGGTGGGCTTCAACCTCGTGGAGGCTTCCAACGTACCCTTCCTTGGCAAGGATCAAAGACCACGTAGTTCAGGTGGAGTGGGCGAACCGACATGAAGGGGGTCAGAGTGACTGGGTGCTGGTCTTGAACCTCATGGAGGCTTCCTACATACCCTACCTTGGAAAGGATCAAAGACCATGTAGTTCAGGTATGGGGGCATTTAGAGGCTTGCGCTCTGAGGCAGCCCAAGTTGTTGGTGAACCGACTTAAAGGGGGGTCGGAACAACTGGGTATTGGGCTTGAACCTCGTGGAGGCTTCTTATGTACCCTGCCTTGTCAAGGATCAAAGACCACGTAGTTCATGTGTGGTTTGGGGCTTACACTCTAGGCTGCCCGGAGAGGATGTCATGGTTGATGCTTTCTCTAAGACCACATGAGTCATGCTCGATGTGAGAAACAAGATACAGCAAAGACCTGACGATCACGTCACGAAAGGTGCATCCATGGGAAGTGAAGTGGGGATCACATGTGGTTAGCGGCCCAAAGAGGAAACAGAGGCTTACGCGTGGTTCGCAGCCCAGGGAGATGGATATTGGTACTTACTCTAGGGTGGAGGCCCAGGTGGTGACAAAGCCTAGCGGGAGAGGGATTTGGAACCCAGGAAGAGAGGAGGATTAGGGGTTCTGCCTCCTGTAAGGAAAGCTAGGGGCTTACACCAAGGTGGTTGCCCTTTCCATGCAGACAGGCGCCACTCTGATAAAGAGGATATCATTCCATGTGAGGAAAAATATCACTCTCATGGATACCAGTGGGCGTACAGAATGTCCAAAGTGGGGGAACCCCACATCCAACACATGAGGCACAAGGTGTTGTCACAATTTAACATCATGTGCTGAGGAAGAAGGTGATTGGCAGTTTAACGTCCTGCATCTTAGACGAGGTGGGTTTACTCCACACCCCTAGGACTTACATAACTGGCACCCTCTAAACCTTGGTGAAGAGAAGGTACATGGAACGCTGTGGTTGGGGGTGTTATGGAGAAAACCATTGGGGGTTCCACGTTAGCGTGGCTATGTGAAGAATCAATAGCCATTAGCGTTCCTATGAAAAAAAATCATGATGTGAATCAATGAAATGGGCAGTATCATCCAAGGGACATTGAAATTGCTTTATGAAAACCTGAAGGGCTGCACGGGAAAAGGAGTTGTAGAGAAGAGGGGTTCATATGTATAAGCCTTGTGAAGCTTTGGTGATCCGTGAAGTGGAATGGATTCGTAAAGGGATGTGCTTCACGAATTGAAGTATCCTAGCCTAGGAATATGGCATAGGTGCATATGGGAGGAGCTTTGCAAAGTGTAAATGCATTCTCAAGGAAATTTTTAATGAAGAAAGGGTTTCTGGTGAGGTAAGGTGTTGTGAAGAAATATGCTTCACGAAGCACAGTGACCCTGCCTTAGCATGTGTGTCATGTGTGTGTGGAGGGTGGTTCGCAAAGCATAAACACTTCATGATGAACCGAGTCCCTGTGGTGGTCTCCTTCCTTCATGAAGTCCCGTGGGATTTGCGAAAGGCATCCCTCCTAGAAAATGGGTTCGATTAGAGCCAAGGGGGAGGAACTTAGCAAAGCAAAAGTACCTTGAGGAGCTCATGGTTCGCAGATCAAGAATTGCTTTGCGATTTGAGAGATCAAAAGGTGAAAGGTCGGATGATCCATCCTTTGGTCTTGAGGGGAGCCCTGTATTTATAGGCAAGATGCATCGCGAATCAGAGGTCACTCGGCGTGAAGACAAAGGTTGATCCATGGCAGTTTCGTGAATGTCAAAGGAGTTAGCGAGGCATCCCGCCTCCTTTCTCCGTAGTAGGCTTGCGAACGTCAAATTATTTCACAGAGCCTCCCACCTCCTTGCTTTGCAGTGGGCTCGCGAATGTAAAATTCGTTTGTGGAGCCTCCCGCCTCCTTGCTCCGTAGCGGGCGTGGGCCCATGGGGCTCCGCGAAAGGTCTTCGCGAGGCAGCCTTAAAGACTTCCATGTTGTTCTTATTCTTACCTACTTTTGGCATCAACATCACCGATGTTGCCACCACCCATTGATCAGTAGTTACTTCCAGTGGTACCGATAGAGGACACACACAGGGTTAGTTCCTTTCATGAGTTTAAAAGACAGAGACCTCCCAAGTTTAGGGGAGAGACAGATCCTCAGGTCACAGAGGACTGGCTGGAGACAGTGATGTGGGTCTTCTGCTTAGTGAGGAAACAGCTTGACCAGATGGAAATCTTAGTTGTGAGCCTTATTCAGGGATCAGTAGGGAGATGGTGGAGTTTGACAATACAGACTCATGATGAGGTGACCCTCACATGGGAAGACTTTGAGCGGCTTTTCTTGGAGGATTTTTTCCCTGTGACTTTGTGCTCTGTGTGCATCTATGAGATAATTCACCTAAAGCAGGGAAGACTGTCGGCGGATGAGTACTCATAGAGGTTTACATACCTCTCTCTCTACTACACATAAATGGTTTGGGAACCTTTCTTTAGGTCCTGAACCTTTGATCAGGGAATCAGAAGGGAGATCAGGCCATCCATTGTGTCTCTCAGCATCCCCACTCAGGTTGGAGTGCTGGATAAATCTCTTCTTGTTGGGAGCTTACTAGAAGAGTAGGCACTGATAGCCAGAACCACTAGTAGACCTCAGGCTATGGAGTCTTTAGTGGTGAGCAGAAAATAGTAGACAGGGGGGCCCAATAAGGCTAGGTCTTTTAGGGGGAGACCCCAGGACTCAGAGTCGGCAGTTCGGGGCTCCTAGAGCAGAGGGAGTCAGCAGGGGACCAGGTTGTGCTTCACAGACGGTGGGTAGGGACACATGGTCCGTGACTGCCTGATCTTCCATAAAGATGACCATAAGAAGGTCAAGGGACCACTGAGGTGGAGGTAGAGGTTCAAGTGAGGAGTTCCATAGGGCAGAAGACGTGTCAGGGGAGCAGGCCAAGCTGCAGGTGATGAGCAACGGTTCAAGGTGCTACCACCACCACCCTTAGGTGGTCCACCACTGTCTCAGGGAGTCGACAGAAAAGGGTGAGGACATCTTCAGGTGATGGATGAATACAACCATGGTGATTCATATATGATTATAGGTATGATCTGTGACTTCTCCACCTTAGTTTCAGTTCTTATAGACATAGGTTCTAGTCACTCTTTCCATTCCACAGACCTTTTTTGAGGATCAGAGATTGTGGTGGAGCGGTTGGCTTGATCCTTACAATAAGATAATCCTATAGGAAGGGATTAAATGTTTACACACTGGTGTTGGTAGTGTGAGATTACTCTAGGAGGTGATATTTTCGGTTGGGATCTCCTAGTAGCAACATTGAGGCCTTATGATGTCATCTTGGGTATGGGCTTGTTATCTATAGTCCATGCTCATATCGAATATTTTAGGCAGAAAGTGCGGTGTGTCCATGAGGATGAGACCAGGTTCTCCTTCACTGGTGAGAAGGGAACTTTTTTAGCATAGGATGGACTTTCTCAGAGTTGGGTGTAGTCGATCACTCATCAGTTGGCTAGCCTCACTCTCAGTGTGGTGGAAAAGAGGAGTCTGATCTTTCCTATAGTGGTAGATGAGTATGAATATGTCTTTCTTGAGGATGTTTTGAGACTACCTCATCATAGGGAGGTAAAATTATTCATTGATCTATACCTAGGTATGGTACCGATATCCACACCAGCATATTGTATGGCTCCCGTGGAGCTTCGTGAATTGAGGGTACAGCTAGCGGACTTGCAAGAGAAGGGCTTCGTGAGACCCAGTGTTTCACTATGGGCAGCCCCAGTGTTGTTTTCCAAGAAGTAAGATGGTAGTTTGAGGTTATGCATGGACTTTCGGTGCCTGAACCATTTGAACATGAAGAATAAGTATCCAATTCCAAGGATTGATGACCTCTTTGACCAACTAAAGGGAGCAAAGTGGTTCTCAAAGATCGACATCAGATCAGGCTATCATCATCTTTGGTTACGGGATGAATACGTATCAAAGACATCCTTTAGATGTTGGTACGAAAACTATGAGTTCTTGATGATGCTCTTCGGAATGACCAATGCCCTAGTAGTGTTTATGGGACTCATGAATAGGATCTTCCAGCCTTAACTCAATCATTTCATGGTGGTCTTCATTGATGACATCTTGGTGTACTCAGTGTCAGAGGAGGATCACTCTACACACCTGCGGATAGTCCTGGATACACTCCGAGAGCACCATCTATATAGTAAGATCTCGATGTGCCAATTCTAGATTCAGGAGGTCCACTTTATAATATATGTTATCTCATAGGCTAGAGTTTCAGTGGATTTGGTGAAGATAGAGGTAATTCTTTCTTGGGAGCCACCCAGGAGTGTGACTTAGGTGCAGAGTTTCTTGGGGTTGGCTACATAATATTGGAGGATCTTGATAAAATTTTCTAGAGTGGCAGTACCTTTATCATCCTTTACACGGAAGGGATATCCCTTTTGTGGATGGAGAAGTTCCATCAGAGTTTCCAGGATCTGAGGTGGAGACTGACGAGTGCCCCCATCTTGAGACTACCAAAAGAGGTCATTGGGTATGTAGTTTTATACGACGCATCAGGGACCGGACTAGTTTTTGTCCTGATGCTGGAGAAAGAAGTGATCGCCTATGGCTCATGGTAGTTGAGGCAGTATGAGAAGAACTACATGACCCATGACCTATAGTTAGAAGTGGTGGTCTATGCCTTAAATATGTGGCGGTACTACATGATGGGTGAACAGTTCACCATCAACTCAGACCACAAGATTCTCAGGTATATCTTCTCCCAGAAGGACATGAACCTGATACAGCGTCGATGGAAGTAGTTCCTCGATGAATATAACTTCGAGATAGTATATACTCCTAGGAAGGGGAACGTGGTGGCAGACACGCTCAGTAGGAGGTCTGGTTTACAGCTGCTGGGTGAGGTGACAAAGCAGCTAGCTGCAATGAAGATACCCTTCATGGATGGTGATGGAGAATATTACCTTCAATCAGTCATTGTCACTCCCCCACACTTACAGCAAGTCAGGGAGGAACAGCTTTTGGATGTTGACTGTGAGGCCTGATGTGCTCATTTACCCTCAGGACAGGCTTCTGATGGATTTTTGATAGGTGTGGAGCACGTCATCCTTTTCATAGGACGCACCATTGAACCAGTGACATTATGGGAGGAGGTGTTGATGGATTTCCATATATCTCCTTTGGTCGTACATCCTAGTGTGGAGAAGATGTATCAGGACCTCCGACATCAGTACTAGTGGCCAAGGATAAAGAAAGTGGTGTTAGAGTTGGTTTTATGATTCCTCACTTATCAACAAGTGAAGGTCAAACATTAGGTCCCAATATTATTGGAAAAGCCACTTGAGCTACTATAACGGAAGTGGTATGGTATCTCCATGGACTTTGTGACATGGTTACCACGCACGTCCAGGGGACACAATTCTATCTGGGTGATCATTGACTAACTCACCAAGTCAGCTCACATCCTACCCATCTGGGATCAGATATCGATAGAGGGATTGGGACATATCTATGTCCAAGAGATAGTGTGGTTTCATAGGGTGCCTTTAATGATCATATTATAATATTATGTGTGTTTTACATCCTAGTTGTGGAAGGGGTTTCATGAGGTGTTTTGGACTCAACTACGCTTGAGCATAGCTTTTCAACCTTAGATAGATGATCAGACAGAGTGGACCATACAGACCTTAGAGGACATGCTTTGTGCTTGTGTCCTTGAATTTGGTTGTAGTTGGGAGGACCACCTACCACTGGTTGGGTCTACATACAAAAAACTATCACTCTACCATCGGCATGTCACTGTTTGAGGCCTTATATGGGTGGCCATGCAGATCACCTCTATACTGGAAAGACCTAGGGGAGTCAGCACTCATGGGTCCATAGTTGGTATGGGATACCACTAAGAAGGTGCATATCATCTATGAGCAGATGAGTACTGCACATAGTAGTCATAAATCATATGCTGATAGGATACGGAGACCCTTGGACTTCGAGGAGGGAGACCATGTGTTCTTTCAGGTCTCACCCCGACGAGGATTACAGAGATTTAGACGGGGCGGCAAGTTATCCTCAAGATTCATCAGACCTTTATAGATTCTCAGCAGAGTTGGAGAGGTGGCGTACCACCTAGATCTTACCCCACAGATGCATCGGGTGCATGATGTTTTTCAATGTCACAAATAAAAAGGTACGTGCATGATCCATCACACATCATCGACTGGGGAGAGCTAGACATTGGCGATGGGGAGATGTTTTTGGAGTTCCCGGTGAATATAGAGTATTGATAGGATTGGGTCCTTCATGGACATTAGATTCCTCTAGTGCGCGTTCGGTGGCAGCATGAGAATATCTAGGAGAGCACATAGTAGCGGGAGGCTCAGATTGGTGCTCAGTACCCTCATTTGTTTTATTAGCCCTTGTTTTAGATTTTAGGGACATAAAGCCCTAAGGTAGGGAGAATATAATGTCATTTAATTTCCATGTAAATTTTTTTAAGATTATATGGAATTATTTTTAGACCACACGCTTTGACGGAACATGATTATGAGACCCAGTGAGCCCGAAACAGAATTTTGAACTTTTTTTAAGTTCACTTAAGTAAACGTGCGAGTGGGTTTTTCTAACTTTTGAACTGGTTCTCGGATCAAAAATATGAGGGTATTGTTGAACTCATAATGTTGGTATTATCCTAGAAAGGACTTAACTTTTACCGGAAAGGGTCGAACGGAAAAGTTAATTCTTGGACTTCTCAGAAAAATAATTAAAGATTGAAAAATGATCTCATACTTTAGACTCATGTAATTTTCTTCTTTCAATAATATTTCTTATACTTTTCAAAAAAAAAGTTTATTTTATTTCTTTTCTCACTGTTGAGTGGCAGAAGATGGTGCTGCGGTGTGGCGACGATGCACATTAAAGGAATCCCATTAATGTCTCATTAAGGTGAAGTGTAACAGCTACATTGTTTAATAAATGAAATAGCATAATGATGAAATGTCATAGAATAACAGAAATGTTGTGACATGTTTCCTTTTCATGGAATAAAACATTGGAGAAATCAATTGGTGGAATTTCCTCTAACAAAATTGCAGTGAAACTCCTCCCCTATGACGAACGATGAACAACGGCAGATCGCCCGCAACATTGTCTCCCTATGAAGAACAGATCTAGGAAGCAATGAACGCCTTCGAATTCTTGAATATTTGTGGGATGACCGCTTCAATGTTGAATTGATTCAATGTAGGGGTTTTTTTTTGGTTTACATTTTCCCCATTATTATTCTAAACATCAAACGCGGACCAACCAACAAACATATTGATCTACGGATCGTCCCTTCTTGCGGGAGGGTGATGTTTCTTGGGTTTTTTATTCGGGATTGAATTATTGTTGATAGAAATGTAATACCCAAACATCCCCCCTATTTTAAAACTCTAAAAAAGAGGGATTAGGCCAACATGAACAATGCCCTAACCCCTCCACTTTTGTGTTCTTCGTGACTGATTTTCGAACGGGTGGTAAGGAGAATTTGAGGCCTTAGTAGGGAAGGACACACCCTTAGAGGTTGTAGGAACAATCGGCGCAAATAATGGACCTATGGTGTACACACGGTGGTCTACGGAATTCCCCACTAGAACATCAGAGAAGACCTCCGTGGTTTGCTCAGGTTGCGGCGCAGCAGAGAGAGCCACCAGCTAGGCCGGCGGGTGGACGCAAACACCCGACTGTGTCGGCACGCCGCGTCCCACGCGGCGAAGCCGTATTAAGACAACAGCAGCTAGGAAATGGTTATACGGCTACCGCAGGGTGAGCGGAAGTCCTATCCGCCTCTAGCGGATCGGGCAAACCCATAGGCCAGACCCACTCCAGTGGGACGGACCCGCTCCCATGACCCAATGGACCAGACCCAGGCTCGGCCAGGTCTGGGTTGGGTCAGCAGACTTGGGTCGGGCTGGTGGAACCCGTGCTAGGTTGGGCCGGTGGACCCCATGCCGAGTCAGGTCGGGTCGGTCTGACTAGGTCGGATCGGACCCAGACCCCACAATCCCCTTTTTGGAAAAACATCAACATCTTTCAAACTGGTCATCCAATTGACGAGACATTTTCAATGTTGGAACCCTCGCGATGAGATGGATATTTTGGAATAATCTATGGTGGATTTCATGGAATTCGAAATTATAAGAATGGATTAGGGAGAGGTCCTCCTGAGATCAAGCATGCTACATACGGAAACTCTATGGTTGGCTGAGACGTAAAGACTACTGATGAGTGACCCAGTGTGGATCGGATACTATGGCATAGTGGGAAGAAGATTCTGTGTTACCCGGTAGGCCCATAGTGGGGAGAGGATTTTGTGTGACTCGGAAGACCAACAGTACTCAACACAAGGAGTACCTCATTATGTCCATAGGTGGGAAGTGACTTCTGTGTGACCTGACATGCACACGGTGGGGAACGGCTTCTGTGTAACCCAATATACCCATGGTACTCATCAGTTATGACTACCATAAAAGTCTTAAGGTTAGTGGGAAGTGGCTTCTATGTGACCCAGAAGGCCCACTATACTCATTGAAGAGGAGTTCTCCTACTTCCCATGGTGTTTGAAGATGTGACTAATGGTTCTACTTTCCTACTTTAGAATATACCTAGTGTGAGATATCTTTCTTCATGACCATTCTTGGTGATCATGATTTTTTGTTTGGTTGTGGATTACATTGTGGTCTTTACTTTGTTGCTTTAGGGTCCCTGCTGATTATTTTGTTACTCACCCCTGCATGGGATTCACCCATATGTGTTGTGTCTGGTGCTGATGATCGATGCTTCGACAGAGGACTTGGTGGCCTAGAACCAGGTGGCTCTCGGTGAGGTCAGGTAGGCAGGGCATACTCCTATATCTTCTGGTAGCATCACTACTCTTACCATTATGTGGGGTCTTCTGTGGATGGATATCCAAATTTTCTTTTTGTACTTTCCTGTTTTTCAGTTAATCTTTTGTTGGGTTTTTATTCTTGTTCATTTGACTTTCATTTGTACATGTACTCAGTGGTTGTTTATTGGAATGCTTATTTACTTTTCTAACTTTGAGATTTAGTTGTGTGTGTGTGTACAGGTACTCAGGAAAATGCCTCCCACTTGCAGGTTGATGCCTTCAGCACTAGTCTCTAAACCCTGGCCTTCAGGAGCAAGTCCTGGGTTATGTCATTTCACGAGCCCCGAGGGAGAAGTTTTGATAGTCAGATCCAAATCTTTGCACTAGTCTTCTGAATCTAGTAGACCACCTCAACTCTTGATGTTGTTGTTCATCTGAAATTGCATCTTTTGAAATTCTTCTCTGAGTCTATGCATTCCTTGAGCATTTTTTTACTTCTATCCTTTTACGAACCTATAAATTCTATATCAATATAAAACTCCAACTTTTAGATTCCAGGTTCTTTTGGATCTTAAGTGAGTCCTAAAATAACTAGACTTTCCAAAATTCTATTCAAATCAACCTTGGGATGATCCTTTGATTCTTTATTCTCAATTGTATATTCTACTAGGTTCCAATATTTCCATATAATACCTTCATTGAAATGTACATTTCAGCTTCTCATGACCTTTTGAAGATCATTATCCAAAAACTGAGATCCAAACTATTCATTATTGTGACCCATAAAGAAAATTTTTTGGCAATTTGCTTATAATTTTTCCATTTACCTAGCACCAACATGGAAAATTCATCTAAAGACTTTTAGGTGGGAGACATAAACTAATCTTCTAGTCCATCGCTCATTAGGAGGCTTATCCTAGTGGTGTGAAAGGATTCTGATTCACGAGGTATGCTTCACAATTTTCTTCTTCTTCCCAAAACTTCTTTGAAAATATGGAATGTATTCAAATACTTCTGGATCTCTCACATAGTGTCTGATTCATCCATTTTTCTCATCATTTTGTCTTGGTGTTTTGGGAACCTTATTCAAAAAATGTATTCCTTTATTTCAGAAAAATCACTACAACTCTATGCTTTTGTATTCTCCACCATTATCGAATCTCAGAAACTTAAGTTTTAAACCAACCTATTTTTCCACCATGAAACTCTATCTAATAAATGTTCCAAATACTTTGACCTTGCACTTGATAAAAAACACTCACACTTTATGTGTCTCATCATTGATGAAGGTAAGAAAATACAATGACCCTCCATGAGATTGATTTGATGATTCCCCCATACTTCCATATGTACTAGCTCTAACTTCGGATTGTTAAGTGTCTTTTATTCCCTGTTGAATGATACATTTTTTTGATTCCCAAGGAAACACTATTCACATGTTCTATACTCACCCGATTGAGTTTTAGTATTCCCATTTATAAAAAAAAACTTTCATCATTTTCACTCTCCATGTGACATAGATGATCATGACACAAATTTAAGGATATAGAATTTGTTCTGGAAAGTGTTTCACCTTCCAAACTCCAAAAAGGTCTAATTTTTTGTCTTTCACACCTTTGACTACCACCATGGAACCGTGTGTTATATTTTATGATCCTTTCACAAAACTTATATGGAAACCCATATAATTCACCTAACCAACCAAGATAAAATTATTTCTTAACCTAGGTATGTTTTTCACACCTTGTAACACTAGAAAGTATTTAATCCTGGTTCAATTATTCACATCACCTTTCTAACTGTTTTGATAATTTCATTATCCACAATATAAACATTACTGAATCTTTTGGAGGCATAGTTCTTCATCCTCCCTCTCTCATATATTGAGTGAGATGAAGCCCCAAAATCAATGATTCATGACTCCAGCGGATTTGAAACACTAAGAAACAATGTGATTTCATTCTCAATTATGGGATTTTTATAAGATATTTTAAAAGAAATTCTTTTAGGACTTCAGCTCTTTCCATTGAAACCACAAAAAGTCGTCATTAAAGGCCTATAGTGGCTACCCTATGACCACTAAATGGAGAATGCTTTTGGACCGTCATTATTTCCAATAGTCTCCACCAACTGGGGGTCACTATAGGCTATATCAAGTCACCCTGCAGTGATGGTTATAGGGTGACACAATAGAAACCTCCGATTGGTAGTCCTTATAGGGCATCCCAACCTAAAATATAGCTACCACCATATAGTGGTCACTATATCTCGACCAACCTGACCAATAGCGACTTCCATATAGAAGTTGAAAAAGTTTTTAATTTAAAAAAAAAATTATAACAGGATTTAAAATACAAAAAACTATGATAATTCAAAAATTCAATTAATATTTTCATGATATGTAAAATCACAAACTCATTAATATCTTTATCCAATCATCTTCCAAAATCTATGTCCGTGTTCGAATAAAAATGAATATAAAAAATTAATAAAATAATTAGTGAAACAAAGAAATATAAAAAACTAATAATTGAAATGTGGTAGAATATTTCAATAAAAACATAGTAAAACAGTCTTTGGTCATTTGATTTTGAATATATGAATATTTTATATTAATTTTAAAAAAAATAAAACTACTAATTCAGTAATTTTGAATATAATGCACATTTAATTGATTTTTATTCCTCCAATATGTCAAAAATAATAATAATATGATTTTCCTATGATTTCACATCATTTTGAGGTCATTTTCTAGGGATCTGGCCGTTAAACGGACGTTTCAACATTTTAAGACAACAAAAGTGTGTTTTAGGACATCCCAAACAAAAGACACCTTGAATTGATGTGTAATATGATTGAACATTTCATAATTCACTTTATGATTTTTTTTAACTAATTTCATGGCATTCAAAGGTTGTTTGTTCGGTTTTGACCCCTCGGGCGCACATTTTTAAAAGGCGTCAAACCTTTAAAAATAGTATATTCGACCATTTATAGCATAATACATGTCTAATTAATGTGTTTTATACTTTTACACATCAAAAATAATAAAAACATTATTTTACTATGATTTATCATCATTTTGAAGTCTTTTTCTATGGATATGGTTGTTAAACATGTGTTTTGACATTTTAAAATAAAAAAAGTGCCTTCCAGATCATCTTGGGTAAATGAAACTTCATATTGATGTTCTATATTCTTGGTCATTTTACAATTAATTATAAAGTTTTTTTATAATTCATGTAATTTTAAGGTCCTTCGGTTAGTTTTGACCCTTGAATGCATGTTTGTAAAGGGTGTCAAACCTTTAGAAATCGCATATTCAGTCATTCTGGGAAATCCACATGTCCAATTGATGTGTCGTCTACTTCTACACATCACAAATAATAATAAAATTATTTTTCAATGATTTCACATCATTTTGAGACCATTTAATATGGATCTGATCATTTAATGCATGTTTTGGTAATTTAAAATAAGAAAAATGTATTTCGGGTTATTCTAGGAAAACTACAGCTCAGAATGACATTTCATTTACTAATCCATTTCAAATTTCATTATATGGTTGTTTTCATCTGATTTCACATTATTTGGAGGTTTTTTGGTTGGTTTTGACCCTATGATACATGTTTGTAAAGAACGTCAAACCTTTAAAAACTACATATTCGATCGTTCAAGGAAGACCACATGTCTTATTAATATGCTGCTTGTTTTTACATGTCAAAAATAATAATAACATGGTAATATTATGATTTCATGTCATGTAAAGGTCATTTTCTAGGGATTTAACCGTTAAATGCACATTTTTATGTTTTAAGACAATAAAAGTTCTTTTTAGCTCATCCTAGGAAAATGAAACTTCATATTGACATTTCATTTTCTTTACTATTTCACAATTCACTGTATAGTTTCTTTCATCTAATTTCATGGAATTATGAGGCCATTCGGTTGGTTTTGGCCCCCAAATGCATGTTTTTAAAGGGAATTAAACCTTTAAAACCACATATTTGTTTTGGGAAGACCACATGTCTGATCAAAATGTCTTTTTCTCATACAAATAAAAAATAATAGTTTGTTTTTCCTATTATTTCACGTTATTCTTAAGTCATTTCATATGGACCAGATTGTTAAACACAAATTTTAGACTTTTAAAAAAAATGTGTTCTGGGTCATCCGAGGTAAATGAAACCACAGATTGATGTTTTTTATACTCTACTAGGATACAATTAACTATATGTTTTTCATCTAATTTCATTATATATGGAGGTCATTTAGTTGTTTTTTACCCCCTAAAACGCATCTTTAAAGGGCATCAAACCTTTAAAAACTACATATTCAGTCATTTCAGGTAGACTGCATTTCTGATTCAAATGCAGTCTTCTCTTATAATCAAAAATAATAATAACATGGTTTTCCTATGATTTCACATAATTCTATGGTTTTTTCTATGGGTTTGACCATCAAATTCATATTTTGGCATTTTAAGACAACAAAAGTGTGTTTTAGTTCATCCTAAGAAAATGGTACCTCAAATTCACGTTCCATCTATTTATCTATTTCATAATTCAATATATGGTAGTTTTCATCTAAATTCATGGCATCCAAATGGTCGTTTGGTTGGTTTTGACCCCTGGATGCATGTTTTTAAAGGGCGTTAAACCTTTAAAAACTGCATATTTGGTCATTTCGGGAAAACTAAACATCTAATTGACATGATCTAAGTTTTTACACATCATAAATAATAATAACATGGATTTAATATTATTTTACATCATTTAGATACTGTTTTATTTCTATCTAACTGTTAAATATACGTTTCGTCATTTTAAAACAAAAAAAGTATGTTTCGGGTTATGCTAGGAAAATAAGACCTTGGATTGAAGTTTTTTCTACTCAACCATTTCAAAATTCACTATATAGGTTTTTTCTTGATTTAAAAGAATTCAAAGGTCGTTTCTTTGATTTTGACCCACGGATGCATGTTTTTAAAGGATGTCAAACTTTTAAAAACCTCATATTCATTAATTTTGGGAATAAAGAACATACTATTGATGTGTTTTCTAGTTCTACATGTTAAAAATAAAAAATAGTATTTTTTATGATTTCACTTAATTTAGAGTTTTTTATATATATCTGATTGTTAAATACACCTTCTTGTGTTATAAAATAATAAAAGTGTGATTCAGGTCATCTTGGACAACCTACACCTCAGATTGACGTTCCATCTGCTCAAACATTTCATAATTTGTTGTATGGTTGTTTTCATCTAATTTTATAGTATTAAGAGTCCATTTGGTTGATTTTTACCCCTAGAAAAATATTTTTAAAGGGCATCAAACCTTTAAAAACCACATATTTGGTCATTAAGGATAGAAAACATGTCCAATTGATTTATCTTATTCTCCTACAAATAATAAATAATAATAACTTTTTTTCCTATGATTTCACTTCATTATAAGGTCATTTTCTATAGATATGACCATTAAATACATGTTTTGAGGTTTTAAAACAATAAAATTGTGTTTCAGTTCATCCCAAGAAAATGATAGCTCATATTGATGTTTGGTCTTCTTGGACATCCCACAATTAAATGTATGGTTTTTTTCATCTGATTTTATTTCATTCAGAGGTTGCTCAGTCGGTTTTGACCTTTTGGAAACACATTTTTAAAGGGTGCCATACCTTTAAAAATCACATATTTGGTCTTTCTGGGTATTCCACACGTATGATTAATGTTTCATCTACTCATACACATCCCAAATAATAATAACAAGATTTTTATTTGATTTAACATCATTATGAGATCATTTTATATGGATTTGATAGTTAAACGCATGTTTTAACATTTTAAGATAACAAAAATGTGTTTCAATTCATCTTAATAAAACATCATATTGTATTAACATTATGTCTACTCAACCCTGTCACAATTTTCTATATGGTTTTTCATTTTATTTCATGGAATTCAAAGGTTTTTTAGTTGGTTTTGACCCTCGAACGCATGTTTTTAAAGGGTGTCAAACCTTTAAAACCTGTATTTTTTATCATTCCAACCAGATCATTGGTTTTATTATCATTTCATCTACTTTTAAATGTTAAAAATAATAATAACATGATTTTTTTATTATTTAACACCATTACAAGGTTATTTTCTTTGAATATGATTGTTAAACACATGTTTTTCCATTTTAAAAAGACAAAAGTGTGCTTTCCGGTCATTCTAGGAAAAAGACTCCTCAGATTAAAATTTTTTCTACTTGAACATGTCAAAATTCATTGTATATTTGTTTCCATATGATTTCATGAAATTCTAAGATCGTTCATTTGGTTTTGACTCCTGGACGCATGTTTTTAAAGGGTGTCAAACATTTAAAAACTGCATATTTAGTCATTCCAAGTAGACTATATGTCCAATTTATGTTTAATCTACTTATACACATCAATAATAATAATAACATGTTTATCCAATGATTTCATATCATTATGAAGTCATTTTATATGGTTATGACCGTTAAATGCTCGTTTTGGAGTTCTAAAATAATAGAAGTGTGTTTCAGGTCATTCTAGCAAAACCACAACACATATTAGAATTATGGCCACTCAATCATCTCACAATTAAGTGTTTGGTTGTTTTTATCTAATTTCATGGAATTCAAAGGTCGTTCGGTTGGTTTTGACACCTAGATACATGTTTTTAAAGAGCATTGAACATTTAAAAACTGCATATTTGGTCATTCTGGGTAGACCGCACGTCTTATTGACTTTTTGTCTAATCCTACATTTCAAAAATAATGATAAAATAGTTTTCCTATGATTTTCACATCATTCAGATGTTTTTTTATATGGATCTAATCATTAAACACATGTTCTGATGTTTTAATACAACAAAAGTATGTTTTGGGACATCACGGACAAACGACACCTCAAATTGAAATTTTGTCTACTCGTCCATTTTAAAATTAACTATTTGGTTGTTTTCATCTGATTTCATGTCATTAAAAGGTTGTTCGGTTTATTTTTACCCATTGGTCACACATTTTTAAAGGGATTCAAACCTTAAAAAACAACATATTCAGTAGTTTCAGGTAGACTACATGTCTGATTGACAAGCTATATTCTCATACACATAACAAATAATACGGTTTTCCTATGATTTCACATCATTCCTTGGTTGTTTTCTATGGATATGACCATCAAATACACATTTTTTCATTTTAAAACAACAAAAATGTTTTTTGGGTCATCTTGGGAAAACAACATCTTGGATTGATGTTTCGTCTACCCAACCATTTCACAATTCACTATACGGTTGTTTTTGTCTGATTTCATGGTGTTCGAAGGTCATTCAATTTATTTTGACCACCCAAAAGAATGTTTTAAAAGTGTTCCAAACATTTAAAACATGTATATTTAGTCATTTCAGGTATACCACATGTATGATTAAATTTTTTTCTCCTCATACATGTTATAAATAATAATAACACAATTTTCCTATGATTTCATATCATTCTAAGGTATTTTTTTATGGATCTAACTGTTAAAAGCACATTTTGGAATTTTAAATCAACAAAAGTGTGTTTCAAGTCATCCTAGGAAAAGCATACCTCATATTGACATTATTTCTATTCAACCATTTCAAAATTCACTGTATTTTTGTTTTTATATAATTTCATGATATTTAGATGTCGTCCAGTTGGTTTTGACCCCTAGGCACACATGTAAAGGGCTTCAAACCTTTAAAAACTATATATTTAGTCATCCTAGGAAGATTTAATGTTTTATTCATGTGTTTTTTACTCATAAAATTCACATATAATAATAAAATGGTTTTCCTATGATTTAACGTAATTCTGAGATCTTTTTCTATTAATCTGACTGTTAAACATACGTTCGAGCGTTTTAAAATAAAAAAAATGTTCATTGGGTCATTCCAGATAAATGATACCTCATATTAACATTTTATCTACTCAAACATGTCCCAATTAATTTTATTATATTTTTTATCTGATTTTGAGACTTTTTTCTATGGTTTTGACTGCTACATGCATGTTTTGGGGTTGTATGATAGTAAAAGTGCATTTTTAGTCATCTCGAACAAACGAAACATTAGATTTAAATTCCTTCTACTCAAATATTTCAAAAATAAATCTATCTCTATGGTTTTTATCCTATTATTTCATGGTATATTGATGTCTTTTGGTTGGTTGTTACCCCTGATGCATGTTTTTAAAGGGTTTCAAAACATTAAAAATTTATTATTCAGTAATCTCGGACAGATTTCATGTCTAATTGATGTGTAGTCTACTAGTACACATAAAAAATAATAATAAGAAAAATATAATATGGTTTCAAATCATTCTAAGATATTTTTATGTGGTTTTGACCATCACATGCACATTTTGGTGTTTTATGACACTAAAAGTGTGTTTCTGATCATCCCAAGAAATGACACCTTGAATTGACATTTTGTTTAATCGACCATTTTGATAAATCTCTCTATAGTTGTTTTTATATGACTTCATGGTAATTTAGGATCATATATTGAGGTTTTACTATGACACTATGATTTACAACTTATATTTTTCTTTCTTGTAACAATTTTATAAACAAAAAACACATTAAAATTATTCATTTAAAATGAAACATTAAATATTAAAATAGTTTTGTAAATTACCTCATACATGTGGTACATCCTCATTTTGATCACCAATGAACTTGAAAGGATGTACACTATCTATATCTAGAGCCTTTAATATATATAAATATTATCTATTGTAATCATATCAATAAAATTCAATATGAGTACATTTATTTTCTTGTTTTACCCATTTCACCACTTGTGTACCATTAAAAGGATGTTGTTTCATCACTTCATATATATGTGCTAACATATATGATAATCTATCCCTGTACTCTACATGTAACTGATAAAACCTCTCATCCATAATGCATTTCATAGTCTTCATGAAAAAATTTTCCTTAGTTGGTGTGTTCATCCCTGTATCTCTTCATGAACCCATCACCTCAGCTCTAACAATTGAACATCATGGGACACCAGTGTCATAAGGCAAAGAATAATCATGACTATCATTCCCTATGACATGCTGAAATATATTATCTCTACACATAGTACTATGACTTTTCTTCTCTAGGACATGTGTCGAGTTCTAAGTCTATAATTTGTGCCCCGTATCATCAGATTAGCTAAATGGTGAGTGGAATTAGTCTATATTCAACATATTTAGTTAATAGGTATATGAAAAATAAGTGTAATTTATAGATTAAAACCAATATAATTTACCATAATCACCTCAATAAACCAAAACACAATCAAATCCTACCACTTCATGAGAAGAACACCTAGATAGACTGGTTGTACAATTTTTGGAACTCCCACAAATTGTTCATAGTGATCTCTATTCAATATTTCCTTATAATCCTTCCATAAATTTAGGAATTTAGCGATGCATACTATCCAAAAAACATCTGTACATGATGTAAAATTATCCTATTAAAAAAATATTCAATGGCTACGATAATAAAAAGAAAAATCATGAAAAATTAAATAGTGAATTTACCTAAACCTCCCTCCATAATCTATCAATCATATCCTAGGGGAATGAAGTCCAATCATGACTCTTTAGAGGGAATATGTGTGGGTCTTGTATCATATTCCAAAATTGACAAATCAATACACACTCACCCTATCTAACTAGACGAAAGGTTTTATCAAATAACACATATATCCAGGATTTGGAGTTCTAAAATCAAACCCCTCTATCAGGACTCCTTCATCTATTGGAAGACACACAAGATTTTGTTAAACAAAAATTCATAATGCAGTTAGTAATAACAAAAATTTTCAATTAATATTTAGAAATAGGTAGTATAATATGCACATAATTTTGTTTTTGAAAAATGAAAATATATATACGAACAACATTAGGTGAACCACTCTGAACACCCTATGATATAACTATATTTATAAAAAATATACAATTAAGTCTAGAAATTTTTATACATATAATTTATAACTATTTTTACAAACGTTGGATGGAAAAAAAATTATAAGAAATTTCCCCTGATCTTGCAAGTCCATAATATCTATATTAACTATTTCTTTTTCCCATTGTATATCTTATTCTCATACAACTATAGTGGTTTGGTCAAGTGTTTAACCAGGAAAGGAAAAAATATTAAGTTTCTATTGGTCAATCAAAAAAACTTTTCTTCGATACATTTTCACCAAAACTTTCCAATTAGAATCAATGTCAACAAAGTAAACTTTCTCTGCCTATAATGTCAGTATAAAGGGCTCATTTCTTACTTTTTCATCTTTATATAGCATATTGTTAAAGTTTACCAGTGTAAAATGGAAATGGTAAAATTTTGTTCCATAAACCAGATCGACCTAATCACACCTCAATAATATATTATTTAATCCATGACTATAAATAACCACAATAATCCCTAAGAAATATATAATAATAAACTACATCAACATATAAACAACCAACACTATTTTTCTTAATTTCTTGGTTTATGTAAAAATTTCTAACATGGAATCAAAATCCATAGGCATCCAAATAATTGTAGCAACAAGCTATAATAAATAGTTCACCGGATATTTGGTTTATTTCTTTACACATAGTATGAGTACATGATTCACATATCTTGTGAATATATAAATTTCACATAATTAAATGGATAAAGGGATGTGAAAATACACCTCAGTTACATTATAAAAATATTAAATCAATTATTTATATGTATGTGAGTCTTAAACCACTCATAAAATGTGTTGAAGTGAAGTTTTCTGATTTAATGCTTAGTTTCACAGGGCCTTTCCCATTTCAACTCAGCTATATGCATCCTACATTACAACATAATAAAATTTAAGTAATAAATTGAATATAGAAACACAAAGAATAATATATTAAATATACAACTTACTATATCAATGGAATAACTGATGGAGTTTTGAACAACATGTATCAATGAACATGAAATCACTCTTCGTTTCACATATCAAACATTATCAATTATCCAATTAGACATTCATCAATCTAGGAGGGTTTATCTAACTTTTTTTTACCTCATCAATATATGAAGCATAAAAATTAGTGAACCCATAAATCAAATATAACTTTCTAACTGAAGCTTATGAACAAGATATGTTGTGCACATACCATTTCAATGTATTTAAGTATTTCTATATTAGATACATACTCTTGAATTTCATGGGACCACCATCAATTAATTGACCAGTTAAATGAACAATCAAGTGGATCATGAAATCAAAAATTTGGTGGAAATAGTTTATATATAAGTGACATGGTGAAAGCACAATATTATCCTGTAGGTTTTCTAAATCACTCATAAAATGATTCCATGAACAAAGATATCTAAAAAATTAAAAACATCAATCAATGGCTCAACAAAATGGGTAGGAAAACAATAATGAAATGCAATTAGGTTTAACTATTGAAGAAGAATACAATTATCATGACTTTTAAAACCTTTTAATTTCATTATCATGAAATTGAAATGCTTATAAGTATTATATAAATAACCATTAGACACCTTGATAGTCTTCAAAATTGATATAAATGTTTCTTTCTCTTTTCTACTAATTGTGTAATGTGCAGTAGGCATGTATGCCCTATTACCCTATCCCAACTGTAATAGTAAATTTTTTCTTAATCCCATTTCTCAAAAATCATATATAGCATTAGAAATATCATTATATTTCCCATTGATTCCTAAAATAGTTCATAGTATATTATCACACATATATTATTCAATGTGAATCACATCTAAATTACTTCTAAAAATATTATCTTCCCAATTAAGCATTTTAAAGAAAATACCCTACTTATTCCAAATATGATTGAACTATATATTTATAGTAATAATGTAATGAAATTAATGGTCCAATAAATCTTTAAAATAATACATTGTTTGAATTTTTTCTTGATCAAGTTGTGCAAAAATATAAACCCCAAATATTATTTTTGGTGATGGGCCATGCTCTTTATTTTCATGAAACAACACACTATCTTTTCTGGACCTATGTAGTAGAGGAATAAAACATCTATGATGAAGGTATGAAAACTTTATATAGTGATTCAGCCATATATATTTCTTTTATTATAATGAGGGTAGGTGAATTATCTTTTTATACTCTAACCTGATAAGTTATCATACACTAGGAAGTCATTAATTTTCCACAACAAAGTAGATGAAGTCTAATCATTTCATTAGATACTAAGTAAAAAATTCATTACACCATATACCCCAAATTTTTGTATTAAATAAATTAATTGTTTTATATAAATATTGATTTTATCACCAGGTCCTCTATATCAATCAATTAGAGTTGAAAGTAATAAAAATGGTTTCTTTATACATACCCATGGGGGATGTAACACCCTGAGATTTTTAAAATAAGAACATCATGTTCGATGGCATGTATGGCATGAAACATCAGGATTATAAGATAATATAACATCTCAATAATTTAATATATATTTATTTTTTAAAATAAATCCAACATCTTTAATATCTTGTGATACATGAAATACAAGGTTTAAAAGAAACATGAAATTCTATTAAAATATTATTATTTAAACATGATCATTATAACCTGGACATTAAATTGGAGGGTATTAATAGTAATAAATAAATTATGAAAAATATATATTTTACACATTTTTATTTTTTATATTTTTATTTAAAATAAAAAAATAATCATTTTAAAGAAAAAGAAATGTTTTCTGAAAAACTGAATTTTTTCTAAAAGGTGGTTTAGTCACGCTTTACGCACATAATTCAAAATTAATTTTTACCAATTTTAGAAAATTTATTTAATAAAATATGATTTATTTTTTAAATTATATTATCAATATTATTTTGGGGTTAATTTTTAGTGTTTTTCTAAAATGTTTCAGTTTTTGATGAATAGTAAAAAAAATCTGAATTTTAATTAAAAACTACATTTTCATTTAAATTATATATAGAGTTAAATTATATTTTAAATTTATTTTTAAGTAAAATTAGCTAAATTATATATATATATTAATCTAATTTAGGCCATTTGAATCATTTTCATATTAAATTTTTATATAAAATTTTTTTAAACTTTTGAACATTTTCTCTTTGAACATATGCTTTCTCATCGCATTTGTAGGATTAATTTTAAATTTAAATTTTATACTTATGGGAAAGGAATTTATAAAAAAAGATTCCATATATATAATAATAATAATTTATATTTTATAACAATTTAAAATTAATTTTTTACCTGAATTCATTTCAAAAACAGTAAAGATTATTTACCATGGTTAAGGTAAAAATGAGTTTACTGGTGGTCAAACTAAATGGATGAGGGTTAAATTGACATAAAAATTGGTATAAAATATATTTTATAGAATTATTTAGATAATATAATTTCTGATAATCTATAATACTTCATTTTATACCCTTTTCACATGTAAAAAATGTGGGTAAACATTTTTCTTTTCAAAAATTACAAGTATGTCACTCACCAAACTTATAAAACGCCACCCCTATCCTCGCTTCTTCACACCTTCAAAACCATTTGGTTTTTCCAATTCATACACAAAATTTTTAAGAACTTCCATAAACGCATCCTATAATCCTTATTTTTAGTATAAATCCAACCTAGTAAGGGTTTTGGTGAAAACCTATGGAGGTTACCTGAAGAGGTAATGTTTTTCAATGAGAATTATTATTTTATTTATTTATCCACATCCTTAAATTATTATTAAACCATGATGATATAATAAACTCAATATATTCCATATAATTATTATTTTTATGTTAAATTAATTACCTATAACTATCCCCACTTCATTCAAATGGGTAATGAAATTGTCATTCGTGTGTGTGTTGGACTTCTGCCTCATGAACCGATGTCATTCATTTTTCTATTACCACCTCTCATGGTTGGGTATGATGATGGATGTAAATTATATATATGATATTTATAACATAATTAAATCTATTTATTAATTACATTCCATAGGGGAAATGATAACATCGCTCGTGTGTACGATGAACTACCACCTCACGAAGTGATGTGATTCGTCTTTCAATAATGCTTTACATGGAAGGTGATAAGAATAAAGTTAATGATTATATGTGATATAAATTAAATGATTATGATATTCATAACATATTTATCATTATTTAAAGATAACATATCATTTTATTTCTTACCATTTCACTCACTTAAAGATGATAATTTCATTTGTGTACCTGTGGACTATCGCCAAGTGATGTGACTCTATTTTCCTCACCACACCACATGGATGATATATATATAATAATATTTAAGGAAATAATATTTTATTTATTATATTATGATCATTCTATAAATATAAAATATTACTTACCTCCTTTTCATAATAACCATTGAAAATGGAAACATTTTTCATGTGTACGTACGACCTACCGTCTCTATGATTGTAACATACTTCATTTATAAAAAATATTTTTCATGATTGGTCTTAAAATTATTATTTATGAATAAATATTAAAATTATTTCATTATTATTATTCAGTATGTGTTTAAATAATAACCTCTTTCACCATAGTCAATATACCAAATTCATTTTTGATACATAATCCAAGTATCATCGAAACATGTGATGTGAACTTAATTGACTAAGTAAAAATATATAAAATGGTAATAAGTGAAATAAAATGAATAATAAAATTTAAAAAATTTATCAATAAAGTAAATAATTAATATAAGTTTTTTATTTAGGAAGATAAAAAAAGTACGTGACAAGCCGGACTCAAGGTCAGGGTTTCTGGTCTCACTTTTACTTTCATGACACATATGTCATATTTACACCTTATTTCTTTTGTGTGGTATATATAATGAAATTTTTTATGTTATATCATGAATTAATTTTTATACATAGTGTTTAAATGTTTAATTAAATTTATTTCTTTCATGGGGATTATTATTCAAAAGTTACCAAAGTGGTAAGAGTTTATTTCACAATCTCATCATTATTTTAGATTGTTTTTGTTTAAGTTTCCATTAAAGAAATTATTTAATATTTTTATATAAAATTAAATCCATTTTATTCTCCTCTATCATTCATGAACTTTTTCAAGTAATGTTACTATTTTTCATCCCATTGGTACTTAAAATGATTAAGAAAATGTTTTAAATAAAATCCAACTTTATTTCTATCTTTGATCAAAAATTCTTTTTCTTCCATTTTTTAAAAAAAAATTGAAAATTTTTTAGAATTATAAAAAATGTTTATTAAAGAATTTTGTATAAATTTTTTACGTTTTAAATTTTTTTTGAAAGGAATCAACTTTTAATTTTTTTTAACAAGACACCTTTTTACCCTTTTTACAGTGCAAAAGGAAGATTCTTTCTAACTTATATAGCATATATAGAATTACCCATTGTCATGACCATCATTTATTTGAATCTTACTTTACAATTTTATAAGGTTATTTTAAAAGAAAAATTTTTCATATTATTCTGTAAAGTCTTAGTCTTTAATAGTGATTTTCACATAAAATGATTTTTATTATATTTTATGAATTTTCTAGTTTTAAAATAAAAAATGGTGATTTTTAAAGAAAGGTTATTTTACTCAAGTAATATTCCAACTGATCTTTCAAAATAATTTTCCAAATAATAATACATCCTTTTATGTCAATTATTATTTAATGTGGATATACTCTAATGATACCATCTTTATTATTATTTTTAGATGGTTTGTGATCAGTTTGATTGGGGATGTACTATATTGATACCATTCATTTTACTCTAGATGATTTATGATTATGTTTATTTATTGGGGAAAGTATTTATATTTAATATGATAGTTTAAATATGGATATTTATGTGAATTATGCTTCAACACTTTCATGTTAGGAATTAATAGGACTTAGTAAGTGATGGGTGGGCCCAATATATCCCCACAATGCATCATAGGTCTCATGGGACAAACTAGATTAAGTTTTGGTCGAGACCTTACCCATTTATATAGATGTCTTGGAACAATGACTCTAAAGTATTATATGTCTTAGAAAAAAGCCTCAATAATATGTTTTGGATGTCTATATTTATGTATTCTCTCATTATGAATTCAGTTATTGATATTCCACATGATTATTTGATCAGTTAGAATATTTACGGTTAAGTTTTCAAGCTCATGTGCTTATTTATATGGAGTTATTTGATCATCATTTATTCTTTACATATTATGCTCAAGTTATTGATTAAATGAAAAAAAATTCATCTATTTACCCTTACATATTGATTATTTCTTATTTATTCCTAGCTTCTGTTGTAAGTTTACCCTTATTAAGCATCTGAGCTCACCTCTTTCTTAGGTTTTATTTTTCTCAAGACACTAGGAAGTGTTTTGTGATTGATATATAGGGATGTGATAATTGAAATAATGGTGTTATCAATGAAAATAATTTTTGTATTTTATGTTTTCAATTATAATAAAAATTTTGAGTATGTATATAGTTTATTAATATTTATAAACTATCTGTTCATTTGGGATGTGATTTCTTATATCTCATGACAATGTAATATAGTATACACCAACTCTAGGATATAGAGATCAAGGTCTCTATAGTTGGTATTAGAGTAAGTTTCGTAAAATCCTTGGGAACTAGATTAAGTAAAACAAAGATTAGAGAACATGACCCTATTATAGACATTGAGGATAAGTATATAAGAACATCATAAATTTTTTGTAATGAAGAGATTGTTTGGTTTTTCCTAGTAGTACATCCCTATCTGAAAAATAAATGTGGAAATGGTTATGGCATAGAGGTACCTAGGGGTAATAACTCCAAAAAGGATGCATTAGACTTGGCCAAATCATCACCTGGTGCATGAAAAAAATCCTTATTGTGCACATGGTTTGACACTTTTGAGGGATATGCTTAAGATAATTCACATTTTCTCTAAAAACCATTATGAATGATTTTAAAATAAATATATCCCTAAGGAAACTATGCTTATGATTATGAGATTATATTTTCCAAAAAAATTCAATTTATGTTAATTATTTCAATATTTTTTGGATTATACATTATTTTTCATAATGATATGATTTAATATACTGTATTAAATTATTTAGAAATGGAACCTTGCATAAGAAATTATAATTGAATAAATGCACATAATCCAAAGAGTAATAATGATCATTTATTTGATGGTATTAATCCAATATTTCAGAGGGAACTAGTCTCCTAAATATTCTCATCATATGAGAACATAGTATTATGTTATAACAATACATAGAAATAATTATTTGAGTATTATGGTTTTGAAGGGACGTAATAGAATAATAAGATGATAGAGAAAAATATAGATAAAGGTAAGAAGGGAAAGAATTATTTTCCCACATGTGATACTTGTAGAAATAGATTCCCCAGTACTTGATTAAAGGGAATAAGAGTTTTCTATAATTTTTGAGATGAAAACCACCATTATCATGATTTTAAGGAAAATAAAAAAAATTCAATGTTCAATACTTTAACTATATGGATATGGGGAACTATGAAAATGAATTCTCAAAACATCAAAGGAAGATACCTCAAAAAAAGCTAATGGATCATGGTCAAACTTATTCTATTACCACAGAAGAAGTGTAATGATTAATGTTCTTGTTATTGGATTCAAGAACTATGTTATTATATTATTTTATCAATGATATCCTGAATATAAGAATTATGAAATGTTTAAGGATTTTATTTCAAAATTTTTTCATTAAGTAATTGAAATTTTATATTTAATAGTACCAATGACCAAGGAGAATGATTCGATGAAAAGTTTAACTTCTTGGAAAATGCATGATTAAGGGAAAGATAACCCTTAATATATTCTTAATTTTCAGATAGTGATGTTGGGATAAAGAGATGATTCATATAGATAAATTAAATTGGATAGTACTAAATACCTTGGCACTAATTAATGATCTATTGAAAAAGTGGTTTATTCTATCATTGATGGAATTTACAACATTTTTATATTTAAGGAATATATCCACTAATCTGTGTTTTATTTAAGGAATAATTAATCATGCATGTTTTCAATAAGCTTTTATGTTAATTAAAGTTATTAGCATGTTTCAATAGAATACATGGTGAATGTATTCACATGTTTGGTATATGAAGATTAAGAGATACTTTATGTTTTTTGGGGGATTAATGATAATTTAATTTTGAAAATATTGTGACCTTATTTCTAATTTTTTTGATCTTAATATTTTGGAAGGTTTATAAGGTTAATCATTTATAGAATGGTTTAAGTTGAAATTTGGAACATATTTTAAATCATAATGTATTATTTAACCATATAAATATTTATGTATATTGGATAACATAGGATACTACCACTACTCTTTGGAGCTATATTTTTGACATCTTTGATTGCAGATGGCCGATGATTGATTCTATCAATTCTCAGCTAAAATTCTGCATGGAACTGGAAATCTCCCAACAAATCAAAAACTTATTTCTCACTAGGATTTCAGAGCTTCTTCATGTAATTTGGTATGATAGAAATTCTATTTTTCACAACAATTTCTCTTTGAACATCAATGTAGGTAAAATGAGGATTCTCATCGCTATTTGTGAAGCTGCGTTAATCCAAAAATGGTATTGTAAAAACTCGTTGGATGATTTTATGGTTCTACGATGTCTTCGAGCCACTGCCAACTTCAACGATCTGAGACGCACTCTTGGGGTTTTTTGGAGATCGCCACTACCTGGGTGGATTAAAATCAATGTGGACGGTGCCTCCAAAGGGAATCCAAGACCCGCATGGTGTGGCACTATTTATAAAAATCATTTTGGTCAAATAGTTGGGTGATTTTATGGAGGTTTTGGTATTACAACCTCTTTGGAAGCTGAAATGTTGAGTGTGATTCATGCATTCTCCTTTTCCATACACCACGGTTGGAATAACTTGTGGATTGAAAGTGATTCTACGACTATGGTGCAAACCATTTGGAATCATATGAATCACCTAGCTTGGCCACTTACTATACATTGGATGAATTGTATCTATTCTCTTCATGGCACCAATTTCATTGTAACCCATACCTACCATGAGGCGAATATGGTTGTTGATGGTCTCTCCAATAAAGGAGTTGCACAGGACATAGCCTGGTTGGAGGATCTTCTGAACATCCTTTTTCCTCTTCATGTCAAATATTGTAATATGATCACATATTTTATACTCTTGTAAGATTTTATTTTTAATAAATCTTACTTTGGTCTTTTGACCAAGGCTCCACCTTGTTCAAACCTTTGATTATTGAGATCAAGATTAAATTTCGAGGATGTAATTTATTTAATGGGGAGAATGTAACACCACAAGATTTTTAAAATAGAAACATCATGTTTGATAGAGTGTATGACACAAAAAACTAATATTATAATATAATATAAAAATCCAAGACTTTACCATATATTTATTTCTAAAAAAATCAATCTCTTCAATAACTTATGATGCATGCAACACTGGGTTTAAATGAAACATGTTACTCTATTAAAATATTATTATTTAAACATGACCATTATAACTTAGCAATTAAATTAATGGATATGAATATTATAAACTAAATTTGTAAAAATATATAGTTTAAATAAGTAAATTTGTTATATATTTATTAAAAAAATCATTTTGAATAAAAAGAAATGTTTTCTAAAAACTGTATTTTTTCTAAAAGTTGGTTTAGTCGCGCTTCGTGCACGTAATTTAAAATTAATTTTTACCACTTTTATAATATTTATTTACTAAAATTAAATTAATTTTTAAATTATAATATCAAAATTATCTTAGGTTTAAATTTTTTTATTTTTCTGAAATATTTCATTTTTCAATGAATAGTGAAGATAATGAATTTTAATTGAAAAATGTCTTTTAGTTTAAATTATTTATAGAGTTAAATTATATTTTAAGTTAATTTTAAAGTAACATTATTTAAATTATATATATATTAATCTAATTTATTTCATTGTAATTATTTTAATACTTAATTGTGATATAAACACTTTATAAACTTTCTCTTTGAAAACATGTTTTCTCATCACGTTTGCGAGAATAATTTTAAATTAAAATTTTCCAATTATGTGAATGGAATTTGGAAAAATGGATTAAATATTTTTAATAAACATAATATATATTTTCTAATAATTTTAACTTAAATTTCTACTATAATTAATAGTAAAAATAGTAAAAAAAAATTACCACAATTAAGGTAAAAATGCGCTTATCAGGGGTTAAACTAACAATATAAGGGTTTAATTGACATAAAAACTTGTATAAAATCTATTTTATGTCCATATTTATACCATATAATGTATAATTCTTTATAATACTCTATTTTTGACCCTTGTTTCATGTGGAAAACATGGGTACACCTTTTTCTTTTCAAAAATTGCAATCTTGTCACTCAACTCACTTATAGAAGGCCACCCCCTCGTCTATTATTCTCTCAATATAATGATTTTTTTAGTCAATATCAGACCATATAACTCCCAAAATTCCATACCCTTATCCTATAATCCTTATTTTATGCATAAATCCAATCTATGAAGGCTTTTAGTGAAAACCTAATGAGGTTACCCGAAGAAGAGAAAACGTTCTTCAACGGGCATTTTTATTTTATTTATTTCTCCACCTATGTCAATTATTAGTAAATCATGATGATATAATAACCTCAGTATCTTAAATATACTTAGATTTTTTTCTTTTAAGGTTATTACCAACAACTATCCCCACTTTCATCAAATGGTTTGTGGAATCATCATTTGTGTGTATGGAAGACTACCATCTCGTGAACCAATGTCATTTGTCTTTCCATTATCACCTCTCATGGTTGGGTATGATGATTGATATAAAGTATATATATGATATATATAACATAATTATACCTATTTATTTATTATATCATATATTCCTTTTTACTTTCCATTCCCTAGGGGATACGATAACGTCACATGTGTGTACGACGGACTACCGCCTCGCGAAGTAATGTGATTCGTCTTTCACTAACACTTAATGTGGAAGGTAATAAGGATAATTTTAATGATTATATGTTATATAAATGAAATAATTATAATATTAATAGCATATTTATCATTATAAAAAGATAATATATCATTTTCTTTCTTACCTTTTCACTCACTGAAAGATGATAACATCATCCGTGTACGTATGGACTACCGCCTTCACAAAGCGATGTGACTCTATTTTCATCACCAAACCACATAGATGATATATATAATTATATTTAAAGAAATTATATAGTATTTATTATATTAGTATCATTCAAAAAAGATAAAATATTACTTACCTCTTTTCATAATGATCGTTGAAAAATATAAACATTACTCAGGTGTACGTACGGCCTACCGTCTCCATGATCATAACATACTTCATTTCTCAAAACCATATTTCCTAATTGGTATTAAAATTTTAATTTATGTATAAATATGATAATTATTTAACTATTATCATTCTTAGGATGTTTAAATAATAACCAATTTTATCATAGTCAACCTACCAATGTCATTTTTGATAAATAAGCGAAATATCGTCGAAACATCCAACATAAACATAATTTACTAAGTAGTCATATATAAAATGATAAAAAGTTAAATAAAAGTAATAATAAACTTTAAAAAGTTTCTTAATAAATTTAATAATTTACATAAGTTTATTACTCAGGAATACAAATAGCATACATGACGAGTTGGACTTCAGGTAAGGGTTTTTCGTTTCATTTTTACCTCTTTGAGACATATGTCATATTCACCACTTATTTCATTTGTGTGGTGTATATAATATGATTTTTATATGTTATATCATGAATTCATTTATCTTATTGGTATTTAAATTTTTATTTATTATCATTTATTTCATGTGTATTGTGATTCCAAAGTTACCAAAGTAGTAAAATTTTCTTTCATAATCTCATCATTACTCGGGATTGTTTTTGTTTAAGTCTCCCTTGGGAAAATTATTTAAAATTCATATCTTAAAATCCATAAATTTTATTATCATATTTTTATTCATGAAATTTTTAAAGTAATATTACCATTTTTATTGTCTTTTATACTTAAAATAATAAGAAAATGTTTTAAGAAAATATGACTTTATTTCTCTCTTTGATCGAAAATATTTTTTCTTCCAAAACTATGTTTTCTACAACTATTTTCAAAAATGATTTATCATTCTAAAAATTATTTATTAAATAAAGTTTTACCTATGTTTTAAATTTATAAAATGGTTTGAAGTGAATATTTTTTTATTTTCCAAATAAGGAACTTTTATAACCTTTTACAATACAAAAGGAATGTTTTTTATAACTTATACAGTATGTAAAAAATTACCTAATTTCATGAAAATAATTTCTTTAATGCTTAGTTTTCAAGTTTACAAAGTTATTTTAAAGAAAATTTTTTCCTAATATACTATAAATTCATTTTTTTTAAATTTATTTTCAAAGAAAATGATTTTAACAATATGTTATGAATTTTCTAGTTTTAAATTAAAAAGGATGATTTTCAAAGAAAGGTTATGTTTCTCAAGGAATCTTCCTTGTGATATTTCAAAATCATTTTCCATATAAGAATAAATACTTTGATGTTACTTATTCTTTAATGGTGACATGATCTAATTATACCATCCCTATTATTTCTTTAGATGGTTTATGATCAGTTTGACTAGGGATGTACTATATTGATACGATTCATTTTACTCTGGATGGTTTATAATTATGTTTATTTATTGAATAAAGTATTTACATTTTGTGTATTAGTTTAAATACAAATTTTTATGTACATTAATTCCACCCCTTTAAAATGAGGAATGCATTGGAATTAGTAAGTGATGTGAGGGGCCTTTCATAGCCCCCCGATGCATCGGTAGGGCCCATGAGACAAACTAGATTGGGTTTTGGCCAATGCCTTTCCCATTTATATAAATTTTTTGGGACAATGCCTCGATGGTATTAGATTTCTTGGTATAATTCCTCAAAGGTATGTTTTAGATTTCTAGAATTATGAATTCTATCATTATGAATTTAGTTATTGATATTCCATGTGATTATTTGATTAATTAGAATATCCATGGTTAAGTTTTCAAGCTCATTGGATTATTTATATGGAATAATTTGGTTACCATTTATTCCTTCGATATTATTCTTAAGTTATTTATTAAATGACATGGGTTTCATTTATTTTACTTTACATATTGATTATGTCTTATTTATTCATAGATTTCACAATATTCTTACCCTTACTGAGCATCTGAGATCAACCCTTTATTATGTTTTATTCACCCTAGTATACTAAGAAATGTTTTTTGATTGATATGTCGGAATATGCTAAGGGGGTAATGGTGTTCTCAAATAAAATTCTTTTTTTATCTTATGTTTTCAATTATAATAATAATTTCAAGCATGTATCTAGTTTACCAAGACTACTAAACTATTCAGTCCTTTAGGATTCGATTCCTTGAATATTATACCAATATAATAAAGTAGACACTGGCTTTGGGATACTAGGTTCTAGGTTGCTACAGGGGATGGATTTATGGAACCAACACCACTGATCACATATTATGTGTCACACCAACCATAGACTTGAATGGGTTGTAACCATTTTTTACCAAACATGGTTAAACATTATGACCATCCTAATAAAAGTATGGGTGTATTTGATCAAACTTTTTCCACACCAAAGAGTCTTCCGAGTGACTTAATTTATCAACCTCTTTATTTCTCTCTAAATTGCAATTCATCAGTTTAGAAATTTTAACCGGTTTAAATAATATATTTAATCTCGGTTTTTTTGGAAATAATATGTTCTTAGCTTCAACTTGTTTCTCTTGAATCAATACCCTTCCGAGAATAATGTGACTACCTTGGTTAATCTCATGGTCCTTCCACAAAATTGAGTATCAAACAATACAAGTATTGAGTTTTACATTCTATTTTTTAAACAAAATGTAGTTATTTCAGCACATATCAATGGTCTTGTATGTGAATGAAATTTCATTGGTTAACTTGTGAGATTGATAGTATGAATATGGAATCTTTTCTCTATAAGGGTGTACATTCTTCCGCAATACTAACAACATGTCCAAGCAGGTGTTTTCTACTGATTCAAGGCCTCCGAGTGTAACAATTCAATGATAAATGAAAATTTACTAAATTTAGAGCATCTAGAATATAATTCAATATAAACATAATAAATAATTTAAAATAATTTCAATTTTTATCCATCTGTATAAGAATTGGGATCACTCCCTCTAATGTCATAATTTATGACATTACTGTCTTCAGGTTGAAATTGATGCATCATATCATTGGGAATTATATTAATCAGATCACCTATTATTAAATCAACAGCCATATAAATATTTTATGACTGGTGATATGGAACAAAATATTATCTATAACATATCTGTTTCTTATAGGTTTTTCATAAAAACTACTCAAGAATAGATGTTCCCTAATAGTATCTCATTTGAAGAGATACCTGTTTGTACATTTTCAACATGAAAAACTAATCAAATTACTTTGAAATCCACTGGTGAAATTAATAAATTGATTAATCCTCTCAAAATATTTATCATAAAACCTATCTAGAATATCAATCCATTGGTTATCCATATTTTTATTTAATAGAAAACAAATAATTGAAATATATAAACAATATTTTAACAAAAACTAGAAAATTCCTACATATATATAATAAATATATTAAAATGAAAACAACATAATACACATTTTAAATATATTAATATCTGGATATTATGACTATTAAAACAAATTAATGTATTATATAATTCAAATAAAAATAACAATGATAAAATATTAAACTTTTATAAACCATTATTTTTTTTAAAACCCAAATAAATTATAAAAAATTTCTACTTTACTCAAATCAATCAAAATCTAAAACAAGTGTTTTATAATAATTTTTAACAATAAAATTATCATAAAATTATATATATCCAAATATTATTTAAAAATAATATAAAATTAAAAATTATATTATTTTATAAAGTTTTCATAATTATTCCTATGATATGTAAGTTCATAATTAAACAAAATAAAGTGAAAATTTATATTTTCAAAAATATGAAAAAGTAATACATGTATAAAATAAAATATGTAATAGATTAATTCTACATAAAATGAAATATTAATGTGTTATAAATCAATTAAATTGATACTTGTGCAAGTAAAATGAGGATATTTGATATAGTCAAATTTATTATCTTATCTAAATTAATGGTTGAAAATAATTTTTTTGGGAAGACAAGTATAAAAAAAATTAATCTCAAAATGTTATAAATGTTCTATAATTATTAAACCTTATCACTTTTAGTGATATTTCAACTATCTCATTCTTATTTTAAGAATCAAACAGGTCATAATTTAAATTGGAAAAATATATGTAAAAATAATTAGAAGGTTTCGATTATAAAATTCTATCAAAAATAAAATCTTTTTAATATAACTAGAAGCTGGTGAAAATAGTATTGAACACTAATATCTTATTTAGATTGTAAATAGAATCATATCATTAAAACTTATGAACCAACAAAGACATGGTTTGGGGAAAAGTTTGAAGGAGATGAGGAAACAAATACTCAATAATGCCAATCCAGTTGGGGAAGTTATAAAATATGGAATAAATACTATATGAAAACACAACCGAGGTCAATAATCATAAATTTGGATTTCATTGCAAGAAATATGTAAAACATTCATTGAAAATGGGTCACGGTTATTGAGGGAGAGTGGAGTGGGTTTCATGCAGAGGGATAAGGGTCATTGTGCAGAAGAGGAATCAAGGGTGAGGAAGTTGGGGGAACTAGTTTCACCTGATAAGGGAGGGTATATGTCTAGGGGTAGGAGTCCATGGGGTTCAATGGTAGGTGGCATTCATGGGGGATTTATGGTGGGGGATGGGGTGGGATGGGGGCTCGACGACGGTTGGTGGGGGAGGGGGCTTGAATGTGGGGAAAGGAGGGGTGGGATAGGATCTTGATGATAAGGAAATGAGTGGGAAAGATGGGGGATCAATGATAGGGATAAGAGGGGGAAGGATGGGAGCTCGATTTTGAGGAAAGAAGGGGTGAGATGGGGGTGATGGTGGGGAAATGAGGGGGGTATTGGGGATTGAAGATGAGGAAAAGTGGGGGTTGGATGGGGGATCGATAATGGGGAGAGGAGGGGGTAGTATAGGGGCATGATGATGGGGGAGGGGGGATCGAAAATGGGGAGAGGGGGTGGGATGGTGGCTTGATGATAAGGATCGGTGAGGTGGGATGGCGACTCGATGGCAGAAGGGGAGGAGTGGGTAGGATGGGAGCTTAATGGTGGATGGTGTAGCATGGATGTGGGGGAGAGGAGGGGTGGGGGTGGGGGCTTGATAGTAAGTGGGGGAGGATGGGGTATTTATAGTGTCTAGATAGTGGTAAACTAATTGTAGAGGTGTAGGAGGGAAGAGATATCAATGAGGGGGGAGGGGTGGGAGTCAACGAGGGAGGAGGTGGAGGTGGTGAGGGAGGGTTTGATGAGGTAAGGGAGAAAATTAAATTGGGGAGGAGGAAAGCCTAGCGATCACTAAATAGTGTTCTCCTGAATGAACCCTCCATGAAATCCCATTTCTCAACTAGTGGAAATTCCAGTATGTGTGTCTGGGCTTTACCAATTTTCCTTGGATGTTCTCTCTTTTCCCCTTACCCTTATTTGGAATTTGGTTTTTGCTTTGAGAAAAATGTCCCCTAGCTTCTACACTAAAAGTTTTTATGGTAGTACCATAGACCTTTTTCTTTTGCATCTACTCATTTATAACTAAATCTTATATTTACTCAAACACCAAGTCATTATTTCCACTGGAATTACTCATAGAAGTAACCATTGTATCCCAATATTCTAGAAGCGATGAATGGAGTAACAAAGCCCACACTGCTCAATATAACTTCACTCTCATCAATTAAAGATGACTATAAATAATTTTTCAGTCATTGACATTATATTTCATCAACTTCCCTTCTAAAATCTTAATGTCAAACAATAATCACCCCAGAAAAACTTTGTTCATTGTGGTAGGATTCTCATACATGTTGGAAAGCATGGTCATTAGACCAATAGTTTTCTTCACCTCCCTAATTTTGAAGGCCACATTATGATTAAATGTCATCCAAACTAACCCAAGATATTCTAGTCAAGTATTGCACATTCTGGTTTGTCCATTTCTTCTAGTTTGACCCCCCTCAAAAAAATACCAAGCTCATTCTGTCACAAATAATCTTCAATCTGCATCTTCCAAAATCTGAGGTCTGACCTATCAAATTTTAATCTCTATTTTTCCTAGAACCTCACTAAAATTATACCTCCAAGAGAATCTTGGATATCCACTTATTGTGTTGAGAAAAAAAAGTTTCATAATATTATTTTCAGAACCTCATATTCATATTAAAGTTTGAGTGTTATGAAACCGGAATCACTCATTATCAATGTCTGGATAAAGAAACTATGCTCCAACTTCTCATACTGAATCACCTTGATCTCAAAAAAAAATTTGAAACACACACACAAGAAAAAAATAACTCATGATCATAAAGAAGAGAAAGTGGATTTATATAGTTTGTACTTAGTTCTAATCCATGAGAGAAGAACTACGGATTAAAAATTTGTTGAGCAAGTGACCCCACCCATCTATATATAAAGAAGTATTTTCAGTTGATATAATGTCATAACCTTCCAATCTTTACAGAAATCCCTTTAATTTTTCAAATCCGTTTACAATTTCACAACCTTAACTTTTGATCCCCTATGAATAGTGAAAACAATTTGTTTTACTTTTACACAACCCTTTGAAGAATCCTATATAGCCCATTGAAAAACATTGATTTGTTCTCACATATCATTAGAGTTACTCATACCCAAGTTAATCACTTCTCACACAGTTCTATCATCTAGATTAGGAAGTCTCTATTGCTACTACCTACTTTTGGTTCCATGCTTCCTTGGTTCTGTTGAACTATCATCATCTGGTTCTACTAATATAATTTTGTAATCACTCCCTCTGAGAGATAAGTTGACTTTTTTAGAATGGCGGACTTATTGCATTTATTTAAATGATAATTTTGTTGAATATATGGTTTAAGAAATCCTTTATATTTTTTATACCTCATATCTACCAAATTGTGATAACCCCTACATTTTTCAATTAGATACACATTATACATTTAAAATTAGTATGTTTATTGTATATCATAAAATAAGTTTTATATAAATGTTAAATAATTTCCCTTATCATAATATTTTATTTTTATCTATCTAAAAAACTATTTATTGATCAGATTATTATAAATGGATATATATATTAATTATTTGGATTTATATTGATATTGATATTCCATGAAATTATTTTATTAAGGTATAAAACAAGAATATGGTTTTTTATTTGTGAAAAGAATAATTTTTATTCTAAATAAACTATTTTTTCATATACTATATGGTTTTATATAAAATATAAATGTATAAATTTTATAATTTTAATTTGATAAAATAGACTTCAATTTTGGGATAATCATATTGAAATTAGATTAAGGAGAATTTTTGGTATTTTTCTAAACAAGTTGATTTTTTGATAAATATCTAAAAAATACAACCTTTATTAATACATTGTCTTTTTTATATTAATATAAATATGAAAACATTTATAGGTGTTAACATAGTGTCTGTGCAACATAGGAAAAGCCAAAATTTATGACTTTAAGGTAGTATATAGGAAGGGATAAATCTTTGATTGATATAAAGAGATTAGATTAAAATGAAGACTAATGATATATAATATTATAAAAAAAATTAGATGCAAATAATGATAAATAATAAATTATATTTATGTTATTAATCTATTTATGATATTATATAATATGATAATTACCCAACACACTTATGTAGTATTGATGCAATGCTTGTGTAAGGAAATGAAATTCCATGTAAATGGTTTTAAAAAAAATTAAAATGATAATATTTAGATAAATTAGGGTATTTTATAGTTTTAGTGTACGAACATTATTGGTAATAAATGGTTTAAATTTTTAAATCTTAATTTTATAATTATCTAGATATTCTTAAATTCAAATTATGAAAATAACTTTGAAAACAACTTTAAATGGTATTTAATGTTAATAATGATTTATAAATTAATAAAAAAAATTGAACCTTTTTATTGAGTCTTGTGAGGATTATCTCTAATAATATAAACTCTTTTTCATTTATAAACAACTTGTAATTTTAAAATTACATTCTTAACCCTTAACGTTTGAATATTTTCAAAAATTTCATCAAGTTTTTCCTATAAAATGGTGCTCATTCTTATCTTTACGAAACACATATGAAGTTAGTTTTTCTCTCTATATTCTACCTTAATACTTCTCTAAACATCCATACTCACATTCATAAGGCTTTATAATTTCAAAAATTCCTTTCTCTAAAATATTCAAACTCAATTTAAAGGAAGTGGTTTGAGGAGCAAGATTAGGGTTACCAAGCCCCTTTCATTTTTCTTATTTATGATTCTTTATTTGGAAACTATATTAAAATTTTTATAATTTTTTTTTCATGATTTCATTATCATGGTATTAACATAATTTTAATCCATCAATTATGACATATCATCCAATACCTCTCACCAAACACTTTTTCATAAGTTGTTACTACGTCAAAATACATGTTTCCAAAAACTATGCCTTTTTGTTTCTAATCTTCTCTAAATCTATTCAGAAACATGATTAGTCTATAAAAATAAGCATAAAATATTATCTTGTTATAATATAATGTTTTTATAAAACTAAAATAATTATTGGGCTTTCTTTTCTTTTAAAGTAATCAATTATTGAAATTTTTAACAGTCAAGAACTGGCTTATTAAGAAAGATTGCATGAATAGTAACCATTTTCTGACCTATTGAACTTTTTTTATTCTAGAATAATATAAACACAATACCTTGATAATTTATAAGATTATGAAACTATTGTACAATGATCTTTGATCATTACAATTATACTACATCAGTTTTGGATATTGGTAATTGAACAAGCTTAAAATAGATGACATAAACAATATAGATTTTGTAATTGAATAAAATATGATAATAAATGAAATAAAGGAATAATAATAAGGAAATAAACATGAAAAGTGTTTTGAATCAATAAATAATTAATATAATTATATTATTCAGGATGTTAGGGAATGTACGAGGTGAGTCAGGACTCAAGGTAAGGGGTTTTTTCTTTTAAACCTTTACACTGATATTTTTAAGTTTTCCTCTTAACTCTTTCTCCACCATGCTCATATTATATATTCCAAGAATTAAGAATATAGTGAAAATCAGGATTTATTGTTATCTTAGGGATGTTATTGAGATCCACATGATCGCATTTTCTAGCTGTCTTTTTCGGTTTTCTTTACTAAGATTCCTCTTCAAGTTTTCATGGTTTTTCAAAGTAATTTTTATTTTAATTTTTTTATAAAAATATTTCTTTTAAAATAAAATTTATTATAAATTTAAATGGTATTTATTCTTATTTTTTATGATTTAACTGAAAATGATTTTAATTATGGGTTAAAATGTAAATTTCTATGATTTTTAGGGTGAAATAACACATCATGTGTGTTTTATTAATGTTACAACTATTGAAAATAATATATAATGATGGGTGGGTCCAATATAGACCTCCAATTCATTGAGAAATGATTTATTATCTAGATAAATGGTGTTGGAATCAACTATGTGTAAGTTATTACATGATGATGTTAGAATTAATTAAATATAATTTATTCAATAATGATATTGGAATTAACTAGATCTAAGTTATTCCATCATTCGATTTTGGAAATAACTAGTTATAAATTATTCCATTAAAAGGATGATAATGAATATGATGTCCAAAGATGTATTCATAGTTTTTATATTCTTATTCTGAGTTTTTAATGGAAATAATTAGATTTATAGAAACAAAAGGTTAATTTTATGAAGAATAAAAAAGTTTAAGATGCCTTCAAAAGTAAAAGAAATACTTTTTCAAGAGTCTTTAATCATTTCAAAGGTATAACAAGTTTTATTTTTCTTTTATACACCCGATTGATATTTATATGTTCAACCAACATTTTCTAATGATTTTTACATGGATTAAATATGAGAGAGAATTATTATTAAGTCTTATTACGATTATGAGATGTTGGACTTGAATAGTTTAAGTGTATCATTTAAAGAATCCGGTTTAGTGGGAAAAATGTTCTTTTCATGGGAAAAGTATGAGTTTTATTATGTAAGGGTTTTCATAATTCTCTAAAACTCTAAACCTAAAAGATATCAGATATGTAAGTGATTAAATATTTTTTATTTATGTAATTTTTATAGCTAGGGTGTTACACAAATAATATTGTCCTTGTATTACTTGGAAACCATTTCTTATTTTTATTGTATCGCTCAACCCCCCCCCCCCCCCCTCCATCAACCATTGATCCTTCCCACCTTGGAAGTACACAATTAAAGTATCCATCATGGATACAAACAAACAAGGCATTAGTAGTAATCTCTCCCTTTCTATTTCTATATCGCACCTTCGCACCCATTGGGACTCACCTTTATATGAGTATCATCCAAAGCGCCTAAATAGTTCTAAAAAACATTTAAATAATTATGGTATTATATCATTATAATAAGACTATTATAAATAATTTCTGGAATATTCATTACCTTGAAACATTTAAATTTATGGTCAGTCGAATCATTTGGGATATGTTTGGAGAACTTCAACATATTTCCTCTATACGTATCATTATATTCAAAACATTATTAAAATTTATACTTATCGTTTCACCTGATCTTCTGAAGTTAAACTGTGTTACCCAACTCATAACATGATGTACAAGGATATGTAAAAAATGGAAACTTTTTTATCCACAAGTGTGACTTTTTTCGTCATCTATACTTCACCCATAGAAAGAATGAATCATGCTACTTGATAATGTAAATAAGTAAACTATCAAGAAAAACAATGGCATTAAGGTATTGTATATATGATTTTTAAGAATCAAATCAACAATGGATTATTAATAAAAATTTCAAAAACACAATCCATTTTTAATCATAATGAATTATTATAGATCAATATAAGAACGTGTATATATTTACTAATATTTAAAAAAATTAGATAGGAGAATAAAACATCATTTTCAAAATATAGAAACAAAAAAAGAGTATACCACTAGACAAAAGCAACCATACAATTTTTTTCATAAACTAAAGACAACCATACTAGATCCATGTTTTCTTTAGTTGACCTAATTAACTAGAATATTTTGTATACTGGGGATGATGTCACATCCACTAAAAGAATTTGTCCATTGGATTGAAAGAAGTTTAAAAATAGGATTATTAGTTTTTTTTTAAAAACCCAGTTATACACTTAATGGCATAGAGGTGTGTTGGACTTAAAAAAATAGTAAAAATTGATTTAAAATATTTTATCAAATTGAAAATATTTAAAAATATATATTTATCCATATAGTGAATATTTTATAGATTTATGGTTAACTATTAAATTTTTAAAGCCTTAAAAAAATTAATTATACATTTAAAAAATATTTTATAACTAAATTTTTAAAAATAGAGAATTTTTATATTGAAAATTTGAAAAATAGTTTTAAGAGGAAATTGATTTTTTATATTGCAAAAAAATATTTTTTATGACTACCATTTCATATTAATCTTATAAAACCTTATAAAAATAAAAATTTATATTTATATATTAGAAATAATAATTTTAAACACAATTAAAAGAGAATGAAAAATTATTCTTAAAAATTTGACATTTTTATAAAAAATAAAAAATTATCCATTCAAAAAATATTTTTTATTATTTAAAAATAATTAATAACTTCCTGTGCCTATTAATAAAATATTATATACATATTTTGAAAATAAAATTCAATTCATAAAAATAATTTAAAACAGAAACATCAACTTTAAAAAAAAATTGTTATAATTTTATAATGAAAATGTTCATTGAAAATTTATACTAGGTAATTACATTCAAAATGTTTACATAAAAATTCTAATTAATAAATTCAAAAAAATGATAAAGTTTCACTATAATTTTATAGTATAAATTTCCACTAGGAAATAACATCTAAATAATTCCACTATAAAATTTCATTGCAAAATTATAGTTGAAAAATTCATTTGAAATTTGTAGTAAGTAATTATACAAGATTTTTTAACTAAAAAATCACATGAAAATTTAAACTGAAAAAAACACACTGCATATAAAAAAATTTAATGAAATATTATAGTCAAAGCCTTGATATTTACAATAGAAAATTTCAATGGAACATTCAAATTTCTTTGGAAAATTCATGTTGAAGCATCCACTGGAAAATTATGATTGAAACTCTCACTAGAAAATTTCAGTATCAACATTGAAGGACAATTCAACTAGAAACTTCCAATTAAAAATTCAAGTGGAAACATCCACTAGAAAATTAGAATGTTTCTATTAGAATCCATTTGAACACAACTATAAAATGAAAAATAAGCAGCGACATCCGTTATCAGTACTAAATAAAAGTGTTGATAAAGGTACCCTTTATTACCACTAAATAAAAGCACTGATAAATCTTTGTTTTTATCAGTGCTAAAAAAAAGCACTGATAAAGGGTTGACCGTATATGTTTGCATCCAACAATGGATTTTGAGATACACTATGTTCTTATTTATTTATTACCCTATGATACCATACCATTAATAAAGTTGGACTGGAGACGTAGGATGCCTACCATTGTCGGTTCCATCTGGCACCGGTGACGCCTTCCTCCTATCTTCTTGTGCGTCTGACCACCACATGCTATCATAATGCTCCATTGTGCCATCTAACCTCTTCTCTCTTCATGTGGTGGTTTATCCCTAAGGGTTGTCATAGATGATGGGCCTACTTTGGGGCTACTGTGTGGCGGGATACCCAGTGGGTTGAGGGTTCGCCCACTGGCATATATTTTTACCTAAAAATAGTTAACTCTTAAAAAATTATCAAAGTATTCAAAATTTAATTTTAAATATATATAATTAATATACTATTTATTACTATATATATTAAATTTATTCATTATTATTAGTAAATATTTCATTAATAATTAACTCTTAAATAATATTATCATAGTATTCATAATTAAATTTCAAATATACATAATTAAAATACTATTTGTTAATATATATATATATTAAATTTATTCATCTTTATTAATAAATATTTCATTAATAATTTTTTTCATTTTTATTAATAAATATTTCATTAATGTAGGATTCCTTCTCTTTCAAGAAGAGATATTCACTCTCTTTCTTTCTTTGGAAATCACTCTAGAGATCACTTCAAATTGGGAATTTTCCATGATGATCAAGCCCCTTTTGATGTGGTAGGGAATAAGGATATATTTTCCTTGTGCTGCCCATGCAAGAGGATAGAGGTAGTTAAGGTTATTTTATAAATGATCGATAGTGGTGACTATTTTCACTATACCCTACCCATCAGAAGGAGAATGATAGTGGAAACAATTTATTTCGGTGTGCCCCACTCGATCGAAAGCTTGATGTGGACAGTTACAAGTTGGACATATGGTGGATGTATTTGAGAAGGTTTTGACTTAGAGGTGTGAGATATTAGAGATGATGGGATGCGCCTTGGTGGGGTTGGAGATAAGGTACAATTGATGAAAGTGTTCAAGATGGAGATGAGAAGGACGATCTTGAGTCACGGTGATGGTATGACTGGTGGAAAATCCATGGCCGATGGTGGGGATGGAGTGCAAGGCCAACATGGAGTATGGGATCCTAGTGGCAGTGAGGTTTGGTGCTTGGATCAGGTGACTTATGAAGCCATCATCGATGAATTTCACCTCACAAGTTTAGTGACAGAGGCTATAACTCAATTGAAATAGTGTCTTGTTGGTGGGGCACAGCGGTTATGGGATCACGACAGTAAGAGAGATTCCATTAGAATCAGACTCTATCCGATAATGGGAGTTGTGGTTATCAGTGATGTTGTGGGGACCAGGTTGTGGGTGACCTTGAGAAAATGAATGTGATGACCTCAGGTAGCAGCGTATCGACCAACCTTGGAATGAGGGATGAATTTTGGTGTTGTAGCAGGTGATGAATTTGGTGGATGAGCGGAAAGGGATATTTTGCGGGTCCCAGTTTGGCTATGGGGAACCTATCAGCATGGGATGATTCATGGCATTTATATGCCGCATCGTTTGGCCTTTAGATGTGCTTGTTACTTGGACTATACTTGTGGTTTGGTATCCTATGGACTACAATGAGAAAGTGGCCCTAGAGGGTGGAAAATATTGGTCTTTCGAGCATCATTTCTTTTTAAAGGGGTTACGGTGTGGCAAAGAATGGATTCACGAGCCATGTGTGTAATTCTATATGGGATTTTCCCACTGTTGTTTTTGGTGGTCTTGGTTTTTCCACTTTTATATCTTGGTGGTGTTTCATGTAATGAATGATTTGTTTTTTTTTTGCACTTTTTTTTAATTAATAAATTTTTAGGGTCGAGTATGCTCGGTATCTGAACTTTCCTAGTACTTAATTAATAATATTTTTAATATTTTTGTAATTAATTAATTTTTAATTAAATAATTAATATACTATTTATTACTGTATATATATATATATTAAATTTATTCATTTTTATTAATAAATATTACCTTAATAAATTTTTCAATATTTTTTTATTTATTAAATTTTAATTAAATAATTAATATACTATTTATTACTATGTATATACTGAATATAATAAATTTAATTTTTAATAGTATATTAATTAATTTTATATATATATATATATTAAATTTATTCATTTTTATTAATAAAAATTTCATTAATGAATTTTTAATAAATTTTTATAACATATATTTTTTTAATATAGTAGTAAATTAAATAATTAATATATATCATGGGCTAGACCAGGCCAACCCCCAAATTCTTTATAATTAAATTTATTAAATATATATAAACTGTAATAAATAGTAAATTAATTATATATATAATTAATATATTGTTTAAAATTAATAATATATAATAAAATTATTAAGAAAAGGAATAAGTTTAATATATTTAATTATAGTAATAAATATTATATTAATAATTTAATTATTATATTAATTATTTAATAACTTTATTCATTTTCATTAATTAGAAAAAATATATTAATTATTTAATTATATATATAATTATATTTCACTCATTTGTAATATGCATTCATTCAATATAATTTGTTAATTTGTAATATAATAATTAATATACTATTTATTACTATATATATATATTAAATTTATGCATTTTTATTAATAAATTTTACATTAACAAATTTTTTACTATTTTTAAAATTTATTAATTTTTAATTAAATAATTAATAGATTATTTATTACTATATATATTGAATTTAATAAATTTAACTATAAATCATATATTAATTATTTAATTATATATATATATATATGTATATATTAAATTTATTCATTTTTATTAAAAACATTTCATTAATGATTTTTTTAATATTATTTTAACATTTAATGTTTTTAATACAGTTATAATTTACATGATTAATATATATCATGGGTTGGATCAGGTCAACCCCCAAATTTTTTATAAGTAATTTTTTTTAAATTTAATATATATATATATATATATTAATAAATAATGTATTAATTAAATATATAAAATTAATATATTTTTATAATTAATAAAAATGAATAAAATTATTAAAAAAGGAATAAATTTATTAAATTTATTCTTTTTTATTAATTATAAAAATTATATTAATTATTTAATTATATATATATATATATATAATTGTATTTCACTCATTTTTAGCATGCATTCATTCAATATAATTTATTCATTGATAATGTTAAGTGTCTGTTTACTTTTTTTATAACTAGCACCCAATCCACGTATTTGCATGGCATAATCAATTAATTACAAATTCAAATATAGACACTCATTATTTAAAGTATGTAAAACCTTTAGATAGTTGCAATATGGAAAGAGAAAGAAATGCAAGAATAAATAATAGTTTATACTTAAAAAAACTGAATTATAAATAAAAGTGGAACATAAGTATTGAATTTTGATAGGTCTATTCAATTTTTCTTTTCATTCTACACTCGTATTCATTAAACTTCTTTTTAAGATCAAATAAAGTTGAACTGTCTCTGCTGCATATTGTGGTGTCTTTATCTCATATATCAAATCTTTCTTGATCGAATTCATACTCTAAATGTCTTTGCAAATAATAGTTGTGGTGTTTTCAACATACTAATGAGTAAATAATGTTATCATATTTTCAAAAGGAATAGTGACACTAATTTTAAGTGTGAAGCAGAATTATATAGGAACAAAGAAATGGATGTAGATTAATAGTGAAATTCCATAGACATGCTACATATTCCAATGTATATGCAAAATTCAGAAAGGTTACATGAGCAACAGTTGAGTGGAAATACATCATCATATATTAAGCTATAATTGAAATATATTATAGAAAAGAAGTGTTCTAATTTGAGAAAAGTACGTAAAATGATCACCTATTTCTAAAATAATGCACTATAGGAATTTCTGGATTTAGAATAATCTTTGTTGCATTCATGCTTGAGGTAACAATTACTGTGTCTAAACAAATTTGGATTATATTTAATGAATAAATAGTGCCCTGTTTTTTTAGGAATTTGAAATTAAATATGTAATGGATATTGAAAGAACATACTACTAAGTCACTTTTCACGGAAAAGTTGGCAGACTAAAATATTAGTTGGTTCAGTTTCATCTTTTATAAGTCTTGTAATTATTTTTCCAAATTCATCCCGCAAAGTGCAGTTGATGGTTATTTTGTAGGTTTTGGGCATAGAGGAAGCATGCATTGGGTGGTGCCCAAATTTTTCTTTTTTATTATTGATGATCAATCCAAGATCTAAATGATGATAAACACTAAGATCTATAGAATTGAATCAAAGAAAATAGATAAGGTAAATCACGTCGGAAGTAGAGGGAGGATCATCACATATTATTTATAATTAATTTAATTAAATAAGAATTACCATTGATGGAATTATTTATTCATTGATGGATCTGACAAAAAATATGCATTATTGCATCATTGTTTTATAGGAATCAAGTGAAAATTACCTCTATTGGTGATCCACACATGTTCTATGAATCTCCATACATCGCCAAAGGAATCTTTAGGTGCTAGCACAACAGATCCTTATGCTTGCGTCATCCAGCTAGGATCTCTACGAGAACTGCTTCCAAAGTATTCTCCTTGATCTTATAGAGGAAGGTTTCTCTCCATTCTTGGAATCATTCTTGGAGAAGGGAGCTCTATAGGGCTTGAGAGGATTATCCAATTCTGTTATGCACAACCAAGACAAAATGAATTGGATTATTGAGAAAATAATATAAATGAGTCAATATATTTCTAGGCTTAAAATAAAATAATAACCCAAGCACCCTTCATTATTTATTTAATCTTTGTGGAACCCCATGTAAAATAATATTATTATTATTATTTCTTGACATGCTCTTAACTTGTGAATTATATTAAATATTATTTAATTAAATAATATTCAATATTTATTATTTCTCATCGGACCTAAAACCCCGGTTTGTTATTCCTCTATATTTATTGGGTCATGAATAATGACTAGTTATTTATTATAAAATATTATTGCATTATTCACCAATAAAAAAATAAATATTATATTCACTAAATAGAAAATATATATTTATTAAATATTCCATTTGCATGATATTCTTTCGAATAACTAGTGACAGAATATATGTGATCAAGCATACATGAATAATTATTAAACCTCGTCTCAGAATAATGTTTATTCAACTAGTTAAATAATAGAAAATAATATATTATTCAACTGAGATTCTAGATACCCTTATTGTGTGAACATCTGGGCCTCTTTCTCAATGGTATTAGGCAAAGAAGCCTAAATTCCAAGGTTAGCATCTAGAAACACGCCAAGGCACCCATAGAGAAAGAATTTAATATTTCAATAACATGATACCTCATACAGATGCTTTCTGTCTAATATAATCTCTTTATCATGATATCTCAAATCAATTAGGTTGTATACCGGTGTCATCAAACTATGTGCTCGATGTCTCTTTCTTTTAACTCTTAGAAATTGAAATTTCCTATTGAACACTATGGCCATGGATTTATTTAGGTTATATCATTTCCATAAAAGGGACTAAGATATCAACTTCCATTAAAGAATGGAAGGGAAAAATCATTTCTCACGTTATTTAGTAATAAAATATTTATCGTGACACACCTAATACATCCTACCTCGCTACGAACATATGTTGTCATATTATTTGTTAATACATCTAAGTACATGACTCATAATACTCATTAATAGTAATATTAAAATATAAGGATCAATACACACATCTGTAGATAGGAACATCCAATGACGTATATATAAATGCGGATTTCCTACTCGTGGGTCTCGTTCTCATAATATCCTGCCAGATATTACCAAGGGAATAAACTATGAGAAGGTGCCTCAAAGTCCGATGATTATCCACCCTTGATAGCTTGTATCAATTGTGTACCTCAAATTATATCATCCAGCTATAGAACATATATTTAAGAATAGTGTCGTAGCACTTCCGAATTCTCATCATAGTGGGGAACTACTATGACCTTTTAATGCGACAACTACTCTTAGGATATTATCACATACAATCTTATATAGAATAAAAATCATGATGTGATAATTAGTTTATGAATATTCAAAACCATGAATATAATTTATTATAAAGTACATAGGAGTTAGTTATAGGGCACCAACTTCAATAGACTCCCTCTTGAACTAGATCCAACTCCTAGCAACCTTCAGTCCTCTAGCTCTCACGTGATACTCATGCTTCTATTGAGATAGGCCTTTAGTCAAGGGGTCCACCATGTTCTCTTCCATGGGTACTCTTCTTACATTAAATTCACCCCTCTGATAGAAATACCTCAATAGGTGATACTTACATAGTATATTCTTTGTCTATTGGTTTCACCTTATCTCTTTTTCAAGAGACACTAGTACAGTATTATCATAATACAATGTGATAAGGTCCTTACTTCCAGGTACCAAATCAATCTCTTAGAAAAAATTCCAAATCCAAATGGATTCCTTGGATGCATAAAAATCCACTATATACTCAGAATCCACTATAGAATCAACAACAACTAGCTACTTTGAACTCTTCCAGGTCACAGCTTCTCCATTGAGATAGAAAACATATCCAGATTATGAATTTAAATCATTATGATCTATCTAAAAACTAGAATCAGTATAACCCATGATGACCAGTTCCTATTCTCCTTCATACACTAGAAACATATCCTTAGTTCTTCTTAGATACTTAAGGATATTCTTAACATATGTCTAATGTTGTTCTCATAAATATGCTTGATATCTTTCTACCATTCTCAATGCATTGGAAACATCAATTATAGTACATAACATGACATACATGATTGATCCTATCTCTGAAGCGTATAGGATCTTACTCATTCTATCTTTCTCATGTTGTGTCTAAGGAAATGTTTTCATAGAAAGATGTAAACCATGTGACACTAGAACCAAAACTATCTTGGATTGTTCCATACAAAATATATTTAGTAGCTGATCAATATATGTACTTTTACATAGTCCATGTATCCTCTTGTATCTGTCATGATTTATATTTATCCCTAGAATATAGGCTACTTCACCTAAGTCTTTCATGGAGAAACAGTTTTTTAACCAACCCTTAACTGACTCTAAGACTGGGATGTTGTTTTCAATAAGTAATATGTCATCAACATATACTACTAGGATAATGAATCCATTCCCTCTAAACCTTTTATAAATACATGGATCACATTCTTTCTTTATGAAACCAAATTATTTAATGGATTAATCGAATCAAATGTTCCATGAAATGAATTATTATTTCAATCCATAAATGGATATCTGAAACTTGAAAATTCTTTTGGCATCACCTGGAGTCACAAACCATTCTAGTTGTGTCATATAGACATCTTTCTAAAGGTTACCATTGAGGAATTTAGTTTTGACATCCATTTTACAAATCTCATGGTCATGGTAAGCTGTTATAGAAAGTAGAATTCTGATTGATTTAAACATGGAAACTGGTGAAAAGGTTTCATCATATTCAATTCCTTGATGTTGTTTAAACACTTTATCCACTATCCATGCATTATAGGTATTTACTTTACCTTCCATGTCTAGTTTTCTCTTGAATACCCATTTTCATCCAATAGGATTTATATCAACTAGTGTATCAACCATAACTCAAACATGGTTATGATACATGGAATCCATTTTAAAATTCATTACTTCTTTCCATCTCTAAGATTTTGATCTTTCTACTACCTCCTTATAGGAGAGAGGTTCATCATTGTCAACCAATAATGATTCACCGTCTTCAGTGACTAGAAAACCATATCTCTATGGTTCTCTTACCTCTCTTATGCTCTTATATAGTACTTGTGTTTCTGGAACTACTTCTTCCATGGGGACCTATGGAATCTGTTCATGTACCAAATCTTGTGTATATTGAGCATCAACTTCATCAAAGTTAATATTTCTCCCACTATCCTTTTTTAGTATATGGTCTCTCTCAAGAAATATGGCTTGTCTTGTGACAATCACTTTATTGTTTAAGGGATTGTATAGGTACTATCTCTTTGTTTCCTTGTGATACCCAATAAAGATACACTTTGTGCCCCAGAGTGCTAATTTTTTACCTAAGAAGGCCTTAACAAACACCTTGAAACCCGATACATGTTTATGTGACAAAAAAAGGTTTCTTTCCACTCCATAACTCAAATGGGATTCTATTTTACACTTTATTTTGTATTTGGTTTAATGTATATGTCATGGTTTGTAATGCATATCCCCAAAAGGATAATTGAATATCTGCATGACTCGTTATTGACCTTACCATGTCTAACAAGGTATAGTTCCTCCTATCACTAATACCATTCCATTGTGATGTATAAGGTGGAGTGAATTGAGATAGAATACCAAAATCCCATATAAAGTTGATAAAATCTTGGTTAAGATATTTACCACCTGGATCTGATCAAAGCTTCTTTATCTTCTTACCAAGTTGATTCTCTACTTCATTATTGAATTCTTTGAATTTCTCAAAAGACTTGAACTTATACCTCATTAAGTAGAAATAGACATATCTAATCAAGTCATTATTAAAAGTTATTAAGTAAGAATATCCACCTCTAACTTATACTAGAAATGGTCCACACACATCAGTGTGTACCAATCCTACAAGCTCTGTGGCCCTTTCACCCTATCCACCAAATGGTGGTTTGCTCATTTTTCATTATAAATAGACATAAAATATTTCAAGTGGTTTTGGATTATAAGAGTCTAAATAACCATCTTGATAGATCTTTATCAAATGCGTATTGTTTACATAGCTAAGATGGTGATGTCAAAGTCGGGTGTTATATGAGTCGTGTGAACATGATTCGTTATCAATTGAAAACACATGGCTTTCAAAATTTAATACATAATGACCATTATTTAAATGTTACATACCATAACATATGTTGTCATTACAAAAGAAACAACTTTTATTTCCAAACATGAAAATCAACCCATCTGCATCTAGGAATGATACAAAAATTATGTTCATGGTAACCATAGGTACATAATAACAATATTATAAAACCAAAATCATTTATATTATAAATGAAAGTTGGTAGTCATCAATGGACAGAGCAGCCAGACTTGCAACATTAGAAGCTCTCATGTCCAACTCTCCTCTAGAAATCTTTCAGAATCTACTTGGTTCCTATATTTGGATATAGATGTTAGAACCACAAGCTATATACAATACCAATTTATAGATATGGAATGATTATGATCGATAACGAATTAACCTTTATCTTCTCCTAGATTATGGGTGTAGTTCATCTTCTAGTGGCCTGACTTGCCACATGTAAAACATACTGCCTCATTTTCCTTTCCCTACCTTTAGATCTTCTTCTTCTTGGAAGGATGGTTCTTGGGAGATTTAGATTTTTTAAAGGTATTGGGAACCTTTTCCTTATTATTCATTTTCTTATTCACCATAAGGACCAAGGGTTTATCATGCCCCATGTTCTTATCCACTTTGTGAATTAATGTAAAAATTTTCTAAATACTCTTCTCATTAATTCTTATATTGTAATTAACAATAAAACTAGAGAAGGTCTTGGGCAGTGATAAAATTATGGTATCTATATGCAAATCATTTGGGAATTTAATCCCGAAGATGTCTAAGCATTCAATGTTTCCAATAAGTTTTAATACATGAGTCCCAACTAGAAAAAACTCTCCAAGTATAGTTATAAACAAATAATTGGAGATCTCATACCTCTCTTTTCTCACCTTATCTTAATAGAGATCCTGAAGGTGATACATCATGCTATATAAATCCATGTCCTCATGTTGCTTCAAAATCTCATTAGACATGGATGATAGAATGAAACATTGAACATTTGTGGAATCGTTCAAATGTTTCTCATAGAGTTTTAACTCTTCATCACTTGCCTCAATACTGGGTGCTTTAGGAAAAGGTTCTTCTAGTACATATAATTTCCTTTCAAGGTGAAGGATTTCACATAAACACCTTTTCCATTCTTATAAATTTTTTCTAGTGAAAAGTTTGTCCTTCACAAGTATGGATCACAATGATTTGTTTGATGAAATTTTAATTTTGTTTCTACAAAATAAGATAAGCATAATTTTAGTAATTTATCTGATAAAATTTAAACAAATAAATAAATATTATATTTATTAGTCTCCCACTATTTTATCAAAACCCAATAACACTCACCATTAGATATAGAATATCCTATTTCTTGGATATTCTAGTTGCAAGGATCCATATTCCCCTACTCATTACCCTGTGTTTGGTTTCTCAAGCAACTTGAATGGTTTTAGGTAGGAATTCCAAATTCTAACTAAACTAACTCATAGTTCCTTGATCTATTGAGTGGACTCCCCAATCCTGAAATCCTTAATTGGATTTACTCAAACTTTTACTATCATTTACACCAAGTCTTTCTTTTGAAGTCAACCCTTAATGTGAATAGATTTAATTCAAACCAAAACTTTAAGTTAAAATTCCTTGATAATTGAAAGCACCCCATCTTTGGATAATCAATCACTTTGAACTATGGTTCGATTTTAACCAAAGTAATGGAAGGATATACCGACTTAATATTTTATTGATGGATTTTATCCTTTTATGTGTAAATTTAAAATTATTATATTTATCACATGATTGTTATTATTAAGTGGGTTTACTTAAGTGATTAACTATTTCTTAGATAATATTTTCACATAATCTAGTTTATTTTAGTTCTATCTTGCATGATCATTAATTCATTAATTACGTGATCATGAAAAAAAATCCATAATGAAATAAACATGAAACTTGATAGAAATAAAATAATAAAGTGGTATAATCATGAGATTTACTAATGGTTAGTTTATCTAGAAGTTGATAACTAACTATTGACCTGGGAGGAAACACCTTGAAATTATTAAGTTTCATGTTATAGATTTTAACCTGTTCACTTATGTATCTCCTTGGATTGGTTTCACCTAGACTCTGAACTTCAACTGCCTCTACTAGCTTGGGATATCCATCCTTTACATATTTTTTCAATCACACATAGGTATGGGGAAAAGGGTTTACATAAAAGAAACCATGGGCACACAGGACCTATATAATAAGAGGAGTGAATCCACAAATTTCAATAATTTAATTTAATAATAAATTAAATGAAACCAATCATATACAAATGTCTGGTTTATGATCATGATTATCCACATGCATGCAAGAAAATTACGCATTTAATAAAACTAGAATTCAATTATTAATCAATATTATTTAAGATAAATCATTCTTGAATCAATTAATTATCATCTTTAATTAATGAATTCTTTTATCTTAAATCTCATCTGAATTTCCTTGAGATTCCCATCCATTATAATTTTTAAAAAATTAAATAAATTCATCTAAAATTAAATATGCGTATAAATGTACCTTTGAGGAAACATGATGAATTCCCATACAATTATACCCACCATGTATTTTACTGATATACTATTTTACTCTTGTGATATATGGAATACATGACTTATAATTTACTTTCACAACATGTACTTCACAGATGATTACACGAATTACATGATTTTTCGGTCACGTGTTATGATTTAATGCATGTAGAGTAACAACGTGTAATATGGCTCACATATGATATGCAGATCTAAACATTATGTAGATATTAATTAAACATATATATATATTAAATCCTATCATATGGCATGTCCAATCTTTATGACCACTTGCAAGTACCTGTCTCAAGGTTTACACTGTATAATAAATAAATTTCAAATCTTTATAATTTGGTATAAGTACAAGGCATGTACATATGAACTAAACAGCATGTGAATCTCTCACCATCTATCTGAGGCACATGCCTAGGGACTCAGTGTGTGAATTATACCTCGAAAAATGGAGTACGCGGTGTGTAAAATGGGCTACATGGCATGTGGACTCTGAATTACACAGTCACCAGTCAAGTAAGTTGTGTATCATAATACACGGTCTGTTTGTGACTCAAAGGGAATACACACCATGTACATGGGCTACACAGCATGTACTCCAGCTGACTATGTGCCACCCTGGCCCAGTCAACACATAGTGTAAGTAATAAATGCATTGTGTGTCAACAATGCACATGGTTTGAATTAATTTTCAAATTAATTCATGATGCATTGAACACAATTACATGGTGTGTAACTTTGATTACACGATGTGTAATCCTCTTTTATTCAAAAAAATCCTTTTCACCTCTGGAAGAGATCTTTGATTTTAGTTTATTCATAAAATTAATCATATTGATTAGATCTACGAGAAACAAAGGAGGAAGAAGCAGATCTCATGATTAAAATTAAAAGAATGATTAAACATGAATTGAAAAACTAAATTAAAATGTGTAAATGAACAGTGATCTTTAAATAATTATAAATAATTATGTGACCTCCCTCTAATACCATTAGTAAGTTCTGGGTGTAGCATAAGTATGCGATGGTTGGTGCCCAACTTTTATTTTTTTCATGATCGATGTTCAATATGAGATCTAAATGAAGATAAATGTTGAGATCTACAGAATTGAATCAAAGAAAACAAAAAAGTGAAATCATGCTAAAACCATAGGGAGGATCATCACATATTATTTAAAATTAATTTAATTAAATAAGAATTACCTTGATGTAATTATTTCTTCTTTGATGGATCTGAAAATAGATCTACATTATTACATCATTTCTTTGTAGGAATCAAGTGCAGATTCCCTCTAGTGGTGATCCACAAGTGTTCCATGAATCTCTAGTTGTCTTTGAAGGAATCTCTAGGTGATATAATGGAAAGTACTTACACTTGCATCATCCACCTGTGATCACTACGAAAACCGATTCCAAAGCATTCTCCTTGATCTGGTGGAGGATGGTTGCTCTCCATTCTTCAGAGAATTCTTAGAGAAGGGATCACTCTATGTCTTGAGAGGATTCTCCAATTTTGTTTTTCACAACCAAGAAAAAATGAATTGGATTATTTAGAAAATAATATAAATGGGTTTATATATTACTAGGGTTAAAGTAAAATAATAGCACAAGTGCACTTCATTATTTATTTAATCCCTATAGAACCCCATGTCAAATAATAATATTAATTTTATTATTTCTTGATACATTCTTAACTTGTGAATTATATTAAATGTTATTTAATTAAATAGTATTCAATATTTATTATTTCTCATTAGACCTAAAAACTCAGTCTGTCATTCCTCTATATTTTTTGGACCTTGAATAATGAGTATTTATTTATTAAATAAATATTACTACATTATTCTCCAATAAAAAAATAAATATTATATTCACTAAATAGAAATTAAATATTTATTAAATATTTTTCTCACATTATATTCTCTTGAATAACTGGTGACAGAATATATGTGATCAAGCATACCTGAATAATTATTAAACCATGTCTAGGAATAATATTTACTCAATTTGTTAAATAATAAATAATAATATATTATTTAACTAAGATTCTGGATACACATAGTGTGTAACCCTCTAAGCCTCTTTCTCGTAGCATTAGGGGAAGCATCCTAAAGTCCAATTTTAGCATCTAGAAACATTCCAATACATCCATATAGAAAGAATTTAATGTCACAATGACATGATACCTCATACAGATGCTTATTATGTAATATAATCCCTTTTTCATGATATCTCAAATCAAGGAGATTTCATGCTGATGCCATCAACCAATGTTCTTGATGTCTCTTTCTTTGACTTCTCAGAAATTGAACTTGCCTATTGAAAACCATGGCCATGGATTTATTTAGGGCATATCATTTCCATAAAAGGGCCTAAGATATCAAATTCTCTTAAAGAACATAAGGGAAAATCCTTTCTCACATTATTCATTAATGCAATATTAATCATAAGGCACCTAACATATTCTACCTCATCGTGAACATCTGTTGTAATGGTTTTTGTCAATATATCTAAGTACATGACTTATAATACTCATTAATAATAATCTTAAAGTATAAGGATTAGTACACACATCCGCAGATAGGAACATCCAATGACACTTATATAAATGTGGATTTCTTTTTGTAAGGTCTCATTCTCATAATATCCTAATAGATATTACCAAGGGCATGCACCATTAGAAGGTGCCTCAAAGTTCTCTGATTCTCCACTCCTGATATCTTGTATCATTTGTGTCCCTCAAATGATGTCATCTAGATATAGAAAATATATTTAAGAATAGTGTCGTAACAGTTACGGTTTCTCATCATAGTGGGGAAATACTATGACCTTTAAGTGAGACAGCTACTCTTAGGACATTATCACAAACTATGTTATGTAGAAGAACAATCATGATGTGATGAGTAGTTTATGAATATTCAAAACCATGAATATAAGTTATCATAAAGTACACTTAGGTTGGTTATAAGGAACCAACTCCAACATATTCCTCTACAACATTTAATTGGAAATGTTATATAATTTTACTTATAAAATATTAGGGTCGATAATAATTTGAAAATTGAATTTTTAATTACTTTTCATTAATAAAATTTAATTTCATTCGCTTGTTATGTTTTCCCCATGCTTGGGCAGGCTGGTGATGATGTGTATTTCAAATAACATCTAATATAACATGATTATTAGTGAATGTAAAACATTAAAAAATGAAACTATAGACTATTGGATAATGATATTAGTAAAATCAAATTTACCTATGAAAAATTTCACAAGCACCCTGTTCTGTTTGATGTGTTCAAATGGAATGAAATTAAATATGAAATGAGGTAATAACATGTAAAAAATATTTATATGAGTGCTACATTTAAAAATGATATTTAACTCATATTGGTTTACTGAAAAATCTATTTATTTTCAATAATCTGAAAGTTTTGTATTACATAACACAACCCTTATCATATAATAATTTTGTACTTTTTTATAAGTTTTTGTCCACTAATTGTTTCTTTAATGGTTGTTTCCTCCCAAATTTTATAGAACTTGTAATTTATAATAATAGTTCAGATAGTGGTAAAAAATTAATTGAATATTTATTTTAATAAAAAATTTGTTTTATTCAATAAAATTCATTAAATACAATATTTTCAATAATGAATAAACTGAAATTAAACTAAATAGAGATTTGAATACAATATATTGAAACTGAAAATTACATGGGATGAAAAAAAACTCAATTATGATTATTTGTATATTTCAATAAATTAGTTATATTTAATAAAGTTAAGTGGTAAATAAATTTCATTGAATAAAATATATTCATGTTTTTTGTAAATGGGATAAAACACACTCTAAAATACACTCCTATACATTTTTTTGAGATACAACTTATGCAGTGAGACGCTATTAATGCTCTATGCATAAAATTTATCCACTGATATACAATGTATACACTGAGATTCAATGTATTCTCTACGAATAAAATATTAGTTTATGTGTTATATAGAGAAAAATTGAAAGAGAAGACATGACATTGAATTTAATATGTATCCCTATAGATAAGGATCTATAGAGCAGACAAAACATTAGATAGAACAGTGATATAAAATTAGATGAAACATTAAATATATAAAATATGTTACATATTATAATAGTAGAGAGAATATTAAATTAAATTTAGGAATATATAAAAGTAGACATAACATGTTTACATCTGTTAATAGTTAGAAAAACAAAAAAAATGAATAGATTATAATAGTTTAAAAAACATTTAATTTATATAACAAAACATCAGGAATTAAATTAAATAATATATAAATATAAATGGTTTTGCTAATATATTTCAGATGTAATGTATCCAATAATATGTTAGTAAAATAATGGATTACATCTTATATCAATTACAATACATCAATATATGAAACATTTTATATCGGATGTGTAGCAGATCATCTAATATGTAATTAAAAGTCATAAACATACATATTATCATATACATTCATCTAAAAGTATAATCTGTTAGTTAATAGATCATCAATATATTTCAAGTGATATGATTTACAGTACATCAATATACAGAAATATTGCATGTGATAGGTAACAGATCAACTAATATGTAATTTATATCAACGCACATACATTCGATAGTATACATACATCTAATATTATAATTGGTTAGTTTAAAATTCAACATAAACTATAAAATTACATATGATTTTTATCCCTATATTATATATATATATATATATATATATATTATTTTATAGATCATATGAGTTAAATTTTTTATAATGGTCTATTGTGTATGTCTATTTTCATCAAATTAAAATATATGATAATGGGCTCTAAGTAACTGATACATATGATATGTAACCATCAAACAAACAACATAACTATCATCATATACTAGCAGTTTTTTAGAAAGACTAATAAAAAACTATTTTTAATAAGCATACATCAATTGAAGGAAAACAAATTTCTCTTCATAATTGTCTACTAAAAATGATAGAATACATATTAACAAATAAACATACCATTGTTAGTAGACAGTTTAAATACAAATAGGAATAGTATAATGGTTAAGTAATTAGAAAACACATATAAACATCTATTATAAATAAAATATATATCTAATATTAGATAATAATAATTTAAAATTTATATTTAATGATATAATATATAACTCACATTTTTATAAATAAGTATCAAATCAATGACAACAATTTCATCTGAGAATTTTGATGACTTTGTGAACCACATTAGAATGATGCATACTTCAATTTTCAAGGTTTCATCATATTCAATGGAAATTTGTTGTAATTGACTAGTTGAATGCACAATTTTCAAGTAACGTCATAAGTAATGAAAATGAAATAATTTTTAGTACATATAACATAATAATTAAAATAGTTGTGTAAAATAAATATCATGCTAAAAATATAAATTTTCATCAAATGTAATAGTTAAAATGAGTTATACCTAATGTAATTTTGGGAAGATTTCTTTGTAAATGATATTAGTTGTACGCCTCAATGGTTTGTTATTATTGTCACATATCAGTAATTTCAAACCACCATTATTTGTTACTTTGGATATTTCTATATATAATTGACCATAACAAAAAATAGGATGTTGTAAGTATATGCCAACAAAAGAAAGATATTGTCTTTGACTTTTATTAATAGTCACTATAAAAGAAATAGTTAAAGGATATTCTCTCCTTTGAAGCTTGAATAGACACCTCAAATATGAATGAGTCATGTTTACTCTAGTTATGAAATCATGTTCTCCAAAATGATTTTTAGTTATAATTTTACATCTGATTACATATTCTCCCAAATCTGTGACTATTAACTAAGTTCCATTAAAAAGTCTATAAGATTGGTCTACTTTTATCAACAACATCACTGGTACCCCACTTTGAGAATTAATTTATGACATGGAAAAATAGATATATTTATTTCATTTAGAATATCCAGTGTATATATGTTCTCCAATGAGTCTGTATCTAAACTTTTTTAACAAACTGAATCAGAACTAAGATAAACATTTTCTTTTCCATGAATGAATTTTAACATATAATCATTTAGTTGTTAGAAAATATCGTGTGTTGGTTCTAAAATTTCCCATTCCTTTAAGTATTTTGTATTATTTTACATTATAGATATAGATGGGTATGTTCTTTGAACTATAGCATCAACTGGGTTTTGAAATGCAGTAAGTAAAAAATCTTCTGGAATTTGAATTTCTGTCACACCATCTCTTTAATAAACTAACACATCATCACCTATTTGAGGAATCCAACTTGAAAAAAGATAGAGTTTAGAAGAGTCAATAGAGTTCTTGGATGATAGTAGTCTAATGTTCACTATCAGGTGAAGAACACTATAGTGCTACCATATATAAGAGGAATCTATACTTACAAATACAATATCTATTGTATTTACAAAATGAACAATAAGTAGTTTTTGCTGAAAATATCCACCAAAGACAATCATTTTCCCACTAAATGGTAAATCAGATGCATGAATAATTTTGGATGACATGATTTACCTCAATGTATGATCTAAAGATTCAAAGAAATTTTTGTGTAACATTAGTGCCTCATCATAAATAATTAATTTTTTTGTTTACAAAAGTTCATCTAATTCACCTATTTATTGAATTTTTCAAGTTGAGGTTGCTGTTATAGTAATTAGAATAAAAAATCTAGACTATGTTGTTATCCCACCGAGAAGTAACAAGGATTATATACCACTTGAAGGTATAGCAAGTACAATATGTCCTTCTGAGTGAAGTTGTGACATTATTTTTTTCTATAAATTTTTTTACTTATACCCTTATATCCATGTATAAAGAAAACACATACAGTGGTCATGTTTGATGCATTAATAATTTTGTTTAGTACTTATTCTTTTTCATTGGTCATTTTTTCTCATAAAATAGAAAAATCTTCATTAAGGATCTTATTATTATATTTTTTATGCAACCAATCTATTTCCAATGAATGCGGTAGAAGAATCTAAAAGAGGGATATAATGATAATTATTTAAAGATATTTTATGGGAGTGAATCATGTTTTCAGTGTCCAATAATTCATATTGTTGAAGTTTATTATCTATGAGATGAATTTATATTATCATAATAGAATGTTATATGTAAATAAAATATGTATTTATCAAATATTTTATATCAAATAAGGTAAGAAATAATTGTTTTAGAGAGACACATGGGGTATAGAGACATGATAAAGTAATACAGTTAAATTTCTAAGAATGAGTTGGTTATTTTAAACAAATTATAATGGTGTGGTTATATAATAAAATTTTCAATTATGAAAATTAACTATTGATTTTTTTAAATAGGTAAAAATATAACTTGAATTTATATCAATGATTTATTACAAACAAATTATTTAATAGGTCAACAAAATTCAATTATATTGCGTGTATCATTGGGTATACAATTTCTAAATTTGTTAGGATATATAAATGGGCATGTAGAAGTGTAAAGATAGCAATGAATTTTCTGTTTAAAGAACTAGAATTTTATATTTAGAAAATTTTATTTACTAGACATTCAGTAGTTTAATATTCACAATAATGTAGCAGTTTAATTTTTACCGACCTGGAATATTATAGTTACATAACTATATTAGTGGGAATACTTCCCTATTACTTTAAATTAATATCCACAATTGTGGAATCCATTTTATAATCATAGAGGATACCTTTCATAGTACATGAAATTCATACAAATGCATGATATTTGGTTAAGATAATGGGTTATTTAATGTTCAGTAAATTTGTTAAATAGAAAAATGTATGTGAATAGTATATATTCTAGTGGTATATTGATTGTAGTGTTAGAGATATGGTAAGTTTTATTTTTTAAATATTATAGAACATTTACATATCATGTTAAGTTGATTATATTGGATGGAAACATTTATATTGAATGTATAAAAATAGGAGGAAATATATGCACAACATCAATAATTATTGAATACAAATACCTTTCTATAGGTTAATATCATATAGAATAGTTGTAAGTGATATTTCTAATGCATTAAATTAACCAAAAAATAGAATAATATGAAAATTGGTATTCTTTTTATTATGCCATTTAAAGTTAGATTTTAAGAAGTTCATATAATTAGGAAAAGGCAATATTGTAATATTGAATTCATGTACCTTGGCATTGTAACATGTTTCGTTGAATATATTAAATATCATTATATAGTAGTTTCCAAGTGCTGCTCCATACATGGTCTAGTCATGAAATTGTGTTTGAGAATAGAAAGTTATAAAACAACCTTCACAACGAATTTTCCATTGCCTAAATTAAATCCTCTCTAATAGCCTCAATAAATTCTGAATCATCATTAAGTAATCCCAAAGCATTGTAGGCTTCTCAAAAAGTGCGATAGAAAATTTGATTTACAATCTAGATATCATTAAAATAGTTTGGACCTCTAAATTTAGTGATAAAGATTCTAAGATAATATAGATCTCCAATTGTGGGAGGAACATAATGAAATCTACCGATAGTAAATCCATGCTTTCTAGGATACCATATTTGTTATTGACTAGCACTGATAAAGGGGGCCTAGAACTAATAAAGGATCCCTTTATCAATGCTTCTCAAAGAACTGATAAAGGATACCTTTATTAGCGTATTTAGTAGCACATATAAAGGGGCATACTACGGTGTGCTATAATAGAACACTGCAGTACTAGAAACAAAACTAAAACACATAAAAATCATGTAAAAATATAGATTTAAAATGAAATAAGATTTACAGCATAAACACAATGAAAAAAACACTATATTATATACATTTAAAACACTATTTTATACAATTACATGAGTAAGTACAAATTATTACATATATTCATCAATATTTCTTTATCTTTTTTCCCTGACCCTAACTTATTCTATTGTTGAAAAAATCACCCCTACTCGAGAAAAATAATGCACCAATATAAGAAAAAAATATTATGTTAGAATAATATAAGGAAATAAATTAAATAGAAAGAGTTAATTTTAAACTAAACTTTGATTCATATCAGGAACATTGTGTTTCGGATTGAATTGTGGTTGATTCTTGCACATCACACAATTTCTTTTCAACTTCAAGAATTATCTCTATGAAAAATAATTAAATAATTATAAGATAAAAATGATAAGGAATTTAATTAATTAACAGTATATAGAATGATGATAAAATAATCTAGGTTCTTTTTCTTGATTTTGGCAATGTGATGTGTGTTTTAACCTAATATGACACTTATATATTGAAAACATGCACTTGGAGTCATATTGGTCACACTGTGAATCGGATTGAGGTGTGTATGATTCCTACATTTCCTAAATGACTTATGGATCATTTTCCTAAAGTATCAAAAGAATTCAAATGTGATTACTTATTTTTTGGTATGTCACTTGTGCTTTTTACTAAAATGTCATTTTAAACTGGAAACACACACTTTGATTCATATCAGTCACATCGAGTGACAGTTTGATGTGAGAATAATTTATAAATGTCACAAATGACTTATGAATTATTTTTCAAAATTATCAATATAATCCAATAATGTTTTACCAATTTTCAGTGATTTAAACTTTTTGAACTAAAATGTCCACTTTAAACTGAAAAAGAACACTTTGAGTCATACCGAGCACCTCATATATCGGATTGAGGTTTAGATGATTAGTAAATGTCCCAAATTACTTATTTATCATTTTCCAAAAGTATCAAAACAATATGAATGTTTTTTCTTAGTTTTGAGTACCTTAGTCATCTTTTTTAATAAAATTATTGTCAATTTTAAATAAAAAGACACACTTGGAGTCATACTGGTCACACCATGTGTCTCATTGAGGTGAGGCTGATTATTAAATGTCATAAATGACTTATGGATCATTTTAATAAAGTATCAAAACAATATGAATAAATTTTATTAGTTTTTATTATGTCACTTGTATTTTTTACTAAAATTTCATTTTAAACTAAAAATATGCACTTTGAATAATACAGGTCACATCATGTGTTGGTTTGATGTGAGACTAATTACTACACATCACAAATGACTTATGACTAATTTTACTAAATTATTGAGATAATCCAAGTGTGTTTCCTTGGTTTTTAGTGAGTGATACTTTTTGAACTAAAATGTCAATTTTAAACTAATAAGAAACACTTTGAGTCATACCAAGCACAACATGTATCAGATTGAGCTGAGAATAATTTCTTCAAGCCCCAAATGTATTATGGATAATTTTCCTGAATTTTCATAACAATTTGAATGTTTTTTCTTGGTTTTCAGTATGTTAGTTGTTTTTTTACTAAAATTAATGTCAATTTGAAATAAAAAGATGCACTTTGAGTCATAACGATCACACCATGTAACATATTGATGCGATTAGGATTAATAAATGTACCAAATGAATTATGAAATGTTTTATTAAATTATCAAAATAATCTGAATCTTTTTTCTCAATTTTGAGTATATCACTTGTGTTTTTTACTAAAATTTTATTTTAAACTGAAAACACATACTTTGAGTCATACCAGTCACATAATGTGTTGGTTTAATGTGAGACTAGTTCATAAACATCAAAAATGACTTATGAATCATTTTTCTAAATTATCAAGATAATGTGAGTTCATTTTCTTGGTTTTTAGTGAGTAAAACGTTATAAACTAAAATATTAATTTTAAAATGATAACGGACAATTTGAGTCTTACCAGGTATATTGTGTATCAAATTAAGGAGTAAATGATTCCTAAACATAAAAAATTTTGTATGGATCATTTTATAAATAATCAAAATAATATGAATGTGTTTTCTCAGTTTTGAGTATGTTACTTTTCTTTTTTACTATAATTAATGCCAATTTTAAATAAAAATTCATACTTGGAGTCATACCGATCACACAGTGAATTATATTGAAGTTTGAATGATTTCTATATGTCCTAAATTAATTATGGATCATTTTCATAAAGTATCAAAATAATATGAATGTATTTTCTTGGTTTTGAGTGTGTCACTTTTTTTTACTAAAATGTCATTTTAAAATGGAAATATGCACTTTGAGTCATACAGGTGACATCATGTGTCGATTTGATGTGATACTAACTCCTACACATCAAAAATGACCTATTAATCATTTTTATAAATTATCAAGATAGTATAAAAGTGTTTTCTTAGGTTTTAGTGAGTGATGATTTTTAAACTAAAATGTTAATTTTAAACTGATAATGTACACTTTGAGTCATACCAGGCACATCATGTATCATATTAAAGTGTGTACAATTAATAAAAATAAAAAATGACTTATGGATCATTTTAATAAATTATAAAAACAATATTAATGTATTTTATCAGTTTTGAGTACGTCACTTATCTTCTTTGCTAAAATTAATCTCAATTTTAAATAAAACGATGAACTTTGAGTCATACTAGTCATACTGTGTGTTGGGTTGAGGTGATGATGATTCATAAATGTACCAAATGACTTATGGATAATTTTTATAATGTATAAAAACAATCTGAATTCATTTTTTCATTATTGTGTACATCACTTGTGTTTTTTACTAAAATGTCATTTTAAATTAAAAACACGCACTTTGAGTCATACCGGTCACATCATGTGTTGGTTTGATGTGAGACTAATTTCTAAATGTCAAAAATGAATTATTATTTTTTCACTAAATTATCAAGACAATCTAATTGTGTTTTATTTTTTTCAGTGAGTGACACTTTTTGAACTAATGTGTCAATTTTAAACTAATAACGGACACTTTGAGTCATACCGGGAACATCATGTATTGGATTGAGGTGTGGATGATTCCTACACATCCAAAATTACTTATGGATCATTTTAATAAAATATTAAAACAATCTAAATTCATTTTATCAGTTTTGAGTATGACAGTTGTCCTTTTTACTAAAATTAATGTCAATTTTAAATAAAAATATGCATTTGGAGTCATACCAGTCACACCATGCATTAGATAGAGGTTTTTTATAATTCCTACATGTATCAAATGACTTATGAATCATTTTAATAAAGCATAAAAATAATTTGAATATGTTTTCTCAGCTTTTAGTACATCACTTATGTTTTTTACTAAAATGTCATTTTAAACTAGAAACATGCACTTTGAGTCATAATGGTCACATCATGAGTTAGTTTAACATGATATTTATTCCTACACATAAAAAATGACTTATTAATCATTTTAATAAATTATCAAGACAATCCAAGCATTTTTTCTTAGTTTTTATTATGTCACTTGTCTTTTTTACTAAAATTAATGTCAAATTTAAATAAAAAGACATAGTTTGAGTCATATCGGGCACACCATACATCATATTGAGCTGAAGATGATTCCTACACATCAAAAATGACTTGTGTATTGTTTTCCTAAGGTATCAAAAAATATTAATGCATTGTATTGGTTTTGAGTATGTGATGTGTGTTTTGAACTAAAATGTAAATGATAAACTAAAAACATACAGTCTAATTCATAATAAGTACATAGTGTATCAGATTAAGGTGAGTATGATTGAGTATAAGATATTTTTTTCTTTAAACTATCTATAAAAAATCCATAAAACATGGAACATGTTCCATTCTGAAGGAAGATAAACCTCATTCTCCTTGAAACACTTCACATTTCAAGCAGTATGGTGTTTTCTCTTCCATAAAAAAGGAACATGTTCTTTATTTTATAGCTTGTTTCAAATAATTGAAAGAAAAATATGAATTACCAAAAGATATGTGACAAAAAACTAAATAATTATTGGATAAAAATGATAAGGAAATTAACTTACAAATAGTATATAAAATTATCACAAAATTAATTAAATAAGTAGTATGGATTCAACTTTTCATGATGGTTGTATACATTCTTGACCCATTTCCTTATTTCATTATCTCAGTTGTACCCTTGAAGCCCAATCACTCATAAGTATGAGTATCTTAAAACAAACCACCCCAACTCAAATAAAATAATCCACCTATATAAGAAAACAATTATTATATTAGTAATACTAAAAATAAATAAATTAAACATAAATATGAAACAATATATTACTTCTATAGATAATGATTTTACTATGAAAATATCAATATTGGAAATCCTATGTAATAGAAGATGTTTTTTAAATATTAGGAAAGAACCAACCAACCAATTTATATTTTAACTCACTAAATATATTTGATAAAATATAGATATAGGTGAATATAGTTCAGATATTGGGGAATGTGTTTGGTTAGTTTTGAGTATGTGATCTGTGTTTTAAAATAAAATGTAAATTATAAACTAAAAACATATAGTTCAATTTATACCAAGAAAATTGTTTATCAGATTGAGGTGAGGTTGATTGGGTATATGATGTGTGTTTTTCTTTCAACCATCTTCACCAAGGTAGAAAATAAAGAAATGTTCCATTTAGATAGAAAAGGAAACCCCATGATGCCCAAAACACCTCATCTAAAAGAAACATGTTCTCTATTTTCTAGCCTGTTGCATATGGTTGAAGAAAAAATATGATTTCTCAAAATATCTGTGAAAAAAATAAATAATTATTAGATAAAAATGATAAGGAAATTAACTTAAAAATATAAGATAGAATGGTGAAAAAATAAACTAATTATGTAGTAAGAAGTCACATTTTCATGATCATAGTAAACAAGTGAATCGTTCTTTTAGATGAAGTCATTTCTTTATAATATTTGTGAAAATTAAAAAAATAATTATTAGATAAAAACAATGTGTAAATTAACTAAAAAATTAAATAAAATTATGAAAAAATTAATTAAAATGGATTTTTCTAGTTTTATATCATTAAACTATAATATTTTCATGACCCATCCCCCGGGGCTCGTGTCGTGACTACCCCAAGCCCGCCTTCCATAGGGTAGGGATTGGAGACTAGTACCGGAAATGTGTATCCCTAAAAACAGGAAGGCATTTCCTTTAAACCTATAACCACACAGACCATATACACAATAAGAACAAACCACATATTATAACTACTGAAAGTAAAAGTGTGAAATGAAGCAGAATGGGCCAGAATACATGCCCAAATAAAAGAAAATATAGAAAAATGGAAAAACAAATCCTAAGGTCATCCTCTAAGGATCCTACTTGAAGGGTAGGTACATCTTGACACTATAGCTCTCTACATCAACTGGTCACCTCCGCACACTGTCTAGTCCTAGCTCCCTAACCTCAGTCAAAGATGTTTTTCGTCTGCACAAGACACAACAAGGTGCAATCGAAGCCCATGTAGGGGTGATTATAACAATACCAAGTAGGGACCTTGAGACCCTCTAAGGTCTCCTAGAATTCCAAAAAGGAAAAACCACAAAGCTTGACCCCAATCACAAATAACAAGTAAAGACTCAGGTCAAACTAGGTATATGTCTTAAAGAACAGGTATAATGATGACTAGTCTTAAAGATAATTCATCTTCTTCCATTGAGAAGTTCCACTGGTGAACCATGAATAAGTCATTCTTTCACCAATTCAGATAGGTTCATAAGTTACTGATCCAAATAGGGTCGTAAGTCATCGATCCACACAAGGTCGTAAGTCACTAATCCACGATGGGCCGCTATAAGGTCTTTCCTCATCAGGTTGTGTTACTACTGATCCACACAGGGTTGTAATTCGTCGATCCACATAGGGTTGTAAGTCACTGATCCACACAGTGTTGTAAGTCACTGATCCCCTATGGGCCTCTCTAAGGCTGGTCTACATCGGTTCGCACTACTGTTGATCCACACAGGGTCATTCTGATGCCGGTCCACAAAGGGTCGTAAGTCACTTGACAGCCAGCCACAAGATTCTTGCACTTGGTATGCTTGAGTTCTGTAGATTCTAATCCTCAAGATATCAGTCATACCTCAACCACCATGAAGTCCCACAAAGAATTATCCTAAAGAACCGCCATGTCATAAGGGTTTCAACTCAACAGACGGCGCGTCAATCGAACGTCCAGTCTGTAAGTTATAGGCATTTTAGTATTGGGGGTCCGGTTGGATTCGAGTCTGATCCAACCCATCTGAACTCCAAATTTCTCCAAAGCTCAATTGTATTATCTTATAAGGGCCTCCTTTTTCTAAGGGTTCCATTTCCACAGACGGTTTTTCAAATAGATGTCTGGTTTAGAAGATAAGCCCCTTTGAGAGAAACTGGGATAAAAAGGGTTCGGGTCTGGTCTGACCCAATCGGACCAACCCAACCTGGTCCACTAGGCCCATCCCGAACCGGATGGGCTCGGATCGGTCTAGTTTTGGCCTGGTCTATCTCTCTAGGCCTAGCCCGAACCGGCTGGACTGCGGGCTCAGCCAGCTAGGTCGTGGGCTCTGCCTGCGGAGCCGCTGGACCAACCCACCAGCTGGCGTGGGGGACCGCTCCCCTACTGAATGGAATAAGTCTAATCAGGTTCCTCCATCAATGATGCCAGTTGGTTCTGCTCCACCTTTTACCATTCTGTATGGACCGGTCAACAGTGGGACCCATGGGCATGGGTCCGTCCTCCGCCATGGCTCGGAGTCATGCCCCTCCTCCGCGGTGCGCTGTCATGGTGCACCATCCACTTCAATGCAACTAGTGATGGTCGGTCGCCCCCTTTTGTATGCCTCGATGCCTTCGTGTGTCTCCACCTCTACGAGGGCATCAGTGTCACTGCGCTGGCGGAGCTTTTTCGGGCCTCTGATGAAGCTCTGAATGTTTGTTTTCTTTTCTGACTGCGCCTACGGGCCTCCCGGGACATAGCCTACACTGTGTGGCCCTCGGTATAGCCTTTCCACCTTGTTGATTGGTTGCCCATGAAGAACGCAACCAAACCAAGAACGGGGGAGGGTCCAAGCCTTATTCAGTTCGGCACGTGCCCTCCACGTTAGCGTTATAACAAGGGAAGAGTTGTAACATCATCAAGAGAATATGAATTCATAAACTCTTAAAAATAAATCAAGGAAAACCCCTACCAATAACTCATTGGAAGGAGTTGTGAATAAGGAATAAGGGTTTATGTTCGAATATGTTCATCGGCATTCGTTCGTTACTCATTCTTCGTTGGAGTAGGTTTCCATCGGCATTTTATAATATCTTCCTCACGACGACCCCCAAAACCCAGGCCATAGGTTTTTTTAAATAGATTAAAAGGAACCACCCACATTTCATTTTATTAATGCAGTTCATTGATAAACTGCAATTAATGTTCCATTAATTCAACAAATGTTGTGGTTACGCAACCCAAGGGTCGTGTGATTAAATAATTCCCATTCAAGCATGACATTACACTTCAGTCCTGCCATCCGCTGCTCAATGGGGATAAGAGAATAAAATAACTCATGGAGTTATTTTATTATTTTTTTGTAAAGTCCAAAAATTAACATTTTCATCCAACCATTGCCAGTCAATGTTAAGCTTCGTCTAAGTGAATCAAGACACTGTGAATTCAATAGTACCCTCATATTTTTAATCTGAGCACCAGTTCAAAAGATATAAATTTCTACTCGCACGTTTACTGAATGTACCTTAAAAAGTTCAAAATTCCTTTCCAGGATCTCCAGGCCTCGGAATCATGTGCCATCAATTTTTTCTGACTCATAATAATACTAAATAATTTAAAATATATATATGGAAATTCTGGGTCTTTATATCCTCCCCACCTTAGGTATTTACGTCCCCAAAAGCTACAAAAAAACTAGGGAAACAAGTGGGGGTACTAAGCACGTATCTGAGAATATCGCTCCCATGTTCTCTCCTAGAGGTTCCTGTGATTCCACCGAACTCGTACTAGCATAATCGACCACCCATGAAGGACCTGATCCTTTCGATCCTCTATCTCCACTGAGAACTCTGTGAAAGTCACCCCATCATCAATGTCTAGGTTTCCCCGGTCGATAACGTGTGATGGATCATGCACATACCTCCTCAACTGCGACACATGGAAAACATTATTCACCTGGTGCATCTGTGGGGGAAGATCTAGGTGGTACGCCACCTCATCTACTCCACTGAGGATCTAGAAAGGTCCTATGAACCTCATAGATAGCTTGTCTCCCTGGCCAAATCACCACAATCCTCTTTGGGTTGAGACCCTTAGGAAGACATGGTCTCCCTCCTCAAACTCCAAGGGCCTCCTTCTCCTATTGTCATACGACCTCTGCTGGTTCTATGCAGTCATCATTCTCTCTTGGATGATCTGCGCCTTCTCAGTTGTAGCTCGTACCAACTCTGGACCCATAAGTTCTTACTCCCTTGGGCCTATCCAGCATAGAGGTGATCTACAAGGTCGCTCGCACAAGGCCTCAAATAGCGTCATGCTGATGGTGGAGTGATAAATGTTGTTATATGAGAACTCCACCAGTGGTAGGTGGTCCTCCCAACTACAGCCAAAATCAAGGACACAAGCACGAATCATGTCCTCAAGTGTCTGTATGGTCCTCTCTGTCTAACCATCTGTCTAGGGATGAAAGGCGGTGCTAAAGCATAGATGAGTCCCAAACACCTCCTGTAATCCCTTGCATAACCGGGATGTAAAATGAGAATCATGATCTAAGATGATCATCGATGGTACCCCGTGAAGCCGTACAATCTTCTGTACATAGAGGTGTACCCTGTCCTCTACTGATCCCTACTCTCAGATGGATAGGAACTGGGCCGACTTGGTGAGTCGGTCAATGATCACCCAGATGGAATCATGTCCCCTGGACGTACGTGGTAGCCCTATCACGAAGTCCATGGAGATGTCATCCCACTTCCACTCTGGCACCTTAAGTGGCTGAGTCAAGCCTGCTAAAACCTGGTGCTCGTCCTTCACTTGCTGACAAGTGAGTAATCGTGAAACGAACTCTTCCACTACTTTCTTCATCATTGTCCACCAATACTGATGTCAGAGGTCCTGGTACATCTTCACCACACCAGGATGTACTGACAAAGGGGAAGTGTGGTACTCCTCAACACCTCCTCTTATAGTTTCATTGGTACTATGGTGCATCCTCTAAAAAAGATGGTGTTCTCCCCACCTTTAGAAAATCATTCAGGAGCTCATCCTAAGGATATTTGAGCATGTTGAACCTCACAGTCAACACCCCCAGTTATGCCTCCCGTACTCACTAAAGGAGTGGGGGAGTGACAATCATGGACTAGATGTATGCTGCTCTATCACTATCCATGAAGGATAACTACAATGTAGTTAGCTGCTCTGTCGCCTCACTCAGCAACTGTAACCCAGACCTCCTACTGAGTGCATCTGCCACCAAATTCCCCTTCCCAGGAGTGTAGACTATCTCAAAGTCATAGTCCTAGAGGAACTCCAGCCATCACCATTATCTCAAGTTCAGGTCCTTCTATGAGAAGATATACTTGAGACTCTTTTGATCAGAGTAGACAGTTAACTGTTCTCTCATCAAGTAGTGTCGCCACATCTTCAGCGTAAATATCATTTATACTAACTCCAGGTCATTAGTAGCATAGTTCTTCTCATGTTTCCTTAGATTTCCTGATATGTAAGTAATAACCACTTGATCCTGCATCAGGAAACATCCTAGTACAGTCCTAGATGTGTCGTAGTAGACTACTTACCCAATGCCCTCTTCTAGTAGCCTCAATATAGGAGCACTCGTCAGTCTCCGCCTCAGCTCATAGAAACTCTGATGGAATCTATCTATCCACAAGAAAGGTTATCCCTTCTTTGTCAAAGCTGACAAGGGTGCTACTACTCTGGAAAATTCAGGTATGAATCTCCTATAGTACCCAGAAAACTCCAGGAAACTCTGCACCTCGGTCACACTTCTGGGTGGCTCCCAATTAAGTACTACCGCTATCTTTGTTGGATCCCCTACAACTCAAGCATCTAAGATAACGTGTCATAGAAAGTGGACCTCCCATATCCAGAACTAGCACTTCGAGAGCTTACCATAAATTTGGTGCTCTCGAAGTGTATCCAGAACTATCTCTAGATGCGTAGCATGCTCCTCCTCCAACACTAAGTATATTAAGATGTCGTTAATGAAAACCACCATGAAGCGATTGAGGTAAGGCTAGAATATCCTATTCATGATCCCCATTAACACTGTCGGATCATTGGTTATGCCTAAAGGCATCACCAAGAACTCATAGTGGCCATACCGGCATCTGAAGGTTGTCTTTGTTACATCCTCATCCTGTACCCTAATCTGATGATATCCTGATATGATTTCTATCTTTGAAAACCATCGAGCTCCCTTCAGCTGATCAAAGAGATCATCAATACTTGGGAGTGGATACTTGTTCTTCACGGTCACCTGGTTCATGTGCCGATAGTCCATGAAAATCCTCAAACTCCCATCTTCCTTCTTGGAAAACAAAATTGGTGATTCCCATAGAAAAACATTGGGTCTTATGAACCCCTTCCCTTGTAAGTCCTTCAATTGTACCCTAAACTCATGAAGCTCCATGAGAGCCATCTGATATGTTGCTGTAGATATCAGTGATGTCTCGAGGTACAGGTCGATGTATAATTCTACCTATCTGCGAGGAGGTAGTCCTAAAACATCATCAGGAAATAAATTATCATACTAGTCCACCACAATAGGATATCTTGGACTCCCTTCATCCACTACACTAAGGGTGAGGCTAGACAACTAATGAGTGATTGACTGCACCCTCCTCTAAGAAAGTTCATCCTATGCTGCAAACATTCCCTTCTCACCGGTGAAGGAAAAACTAGTCCCATCCTCGCGTTCACACTGCACTTTGTGCCTAAAATAGTCGATCTGAGCATGGACTATGGATAACCAGTCCATACCCAAGATGACATCGTAAGTCCTCGATGCTGATACTAGGAGATCTCATCCAAAGCTCTTTCCTCCTAGAGTAAGCTCACACTGTCAGCACCAGTGCGTAATCATCAAATCCTATCCTGTAGGAGTCTATAATCATAAGGATCGATCCAATGGATCTAATAGAATCTCCAAGCTTCGAATGAGATCCATGACAACAAAAGAGTGACTGGAACCTATGTCTATAAGAACTACAGCTAGGGTGGAGTAGACACAGATCGTACCTTGAATCATCTCCGGAGTGTTGTGGTCATAGGACTCAGCTGCCTAAAGCTGAGATTGTCCCTTTCCACCTACTTCCTAAGGTCAGGGCGGACCACCTAGAGGTGGTGGTGGTAGAACCTAAAACTGTCACCCACTTCCTACTACACATCCTACTCCTATGCCATGTCTGCAACCCTATGGACCTCCCTACTCGAATCTATTTTTCTAACTCGGCGGTCCCTCGACCGTCTGCTGATCATCGGTACGGCGGGTTAGGCAGTCGCGATCCATGTAACCCTGCCCACCGCATGAGTAGCATAGTATGCTCCTCTGATGACCTCATATGTCCCATGAGCTCTGCACCTCTGACCCTGCATCCTGGGGTCTTCCACCAAAAGGTCTAGCCTGCTTGGTTGCCTATGTCATCCACCTATTTCCTGCTACAGATGACTCGGTCACGTGTTGTTCGGTGGTGTCTCTCGTTATCGGTGTCTTCTCAGCTAGAAATCTATCCACTAGAAGTACTCGCTCTAGAACTCCATCTGGAATCAGTATGTTGAGCAATATCATCAACACTCTAATCTCCTTCTAGAGACCCTAATCAAAGGTCTGGTCCCTAAATAAAGGGTCTCGTACCATGTCGGTGGAGTAGCAGGAGAGGTTGGTGAATCTCGTTGAGTATTTGGATACTGTCAGGCTGCACCGCTATAAGTGAAGGAGCTTCTAAATACGCACAAAGCATAGAGTCGCTGGAACAAACTCCACCCTGAAGAGGCTCTTAAAGTCCAACCAAGTGAGGGTCCCCTCATTATGCATCTGCAGTACCAGGATCTACCATCTACTTACTATTACCTGGTAGATACTAGCATCTAGGATCGCCATCTGGTCTATTGGTGTCCCAACTAGGTGGAAACTCTAGCCATAGCCTCCAGCTAGTCCTCAGCTGTCTATGGATCTATCTCGCCTCAAAACCTTGGAGGCCTCTACCACTGGAACTTGTGTAGTGTGCTAAGTCAGCATGCACTGTCTGCTAGTGGAGCTGGTGGCAACTGCTTCCCTATGGGTAGTGGTGCTGCTGGTACACCACCCGAAGGTACCATCGTCGTAAGAGGGACCTACACAAAATCCTCATTGCTAAGTGGGCCATCATCGTGAACTCTCTCTAGAATCCTAGTTGGATGTCTACGTAGAGGCATCCTGTAAAAAAATAGATGTTCCATGGCCAATAAGTTTATACCTAGTGAGCTGAATCAAAAGAGATCAAAAATACAAACAACATTTTTAAAACACACACAAAACGTGTTTTTGTGCACCGAGTCAGAAATCAGAATTCAGGGTTATGGTGTATGGATACGTCGGTCGCCGCACCAACACTGGACTCCCCAAACTAAAACTCGAACTCAAGACACTTAACACTATTTCTCCATTAAAAATTTAGACTCTTAGTTCTTCTGATAGAACCGACTGCTCCTCTGATACCAATTTGTCACGACCCGTCCCCCGGGGCTCGTGCCATGACTACCCCAATCCCACCTTCCATAGGCCAGGGATTGGAAACTAGCACTAGAAAGGCATATCCCTAAAAACAAAAAGGCATTTTCTTTAAACCTGTAACCACACAGACCAGATACACAATAAGAACAAACCACATAGTATAACTACTGAAAGAAAAGTGTAAACTGAAGAAGAATGGGCCAGAATACAAACCCAACTAAAAGAAAATACAAAAAAATGGAAAAATAGCTCTTGAGGCCATCCACAAAGGATCCTACCTGAAGGGTAGGTATATCTCAACATTGTAGCTCTCCACGTCAACCGGTCACCTCCACACACCGTCTGGTCCTGGCTCTCTAACCGCGGTCAAATATGTTCATTGTTTGCACAAGACACAACAAGGTGTGGGTGAAGCCCATGAAGGGGTGAGTATAACAATACCCAGTAGGGACCCTAAGACCTCCGAAGGTCTCCCAGAATTCTACAAAGGAAAAATCATAAAGCATGAACCCAATCACAAAGAACAAGTAAAGACTCAGCTAAAACCAAGTATATAACTTATAGAATAGGAATAATGATGATTAGTCGTAAATATAATTTATCTTATTCCATTGAGAAGTTACACTGTTGAACCAAAAATAATTCACTCTGTCACTGATCCACATAAGGTCGTAAGTCACTAATCCATTATGGGTCACTCTAAGGTTGGTCCTCATCAGGTTGCGCTACTGTTGATCCACACAGGGTCGTAAGTCGTCGATCCACACAGGGTCATAATTCACCGATCCACATAGGGTCGAAAGTCATTGATCCATGACGGGATGATCTAAGGTTGGTCCACATTTTGGTTGTGCTACTGCTGATCTACAAAACGTCATTCTGATGTCGATCCACAAAGGGTTATAAGTCACTTAATAGCCATCCAAAAGATTCCCACACTTGGTACGCTTGAGTTTTGTAGATTCTACTCCTCAAGATATTGTTCATACCAAAAACTCCATGAAGCCCCATGAAGTCCCACAAATAAGTATTCCAAATAAATTCCATGTCATAATGGTTCAAATGCAACAGACAGTGCGTCAATCGGACGCTCAGTCTGTAAGTTATAGGCATTTTAGTGCTGGGGACCGATTGGATTTGAGTCTGATCCAACTCGTCTGAACTCCAACTTTCTCCAAAACTCAATTGAAGTATCTCAAAATTACCCCCTCATCCTAAGGGTTCTATCGTTGTAGATGGTTCTTCAAACAGATTTATGGTTTAGAAGATAATCCCCTTTAAGCGAAAATGGGCTAAAAAGGGTTCGGGTCCAGTCCGACCCGGTCGGACCGACCCAGACCAAACTAGTTGGGCTTGGCCTGGTCCAGTGAGGCCCAGTCCGGCTCACTGGGCCCAATATGGCTTGTTGGGAATGGCCCGAACCGGCTGGACCGCGGGCTCGGCTAGCAAGGCCGAGGGCTCAGCCCACTGAGCTACGGGACCGGCCCGGCCCACCCAGTTGGGAGCGGCCCACCAGCTGGCATGGGGGACCACTCCCCTCCCAAATGGAATAATCTCATTTGGGTTCCCCCATTAGCAGTGACATTTGGCACCGCTCCACCTGACCGGTCCGCGTGGACCAACCAACAGCGGGACCCGCGAGCACGGGTCCACCCTCCGTCGCAGCTCAGAGTCATGGCCCTCCTTCACGGTGCGCTTCTGTGGTGTGCTAACTACTTCAATGTGGTTGATGATGTCTGGTCGCCCCCTTTTGTTTGTCACGGTGCCTTCGGGCTCCACCACCTCCTCACGGCCGGTGAGAGCCAACCGCCACATCCTCTGTTCACCGGCATCGTTGTGCCGACAGAGCTTTCGTGAGCATTCGGTGAATCTCTAGAGGTCCATTTTCTTTTCTGACTGTGCCTACGGGCCTCTTGGGACGTCGCCTACATTGCGTGGCCCGCGGTTTAGCCTTGCTGCCTAGTTTCTTGGTCACCCACGAAGAATGCTACCAAACCAAGAACAATGGAGGGTTCGGGCCTTGTTCGGTTCAACGCGCACCCTCTGCGTTAGCGTTAAAACAAGTGAAAAGTTTTAACATCATCAAGAGAATATGAATTCATAAACTATTAGAAATAAATCAATACAAAATACTACCTGGAACTCATTGGAAGGCACTGCAAATGAGAAAGAAGGGTCCATGTTTGAAGATGTTCACTGGCGTTCGTTCATTCCTCATTCTTCATTGGAGTAGGTTTCTACCGATGTTTCTTCACAGCTTCCTCATGAAGATCCCCAAAACCCATGCCATAGGTTTGTTTAAATAGAAGAAATGAAACCACTCACATTGAATTTTATTAATATAGTTAATTAATGAACCGCAATTAATGTTCTGTTAATTCAACGAATGTTATGGTTACACAACCCAAGGGTCATGTCATTAAATGAATCCCATTCAAGCCTGACATTACACTATGATCCCACCGTCCACCAGTCAATGGTGACAAGAGAATAAAATAACTCATGGAGTTATTTTATTATGTTTTTGTAAAGTCCAAAAAATAACATTTTCTTCTGACCCTTTCCGGTCAAATTTAAGATTCACCGAAGTGAATCTCAACGCTATGAATTCAATGGTTCCCTTAGATTTTTAATCTGAGCACTGGTTTAAAAGATATAAATCTTTGCTCGCACATTTACTGAACGTACCTTAAAAAAGTTCAAAATTCCATTCTGGGCTCTCCAGGCCTCAGAATCACGTGTCTTCAATTTTCACAGACTCCTAATAATCCCAAATAAATTAAAAAAATTATATGGAAATTTTAGGTATTTAAAAATATAATTATTCTTGATCATATGAAACTAAAAAAATAAATTTATTCAATATTACATGACCCTAAAATAAAATATTTTAGAACCTCAATCCAAAAAACATGATATATTTAACCACTTTAAAATAACATAACATTCACATAATAGAAAAAATTACCATAAAATTTTTTATCCTTTTGGGTTGGTGTAAAACTCACATATAAGCATTTTCCTTCTTATTTTCTACAAAAAAACTAGCATAACACATTACATATTCCTAGATTACACTAAACATTAGTGTATCCCTTGATTTATTCACTTTTTCATAATCATATAATGGTTGGATGATTTAATTTCACATCATGCGCATTCAAAAGAATCAATTTTAGTTAATCCATTTCAATAATGTAAACTTGATGTGTTACTTGTATGGATTTCACAAGAATTTTTGATAGTATACCATGAATCTAATTGATAATCTATGAGGCCAAATAATTCAAGCTACTAACTTATTTTTCAAATGGGTATTCTTTGGATTTTTTATGCTTCATGATTTCATTTGATGTTGTTTTTTCATTGTTTACTATTTATTAATAAAGAGGTTTCTTTTCATTTGATGTCATGTTTCATTTAACACCATCCCTCCTCGATGACCATGATATCTCAATGATGGTTGTCCTCTAATAGTTATCCCATACACCTACTCACTTTGATGGTTGATTATACACATATTTATTCAAATATTTGAATAAAAATAATGTAAACATGGATAAGGGATTTGAGAAGGTTTGTATACATGATATATTGAAAACTTGATGAACTCTTTAACTCCATATCCATACTATTTTTTCAAATGATTATCATTAATCCATTTTTTATTCATATACATCATATTAGGTTCATAAAATATTTATTTTCTACAACAAATAAATAAATACACATAAGATATTCATTATCAAAGGTAAAATTTATAGATAATTATAATAAGTGGAACCCAAAATTTGATTGTTTAAAATAATTTTAGTATGCTTTGAAAGAAATGGGTAAATGAATTTAAGAAAATAATTACTCCACTAGGGTAGTTGTTATCCTCTTAATTCATCTAAAATGATCACTTGTACCTGGTGTGGGATGAGAACTACTCAGAGTAGTTTAAGCAACATAGGTGCATGTCTAGAAGAGATGGGGGTGAGTCTCAATCAAAAAAATTCAATAATAACCATTCAGTAGATGAATATGATGAGGATGACCATTGTCTCCTTAAAACTTTTTAAATCACTATATTTTAATTTAAAATTTCAAATATCATCTCAAAACCACTTTCAAAATTCTAAAGGCTTATTATTTAATTTTTAAAACCCCACTTTAAATCTATTTTTAAAAAATTACACATGAAAATCAACCAATGTTTTTCAAAACACTTAATGGGATATGAACCCCCTTTTCTATAAAAACTTTTAGCATCGAGTGAAAAAATTTAAAATATTATTCAAAAACCATTAACAATAAATTAAATGTTTAAAACTATTTCCATGGAAAAATATACACTTTTAAATGTTTAAAATTTTATAGGTTTTCTTTGAAATAACTTCTTGAGTTTCAAAACACCTAATTCATTTCAGTTCATTTTAATGGAAAACCTCATTTTTCATTTCAAAAATCACTCTAACATTTAAAACTAATTTTCCTTTTTCAAAATTGAAATTTAAAATAAGCATGACCGTAAAAATTCTAAGTAGGCCACTGCCCAGTCTAAAGAAAATCATAATTACGAAACATTTTATAAAGATGACATGAATATAAAAAAAATTAAAAGATACTAATAAATTGAAAATTTAAATCCTAACATGATTTTCCTATAATACCTATATAAATATTGAGGTTCCCATCGGCTTATTTCAAAATTCAATCAATGGAATATTCATTTATAAAAAACCGGTTTCATCAAATATCACATAAGAAGCCACAAATCCAATCTTTCACATGCCATAAAATTTATTACATAATCAATATCAAGAAGGTTTTACAAATATTCATGACATTGAAAACTATTTTAAAAAAGATCATGAGGCGTTATATGAAGTCAAATTTGTGATATTAGGCTTAAGTTTGATTTGAATTTATTTAAGTGTGAGTGAAATTGGCGGTGCTATAGTACCCAGGGTGAGAGAATGACAGTGGGTTTGGTTTTTTTTTTATGGAACCAAACATATAGTTACACAAAGTTTTAAGTTTTTACATTGTTGTGGGTGTTTAGAAGATCATGGGATGATTTCAGTTGTCTATAAATTGTGACATATCAATGAGATAGCACGTTGAACGGTACAACTAAGCATTTTCAGTGAAAACATATCCAGAGGAGGACATAATAAAAAAATTTCATGATATTGGGTGTGGTGAGAAGGAAATCACATCGTGTGTGTTGTTCACATTATATATTTATGATTGGTTTGTGGTGTAAAGTATGTTAAACATGTTTACTTGTTTTAAAATTATTCATTCTATGAAATTAAATTTTGGACTTGTGTTCTTTAATTATTTACATTCTTTAATTTATATAATTGCATGCTTATATAATATATAATCTCCAAATAATTTTAAGATCCATAAAGGAATATAGCTATCATATGTTTGGGTTAGGTTACCTCACTTTATTTTTATAAAGTAACCTAAATATTAATATGTCTTAGACCTTTGTTCAAGAAAGGAAATTACTATTTGGTGCATATTTATGTTCTTATTTTTAGTAAACCTAAATTTAGTTTTAAATCATGAATTTAAATGGTATGAATATACTTAGTTTAGTATTTCCTTTTATACCCTAAGATAAAAATCTCATATGGGTGAAAATATTATTATAAAACTATCCTTGTTATAAACTAAGGATACCATTTTTTAATTACCAAGAAAGCTAGATTGAAATACATATGGATAATATTTTTTATCCTTTTAAGAAAATCCAATCATGAACTTTTTTGACATAGATCTTAAAAAATGAATAACATTTTAAACAATCATTTAGAAACCTTTATTAAACTATTTATTTTTTTATTTTAAATGAAATGAATTACTTGAAAATCATTTTTCTTGTCCCAACCTTTATTTATTAAACACACACATTTAAAAATCCATTTTGGGTTCGTTTTTAAAGAAATGTCACTAAGGAGGAAAACCCAGTATAAAAATGTAACTAAAATGAAATAAATAAATAAAACAAATCCAAATAAGAAACAAAAGTTTATATGATATAAGAAATAAAATTAAATAATGTGGATGATGAAAACCTTACATAAAAGTGATAGTGGGTACCAAAAAATATATATAATAGCACAAGTATAAACCACAAAACATGGGGAGGATGTCTGACCAATAGGTTCTAATGGTAACTGAATCGCTTGTAGAATACTAGCTAGTTATGTGACAAAAATAAGTAGTGCAACTCAGGCATCTCAAGGAAACTGAAAACGACCCCTAGTTAATACCTCAATTAATCTAGAGCAACACCCTTATATTTACCATCATATCTATGGTCTTCCATGTGAAAACCAAAAAACAATCCATATATAAATCATTCATTCCATTAAAAATAACATCCCACAATTAAGAACACAATTGAAATGATGAATCCTTTCAAAAACCATTTGAAATCTCACTATAAAAGAAATCATTTTTTTATCCCATTTAAAAAAATTGATAAGATCAAAACTATTTTTAAATGAAAAAAAACATTTAAAACCCCTATTTAAAAACCTATATAAGAAAACCAAATTTAATAAACTTGTTTAAATTTGAAAGCTTCTATTTAAATTAAGATGACACAATGGCGTGTGTAATGGAACACTATTCCATGACACAACCTAGTGCACACCATAACGTGCCATCCCCATTTGGCTATTGCGCAAGCACTGCATGGCACAATGGTCACTGGAGCAATGGCATTCCATGGTGCATTCCATTAATAAATATGAAAAATACATATGTGTATAAGAATTAAAACGTGAAAAATATCCATAACATTGGGCATAAATAAATAACATAAGAACAAAATAAAACATAAGAAAACTTCTCAAAAAAGGAAACCCCAATTAATCAATATCATGAACTCATGAATTACCCAAATAGATTTAATAAACAACCTAAAATAATTTTAAAAGGCCAAATCAATTTATGAAAACAATCATAAATATTTTATTGGCCAAAAATATAATTTATCCTTTGAATGCAGAGAAAAAGCAAGGCCAAATCCATAAGAACCCAATTGGAAATCAATTATAATCCCTTAAAAATCTTAAACAAAAAGAATATTTAAATCCAATTAAACCCAAATAACAATTATAATTTTATAGAAACCAATTTTAAAAAGCCCAATAACATGAAACAAATTAAGGGATAGATAAATCATCAATACACCTTCCTAAGGATATCATAAATGATGTAAAACCTTCAGCAACAGTGAGTGGAAGGATTAAAGAAGAAGGGAAAGAAGAGATGGAAATTATATAGTCAAAAGCAACTTAAGTGGAACCCAAACAAGTAATAAATAGTGAGGAGGATGAGAAAATAACATACCTTGGATTCAAGCTTTGATTCATCTAAGAGAAAGAAGAGATATCATGTGTGAAATCATAGATTCATTCGAGCCTTGGATTCTTCGAGTGTTGATTCATTAAAACCTTGTATTTGAGCCTTGGATTCATTAAAAACTTGATTTGATCCTTGATTCCAGCTTGGATTCGATGAAGATGAGTGTCAATAGTAGGTGGCTTCTGTGAAAAGATTTAGATATCACAATTGATACAATCGCGGTTAGGGTTCATTAAATAGATCAGGAGCACTTTTATCACCGCTTCTAAAAAACATTGATAAAAGGCATCTTTATCATCACTAAAACTTTAGCACTGATAAAAGATTAATAATTATAATTATAAATAAAAAATTAAATTTATTTATTTATTTATTTATTATAATTTTATAATTATTCAAATATATAATTATTTATTTATAATCATATAAATACTTTTTAAAAAAAATATATTTTTTATTTATAATTATAAATATATTATTTATAAATATAGTAAATATAAATTTATAAATATATTTTTCAATATATTTATAATTATTTATTTATAATTATAAATTTATTTATATCATTATATATATTTATATAATTATATATATATAATATATATATATATGAATATAAATATAGTAAATATATTCATTATTTAAATATAATTTTTATGATTTTATGATTATTTAAATATATAATTATTGATTTATAATTATATAATTATTTTTTAAAAAATATTTATATATTTATATCATTATATCATTATATACTTATATATATATAATAAATATATATAAATATAAATATAGTAAATATATTCACTATTTAAATAAATTTATTATAATTTTATAATAATTTAAATATATATAATTATTTATTTATAATTACATAAATATTTTTAAAAAATATTTATTTATTTATAGTTAAAAATATATACATTTATGAATTTAATAAATATACATTTATAAAAATATTTAATTATAAATATTTATTTACAAATATATTTTTAACATTATTAATGAATATAAAATCTTAAATGCATGCATGTTAAAAATAAGTGAAATTGAATAATTAAAAATTAGTACACTTTAAAAATCTTGAAAAAATTGATAAGTTTAATTAAATAAATATAAATTATTAAAAAAATATGAATATATATTGAAATAAATATGAATACATATCGAAAATATTAAAACATATTAAATAAATAATAGAAAATGATTAAATTCCCAAAAATTAAAAAATATTTAAAATGAATTAATACCTAACTGTAATAATATTAAAAATAAATAAATAAAATTTAATGATTAAATGCATAATATATTAAATGTATGATGTTATAATGAAATTCTAAAATGAAAAGTGAAATTTGAATAAATTACATAAATATTAGGTGTATGTGTTTCTATATAAGATTTCATTAATTACATAAATTTTTTTATGTGTGTGTTGTATATAAAAATAAATTAATTACATATGTGTATGTGAAATAAATACAACACATGCTTGATATATGTAAAATTGAAAAATCAAACGACATTCAATTATGTCCATTACTCAGTGCAATTAGTCAGTATTTTTAATTAATATTAATTTTTAATTATAAATCATTATTCACTAAATATATGACTTATTTAATGTAAGGCATAAATATTTTGTATTATATAAATCATATTTTAGGAAATATTATTTATGAAAAATGTCTATCCAAAAGTGAAAGCTCCTGACCTTTTATTAAAGGGGAAAGAAAAAGAGAAAAAGCAAGCAAGAAGAGACAAGGTCATACAAAAGGAAATTTCTTCATCCATAAGAGAAAACTACAGATCAAAAAAGAGTAGGATCATTCCCATAATTAGAATCATAATCATCTGCATCATCATCAGTCTCTCACTCTAAATATGAATTACCTTGATTTAGAATCCCAAGGATCCTCTTCTTGGACCGTTCCTACTCCGGAGTGAGCTGGATCTTTGATGCCTTAGAAGATGACTTGGTAGACGCATTCCTTGTAAAATGGGAGTAATCCTTCTATGGCCTTATTTTTAAAAGGAATTGGATCCAAAGCTTCACTGCAGACCATATTTCCCTTTCTATATAGTACAGTATCCTTAAAGGTAACAGGATCACTGTTACCTATGGATCAGAGATGAGTGTTGTCCAATAAGACCATCTATTGCACTTTGTCACTTCCATCTTCCAAGACATTACCCCATTTACTAGACACTCCTAAAGAACTAAATACATTCAGAATCTCTTGAAGATAATCCATGCTCTTTTGAACATCAGTTTTCCTAGACATATCAACCAGTGGAACATGCACTAAAAATTTTGTAGCCAACAGCTGCACAATACAACCTTGCTCATTAGTTTATGAGGGAGAGTACCCTGACACAACACCAATAGTCGCATTTGTAGATTTTCCCACCATAATATTGTGCTTCCTATACTATCCAATGCATTGATGACAATCAAATTAGAGATACCAATATTCTGAATAGGATCAGATGTAGTTTCATGTTGATTCAATTCAACACCAATAGAAGCACCATCTGTTGTCCCTTACATTGAATTAGAAAAGGATGGAGAAACATAGACAACATCGACAGGATTTCCATTTTCACTGCTCCTATAGTCCAGTTTATCAAAAATCCTTTTACCCTTATCCTGCTCCGTCCTCGATTTCATCCTAAAAGTAGTCTTAGGATTCTCTTTTAGTGAACAAGAAGTGAATGTTACACTAGGTTTCCCCATCAATACAGATTGACATTGGTCAGCTACTGCCATAACTCCAAGTTGATGAGGCCTACCTACCTCATCCATCAAAGAAATCCTAGGCCAAGGATGAATCCCCTCAATCAGCTCAAAACCCACAGATCAGATATCATCATTCAGATCATCCAACACCTTCACTATCAGACTCGTTTTGGCACCAACCATTTCTATTCTATCAGCCACTTTCACCAAATATTAACTCATATCATACGCCTCGGCCTCTATCTCTATAGTTTGGAGAGTCTCGATCGTCTTATTTATCGCCTTAGCCATCTCTTCCAGACCATATTAAGAACGGTGATATTCGTTGGTACATGAAACACTCATCACAACATCCATCATAGAAGCTCGATGCACATCCACATCAGCCATCTACATCACAGTCCAGCAATCTTTGTTCATCTTCGCCAATGATCTTTCCTCAACTGGATCGATCATCCTTATTTCAGACTGGTGAGATCCGCCAATGGTCGTCTTCTCCAAAGATCTCACCTCAACTAGTTGGACCATCCATGTTTCGGATCAGTGAGATCTTCTGATGTTTTCCTCAATTTGTTGAGTGCATTGAGTGTCCTCACCTACAGTCAAAAAGGTAGAATTGAGAAAATGAGGGATTCCCATTTTTGATTAAGACTAACTTGCAGGTGCACTAAGATCGTCATCGCAAGGGAGCTACTGAACCCTTGCCATCCCCCTCATAAGAAATATTATATACATTCATATATATATATATATGAATATATTACTATATTAAATGTATTAATGAATAATTATGCATAAAAACTTTAAAAAATAAATAATACATTAATATTTTTTTAATTATTACATTTTATTCATTTTCTATATTTATATTTAATATATATTATTTATTACTATTTATAATTAATATATATATACATATATATATTAATATTATTAATTTTTATTTATAATTGTTTCATTAATAAATTTTTTAATACTTTTTAATTTATTAATTTTTAATTTTTTTAAATTATTACAATTTATTCATTTTATTTTTTTTATTTAATTATTATAATTTATTTATTTTATATAGATATATTTAATATATACTATTTATTAATATTTATAATATATATGTGTATATTAAATTTATTCATTTTTATCAATAATTATTTAATAAATAAAATGTTTAATATTTTTCTTAATTTACTCATTTTTAATTTTTATTTGTTTAATTAGTTCATTTTATTCATTTTTCATATATATATATTTAATATATACTATTTATTAGTATTTATAAATTATATATATGTATATTAAATTTATTCATTTTTATCAATAACTATTTAATTAATAAAAAATTTAATATTTTTTTTAATTTACTCATTTTTTTATTTTTATTTGTTTAATTATTTTATTTTATTCAGGAACTTTATCAGCGCTAAAAATAAAGCACTAATAAAAGTCAACATTGTTAAAGGCATGTTTTGTAGTAGTTAAATCAGCATCCACCATCACCCTCGCATAATAACCCAACTTGCATTCAGTGGTATTTTCATCTAATTTAAGTGGAGCATTAATACAGGTGACATTGTCACTGAGAATTAGGGGATTCTAAAAAAACAACTAAGCCACGCATCCTAACCCAGATCTTGGTGTTGGTGTGGTTTTGATTGTTAGGGTTGAAATTGAGCTCCCACGCAGAAATCTAAAAGACTCCTGGATTGACGTTATAAAAACTAAAATCCCAAGATGTCGAATACTGGTGCTTAGATTGAAAAACAAGATGAAAATATCCCTTACTGATTGGAATTATTTTCCAGTTGTCAAATCCCCATATTCTGGATAGCTTCGATTTGAGGTCATCACTATTCAAGGGTTTATCACATTTTTTCAAGATCAACGGACCAATTAGGGAGAATCAGCACGAATCCAACCTCTCCTTCAACACATCTTGATCCACCTTGATAACGAATCTCCCATACTCAAATCTGGAGATCCATGACTCATCTAGGGAACTTTCAGTCGAATCATCTCCCTTATGTAGGACCTCCATGAAAGTGAAACCCTTCTTGGGAGGATTTTTAAGCTTGGAAGGTTGACATGGGAGATCCAAAGCCTCCATGATTGATCACCAAAGCTCTCAAAAAAGTCAATGATCGAGAACTTAGAAGGGAATCGTTGTCGTGTCACCATGGGAGAGAACTCCAAGCGATCCAAGAAACCTCATCCTATATATTATATTTTTATAATTATATGTAAATACTTTTTAAATATATTTATTTATAATTATAATTATAAATAAATTTATATTTAAATAATTATAAAATTGTAATAAATATATTTAAATAACAAATATAGTTATTAAATCTCTAATTATATTTATTTATATAATGATATATATATATATAATTATACAAATATATATAATTATACAAATATATATAATTATACAAATATATATAATTATATAAATATATATAACTATATAGAAATATTTTTCAATATATTCATTTATAATTATAATTAAAATAAATAAATATAATTATAATTAATATATTTATTTATTTATTTATTTAAATAATTTTAAAATTATAATAAATATAGTTATTAAATTTGTAATTATATTTATTTGTATATTTATATAAATATAGATAATTATACAAATATATATATTATTAAAATTCAATATCTATCAGTGCTTTTTTAGTGCTAACAAAGATGTACCTTTATTAGTGCTAAAAAAGAGCTTATAAAACTTCTCTTTATGAGTTCTAGAATGTTAGTGCTGATAAAGATTAGTTTTATAAGCACTTTCTATTTTAGCGCTGATAAAACTACTATTTATCGCCACTTTTTTGAAAGCATTGCTAAAAACCGTATGAGTTCTTATAAAAAGAACTCAAATAGATTCATCTCCTCTATGCACCTTCAAACTCTTGTGGAACCCTAGTTCCATCGCTGCATCCACTCTCACTGAACCCCTGCCGCCATCATCTTCATTCTCAACGAACTAATCCTCTCTAAATCTAAGGTATGTGTCGATTTATTTTGTTAGTCTGTGAATTTGGGATTTGATTTGCAACCCTTGTACTATTTCCTTGATTTCCACGCCTTTCGGCATTTGGTCGGTCCGTCCGCGCCCGCCTAGGTCGACGACCAACAAGTGATGAGAAACGATCGAGACCCCCCTTCCCACTTTTTCTCACCAGCCTCCTTGCACAAGTCTTTGCCTTGCCAACTAACTAATGACCGGATTCCCTCCCCTCCCTCTCTTGTTGTCAGCCGGCCACCCCTAGCCTCTCGCGAGCCCTGTCGCACTTGCTGCTAATCGGTCGCTGACTAACAACCAGACCTCCTCTCCTCCCTCCCTTGTTCTGGGGTGGCCACCAACAGATGACTGAACCCCCATCTCCTCCCTCTATTCGCGTCAGCTGACTGCCCAATTATATGTTTTTTTATAATTATTTTAACTTTTTTATTTTTTATTTCTATTAATTATTTTCTTGAATTTTTAAAAATTATCTCAAATGCAGATTCAGAATTGTTATGACGGTCTGGATTGTAATTTGAGATTTATCTACTGGTAAATAGAGTTTTTTTATAATAAATTTTTGTCCATGCAATTTGATCTTTTTATCCATGGGTAATTATAATTTGATAATTATATATATATATATATATATATTAATAATTCAAATATATATATAATTTTTTTAAAAGGTATTTATAAAATTATAAATAAATATGTTTATTTATTTATTTAAATAATAAATATATTTATTATATTTATAATTATATATACTAATATATTAATAAATATATATAATTATATAAATAAGTATATAAATCTAATTATATAAATATATATAATTATGTTAATATATTTATAATTACATAAAAATATGTATAAATATATTTATCTATAACTATAACTATAATTATATATATATAATTATAAAATTATAATAAATATATTTAGATAATAAATATATTTATTATAATTATAAAATTATAATAAATATATTCAAATAATAAATATATTTGTTTCAATAATTATTATGAATTAATTACTGCTTAATATCACTTAATTACTATTTAATAATAATATTTATTAATTAAGTCATATTTAAATAGTAAATATGACCAATAATTTTTAATTACCTAATAATTAGTGCTAGTAATTTAATAATTATTATGGATTAATTAATTAATATTTAATATCACTTAGTAGTTTGCAATTATTGGTTAATATTAAAATCTTGTAATTAATTACTAATTAATAAATAAATATGTATAATAATATTTTATTAATTGATAAATAGTCTTAATAATTTAATAATTAATTTGGATTATTTAATATTTAATATTAGTTAGTAGTTGATAATTATAAGTTAGTATTAATGTTTATTAATTAATTATAAAATAATTAATAAATATGATTAATAATTTTTAATTAATTGATAAGTAATCTTATTAATTAGTAATTTGAAATTTATTATGGATTAATTAATATTAAATATCACTTAGTAGATAATTAAAACTAGTTAGTTTTAATCTTTATTAATTAATTAATATTTAATTAGTAAACATGAATAGTAATTTTTAATTAATTATAATTATTACTTATTTACTAAGAATAATCAATATTTATTATTAGCTAATTTATTAAAATATAAATAATTAATATTTAGTAATAATTTTTTATTCATAAATATTATTAACTAATAATTAATATTAATTATTAATTATTGGTCATAACTAATTATTATTAAGATAATTAAAATTTATTATAACTATTGTAATTAATAATAATTAAGATTAATTAGTAATTTATTATTTTTTTAAACTGATTACTAATTAATATAACATTATTTAACAATAATTATAACTTATTCTTAATACTTATTAATAAATTACTAGATAATATCAGTAATTTTCTTTCCATTTTCAAACACTCCTTAAAATATGTGTCAAAACGTTGAGTGGTATCTATATTTATAAATGAAATGGGATGAGTGTTATCTATATTTATAAATGAAAACACGTGTAAGGACAAAGTGAGGTATATCTATTTATATGATCATATTAACTTTTAGAGACCTCCTATATATATAGAATCTCACCTCCTACATAATATAGATTGATAGTAACACCATAGCAAGGGAATTTCACTAACTCAATCCAACCTATAGGATATCCATCATGACATCACTCCCGCAACCTTGTATAGGGCTTCACCAACTCCCCAGTCTAGGAACATTTAGATTTAAGGATACAACTGTCATCCTTATTAGCTTCATCTCCTCAATAGTTATTATTTTATTCTGTTGCTTGAGAGTCATCCCCCGTATCTTCAAGACATGAAACTATATTTCTTGAACTACCCTGAGCAGTAGTCATCTCATACCAGGTATCGGTGATCATTGTGGATGAATTCAGAGGATAACACCTGCCACCAGTGGAGTAATTCTTTTTTGAAATTCAATTTCCCATTTTCTTTAAACCATGCTAGAATTATTTGAAACATTCAAATGTTGGGTTCCCTGGTCCACTTTTTGTGTATTTATTTATTTTGTTAAATATTAATATTAATGAATCAAATAGGATAGATATGAATAAAAAATGTATGGGTGCTAATCATATGCAAAAAGAGTATGAAGATGGGGTGAAAGAGTTCATCAAGTTTGCAAAAGATCATGCATATGACCCTTCTCAAATCATTTATTTATGCATACATTGTTATTATTCGAGACTAATTATTCCAGAGGAATTGGAAGAACACTTTATCTTTAATGAAGTAGATTTAAGTTATAAATGTTGGACTAAACATGGGTAAAAGGTGAATGTAGCTAGTGATTGGGATAAAACTATATTTTATGGATCATTTGATATGATTACAAGCATGAACAATGAAGAAAATTGTATTGAGGATGTGATTACATGTGTGAATAATAATGAAGATCATATTGAGGAAACTTTAATGAAAGTTGAAGATGAACTTCTTGATTGTCCAAATTTTTTTGATAAAGTTAAAGAGTTATGAAAATATGTCATTGTATGCTGGTTTCACTAAATATATTGCATCATCAGCCATACTAAAGCTGTATAATTTAAAATCTAGCAATGGATGGATTGACATCAGTTTTATTGAACAAATTTCTCTCTTTAATGATATTATCCCAAAAGATGGTGAGTTTCCTAGCTGAACATATTATGTTAAATGAATGCTACATTCAATGGATATGATCTCTAAAAGAACACATGTCAATCCAAATGATTGTATAATGTTTCACAAGGACCTCAAATCACTAAAAGAAATCCCAAAGTGTGGTGCTTCTCAATACAGGAAAGGTGAATCAGGTCCTTTGAAATCTATATGGTACTTTACAATCATTCCAAGGTTTAGTCACTTACATAGAAGTGCAAAGACTTCAAGGCAATTGGAGTGGCATGTAGATAAAATAAATAAATATGGGGAACTTCTTCACCCGATAAACTATCCTCAGTGGAAGAGAATTGATCATGAGTATCCTGAATTTGAAAATGAGATAAGAAACCTTTTTCGTATGTTATCTATATATGGAGTGAATCCTTTTGGTTTTCAAAGAATCACTCACAGTACATGGCTGGTTATGTTGGTAAATTATAAATTTCTACCATGGTTATTCATGAAAATAAAATACATTATGTTATCTATGCTTATATTAGGACCAAAAAAACTAGGTGATGATATTGACGTTTATTTGGATCTATTGATCGAAGATTTGAAATTATTATGGGATTCAAATGTTACGTTGTATGATTATTATAGAAATGAAGATATAACATTGAGAGCCATGTTGGATGGGATAATAAATAACTTTAATACTTATGGAAATTTTTTAGGATATAGCATTAAAGGAACTCAATGTTGTATCATTTTTGAACAAGGTACATAGTTAATTAGGTTGAAACATTCATCAAAGACTATGTTTCTAGGAAATCATAGATTTCTACCCCGATGACATATGTACCGATCTTGGATGACATCATTCGATGAGAGTTTAGAATAATATACAACACCATCTTCGCTAATAGGTGATCAAATATTTGTGAAAGTAAAATATATGGACACTGATTTTGGTAAACCTTTTTTGAAAAACCTTATGAAAACTAGTTGGAAGAAGAGATCATATTTTTTTTTGAATTACCATACTAGAATTATTTATACATCAAACATTTTCTTAATGTTGTGCATGTTGAAAAAAAAATTATGTGATAGTGTCATTGGATCATTACTAAATTCATCTGGTAAAACAAAGGATATAATTAAGGATAGGTCAGACATGATTGACGTGGGAATACTAGAATAGTTTGCGCTAGTAAAGGGTGAAAACATAATTTTATTTCTCTAGTTAAACTCTTTCCATACTAGAGAGGTATCAGTTTTTCAACTTCTTGAATGATGTAAAGGTTCTATAGGGGTATTCATCAAATATAAATAATATCATTTCAATGACTAATTTAAAATCAAAGGGTTAGAAATAACATGATTGTCATGTTTTGATGCAATATTTAAAGCATGTAGCTTTACATTGAATTTTTTCTAATAATGTCTATCATACATTAACCAAGCTCTGCTTCTTTTTCAAATCTATATGCAGTAAAGTTATGGACCTGGTGAAATTACCAACTATGTAAAGGGAAATTGCTATCATATTATGTGAATTAGAAATTTCTTCCCATTAGAATTATTTGATATAATGGTTCACTTGATGGTTCACTTGGTGAGAGATATTCGACTATGTGTTCCAATAAATTATAGATGGATGTACCCCCATTAAATGGTATATAAATATTTTTAAAGGTTATATCCAAAATCAAAGTTGATCAGATGGTTGTATTATGGAGTGATATATTTTTTAGGAAGCCATTGAATTATGTACTGACTACCTATTTGGTGCGGAAAGCATTGGTCTGAAAAAATCTCATCACACTGGGTAGTTGTGGGTGAAGGAATTTCTAGAATAGATATTTTCATAGTCACTATTACATATTAGGAGTAGGCCCACCTTTAATTTTTTCATAATAGTATATAGGTTTCCTAATATGTTAAAACCCATAGATAAATAATTAGGCATTTGAATCCATCAAGGGATGGAAGCTGAATATCAAATACACATAATCAACTGTGTATAGGATGGTTTCAAGACCATATTTTTAAGGGTTCATATCAAAATTCATATTCAATTTTAGAATTACTTTGATGGCTAGACATAGGACTAAGTGTGCATGTATTATATTATAATGTTTATATAATAAATGGTTATACATTCTATAAAATTGAAGGTGGTGAAGGAAGTACCATGAAAAGTGGTGGAGTTACACTTGTGGATGAAGCGATGCATGTATCTGGTACCAAGGATATAAATCCAATTTATGTGAATATGTCATACTTTGGAACCATCAAACAAATATGGGAGTTGGATTATACAAAATTCCAAGTGTTGGTTTTTCAATGCTAGTGGATTGATAATAGGAGTTATCTTAAAATAGATGAATTTGGATTCATGAAAGTGGATTTTAGTAAGTAAGGGTATAAATATGAACCATTTATAATGAAATCATATTAAATGCAAGTATTTTATGTTCCAGATCCTATAAACTGAAAGGGGTTAACTGCTCTATTATTGACCAAAACCACTGAAGGGTCAAATGAAAATTCAACAGAGGATGGACCTTTCATTGGTACATCATAATAATTTCACAGTGGTCTTAATGTAAATGGGGTATTTTATGTCATATGAGACCATAATGAAGGGATTTGGATACTCAATAGAGAGTTAAATTGTCACGACCCATCCCCCGGGGCCCGTGTCGTGACTACCCCAAGCCCGCCTTCCATGGGCCAAGGGCTGGCGACTAGCACCAAAGGCGTAATTCCCTCAAATTGGGTAGGCATTACCTTTATAACCTGTAAACACAGACAATAGAGCACAAGCTGGAAACAAAACTCTAAGTAAAACTGTATAACAAAAGTGTTCTGAAATTAAAAGGGGCCGGAAATACAAGCCCAACAGTAAAGTACAAGAAACTAAAAGTACAACTTAAGAAAAGAAAAACAGTCGTTGGGTCATCCTCCGAGGTTCCTACATGAAGGGTAGGTACAGATCTCCTCCTCAGCACTCCAGGTCTATCTGTCTCCTCTATGTACCATCAGGCTGTAAGGTCCACCTCGGGTACCGTCCAGTCTTGGTACTCTCAGCCTCAGTCAGCGTTGTTCGTCGTCTGCATCCAACACAACGAAGTGCGGGAATAGCCCATGTAGGGGTGAGTATAACAATACTCAGTAGGGACCCCGAGACCCTCAAGGTCTCACAAAATCCAACAAGGATAAACCAAAAAGTATGAAATCAGTAGATAACTCCACTTAGGTATATTCCCATACATACACCTAAGTTATCAAGTAATTCATCTCAATCATGAGGAAAACACCAAAGTTACTGACTCTACTCAACCAAGATTTTTATTCACATTATCGAAACCAAGGTTGCTGGAGAACTCCTCCTCTGTCGAGTACAGTGGGTCTTCCATGACACTAAAGTGCTTCCCACTAACCTTGGACTGCTGAGGTACTCTTCCTATCGAGTACCGTGGGTCTGCTACATTACCAAGGCGCTCCCCACCGTGGGTCTGCCGCCACAACCAGTGTTCCCCCTAATAGCCTGGAAAGGTACTCCTATTGTCGAGTACTGTGGGTCTGCCGCCACAACCAGGCGCTCCCCCGTCCTGGGTCTTCCACCACAACCAGGAACTCCCCACTGGGAAAGTCGAGTCACTCTGAGTCAATCGGTCAGTAGTCATCAAGTCTCAGCCAGCTACTAGGTCTCTGCACTATGTCTGCTCGTCCTTGGAAGGATCCTCTCCACGAGCTACTGGTCAATACTCCAACTTTCATGAAGTCCCATGAAGAAGTATCTCAAATGTCTACCACGTCATAGAGGTCTCAACGCAACAGACGGTGCATCAATCGGACGCCCGGTCTGTGAATTATTAGCCTTTTCGTCCCGGGGGCCCGGTTGGATTCGTGAGTGATCCAACCTGACCGTATCTCAATTATACCCCAAACTCTATTGGGGTATACTCAAAGGGACCGTCATGCTCCAAGATTACCAGGGCCACTAACGGTTCTCCAAACGGACGCCTGGTGCCAAAGATATGGCCAAAAGAAAGTAAAGGGTCTTAGTGGGCTTGGGTCCGATCCGACCCGGTCAGACCGACCCGGCCCGACCCAGTCTGGGCTGACCCAATTCAGGTCACCCGGCCTAACTCTTTGGGTCTGGCTCGGCCCGTTGGGTGGGCCGGCCCATTGGGTTCAGCCCAGCCCGTTGGGCCCAGCCCAGCTAGTCGCGAGGGCGCGAACAGGTCACGAGGGCACGGACCGGCCAAGAGTCGGTGCAAGGTCAGTTCTGCCCGGAGGGCACCACAAGGGGAGGATCGGCCTAGAGGGCACCTCAAGGGTGTGGCTCAGCCCAGAGGGAACCGTGAGGGTGCGGATCGGCCCAGAGGGCACCGCGAGGGTGCGGCTCGGCCCGGAGGGCAACGCGAGGGCACGACTCAACCCGGAGGGCGCCGCGAGGGCACGGCTCGGCCTGGAGGGTGACGCGAGGGGCCAGCTTGGGGAGGCTCAGCCCGAGTCTGGGGTGGCGCGGTCGGGGCCGGAAGTCCGGCTCGACCGGAAGCCAGTTTGGTCGGGAGGCGCGGGCTGCCAGGAGGGCGCCGCGGTTCGGCCCGGGAAGGCGGAGTCGGTTTGGCCAGCGAACGGGGTGGCTGAGGCCAATTCGTTCGGTTCGGTCGGGTGGAGGGTGCGGAATGGGCGGCATGGTAAGGGTGAGACACAGTCGAGGCCGGTTTGGCAGGGGCGCGGCGTGGCTCGGGCCGGTTCAGCCGGCGGATGGTGCGGCCGGCGGTCGGTGCGAGTCACGGAGGACGCGGGTAACACGGTCGTTGCTTTCGTTACATTCGTTGTCTTGTCGGATCATTGTCATTCCTAAGAACATCACAAACAAGAACGGAGGAGGGTTCGGGCCATGTTGGTTTGACCTGCACCCTCCTCTTTTAGGGTGGTATCAAGCAGATCAATTCTTTCTTGAATTTTAGAGAATTAACAAGAAAATAAGATAGAAGAAAAAACAATCCAACACCCCACATCTTCCTGCAAAAACAATTCCCAACATGCAAGGAAAAACATACACAACGATTCTTTTCTTTAGAAGGTAATAATTAAAGGAATAATATCATATTAATATAAATTCCCTACCTCTTTTCATTGTTCGTTGAAGGAGTCGCGGGGAAGAAGAAGGAGTTGTCATTGTTCGTCGTGTCTGCCGCACACTTCCAATCTTGAGCTCGTGTGTCGGTTCATTGATGACGATGAGGAGGGAGGGTCGGTCGTCGAAGACGTCCCACATTTGTTTCTTCTACAAGGTGCTTTCGAGGAAGAAGTCGAAGATGCTCCTTGCCGACGTTCTTCGTTGGAAGAATGCATTCTTCATTCTTCGTTGGCGAGAGCTTTTCTCTCAAAATATCTTTCCTCCTTTGACAAAAAAAAAGGTAGCCAAGAATAATAGATTATAAAATCTATTAATACATTGGCATAAGAATTCAAAAAGGGTGAATTAATTAAGTTGGCTCCACTTAATTAATTCATGAGGTTGGCACAATTAAAAGAGAGGACGAATTGACACCATTAAAGGAGGGGGTGGAGAGACACTCCCTCATTAATGAGGGGAGTTGAGATGTTTTCCTCTCCCGCCATTATTAGGGGGGTTTAGTCCCGGGTGGTCCCCACATCGTAACCTCTCGCAGGAGGTTAGGTTCTAGTGGGCCCCACCACCATAACCTCTCATGGGAGGTTATGGTCGGGTGGTCCCCACACTTCAACTCCCACAAGGAGGTTTAGTTCTGGTGAACCCCACCTCCAACTTCCACATGGTGGCTCAAAAATAAAATAAAGTTTAGTTCATTTTATTTTATTATTTTCCACAAAAAACCCAAAAACTATCTTTTATTCTTGACCCACTGTCGTCGAGGTGAAAGTATACTTCAGTGAATACCGGAATTTCGAGTTCAACGGTGCCCTCGGATTTCAATTCCAAGCACCAGTTCAAAAGTTATAAAAACTCTCGCGTACATTCACTGAACGTACCCAAACAAAACTTCAGAAATTGATTCTGGGCACTCCGGGCCTTGTAATCACACGCCGTCAAGTTTCACGGACTCGTAAAATACTCATTTAATTAAAAAAAATGTATGGAAATTATGGTTCTTTAAATTCTCCCCACCTCAGGTTTTTACATCCCCATAAGCTACAACTCATAACTAAGGGAACAAGTGGGGGTATTGAGCACGCATCTGAGCCTCTCACTCCCATTTTCTCTCCTGGAGGTTCCCGTGCTGCCAGCAGATGTTCACCAGAGGTATCGACCATCCATGAAGGACCTACTCCTTTTGATCCTCAATCTCTATTGTAACCTCCGTAAAAGTCGCCCCATCATCGACGTCCATCTTGCCATGGTTGATGATGTGTGAGGGGTCGTGCACGTATCTCCTCATCTGGGATATGTGGAAGAATTTGTGCACCTGATGCAACTGAGGTGGAAGAGCTAAGTGGTAAGCCACCTCGCCAACTATACTGAGGACTTGAAAAGGTCCGATGAATCTTGGAGATAACTTATTGCCTCGGCCAAATATTCGTAGACCTCATCGAGGTGAGACCCGTAGAAAGATGTGGTCTCCATCCTCGAACTCCAGAGGTCTCCGTCTCCTTTCGGCATATGACTTATGCCTGCTCTGTGCAGTCTTCATCCACTTTTGGATGATCTGAACCTTCTCTATGGTAGCCCATACTATATCTGGTCCCACCAATGCTGACTCCCCTGGGTCAGTCCAGCAAAAGGTAATATGAAAGGTCGCCCGTACAATGCCTCAAAAGGTGTCATCCCTATGGTGGAGTGATAACTGTTGTTGTATGAAAACTCCGCCAAAGGTAAGTGATCCTCCCAGCTACAACCGAAGTCAAGGACACAAGCACACAGCATGTCCTTGAGGGTTTGAATGGTCCGCTCAGTCTGTCCATCCATCTAAGGATGGAAGGCGGTGCCCAAATGAAGTTGCGTCCCGAAAACTTCATGCAACCCCTTCTATAGCCGAGAAGTAAAACCTGTGTCACGATATGAGACAATCGTCGAAGGTACTCTATGTAGCCGCACAATCTTCTGCTCATAGAGGTGTCCCAAGATATCTACTGAACCCTACTCTCTGATCGGTAAGAAGTGGTCTGACTTGGTGAGTTGTTCGACGATCACCCAGATCAAGTCATGACCTCTAGATGTACGTGGAAGTCCTGTCACAAAATCCACTGATATATCATCTCACTTCTACTCTGGGACCTCTAAAGGCTGAACCAAGCTTTCTGGTACCTGATTCTTCACCTTGACTTGCTGACAAGTGAGGCACTAAGAAACAAAATCCGCAACTGCTTTCTTCATTCCCAACCACCAGTGCTATCATCGGAGATCCTGGTACATATTCGCCACTCCTGGATGTACTGCTAGAGGAGATGTGTAGAACTCCATAAACACTTCCTCCTGAAGTGACATTGGTACTATAGTACGTCTTATGAAGAGGATTACGTTCTCCCCACCTTCAGAAAAATCCATAAGGTGTCTGCCCTGTGGATATCTGAGCGCGTCATGTCTCGCAGTCAGTGTCCCCATTTTGTGCCTCCCTGACTCGCTGAAGAAGTGGCGGAGTGACTATAAGAGACTGAAGGAAGGCTGCTCCATCTCTATCCACAAAGGATATCTGTAATGCAGCCAGCTACTCTGTCTCCTTGCCTAGCAGTTGTATACCAAATATCCTGCTAAGTGCATCTGCAACAACGTTCCCCTTCCTAGAAGTATAGACTATCTCGAAGTCATAGTCCTGGAGGAACTCAAGCCAACGTCGTTGTCTCAGGTTTAGGTCCTTCTGAGAGAAGATATACCTGAGACTCTTGTGATCAGAGTACATGATAAAACATTCTCCCATCAGATAATGTCGCCACATCTTCAAGGCGAAGACCACTGCTTATAACTTCAGGTCATGGGTAGCGGAGTTCTGCTCCTACTATCTTAGCTGATTAGAGCCATATGAGATCACTGCTCTCTCCTGCATTAGGACACATCTGAGTTCGGTCCTTGATGTGTTGTAGTAGACTACGTACCCTACTCCTTCCTCTAGAAGCCTCAATATGGGGGCACTAGTCAACCTCTGCCTCAGCTCCTAAAAGCTCTATTGGAATCTCTATGACCACACAAAGGGTTGCCCCTTATTTGTCAAGGCTGATAGTGGTGCTTCAACTCTGGATAAGTCAGTAACAAACCTCCGATAGTATCTAGCCAAACCCAGGAAACTATGTACCTCTGTCACACTCCTGGGTGGCTCCCAAGCAAGTACCACCTCAATCTTCGCTGGATCTACTTCAACTCCAGCCTCCGAGATGGCATGTCCCAGAAAGTGAACCTCTCAGATCCAGAACTGGCACTTAAAGAGATTACCATAAAGTTGGTGCTCTCAGAGTGTGTCCAATACTACCCGCAAGTGATAGGCATGCTCCTCCTCAGTAGTCGAGTAGATCAGAATGTCATTGATGAAGAATACGAAAAATAAATCGAGGTATGGCTGAAAGATCCTGTTCATGAGTCCCATGAACACTTCCGGAGCGTTGGCTACGCCGAATGGAATAACCAAGAACTCGTAGTGTCTGTACCAACATCTAAAGGTTGTATTCTAGACATCCTCATCTAGAAATATGAGCTGGTGATAGCCTGATCTAAGGTCTATCTTTGAGAACCATCGTGCTCCCTTAAACTGGTCAAAGAGGTCGTCAATCCTTGGGAGTGGGTACTTATTCTTCACGGTCACCTGGTTCAGGTGACGATAGTCAACACAAAGCCTCAAGCTCCCATCCACCTTCTTAGTGAACAGAATTGGGGATGCCTAGGGAGAAACACTGGGCTGGATGAATCCCTTCCCCTGAAAGTCCTCAAGTTGTACCTACAACTCACGAAGCTCCACAGGAGCCATCTGATACGCTGGAGTAGATATCAGTGTCATCCCGAGGTAAAATTCAATGTAAAAGTCCACCTCTCTGCGGGGAGGTAGACCTGAGACATCATCAGGGAAAACATCCATGCACTGGTCCACCACTGCATGATAGCTCAGACCCTCCACATCAACTGCTCTGAGGGTAAGGGCAGCCAACTGATGAGTGATTGGCTGTACTCTCCTCTGGGAAATTCCATCATGTGCTGCAAAGGCTCCCTTCTCGTTGGTGAAGGTAAACCTGGTCCCATCTGTGCGGACACAATGCACTTTGTGCCTAATACAGTCAATCTAGGCATGGACTGTAGATAACCAGTCCATACCCAAGATGATGTCATAAGGCCCCGATGCCGCTACTAGGAGATCCCAGCCGAAGCTCTCACCTCCTAGAGTAAGTTCACACTGCCGTCACCAGTGCGTAATCGATGAATCTACTCCCATAGGAGTCTCTAGCTATAAGGATCAAGCCAACGGCTCCGTCAAAATCTCTGAGCTCTGAACGAGGGTAGTGGAAATGAAAGAGTGAATGGCACCTGTGTCTATAAGAACTGCAGCTAAGGTGGAATAAACACAGATGGTACCTCATATCATCTCCAGAGTGTCGTGATCATAGGCCTCAGCTACCTGGAGCTGAGCTCTCCCCTATCCACCTACTCCCTACAGTCGGGGTGGACCTACTGGTGGTGGTGGTGGTGGTAGCACCTCAAATCATCATCCACCGCCAACTGCATGGCCAGCTCCTCTACCACGTCTACCTGCTCCCTGCAGACCACCTCGATCAAATATTTGTCTCTGCCTGGGCAGTCCTTCGACCGTCTGCTGATCATCTGAATGGCGGGTCGGACAGTCATGAGCCATGTAATTCTGTCTGCCGCATGTGAAACACTACCCACTCCTGGTATGTATTTCTCTACTCCGGATTCCCCGCACAACCGATCCTGAGTCATGCGGTCATCCACCTATAGGTCTGGCCCTCTTGGACCTCTATGACATTTGTCTATTCGCATCTACAGAAGACTCCACTATGTGTCGACTGGTAGTGGATCTCGCTATTATAGATTGCTTTGTAAGGAAACTCTCCACTATGAGGGCTCTCTCTAACACCCCTACCTGCGTCGGGATGCTGAGTGAGATCACCGAATCCCTGATCTCTTGCCTGAGTCCCTGCTCGAAGGTCTGGGCCCTTAAGAATGTGTCTCATACCATATCGGTGGAGTAGCATGATAGGTCTGTGAACCTTGCTGTGTACTGAGCTACAGTCATGCTGCCCTGTTGCAGACGAAGTAGCTCCTGTATGCGTACTGCACGAAGAGTCGCTGGGACAAACTCTTCCTAGAACAGGTGATGTTATTAATATTTTCATGACTTATTATATACTCCCTTTACTTATTTTATATGAAATGTGCATAATGTGTGTGAAATATTAATATTTTAATACTAAGTATAATTTTTGAGCATTTTTATAAGTATTCCAATTGAGTCAGTTTACTATGTTATTAATAACTCTCTACCTACTGATTAAAATTGTGTGGTTCTTCTTTTTATGGATTCCTTATTCAATTTATCACATATCATTAGAAGGAATCATGGGCCAATTCTTCCATTTGAAAGCTCATATGGACCACACAAGATGACCCAAAGAATTTTTGAAGAAACTGGACCAGCCATGATGATTGAGTTACTGGTCTCACTCCTGAAGACCATATTTTGTTAAACTCCACCATGTGTTCTTGATTATCTAAAATAATCATGGTTATAATTTTTAGGGCCCAACTCTAAGAACAAGTGGCCCAAATGAAGCTTTAAATTCCAACCCACCATTCTAGACGAGAAATAAAATCAGTATAGTATTAATGACATATCTCATGATGTAAGCATCCAATCATGCTGATATTTTTCAGTGTGAAATAGGAGATATAGGTTGCCGGATTTTATGAAGAAATAATTCGGTTTTGAATGCATATTCCTATTAAAACATCCTTTCACATTTTGGACTTCAAAAAGACTGGATTGAAATGGATAGATTAAAATTGTTTAATCAGACGACCATAACTTTGCATCCATAGGTCCAAATTACTCCAAATATTTAGAGAGGTCGTCCAACTTTATTATCTACAACTTTTAAGAAGGATATTTCTTGAGATTTGGCTGTATGAATATTCAACTTGGTGATGAAAGTGGAGGGACAGATTGGGGATGCAAACAATCCACTCCTTGGGCTATAAATACTCTCCCCTTATCTATTTGAGAGGGGTTGGCATTTCAGAAGAGAGGAGAACATATTTTCATGACCAAAGCCTTTCCAAAGGCTTGGGAGGACCTTCCATACTCAAGTTTTCACTTGAGATACCTTTCCTCCTCTCTTTGTTTTCACTTACTTTCATGTTCTTCGTTTTTGTAATCTTGTAAGTCTCTTTCTTTGTAATTCTTTTTAAATGAAAGTTACTTCTTCAATATCTCTTATTCTCATACACCTTCTGTAGTTTCATATTAATGTTCTTAAAATAGTTTAAATACAGTTGAATCCCCTTCCCTTCTTTTGCTTCCTCATTCAATCAAAAGTCGTTTTTTTAACTCTCTTCAATGATCGTGTGTGTTCGACGCACTACTCTTTTCTTATCCCGTTGTTTTTGTTTTATTTATAATTTATCATCATAGTAATTTTAACCAGATTATTAATCATTTTAATGGATGAGTAAATCTATTATTGGGGTGAGTCAAAATTTAGGGATGTTAAGTGATTGAGAGTATTTGCTCGATGGATATTCTTTAATTTAACATCGTGTATGTTGGACTTAACATGTCATGGATTAATGACTTGTTTTGTTTAACATGTGGTTTACATGGATTATTGGAACCATAAATACACTACCATAAACAAGATCTGATTGAGATTAGAATACTAATTTAAGTTAAGGCTTGGATTAAATCCTCAACACTTAGTAATTTCAATCAACATTATCTTGCGAAGTGGGTGTTAATTTAAATGCAATATTAAGAAAAGATCAAGGATATCACAAGATTAACTCACTAATAATGAACTCACCCCAATCTTTATCAATTTGTTAAATAAATTATAGCCAATCAATCCTTTCAATTAATCTCTACAAACAAACCCCCCTAATTAAAATACAATTAACTAAAAACAAATGACTATTATAAAGTATCATCGTCAAGGATTCAACCCGAGTGCTGCTATACACATCAGCAGAGCACCGGAACTTTGACAGGTCGATAGGCAACCATCGGCCGTGCATTTCAAATGGCGTCGTTTCCAGGGATGGTGCTTTAATTAGTCATTAGTTTCTAGTTATTGTAAAAAAACAAAAAAACAAAATTTAAAAAAAATTGAAAAAAAAACACAAAGAAAAACCCATCTTCTCATAAAAATCATAAACTGAAAAAAAAAATACAAATAAAAACCCATCTTTCTTTTCCTTCCAACATTTCTATGAATGTCATGTGGCCTTCCAAACAATCTCTCAGATTTTTTTGACCCTAAAATTGAGCGAACACTTCGCCAACTTAGGAGGAACATAAGAGATAATCAAATAATTCAAGAACCAGTCCTTGTCCAACCAATTGAATTAGATATGGCCAATCCTAGGGAACAAACACTAAAAGAACGTGCTTCCCCTGATATGAATTAACAACCTCTTGGTATTCAATATCCAAACATAGAAGCTAACTTCGAACTCAAATCAGTTTTGATTCATCTTCTCCCTCATTTCCACGGGCTAGCCGGTGAGGATCCACATCTCCACCTTAAGGAGTTTCAAGTAGTGTGCTCTACCATGAATCCTCAAGGGGTTTCTGAAGAACAAATCAAACTTATAACATTACCTTTCTCCATAGATGACACTGCTAAGTCATGGCTTTACTACCTACCTCCTGGTTCCATAACCACATGGAATGACATGAAGCGACTCTTCTTAGAGAAATTCTTTCCTGCTTCTCGTACTTCTTCTATCTGAAAGGAAATAAGTGGTATCCATCAGTTCCCAAGTGAATCACTCCATGAATACTGGGAGAGGTTCAAAAATATTGTTGCAACCTACCCACATCACCAAATTCCTGACCAACTCTTGATCCAATGCTTCTATGAGGGGTTATTGGCTATGGAGAGAACTCTCATTGATGCTGCAAGTAGTGGTGCTCTTGTTGATAAAACTCATGCAGTAGCAAGAGATCTCATAAGTAACATGGATGAAAACACACAACAATTCCATACTCGAGCACATGCTCAAGTCAAAAAAGCCCAAGATAATCAATCAATTGATCCGAACAAGATGACCGAGTGGATGAGTGAACTTACAGGTCTTGTGCGACAACTAGTTGTGGCTACCAAATCTCCAACCTCATCTTCTCCACAATCAATGTTTCCTGGAACTGTCAAAAACTATGGAATCTGAAACTCTCCATCTCATCCAACTGACACATTTCCACAACTTCAAGAGGATCAATCCAATTCATCTGGAACAATGGAGCTCAGTGAAGCATCTACTCAGCAGAACTCCAACCCTCAACTTTCAGGTCAGTTTTTTAGAAACATCAACCAACCTCACTCTGAGCACTTCTCTTCTTCCTATAACCAAGGCCATAGGTATGGTAATCCCATATCTCATCCCCCTCAATTCCCTCCTCAAAACCCAAACCAGTTTCAATATGGTCAAGGCGTTGGTAACTTCCAACAACCTTATACTTTTATTCCTCAACCTCAAAGGAACAATCCTCCTCCTGGATTCCATTATCCTAGTGAGCCTTCCCAATTCCAAAACCAATACAATCACTTTCCCAAGAACCAAAATCAAGGTAATCCCAATCCGGGACAAGCCTCTTCTTCCAAGCAACCATGGGAAAGTGTAGTGGAAGATCTTTCCTCCTTCACCCGTTCCAGCCTCAATAACATTGAAACTCAAATTGGTCAACTTGCATCCCACCTTAGTCAGCAGAAACCATCCAATTCTTCCCAACTTTCAGATCAACCATTACCCAACCCCAAGTTTAATGTAAGTGCAATTTCACTTAGATCGGGAATGAAAATTTCTATGCCTCAAGATAAGTCCTCCAACCCTCCTTTGAATGTTGACCTAGAAAATGAAAAGAAAAAGAAACTTGAAAAGGAACCTGAATCCATTCCCTCACCTCCTTCTATTCCACATAAAAACCCAATTCCTTTTCCTCAAGCTATTTCTAATCCAAAGAAGTCCTTTGAACCTGATCCTGAAATGCTCGACATGTTTAGATGTGTTGAAGTCAACATTCCCCTCTTAGATGCTATAAAAAAATTCCTAAGTATGCCAAGTTTCTCAAGGAGTTGTGTACCCACAAGAGGAAACTTAAGACCTTCGAAAATGTTTCCACCCAGTAGTCTATTACCATAAAGTGCAAAGATCCAGGGACCTTTACGGTTCCATGCTAAATTGGAAGTTCCAACTTTGATGATGCACTCATAGACTTAGGAGCCTCAATTAATGTCATGCCTAAATCCATCTTCTCCAACCTTGGTCTAGGTCCCTTGCACCCAACAGGTGTTTTCATTCAGTTAGCCAATCGAAGCACATCCAGTCCTGCGAGAATAATTGAGGATGTCCTTGTCCGAGTCAATTATCTTATCTTCCCTGCTGATTTCTATGTCCTTTACATGGAAGGTGAGACAAACTCTTCTCTATCTCCCCTAATTCTAGGAAGACCATTCCTCATGACTGTGAGAACCAAGATTGATGTCCATTCAGGCATCTTATCCATGGAATTCGGTGACCAACTGGTCAAGTTCAACATTTTCCAAGCCATGTGATACACATCTAAGGATCACACAGCATTCTCAATCCATGCTTTTGAGGACACTTCTAAGAGTCCATCGAACCTCAATCCACCATGTTCTTCATGTTATAATGAAAAAAAATCTTGTGAAATCTTCACCATGATTAATAAAGTCATAAATAGTGATGTTGATGTGGACCTCTCATTCATAGACTCCATCAATCTAGAGGAACTTGAAAACTCTCTTGAATCCCACATCAACTCTGATCTCTACTGGTCCACCTTGGATAGTATTAAGGAGAATGAATCTGAATCAACTGAAGTCCCTTCCTCCATTTCTGAGTTTTCTAAACCACAAATAAAAAAAGAGACTGGTCTAAAACCTCTTCCTGAAAACTTGAAATATGCATTATTTTTCCATGATCACTCTTATCCTGTCATTATCTCTTCTTCACTTACCAAAACTGAGGAGTCAAAACTTGTTCAGGTGTTAGAGGAAAACAAAAAGGTCTTAGGGTGGACCCTAGATGACATACCAGGAATCAACCCTGCTCTTTGCATGCATCACATCCATCTTGAGGAATCATCCAAACCAATTAGACAAACAAAAATAAGACTCAATCCACTCATACTTGAGGTAGTTAGGGAAGAGATCACCAGGCTTCTTCAAGATGGTATTATCTACCCAATTTCTGATAGTGAATGGGTTAGTCCAATTCAAGTTATACCTAAGAAGGGTGGGATAACTGTTGTCACAAATGAACATGGAGAGGTAGTCACAACTCGAGTGAAAACAAATGGCGTGTGTGCATTGACTATAGGAAATTGAATGTTGAAACAAGAAATGATCACTACCCTCTTCCATTCCTTGATCAAATGCTAGAACGATTAGCCAGAAAGTCACACTATTGCTTTCTTGATGGATACACCGGCTACTTCAAAATCCCAATCGCACCTCAGGACCAAGAAAAGACTACTTTCACATGCCCCTTTGGAACATATGCATATAGAAGAATGCCTTTTGGACTTTGCAATGCTCCGGCAACATTCCAGAGGTGTATGATGAGAATCTTTTCAGAATTCAGTGAACACTGCATGGAATTCTTCATGGATGACTTCACTATTTATGGTGAGTCATTTGAATCTTGTTTGAATTCACTCTCTCTAGTCCTTCAAAAGTGTTTCAAGTGTAACCTTGTGTTAAATTTTGAAAAATGTCACTTCATGTTTGAAAATGGGATTGTTCTAGGGCACATAGTTTCAAAAGATGGTATTGAAGTTGATCCTAACAAAATTGAAGTGATCTAATCACTTCCTCAACCCAAATTTGTTCAAGACATCCATTCATTTCTCGGTCATGCCGGTTTCTATTGGAGATTCATCCATAACTTCAGTAGGATTTCTCTCCCACTCACTCAATTGATCCAAAATGATGTCACTTTCCATTTTGATGAGGTTTAAAAGAGAGCCTTTGTTGAACTCAAAAATGCTCTTACATCTGCCCTGATAATCCAACCCCCAGATTGGTCCTTACCCTTTGAATTGATGTGTGATGCTTCTGATAGAGCTTTTGGTGCTGTTCTTGGTCAAAGAAGAGAAATAATTCCTCATGTCATCTATTATGCCTCAAAAACATTGGATAAAACTCAATCTCACTACACTGTCACTGAAAAGGAACTTTTAGCAGTGGTTTTTGCCTTAGATAAATTTCGGCCCTATCTCTTAGGTTCCAAAATCATCATCTTCACAGACCATTCTTCTATAAATTTATTACTCAAGAAAATTGATTCCAAACCGACGCTAATAAGATGGATCCTAATGCTCCAAGAGTTTGACCTTAAAATAAAAGATAGAGCAGGAAAAGAAAACCATGTGGCTGATCACTTGAGTAGAATTTCTAATTCTTCTCATTCTGAAATCATTGATCCTGAATTCCCCACTGAGCACCTTTAATTTATCACTCCAAAGTTACCATGGTATTCCCCAATTGTAAATTACTTGGTTTATGGTGTTTTTTCTGAAAATTTTTCGAAAGAACAAAAAATGAAGTTGAAAAGTGATTCAAAATACTATTTTTGGGAAGAAAATAAACTTTGGAAAACTGGGGCTGACATGGTAATTTGGAGATGTGTTGATGAAAATTAAAATTCTTCTATATTAGAATTTTATCACTCACTTCCCGGAGGTGGCCACTTTGGACCAAAAAGGACCTCCTGAAAGGTCCTAGAATCTGGATTCTTCTAGCCTTCACTCTTCAAGGACTCACATGAGTTCTGTCAATCATGTCCCACTTGCCAAAAGTTTGGTACAATTTCAAAGAGAAATAAAATGACCCAAAAGCCTTTAATTTTCTGTGAGATCTTCGATGTTTGGGGTATCGATTTCATGGGACCATTTCCCCCTTCCAATGGATTATCATACATCCTTCTTGCAGTTGATTATGTTTCTAGGTGGGTCGAGTCCAAACCCACTAGAAAGGATGATTCACGTACTATTAGTGAGTTCCTAAAGACACACATCTTCCACAGATTTGGCATGCCTCGTGCCTTGATCAGTGACTTAGGAACCCATTTTTGTAATAGAACCATGGAATCTATTTTGAAAAAGAATGGGGTTGTACATAAAACTTCAACTGCATATCACTCCCAAATAAATGGAATGGATGAACTTTCTAATAAATAAGTGAAAAGAGTGCTTGAGAGAATTGTAAAACCCACCAGAAAAGACTGGACTGAAAGACTTAGTGAAGCACTTTGGGCTTATCGAACTGCCTATAAAACACCCATTGGGATGTCTCCTTTTAGGATAGTTTTTGGTAAAGCATGTCATATACCAGTTGAAATCCAACATAAGTCTTTTTGGTCAGTGAAAACTTGTAATTTTTATTGTGAAAAATCTAGTGAAGAAAGATTGTTGGAATTGGCTGAACTGGAGGAGCCTTGACTTGATTCTTATGAGAATTCTATTCTCTACAAAGAAAAGTCCAAGGCACTCCATGATAAACACATCCTGAGAAAGGTATTTTATAAAGGTGAAAAGGTAATTCTCTTCAATTCTAGATTTCAGCTTCACCCAGGTAAGTTTAATTCTCGTTGGGAAGGTCCTTTTGTTATTACTAATGTTTACCCATTTGGTGCAGTGCAAGTCCAAGACCCCTCTTCCAAAAGGACATTCACAGTTAATGGACATAGGTTAAAGCATCACCATGAGAGGACACACAATCCTGGATCATCATCAACTTCCACTGAATCCCCAACTTCTCTAATTGACCTACCACTAGATGGAGATGGCAACCCACCAAATCTAAACCAGGGGCACCTCTCTCCCTTTAACTCTCTATGTCTCTTCCTCTCTCTACCTCTTTCTTCTTCTTCCTCTCTCTTTCATTTTTTTACCACTTTCTTCATCAAACCCTTTCTTTTTCACTTTATCTTTTTTGTGGGTGTTTATTTTAAAGAACACTAAAAATAACTAAAAAAATAAAAAAAATGTAAAAAAAACCAAAAGAGTCATACATACTCACCTTCAATTTTCAAATTTTTTCCAACCATTTTGGGGAGTCAAAAGACATGGTTTCATCTCAAAAAATTTGTGTTTTCATCATATATTTGGATAAAGAATTTTGTGTCAAGCATAATACATTTTGAATGATCAGTTATTGATTTGGAAAATTATTTGCTCAAACCATGAGGAACAACATTTGCTTTCATGCCAAGGCCACTTATGGCCATATTTTCAAAATGTGTGTGTTCACCCCCATTTGTGAGTCTTGAGTTTGTGGACCTTCGAGCTGAATTTCCTACCTTAGTGTGCATTAATATGATAGAGGTATTTTCTGAACCACATGATAATCACAATAGCCAAATAGCCTCCCATTTCCCTTACATTAATCCTCCTTTTGAAAGCCCCTTCGAGCCTATGAAAACCTTTTCTTTGATAGCCACATTACAAGACCAATACCTTTTCCCACCCAATATCAACATGGATTTTCATTGCATAATTTTTTGAAATTTAAGTATGTGGGGAATGGATTTCATTATTTGGGTACCCTATTATTGATTTTCAATGAGTTATCATCTGCTTGAGGGAAAGCATCCATTTCAGTGTGGGGGAGAGGTTGTCATTTATTGTGTTTTAGAGAATGTAATTTACTTCCATTTATGTAATTTTGTAAATGTTATTGACAAGTGTTCAAAAAAATCAAAAATGATGAAAAAAAATCGAAAAAAAATTGAAAAAATGGGTTGTGTCTTGGGTAGGTCAAAAATCACTCTTCCTCAACCTTTGATCTTGTTATAAATATTACAATTAGTGTCGTGAGGAGATCAAACATGGGTTGGGATATGAGTGTGACATCTGTTTCAAGGTCAAATTTCAAAAAAACAAAGAAAAAAAGGAAAAGAAAAAAAATATAACACTTGCATTATATTCTTATTGGGAGAAGTTTTGTGTTTTGTACATATTCCATCTTCTCATTACCTTCATATTTTCTTCCTCTATTGTGTCTTTATTCACACAATCATTCCCTTGTAAATATGTGTTTTCATTTCCTTCCATGTTTTATTTCAAAAAAATGTGCATTGCTTTTTCTATATTGTTGTTTTAACCCTCTTCTTCTATCTCTTGGACATTATATTCCTACCATCCCATATCCACAGAAAAACCCCTTAAAAATAACTCTTGATTCTTGTGAACTTTGGATAGGTATTGGAAGCTGATAGCTCTTTCAAACTCTAAGATTTTAACTTTTGTTTGGTGAAAGAGTGAACCTCCACAAATGAATTTTATCATCTTGAGAGGTGTGAGTTTTGAGTATCCACATTTTCCATTTTTAAATTTGAGCATGAAAAAAATGGATTAGTTTTGGAAAATTGTTTCTGTAACAACTTGTGGTGGAATTCCAAATGGATGAGTGAAATAGTCTAAACCTCCCCTGATTGAAGAAAACAAAATTTTAATATTTGTTGGTGAGTGAAAATGATTTTGTCATGTTTTTATATTTGTTGCACATGAGGACATGCACAAAACTAAGTGTGGGGGATCTGATGTTATTAATATTTTCATGACTTATTATATACTCCCTTTACTTATTTTATATGAAATGTGCATAATGTGTGTGAAATATTAATATTTTAATACTAAGTATAATTTTTGAGCATTTTTAGAAGTAGTCCAATTGAGTCAGTTTACAATTTTATTAATAAATCTAACCCTACTAATTCAAATTGTGTGGTTCTTGTTTTTTAGGATTCCTTGTTCAATTTATCACATATCATTAGAAGGAATCACGGGTCAATTCTGCCATTTGAAAGCTCATATGGACCACACAAGATGACCCAAAGAATTCATGAAGAAACTGGACCATCCATGATGATTGAGTTACTGGTCTCACTCCTGAAGCCCATATTTTGTGAAACACCACAATGTGTTCATGATTATACAAAAGAATCATGGGTATAATTTTCAGGGCCCAATTCTAAGAACAAGGGGCCCAAATGAAGCTTTGAAATCCAACCCACCATTCTGGATGAGAAATAAAATCGGTATAGTATTCATGACATATCTCATGATGTAAGAATCAAATAGTGCTAAGATTTTTCAGTGTGAAAGAGGAGATATAGGTGGAAGACGTTTTTGAATAAATAATTCGGTTTTGAAGGCATCTTTCTATTAAAAAACCCTTTCACATTTTGGACTTCAAAAAGACTGGATTGAAATGAACAGATTAAAATTGTTTAATCAGCCGGCCATAACTTTGGATCCATAGATCCAAATTACTCCAAATTTTGAGAGAGGTCTTCCAACTTTATTATCTACAACTTTGAAGAAGGATATTTCTCAATATTAGGTTATCTGAATAGCCAACTTGGCGATGAAAGTGTAGGGACAGATTGGGGATGCAAACAGTCCACTCCTTGGGCTATAAATACTCACCCCTTCTCTCCTTGAGAGGGGTTGGCATTTCAGAAGAGATGAGAACATATTGTAACGAACAAAGACTTTCCAAAGGCTTGGGAGTACCTTCCATACTCAAGTTTTTACTTGAGAGACCTTTCCTTCTCTCTTTGTTTTCACTTACTTTCGTGTTCTTCATTTTTGTAATCTTGTAAGTCTCTTTATTTGTAATTCTTTTTTAATGCAAGTTACTTATTCAATATCTCTTATTATCATACACCTTCTATAGTTTCATATTAATGTTCTTAAAATAGTTTAAATACAGTTGAATCCCCTTCCCTTATTTTGCTTCCTCATTCAATCGAAAGTCGTTTTTTAACTCTCTTCAACGATCGTGTGTGTTCGACGCACTACTCTTTTCTTATCCCGTTCTTTTTTTATTTATAATTTATCATCATAGTAATTTTAACCAGATTATTAATCATTTAAATGGCTGAGTAAATATATTATTGGGGTGATTCAAAATTTATGGATGTTAAGTGATTGAGAGTATTTTCTCGATGAATATTCTTTAATTTAACATTGTGTATGTTGGACTTAACATGTCATGGATTAATGAATTGTTTTGTTTAACATGTGGTTTCCATGGATTATTGGAACCATAAATACACTACCATCAACAAGATATGATTGAGATTATAAGACTAAGTTAAGTTAAGGCTTGGATTAAAGGCTCAACACTTAGTAATTCCAATCAACATTATCTTGCGAAGTGGGTGTTAATTTAAATGCAATATAAAGAAAACCTCAAGGATATCACAAGATTAACTCCTTAATAATGAACTCACCCCAATCATTATCAATTTGTTAAATAAATTATAGCCAATCAATTATTTCAATTAAGCTCTGCAAACAAACCCCCCTAATAAAAATACAATCAACTAAAAACAAATGACTATTACAAAGTATCATCGTCGAGGATTCGACCCGAGTGCTGCTATATACATGAGCAGAGCACCGGAACTTTGACCGGTCGATAGGCGACAATCGGCCGCGTGTTTCAACAGGATCTCGAAATATGCCCAAAGAAGCATCGTCTCTTCATGAACTTTGAGCATCAAGCTCCACCATCTACCCGTTGCTGCCTGTAGAAGTATAGTAGCAGGAATCACCATAAGGTCAGCTGGTGTCCCTACTAGTCGGAAAACTCTCACCATAGCCTCCATATAATCTTCAGCCACCTGTGGGTCTGTCTCTCCCCTGAACCTAGGTGTCCTATGGCACTGGAACTCATGCAATGCGCTCAAGCGGTGTGCATCGTCTGCTGCTGGGGCTGGTGGCATCAGTGGCCCAACGAGAAGTGGTACCGCTGGTACCTCTGCTGGAAAAGGGCCCTATACTGAGGCTTCGTCGCTTGGTGGGCTATCTGTGTGTAAAACTCTCGAGACTCTAGCTGGTAGTCTGTGGGGAGGCATACTGAAAGAAAAAGATACGACATAGTCAAAATATTATACCTGGTGAGATGACCTAGTTGATCTGACTTAAAGAAAACTTTTGAAAACACACACACAATCAATGTTTTCATGCACTGAGTCCGAAATCAAAAGTCAGGGTCCTGATGTATGGATATGTCAGCCGTTACACCAACACAAGACTCCATGAACTGAGAACCAAACTCACTACACTGAATATTATTGCTTCATAGAAAATAAATATTAGAGTCCTAAGTTATGCGATAGAACTGACTCCTTTGATACCAATTTGTCATGACCCATCCCCCGGGGCCCGTGTCGTGACTTCCCCAAGCCCGCCTTCCATAGGCCAGGGGCTGGCGACTAGTACCAAAGGCGTAATTCCCTAAAACTAGGAAGGAATTTCCTTTATAACCTGTAAACAAAAACAACATAGCACAAGCTAGAAACAAAACACTAAGTAAAACTGTATAACAAATGTGTGCTGAAAGTAAAAGGGGTCGGAAATACAAGCCCAACAGTAAAGTACAAGAAACTGAAATTACAACTGAAGAAAAGAAAAACGTCTGTTGGGTCGTCCTCTGAGGTTCCTTCCTGAAGGTTAGGTACAGATCTCCTCCTCATCACTCTAGGTTTGTCTGTCTCCTCCTTGTACCATCACATCGTAAGGTCTACCCCAAGTACCATCCGGTCCTGGTACTCTCAGCCTCGGTTAGCGTTGTCTGTCGTCTGCATCCAACACAATGAGGTGTGGGCATATCCCGTGTAGGGGTGAGTATAACGATACTCAGTAGGGACCCCGAGGCACTCAAGGTCTCACAAAATCCAACAAGGATAAACCACAAAGTATGAAATCAACAGATAACCCCACTTAGGTATATGCCCATACATATACCTAAGTTATCAAGTAATCCATCTCAATCATGAGGAAAACACAAAAGTTATTGACTCAGCTCAACCAGGATTTTTATTCACATTATCGAAACCATGGCTGTTGGAGAACTCCTCCTCTGTCGAGTACAGTGGGCCTTCCATGACACAAAGGCACTTTCCACTAACCTTGGACTACTGAGGTACTCCTCCTATCAAGTATTGTGGGTCTACTACGTCACCAAGGCGCTCCCCACTGTGGGTATGCCGCCACAACCTGGCGCTCCCCCTAATAGAATGTAGAGGTACTCCTCCTGCTGAGTACCGCGTGTCTGCCGCCACTACTAGGTGCTCCTCCACCGTGGGTCTTCCGCCACAACCAGGTTCTCCCCACTAGGCTAGTCGAGTCACTCCGAGTCAATCGGTCAGCAGTTGTCAAGTCTCATCCAGCTACTAGGTCTCTGCACTCTGTCTGCTCGTCCCTAGAAGGATCCACACCACAAGCTACCGGTCGATACTCCAACTATCACGAAGTCCCATGAATAATTATCTCAAATGTCCGCCACATCATAGAGGTCTCAATGCAACAGACGGTGCGTCAATTGGATGCCTGGTCTGTGAGTTATTAGCCTTTTAGTCTCAGGGGCCCAGTTGGATTTGTGCGCGATCCAACCTAACCGTATCTCAACTATACCCAAAACTTAAGTGGGGTATACTCAAAGGGACCGTCATTCTCTAAGATTACCAGGGACCCTGATGGTTCGTCAAATGGATGCTCGGTGCCAAAGATATGGCCAAAAGAAAGTAAAGGGTCTTAGTGGGCCCGGGTCCGGTCCGACCCAGTTTGGGTCGCCCGGCCTGACCTGTTGGGTATGGCCCATCCCATTGGGTGGGCCAGCCCAGCTGGCTGTGAGGGGTCGCGGAGGGTCATGAGGGTGCAGACCGGTCGCGAGGGCGAGGACAGGCCACAGGTCGGTGCAAGTACGGTTCGGCCCGGAGGGCCCCGCTAGGGGCGGCTCGGCACAGAGGGCACCGCGATGGAGCGGCTCGGCCCGGAGGGCACTGTGAGGGTGCGGCTTGGCCCGAAGGGCAACTTGAGGGTGCGTCTCGGCCCAGAGGGTGCCGTGAGGGCGCGGCTTGGCCCGGAGGGCAACACGAGGGGCCGCAAGAGGAGGGGAGGCCTGGGGCCAGGGTGGCATTGTCGGGTCTGGGAGGACAGCTCGGTTGGGAGCCGGTTCGTCCGGGTGAAGCGGGCGGCTGGGAGGGCACGGGCAGCATGAGCGGCTGGGAGGGCGCGGGCGGCCGGGAGGCGCGGGCGGCCGGGAGGGCGCGGGCGGCCGGGAGGGCGCGGGCGGCCGGGAGGGCGTCTCGATTCGTCCTGGGGCGGCGAAGCCGGTTCGGACGGTGGACGGGGTGTCCGAGGTGGGTTCGGCCGATTCAGTCGGGCAGAGGGCACGACCAGGGCGGCACGGCCAGTGTGTGGCGTAGCCGAGGCCGGTTTGGCCGGGGCGCGGCGCGGCTTGGACCGGCTCGGCCAGCGGATGGCTCGGCTGACGGGCAGCGCGTGTCGTGGAGGTCATGGGTAGCGCGGTCGTTGCCTTCGTCGCATTCGTCGTCTCATTACCATTCCTGAAGAACATCACAAACAAGAACGACTGAGGGGTTGGGCCATGTTGGTTTGGCCCGCACCCTCCGCGTTTAGGGTGGTAGCAAGTAGATCAATTCTTTCTTGAATTTCAAAGAATTAACAAGAAATGAAGATAGAAGAAAAATCAATCCAACACCCCATATCTTCCTGCAAAAACAATTCCCAACACACAAGGAAAAATATCCACAACAATTCTTTTCTTTAGAAGGGAAGAATTAAAAGAATAATATCATATTCAAATAAATTTCCTACCTTTGTTCGTTTTTCATTGATGGAGTCGTGGGGAATAAGACGGAGTTTTCTTCGTTCGTCACATCCACCGCGCACTTCCAATCCTGATCTCGTGCGTCATTTCATTGAAGACGATGAGGAGGGGGGGTCGGTCATCGAAGACATTCCACGTCGGTTGATTATACAAGGTGCTCCCATGGAAGAAGTTGAAGATGATCCTTGCCGACGTTCTTCATTGGAAGAATTCATTCTTAGTTCTTTGTTGGAGAGATCTTTTCTCTCAAAAGATCCTTCCTCCTTTGCCAACAAAAGAAAAGGTAGCCAAGAATAATAGATTATAAAATCTATTAAGTCGTTGGTATAAGAATTCAAAAAGGGTGAATTAATTAAGTTGTCTCTACTTAATTAATTCATGAGGTTGGCACAATTAAAAGAGAGGAAGGGTTGACACCATTGAAGGAGGGGGGTGGAGACACTCTCCCTCATTAATGAGGGGAGTTGAGAGGTTTTCCTCTCCCACCATTATTTGGGGGGTTTATTCCCAGGTCTTCCCCACTTCATAACCTCTTGCGGGAGGTTAGGTTCGGGTGGGCCCCACCACCATAACCTCTCATGGGAGTTTATGGTCGGGTGGTCCCCACACTTCAACTCCCACAAGGAGTTTTAGTTCTGTTGGACCCCACCTCAAACTTTCACGTGGTGGCTCAAAAATAAAATAAAGTGTAGTTCATTTTATTTTATTATTTTCCATGAAAAACCCAAAAACTATCTTTTATTATCGACCCACTTTCGTCGAGGTGAAAGTCTCCTTAAGCGAATATCAGTGCTGCAAGTTCAATGGTGCCCTAAAATTTCAATTCCTAGCACCGATTCAAAATTTATAAAAACCCGCTCGTACGTTTACTGAACGTACCCGAACAAAACTTCATAAATTGATTCCGGACACTCCGGACCTCAGAATCACACACCGTTAAGTTTCGCAGACTCGTAAAATTCCCATTTAATTAAAAAAATTACATGGAAATTTCGGGTCTTTACATAAATCCGTTTAACCTTTAAAAAAATATTTCAATAATCAGGTTATATTTTTTTTTGTAATATGCATTATGTTACCTCATGTTATTATCTGTTCACTACTACAATTACATAATCTAAATTAAATTTTGAACCAATTATACAAATAATGACTTCTGCATGTGCCGATGTTCCTAATCTAGAGGAACAATAGGTTTTTTAACCTAATGTTTCTCCCAGTGCAGAGGAACAATGACCTTCTGCACATGATAATTCTACCAATATAGAGGAACAACATATTGATGATTTTAAACCCAAGTAAATGGTAGAAGCTGAAGAACCGATTTCCCAAAAAAATAATATCTCCATAATATGTCAGTGTTAGCAAAAATTATTAAGTATAAAAGAAAAGGAATCAAATTTTAGGTCAAATGGAATGCGCATGGACAACCTATTAACCCTAAAAAGTCTATGTTCAGTTGTTTCATTGGGCTCACCACTCGGTATTGTGTGACGATTGATGTATATTCATGGAACCATATTTTTCTCATGCTTAAGTCACTGATTTGGAAAGATATTAGGGTAACATTATGATATCCATTCTTTATTTTACTAAAAAATAAAGTAATGAAACATTAACTTACTCTTTATTCCCCCTTATAGAGTTCATTTATAGTAGATGAATCCCACAAGAAATTTTTATTAATGCTTACTGGAAAGGCTCATAGAGGCTTTCACAAAATTCTAATGAAATTTCACCTCAAAGATGCTGAAGTAAAAAAATAAACCTGCACCCACCGCATATGTATGCACATCAGATAAGGCAAGAAGTGTGGGATATGTTTACTGGTCATTGTGAAGAGACATCTTTTCAGGTAATTGTGGTTGGTAATGCATTGTTTGATAGTATTTGAATTAATCACTTTGATTAATATTTTTTAATTTATGAAATACCAAATCAGTGATGAAAATAAGTAATGGGAAACAAAACCAACATACCCCTACCATAAAGTAAGGATGGGGTATGCTTAACTTGATAAAAAAATGGTATGTATTTTAAATATACCATAATATTTTTATGTGACATGAAACAACAACATAATTATGTTTCTCTATTTAATTAAAAATTGATGAATCCAAATCCAAAACCACTTTTATCCCACATCATGTGCTATAGAGAGAGGCATGTGTAAATAAACAAGGGAAACTAATAGATGAAAACACACAAAAATTGTGGGAATCATGTGTAATTATGACATAATAGAAAAAATTAAATCACTATTACATAACAATTATTACTTATTTTCCTATATTTTCTATCCGAATTAGTTGCAAGAATCATCAACAGTTGTATCAGATTAACACCTAATATCAATGGTCTTGAAGTGGCAAGAACAATATGGTTGTGTCAGAGGTGTAGGTTTTGGGGTGACACCCTGAACATGTTTTGAGAAAAGAAAAGAAAAAAGGGATAAAGATAAACAAATGGAAGAGATTCATGAACAATTATCTTCCCTTGAATAAAAATTTCATTGGTAGTATGAGTTTCTAGAAAATTTTGTGGGGGAATAAAAGAGAATAAACAACTCAAGAACAAATACTATATGAAGATCCCCCACCCCCACTAGATTTGAGGCTATCCATTCCCCTCAAGGAGCTATCTCAGATGAGGTAATCAATATTCTCATAATTATTTCTATGAAATTTGAATTAGGAATACACTGATACCTTTCCTTTACTGATATTTTATAGGGTGAAAATGACTGTGATTTATATATATCAATACCCACCCATCACCTTGTTGCAAGGGATATTATGTTCAATATCCAAGAAGAAACCCTACAAAATAGAAAAATTCCAACTGGTCATGTGAGAATGGGGATTAGTGTTTCTCATGATCTGAGCACCGAGCAAACTATTCCACTTGATGATGCAGATATTCATATGGTTGAGCAAGCTATTGGAACATTCATAGCATGGATGTCAGATTTTTTTAAAAACATGTTGATAATGAGGTATTAATTTCTAATTTATTTTTCATTTTAGTTCTTTAAAATTTAATGAGAAAAGGTATAAATCGATGAATTTTATTAAATATAGACAAATGGAAGTGGGTGAAATGAAAGGTAAAATCAAAATGATCTAAAGGATCAACCGACCAATCAAAAATATATTCACAAATCACCTTTACCCCACCAGTTCAATATCTTCATTTACTAATATTGAAGGTTTATGTAGATACAAGGTTAAAAATGGTAGTAATCACATAGTTGATTTTTAAGAACAAATTTATGGATAGGAAATTAAAGAATTCATTTCTATTGAGAATGTAAATGAAATCCTCAAGTATGAATAACTAGGATTCTCAGTTTTAAATATATACATGAGGTGTGTTTTCATGATTTGTTTTTTCAATAGTTGATCTACTGTGTTAATTATGACTAAATACAATTCATATTTTTTTATAGATGTATATATGAATACCAATTAAATGGATTAACCCATGAACATAAATATAGACTCATTAGTCCTTACATCACTTCTACAGGCCAAACCAAAATGGAATCAACTAAAATTGATGAAATAGTGGTAAAACTAAAAAAATCATTTGAAAGAAAAATTAGGAATGACAGACTCTTCTTAATACCAATGATGTAAGGTTAAAAATATACAATTTAATAACATCAAATATATTTTCATAATTACTTATTCCTTTTTAATTTTTAGGAAACATTGGGTACTCATTGTGATCAATTTGGATACTCCAAATATTTATTTTCTAGATTCACCGCATGGATACCCAATAAACTAACCACATGTGATGATGTTTTTCAATTTGTAATACACTACATCCAGAGTTTTAGAACTAAAATTCAAGTTATATATTTTATATTATATTTTAATGAGAATTATATTATGATAGGGTGGTGTTTAAATGTCGTCAAAATCATGGCATGCGGATAGTCCATGTGCATAAGGATCTTGTCAACTTCTACAAATGGATATGTGTCAGGGTATATATAATAATATTTCACAATCAAAAACAAATTACTTATTTTTCTAACTATTTCTGCAGTTTCCAAAATAAAAAAATTGAAAATATTGTGGTTATTATGTTTGAAATTTTATGAGAGATATCATATACCATCAACAAACTAGAATCCCCAAAGAGGTATTTTTGAAGATAATTATTATTTCATTTAAAATATTTATTAATCCTTTGTATATTTATATTTTTTCAGTACTACCATGACTTTTGAAATTCCATGTATTCACAAGATGAAATAGATTTCTTTACAAATGAATGGGAAGCATACCTGGTGTCATAATATACACATATATCATGAAGTTGTGACTTCCTAATTCTTATTTAGTTTATTTTTTCATCATTTTATCTACTTTTTTAGTTAATTTCCCCATCATTTCTATCTGATGATTGTTTTTTTAATTTTCACATAGATCATTAAGAAATGACTTCATTAACAAGGATGATTTACTCTTGTACTATGATCATGCACTCAATCTGATACACAGTGTACTCGTTATGACTCAAATTGTATGGTTTCAGTTTAAAATTGACATTTTATTAATGTATTGTTTCATATTTATGTTTAATTTATTTATTTATAGTATTTCTAACATAAGAATTGTTTTCTTATATAGGTGGATACTTTTTCTAGGGTTGGTGTGGTTTGTTCAAAGCTGCTCATGCTCATGAGAGATTGGACTTTTAAGCTAAAATTGAGGTAATGAAAACAATGAAATGGGTCAAAATTTTATACAACCATAATGAAAAATTGAATTTATATTACATATTTAATTAATTTTTTCTTCATTTTATCTACTATTCATAAATTAATTTATTTATAATTTTTATATAATATTTATTTAGTATTTTTCATAGACCTTTTGGAAAGTTATATTTTTTTTTTAACTATCTACAAAAATCCAAAAAAATAACATGTTCATTTCTGATGGAAGAGGAAACCACATGCTACTTGAAACGTGAAGTGTTTGAGGTAGCATGGGGTTTCCTCTTATATCATAATGGAACATGTTCTCTATTTTATATCTTATTGCAGATAATATAAAGAAAAATACATATCACATACTCAATTAGTCGCACCTCAATCAGATACACATTATGCTTAGTATGACTCAGACTTTATGTTTGTAGTTTATAATTTACATTTTAGTTCAAAACACACAATAAAAACTCAAAACTGAGAAAATGCATTAATATTTCTTTGATACTTTATTAAAACAATCCATAAGTCTTTTTTAATGTGTATGAATTATCTACACCTCAATCTAATGCATGGTGTGACTGGTATGACTCCAAGTGTGTCTTTTAATTTAAAATTGAAATTTTAGTAAAAAAGATAAGTGACATACTCAAAACTAAGAAAATGAATTTGAATTTATTTTATGCTTTAGTAAAAATATCCATAAGTCATTTGTGACATGTATGAATTATATGTACCTCAATCTGACACATGGTGTTCCTAGTATGACTCAAAGTGTCCATTATCAGTTTAAAATTTAAATTTTAGTTCAAAATATATTTAACTCATTGAAAAATAATAAAATAAGCTCATATTATCTTGATAATTTAATAAAATGATTCATAAGTTATTTTTGACATGTAGGACTCAGTCTCATGTCAAACTGACACGTGATGTGACTGGTACGACTGAAAGTTTGTGTTTCCATTTTAAACTGTCATTTTAGTAAAAAACACAAGTGACATATTAAAAACTAAGAAAATGAATTTGGATGATTTTGAAGCTATAGGAAAATAAAACATAACTCATTTATTATATGCATCAATCAGCCTCACCTCAATATAATGCACGATGTGACTAGTATGACTTTAAGTGTGTCTTTTTATTTAAAATTTACATTTTAGTAAAAAAGAAAAGTGACATACTCAAAACTAATAAAAATCCTTCATATTATTTTTATAATTTAGTAAAATGATTCATAATTAATTTTTGATGTGTAGGAATAATCCTCACCTCAATTAGATACACGGTGTACCCGATATGACTCAAAGTGTTTGTTATTAGTGTAAAATTGACATTTTAGTTGAAAAAGTTTCACTCACTAAAAACCATGAAGATGCACTCATATAGTATTGATAATTTAATATAATGATTAACATGTCATTTTTTATGTTTAGTAATTAGTCTTATGTCAAAGAAATACATTATGTGACTGGTATGACTCAAAGTGCACGTTTCTAGTTTAAAATGATATTTTAGTTAAAAACACAAGTGACATACTCAAAATTGAGAAAACGCATTATGATTGTTTTGATACTTTATAAAAACAATAAATAAGTCATTTAGGATGTGTAGGAATCATCCTCACCTCAATCCAATACATGGTGTAACTAGTATGACTCCAAGTGTGTCTTTTTATTTAAAATTGACATTTTAGTAAAAAAGAAAAGTGACATACTCAAAACTTTGAAAACGTATTCATATTATTTTGATAATTTATGAAATTTATCCATAATTAGTTTTTTAAATATATTAATTATACTCACCTCAATATAATACATGGTGTTCCCATTATGACTCAAACTATCCGTTATCAATCTAAAATTGACATTTTATCTCAAAACGTATGTCACTCACTAAAAACCAAGAAAACACACTCAAATTGTATTGATACTTTATTAAAATGATTCATAATTAATTTTTTATGTGTAGGAATTAGTCTCACATAAAACCAACACATGATGTGATCAGTATGACTCAAAGTATGTGTTTCCAGTTTAAAATGACATTTTAGTAAAAAAACATAAGTTACATACTCAAAAAAAATCAAACAAATTAATATTGTCTTGATATTTTATGAAAACAATACAAAAGTAATTTTTGACATGTAGGAATCATCCACACGTCAATCTAATACATAGTGTTCCTGGTATGACTCAAAGTGTCTGTTATCAGTCTAAAATTGACATTTTAGTTCAAAACACATGTCACTCACTAAAAAATATGAAAAAATGATTTGATTGTATTGATAATTTAGGAAAAAAATTCATAATTAATTTTTATGTGTATTAATTAGTCTCACGTCAAATTTACACACGATTTGATCAACATCACTCAAAGTGCATGTTTTCAGTTTCAAATTACATTTTAGAAAAAAAGGCAAGTGATATACTCAAAACTGATCAAATGCATTTATATTGTTTTGATACTTCTGTAAAATAATCCATATATAATTTTTGATGGGTATAAATTATCCCCACATCAATTTGACACATTATATGTCTATTGTGACTCTAAGTGTGTCCTTTTATTTAAAATTTACATTTTGGTAAAAAAGAAAAGTGACATAATCAAAACTATTAAAATGAATTCATATTTTTTTGATACTTTAGGAAAATGATTCATAATTAATTTTTTATGTGTAGGAATCATCCTCACTTAAATACGATATATTGTGTTCCTGGTATGACTCAAAGTGTCTGTTATGAGTCTAAAATTGACATTTTAGTTCAAAACGTGTGTCACTCATTGAAAATTGAGCAAACACGCTCAGATTATCCTGATACTTTAGTAAAATGATTCATAAGTCATTTGTGACATATAGAAATTATTCTCACATTAAATCGACACATGATGTGACTAGTTCACTCAAAGCGCATGTTTTCAGTTTCAAATGAAATTTTAGTAAAAAAGACAAGTTACATACTCAAAATCAAGCAAACACATTTGGATTATTTTGATACTTTTAGAAAATTATTCATAACTCATTTGTAACTTGTAATAATTATCCCCACCTCAATCCAATGCATGGTGTGACTAGTATGACTCTAATTGTGTCCTTTTATTTAAAATTAATATTTTATTCATGTATTGTTTCATATTATGTTTGATTTGTTTCTTTATAGTATTACTAACATAATAATTATTTTCTTATACAGGTGGATTATTTTGCTCAAGTTGGGGTGCTTTTTTGGTAGTTTATACCATGATTGGGCTTTTTTGAGAGGGGTTCGGGTTCCAATGATAATGAAATATTGATATTCTTGAATTTTTGTTATAGTACTTACTAAAGAAACTATACAAAAAATTATTTGAAATGTATATAATATTTTTTTTTGTATTTGTGATTTAATTTTTATTTCAATTAAATTATGAATTTGATTATGTATTTAGGTTTCTACTGTGGTGTGCTATAATTTCAATAGCACACTGTGGCAGTAAATCCTTGGTCAATTCTATTTCTAGAACTGATAGATACCCCCTTTATCAGCTCATTTTTTAGTACTGATAAAGTGAAACCTTTATCAGTGCTACAAAAACACTGATAAAAGGGTTCTTTTATAATCGCTAAACTAGAACTGATAAAATCACACCTTTATCATTTTTTTTATCCCTGGTAAAGGCCCCCCTTTATCAATTCTCTTTTAGCATTGATAACCCCCCCTAATGGTGTTGAGGACAACAAAACTTTTTTAGTGCTGTTAAATCCCTTTTTGCATGCAATTAAAAGGATGAAGTATGTTGGTGACTCTTGGATGACGAACCTTACTTCCCTCCTCTATCCCACAACATTGCTACCCTAGACCAAAAGATGCTCACTTACCCTCCTTTTTTTCTATTTTATTTTATATGTGTTATTATTTGTTTATATTATTTTTTTATTTAAATAATATAGTTTTTATATATAAAATGTTTTCATGGATGAAAATAAAGTAGTATATTTTTAGACATTTTATGTTAATTTGCCTTTTTTGAACTAAAATTTCAAGTTATAATGTGCTTTTTTTTAATTTTTTATATTTTTTTATATACCTATTTTATTTTTTATATATAATATTTTCACTCCAAATGAAATTTCCATACGTCGTGCACCATAAAAAACTATTCTCAACTCTAATGGTCATATAAAAACAACCTTCAACAGTTGCATAACGACAATCCCAACGATCACATATAATGGTGATCCACAATACTAACTTCAATATATTTCAATCATTTTAATTCAAAAAAATTACATTTTTGACTAAAATGGCATGTCTTATGGTTGCATCGAGTTGCCCAACTCATTTTTCTTTCTTTTCTTGGTCGGACACTTGTGTTTCTATTAATATGCATCATTGATATGGTCATCGGTTTCTTTCTTGGGCACATATTTCATTTTTTAATGAGGTTTTTGGAACTTTTCCATTTCAAAATGTCAACTATTATATTAAATGGTATATTATAAAAGTTGTACTTACTACATTTCTTCCCTTCTTATCGTATTTTTTGGTATGGGGGATTAAGTGAAAAAGACCTGTTTGATCACTTATATTTCAATTTACCTCTATAAAAAAATAATTACTATAATTTATGGTAATAGAGGATAAATAAAAAGAAAAAACACTCACTCATGCACACGCATATTCAAAATACTACTTAGAATATGAGATGTCTATATTAACTATGATTTCATGGTTGTTCGATCACTGCACAGGTCAGTCGCTATTTCTACACAATGACCTCTCCTAGATCATGGTTTATGTAACCTACTAATTATTGTGTAAAAAAATTCATAATTCAATTTAATTTTTCCATAATATAGACCAATCGAGTTAGTCACCACGTGGTTGTTTCATGGAGAAATTTTAAGGTTTCGAGTGTAGCAGAAGTGCGTAGTTGGCGATGTGATAAGTAAAATTTCATTTAATTTCAATTTCCCAGAACCCTAATAAGGGATATTTCATGTTAATTTTATAATTAATTTATTTAGATTTGAAGAAATCAATTAACTCATCTTAGGTTTCTTTCTTCTTAGTTGATGTTGATCATCCAAAAAGACCCTTTTGGATTTCCTTTGTTGTGCTTGTGAGAATCCAAGATAGAATCCTTCTAACATTGATCCACACATTCTCCAACGATCTATGAGAAAAACCACTCGATCTCTAGGTTCTATCATGGTGAATCAAATGTCTTGTGTTGTTCGTTCTTGATTTCTCATTCTTTAGACTTGGAGAAATCTCTCTTTTATTTCTCATTCTTGAGAGGGTTGGATAAGGAGGAGTAGAGATAGAATTTTTTGTGCGTAACAATTTTATATTCTCAATTTTTGGATATTATACACAGTAGACATAACCATCTTTTTATAGAGTTGAAGTTTAGGTTAAAAAATTATTTAATAAAATTTTATCCATTAAACAACATTTAAAACATTTAATAAACCCCATTCTATATAATAATATTATTATTATTTTGTGGTTCACCAACATGCACAAATTGATAAATAATATTTACCAACTTGTAAATAATTATTTTATCATATGATGCAGTCTTAGTTTATTCAAACTCCTTGGTATTTATTAAATACCCGAATAAATATTTTATTCATAAATAAATATTTCATTCACATACTGATGAATAAATATTTATCAAATATTCAATAATATAACCAAATATATTTTTATTCACATTCCAATGAATAAATATTTATTTAATTTATACAATCAATATATTTTAAATAAAATTACTCCTCATTCTTGAGAATAATATTTATTCCATTAATTAAATTCTAATATAATTTAATTGAGATCAATGGAAACACTTAGTGTGTGACCCTCTAGGATTATTTCTTATTTTTATTAGGTATGATTGCCTAAAGTCTAAGATTAGTATTTATCAATGGGTCAAGAAACCCAAGATAAATAACTTAATTTCATAATGAAGACAACCACATATAAATGTTGACTATTTATTACAATCCCTTTATCAAAATATCGCATTAAGCAGGTTGCACATCCGTGTCACTAACCTATATGATTGATATATCTTTCTTTGAATATTTTAAATAAACACATTGTTACACCATGTTTATGGAATTTAATGCCAAAGTATAATTACAATCAAAGGGACAAGATAATAGCTTCCATAAATATAGAATAGACAAATCCTTCCTCTACTTATCCATTAATGACATGTTACTCGTGACGCACCCAACGTATCCAACTTCACCATGAACTTTATCATAATGGCTTATGAAATAAATCTAATTACACAAGTTGTAACATGAATTAATAATAATAATAATAATAATGTCTAAGGACCATCACAAATGCTCATAGATAGGAATATCTGATGACACCAAAACATGAAGAATTCATATTTGCGGGTCTATTCTCATAATCTCCCATCTTGGAGATTACCAAGTGTGAACTTCATGAGAAGAAGCCTCATCTGCTTATGATTATTCACACCTAGAAGTATATGTATTATGTGTCCTATAATAGTACATTATCCAACCATTGAATATTATTTAATAATATCATCATATCGCATCAATATTCTCATTATAGTAGGGAACTACTATGACCTTATCAATGTGATGTATACATTAGGACATTATTAAATTAGAGTCATGTAGAATAATAGTCAATCTGTAATAAGAAGTTTTATTAATATTAAACACATCAAATATACATGTAATTAAAGTAAAAATAATTGGTCCTAAGACACTAACTCCAAAAAACTCCCACTTGGACTAGATCCAACTGCCTATGACATTCAGTCCGCAAGAACTCACATGATAGTCATGTTTCTACTGATTCAAGGATTTATTCAAGGGGTCCACCACATTGTCTTTTATAGAAATGCTACTCACTAAAACTTCACCTCTCTGAGAAAAATTACTCAAGAGATGATTCTTTCAAAGTATGTGCTTCATCTACTGATGTGACATTGGCTATTTTGTAAGAACCATCGTTGTAGTATTATCACAATAGAGTGTGATAGGATCTTTACTATTAGGTACCACGTCAAAATCTTGGATGAAGTTTCAAATCAATACTACTTCTTTAGCTGCCTCTGAAGCTACAATATACTCAAACTCTGTTGTAGAATCTATAACTACAGTCTGCTTTGAGCTCTTCCATCTCATAACACCTCTATTAAAAGTGAAGATGTATCCCGTTTTTGAATTCATGTCATCTTGATCAGTTTAGAAACTAGTATATATATATCCTCTAATGACTAGTTCTTCATCTCCTCTATAAACAAAGAATATATTCTTAGTACGCCTCATGATATTTAAGGAAAGTCTTGACTACAATCCAATTGAAGTCACTTGGATCATCTTGATATCTTCCTACCATACATAATGTGTATCCAACATCTGGCCTAGCATATAGCATATCATACATGAAAAACTCAATCCCTGATGTGTATGGAATCATTTCCATTATTTTTCTTTATTCATGTGTCTAAGGACACATTTTCCTAGAAATATGAATTCCATGTGATGATGGAAACAATCCCCTCTTGGATTGTTCTATACTAAATCTATTCATTATCTTTTAAATGTATGTACATTGACTTGGTCCGAGAAACCTCTTGGGTCTATCACAATGAATCTTGATACCAATAATATATGATGCCTCACCCAAGTCCTTAATAAAGAATCATTTATTCAAGCATTCCTTGATAGATTGTAAGACGGGTATTTTATTACCAATGAGTAATATGTCATAAACATATACTATTAAGAAAAGTATTGAACTCCCACTAAATCATTTATAAACAGATTACTCAAATTCATTATTTCTTAAACCAAATTTTTTTATGGCCTCATCAAAAGGAATGTTCCATGAAATGGATGATTTCTTTAATCTATAAATGGATCTTTGCAACTTGCATACCATGTTGGAATCCTTTGGAGTCACAAACCCTTTGGGTTGTGTCAAGTAGAATTTTTCCTAAAGGTTTCCATTAAGGAATTATATTTTGAAATCCATTTCCCAAATCTCATAATAATGGAAATATTAAATGGAAAGTATAATTTTTATGTATTTCAGTATTAAAATGGTAAAAAGGTTTCTTTGTAGTAAATTCCTTGAAATTGTTTAAACCCTTTTACAACCAATCATGCCTTATAGGTACTAACTTGTCCTTCCATGTCTAGTTTCTTCTTGAATAAACATTTTCAACCAATGGGATCTACATCTACTGGAGGGTTTACCAAAATCCATACTTGGTTTTGGTACATGGAATCTATTTAAGATTTCACAACCTCTTTCCACTTGAAAATATTAATGTCACTTACTACTTTCTTTTAGGTTAGAGGATAATTATTATCAACTAATAATGAGTCATCGTTATCATTGGCTATAAAACTATACTGTTATGGTTCTTTAACCTCTCTAGTATTCCTACATAGTAATTGTGTCTCTATAATAATTTCTTCTTCCATGGGGATTTGTAGAATTTTTTATTATATCAATTATTATGTATCTTGAACCTAGATTTCATCAAAGTGTATATTTCTCCCATTATCTCTTTTATAGATAAGATCCTCATAAAATAATGTGGGATATCTATAAAATCACTACAAAATATTTCACTTTTTCCAACAGGGACATATCTATTGGTAAAATTTCATTTTTTTTTGGTAAAACGTTTTACCAACACTTTTGTATTTGTCACTAAACTATCGGTAAAAACTCTGTCACTAAATGTTTTTGCGACATATAAAATAGTTTTGTTGCAAATATAATAATACCAATAGATAAAATATATATTTGTTAAAGTGTTTAGCATCATATTATTATGAAAATTGTTTCTATTGGTAATAATATTACCAATATATAATATCTATTTATAAATTAAATTTGAATAAAAATTATAAATTTTTATATTTATTAATTTATCATATATAATTCATTTGTTTTAATTATTAAACTGGTGACGATTGACAAGAATGTTCAAACATAGAAAAAATAATTATATTAATAATGAAATTTAATACAAAATGTTGATTAAAAAATGCAGGATCCCAACACCCCCCCCCCCACCCACAACAGGATCCATCGCACCCATGACCTCCCCCCCCCCCAAAGTATCAGCGACCCATCCATGCCCCAATGACATATCCATGCACAAGGACCAGTGATCCAACTCCATCTATACCACAGCCTTCAGCGCACCAGCACCATCAACTCATCCATACCCTAGAACCAGTGACCCATCCATGCCCCAGAACCAACAAGCCAGCTCCAGCACCAGTGAGAAAGAAATCAATCCAGCTCCAATACAAGTGACAATCCTCGAGTCACTACTATGTCACACCCTTAAACTCCAATATCTATATCACAACAACAAAACAAATCATTGAAAATTATCTTCATGATTTGAAACCATATTTTTTTGTTTTTTTAAGAGAAACGAGACATGATTTGGTCACCCAAAACATACCTCTAAAACTTTATTAACTAAAACAAAAGTTATGTGAAAACATGAGGAGTAACAAGATTATACCAACTTTAAATTGAAAATTTTTATATAAAAACACAAAGAGGTGAAGAAAAATGGATCATATCATCACCAAAGAAATCAAGCCAACATTATATATAGATCCATGCTTTCATAGTTTGACCATAATACAACTTGTCACTGTAAAACCAAATCCACATATCAATAGACTACTCAGATTAGGGGTTTTCATAACATGAAGATGTATATATAAATGGTATTTCCCTCTAACATTATACACTATGGATTTTTCCATGAAATATTGATATTCCATTTTAGAACTGGTTTCTTTGACCCAATAGACTTCAATACCAGAAGAAATAAATCTTGTTTGATTTCATCCTTACATGAACTTCAAGATCAGAAGAAACATATTCAATGGAGTCCTAAACTCTTAAAATGTTGATGAAGGAATTATAATACACTAAGAAGTTAATGAGAAATGGATCAGTTTATCCTAAAATAAATAATCATTCTGCATTTAGAGATCCAAAATCTGAAGGTCAGTAGAAATCCGATGACATTTCCAAACATATGTCTATCAGATCATGAAAGATTATGATCTAGGGACATCATGACTTAGCAGTCCCAAGTATATAAATATATCAAACAAGTTTTTATCCTATCGGCAAAGTGAATCAATAAGAAATAAGAATCTCATAGCTCAACAATCCCAAAAAATATTGTATTATCAAACCATAGTCAAAGGATTTTTGGTTTGATAGTATAATATTTTTGGGCACCTGCCTAGGAATAAAGGATTCGACTGAGAAAAAAAATTATGACATACCATAAAAATGATGATTAATTTTAGTACTTTAAATAAACATGAATTTCAACAATTAAACAATTTCAATCCAAATTATAAGGTCCACTCACTTAAGTGAAGACAAATCCTTACAGCAAGTGCTTCTTGTGTAGTAGAAAATATGAACCTGCAGCATAAGGTTTTCCACACCATATTCTTATTTCACATACAAGATTTTATTATCATAAATGCTTACCCACTTCTATGAGAAGATCAATGTGAGAAATAAGAAAAGGAACATATATCAAAATAAAAACAAGAAATAAACATAAGTAATTTATATTGTTTTCCCAAATGGTTTTAAGAAATGAGAATATAAATATGTGAGTGACACAAATACTAATTGAAATGAGAAAAACAAGAGAAAAATGAAGAATAAAAAACATAATAATTGAAGGTAAAAATAGAAAAACATTCATTTTTGTAGACTTGATTTTGTTATTTAATGATTGGGAAGATTTTGAATGGGGGCTTTGTTGAGTTTTTTTGGTTCAAAGTGCATGGTGAGTGACTATTGTAATGTTTTTCAAAATGAAAATGGAAAAAGGAAAAAGATTCCATACAGCATTAACCCAAAGAAATAGGGGTTAATACCCTCCCTCCCTGATCAGATTTTAAGGAATATTATTTCTAAAATCCCCAAAATCTATCATTTTAACATGATGTTAGTGTCACTACTGTGAAAAACCCTATGATATTCAATCTGAGAATAGAACTCGATTCAACTGAAGAATGGTTTTATGTGTTGACCAAGGAAAAAGATGAAAAGATGGGTTAATCAACATATATTCTTACCAATAAAAGAAGATACCAATATTCCACTAACTTATTTTTTCAAATAAATTTAACAATAATCTTAAGGCAATATAATATTTAATATTTTCTACAAGCATATAAGTATCAACAGTAAGAAAAATAACATATAAAAAATTAAAACAAGAAATAAGAGTAATTAATTAATTTTTTTCCCAAATGGTTGTAAGAAATGATAATAAAAATCTATGTACACAAATACTAATTTAAACAAGAAAAATAAGAGAAAAAATAAGAATAAAAAACCTTATATTTTAAGGTAAACATGGAACCTTCACTCACTTAAATCACCTTCAAATATTTTTCTCAAGCTAACCAGTTCATCTCTTCACAACATGAATACCTTCAAAATTACATGCATGTCCTATAAAAACCTTTATGGATACAAGTATAATGGAACAATAATCCAAAGAAAGCTAACTATCAAAAGGATTTTGGTAAAAAAATAATTCTTGTTACATGAAATATGATGTGTCTAACTAGTATTAAATACATTTTCAATTACATAGTTTTACATTCAAAATGTATTTTAATAGCATACACAAATTAATTCATATTAAAGTCACATAAAAACTAATAGGAAAGAAATAAATATCCCCTGAGGATAGTTATTTTTCTAATAATTCAATTGAAAAAATCATCATATTTCAATCAAAAAATACAAACAGGTTACTAGCATAAAAATACATATTCATAAAATATAATAGAAAATATTAATATCAACATTAGAGTTCAAAGAGCTCTAAATCAAGATTAAGTGATGGTGTGTGAGGTGGATTGAATAAGTGAGAACTCCCATATATTAACAATTTCCAACATTCCGGGCTAATGTCATGAATTCTCCAAGGTGAAGATTGAATTTTTTATGTTGGATCCAACACCCTCTCAAAGCTAGGTTTGGAGCACCTCTCAGGGTGTCATTTTCCCTATATATTGTGGTCTTGAATGCCTCATTCCTTTTAATTTGTCTAAAGCAATCCCTAACATGTTATCCATGTTCACACTCTTATATTTCAACCACTAAATTAATTTTGTTCAAAAAAAACTCAATAAATCTGACTACTTATCATGTCATTAAATTCTGGATATACTTCCTCTTTGACTTCCTGCTTCAAATTAACTAGTTCATGAATGGAAAGGTCTTAAATAGCCTTGAGTGAGGACTCCCTATATACACCATGTATGTAGCATGTCATACTGACTACCCTATGCATGGAAAATCAGTTTCAGGCAACAATACAGACTTCAGCTTTCCATGCATTCAACCTCACTTGAGTCTCCACTACACTATCGCTATCTTGGACATTAAATAGAGAATTTACAATTAAACTGACATGAAGAGTTTTCAAATTCCAATAATAAATCTAAATCAGATCGTATCCATACGTGTAGTGAACTACCCAAATAGAAAACAAACATCTCCACTATAAAACTGCACACTCATACAAGAACAAGAATGATCTCGAAAATATCCTCCTTACAGCAATAGAAGCAACAAACTCATTTTAGACTTTAGTCACTAGCTTCTCAAATCAGAGTCATCTACATTCTGATTTAATAGCAATCATAACCTGACACAACCACCTTTTCTAGTCTTTATTTGATTCAAATATATAGTAGTATTTCATCAAACAAAATTTGTAGAAAACACTGAAAATAGATCTGTAATGCTTCAACCTATAGAAAAATACAGCTGCGTCACTTGACTCTATAACCTTTAGCTAGACTCTAACAACTAGAAGTCTTGAAAGTAGTTGCTCCAGTGCCCTTTTCTCGAACCTCAAACAACCCACAAAATCTATATGCATAGAAATAATAGAAAAACTTCAATTAGGAGCCACCAAAATTGAAATAGATCTAGTAATGACCATGAGGTTAGAACCAATGACAATAAAAACTAGCAGTGACTCTATACTTGTGAACTCCTTTCAATATGAAACCTCCACTAGAGTAGCATCCTTATAACAAGATATTACCTTCAAAAATTTATGGCATATCTCCATGGACTCATAATTACAGCATCACTCCAGAAATCACCACCCTGACCATCGCAGTTCTCAAACCAGACACTTTAAAATAATTTTTTATAACAAATAACTTGTACTTCTCCATATTGTAACTTATTAATGTTGATTAATTTTGAATTTTATGAGTAAAAAGAGCCTTATCACATTTGGTGAAGTCTAAAATTTATTCTATATTCAATTCAAAACATCTAACATGTAAATAACATATAAAAATAATAATTTTGAATACTAAAATAAACTATGATTCAATTACATAAAACACTGGTTTTTAATCACATGAACATAGAATTGTGATTTTACAAATATAAATGCGATTCAATATACACATCAACTTCTAAATGTATTTTAACTAATTAAATATATAATTAATTCATTTTAAAAACAATTAATTTTATAGACTCTAAATATCAAATTCAACAGAATATCAAAAAATTAATGTAATAACCTATAAAAGTCCATGAACGTCCTATAAGAAACTCAATTAACATGAATCATAGAAAAAATCCCACTGAACATCCAGAACTGATTCCAAGGATCAACCTCTAGTAAAACTATGGAACCCCAACATGTCCATTGCATCAACAAGAACCAAAGCATAACCCAAAAATATGAGGCCACTACCATGACTTGAGCATCATAGTTAGGCTCTATTTGATAACACTATAAAATTAATTTAATAGATAATAATAATTACTTCTCTATATTATCACATATTTATGCCAAAAACATCAGCCTTAATATTTTCTACAAGCAACTCAATATGAGAAAACAATAGAAAAAATAAATAATAAAACCTTATTGTTGAAGGTAAAGAATCTAGAAACTTGGAACTCTTCACTCACCCAGATCACCTTCAATTGTTCTTCTCAAGCTTTCTAATTAAATTATTCACAATATTAACACCTGAAAATTACATGAATGGTCTATAAGCACCACAATTAACATGAATCAAAAAAAATCCCACCAAACTTGAAGACAGGATTCCAATAATCGACCTCTAGTAAAACCATGGAACCCCAACATATCCATTACATACACAAGAACCAAAAAACAACCTAAAAATATGATGCCACTACCATGACATACTATGATTCAAAAACATTTATAATCATGTAAACATATCATTGTGATGTTCCAAATATAAATAAAATTTAATATAGATAATCAAATTTTATGCGTATTTCAACTAATTAAATCTATAAGGCATGCATTGAAAAAAAACTCATAATAGTATGGACTCAATATATTAAATTAAATAGCCGATTAAAAAATTGATATAATAAAATGAATATAATGCATTTACACATCATAAGGAAAGGGAATCATACATTAATCGTGAAAAGGAACGTCATTTAGGTATTGCCTACACCAAATCAAAAAATGAATTGTAACCTTATACAAAATAAACAATCATTATTCAAAGAATTAAGAATGAATATCCTAATAAGATGATTTTGAGTACATTCATATATAAAACATTAAATATCCACTAATTTCATATATAAAATTTCTATGTGAATTTTATGCTTTAATATAATTCATATAATGAAAATTTTTGTTGAATTAAAATTGCATATGGACCTATAATGAGACTTAAAAAGGAGTGTGTTCAATCTTCAAACTGTGTGGGTGTTATCATTCACTAAACATGTTTATCCTAGAATGGGGAAATCATAATAGAAATTTCACATTTTTCTCACTTCCAATAAGTTCTTCGAGTGGGAGCGAGATCAATGAACAAAGGGGGTAATTGATTGAAGGGAATGTAGCTCATGAGGAATGGTATGGCGATAAGATGAAGGGGGTGAAATGTTACCAAATATTGGGGGGTGCTTGAATGATTACCATATTTTGGGGGTATGTTGAACAGGGATGAGTGTTGCAGCGACGAACCAAAAGGGTGAACCCTGCGGTGACGAATGAATATGAACCATGTGGCAACAAAATGAAAGGTTGAACCCTGTGGTGATGAGTTGAAGTGGGATGAACGTTGTGGTGATGAGCCAGAGTGGGATGAACGGTGTGGCGACGAACACAGGCTTGACTTCCTTGGTATATTTAGGATTATCGGGGTATGGGATTTGGGAATGAACTTTCCATGATTTGGACTTGGGGCACGCGTTTATTCATAGGATGATATTAATAAGGGGTGTGTGTTTATTCGTAGGATGATATTAATAAATATAAAAAATGATTATTATTATAAAAATTATATATTTATAAAATAAATCACTTATTTTCAATACATCCAATTCTATATTTTTTACTTTATAAGTTCATAATTTATTTTTTTAGAATCAATATAAGTTTGATTCATTCATTGGTAATTTTAAATTATATATATTAATTTCATGAAACATTATTAAATTATCAATATTTTAATTCATTATATATGCACATATTTTTATGGAAAAATGAGTTGTTTGTAATAAAAAATTGAAAATTTATATAGTAAATTATTAGTAAAATATTTGTCGATGTTGAATAATTTCTTATAATGTGTTTGTATAATTGTAAAATATTTTTCATTAAAAATAAATAATAAAAATATATTCATTTGTTTGTAAGATGATTGTTGGTATCTGTAAGATATAGCAACAAATTTAATTGATAATAAATGATATGTTGGTATAATATAGTTAATACTAAAAGACGTATATGTTGGTAAAAATAGTTGTTTGTACTTATAAAAAAATAACAACAGAATAATATATCTATTGGAATTGATCATTTTTACCAACAGATATATCATCTAACACAAAATTTCTGTTGGTATAGGTCACTTTTTTGTAGTGAATACAACCTTTTTTATAAAGTATTATATAGGTAATAGCACTTTTTTTATTTGGCATATCCTATAAAGATACACTTTTTTCTTGGGGTGTAAGCATTTTACCTAAATAGGCTTTAAAAAAATGCTTCAAAACCCCAAACATGTAATTAAGATAACACAGGTTTCTCTCCATTCCATAATTGGTATGGTATATCATCTGTTTCTTTAGTTGGAACTTAGTTTAGTATGTATGTTTCTATTTATAAAATTTATCCCCAAAAGTATAATAAAAGTATTTGAAAAAATATCTCAAGGTGTCCTCTAGTTGTTTTGGGGGTGATTGTGTTGCTTGATAAATTCAGATTACCATGAATGAGTATGGTTGGTGTTATTGAATTAGGTTTTCAAGGTTGAGTAATTTCCTAGTGTTTTCCAAATATTTGGGTCTCAAATTCAAGAGTTTTTTTTTGGAAAGGGAAGGTTTTTTCGAAAAGGATTTCCTAGTTAGTGGACTATGAAGAAATTTTCATGGACCATAAAGTAGTTACAAGGAATAGTGAAGAAAATTTGGAAAAGTAATATTTCAACATAGCATCGCTATACGGACTGCGAAGCTCACTACGCGGACTGCGTAGGGAAAATATTTGTGGGAGGCTTTCAGTTCATGAGAGGCTTGAAGTTCATGTGAGGATCATCATTTTCAAAATGAGGCAGTGAATTGAGGAACTATAAATGGTTTTTGTTCATGGAAGACAACAGTCGCCGCAAAGGAGAAAGTTGTTATGTGGACCACATAGCAAAATCAATTCGCAGTGAAGGCTGTACCACATCGAAGTTTTGGGTAAATTGGATTGGTGGGTTTTTTGGATCTATTTTCCTATATAAGTACCCCTAATAATATAATTAAGTACAATGAATTCCATTAGAAAATATCATCACTCCAGGAATAATTTGTTGGAGTTCGAATTAGTTCACGAGGGAGGATTCTATAAAGGGTGAAGCAGTTTTCAGAACAATTCATGAAAGGATTTTTCAGGTCTCTACAGCTCGCAAAGGAAAATGGTCCATGGAAGAAGAGGTTTCCCATGAAATAAGAGATAGTCTATGGAAGAGATGTTGTGTAGAAGAATATGTGGTCTGTAGAAGAATTGGTTATCCGTAGAAGAAGATTTGGTCCATGAAGCACTCATGACATGCGGTGCAAGACATTTGCAGAGGAAGTAGGAAAGTTCATGGAGGATTAATGGAAGTTCACAAAGTCACAAAAACAATTCTTGAAAGAAATTTCTACAAACTAACAGTATGTGGAAAAGTGGGACTTCAACGGAGCATCTACCTACATTTTAGGATGCATTCATTCATGAAAATTAAGGGACCTACATGTCTATAAACTGTATGTGGATCCTTTCCAGAGTAATGATCAAAGGAAGAGGAATAAATTGATCCTTTCCACCAAAAGTGGTATAGAGAAAGAGACTCAAAGAGTGACCCTTGGGAAAGCAGTGAGATGAACCTAAACCTTATAAAGAAAGTGATCCTGGTCATGGAATTGATCTAGCCCAAACCTTGTAATTTAGAAGTGAGCCTTAGTGGATTTGTTACATCGACACATCATCATTGTATTCTCCTTATACATAGACCAGTGAGGTTGAACCAAGTAAAATTTTTGTGTCTTGTGCATGATTTCAATTTTGTTAATACATTGCTATGGGAAAGAGAGATAAGAGTGTTTTTTTTAATGAAGAAACAAGATCTGAAGGATAAGGAGTTTTAATCTATCATACCCTAATTCACCCCCCCCCCCCAGGGTAGTTAACTAAATTGGGATAACAATTGGAATCATATGTAAATGTTTAAAGTTAGTGGTTCTGTATCAGTAGAAGAAATGGAGGTTTTCAATCACAAAGGGATTCTGATCTTTGATGGAAATAACTTTAAATTATATAAGAATTAGATGCAGCATTACTTCCGATCATTAGGAATGGATGTTTTTACAATGGCGATGCATGGAATTTCAGTCAATATAGATAGTGGTGATTTATCAAAATATAACCGAATGAAATTGGATACTGATTCTAAATAAATCAATGCTTTAAGGGTATCCATATCCAATGAAATTTATATGAAAGTGATTTTGTGTAATTCATCACATAATATGCAGGAAAAGTTTCTAAATATTTATGAGGGAGACTCAAAAGTCAGAGAAGCAAATATGTAGGTTCTATGGAACATGTATAAGGATCTTAGAATGCATCATAATGATTCTGTTGATACATTCTTTGATTAGGTAAATGTTGTTGTGAAATACATGTGTGGTCTTAGAGAAATTATTGAATGTATAAAAATTATTACTGTATCTTGAGAAAACTTTCACCTTGGTTTAATTTGAAAGTTTCTATATTGAAAGATAAAGATCAAAAGAAGATGAAATTTGATAAGTTAGATAGTACCCTTGTCGCATATGAAATGATAAATAATTATAATGATGTTATGAAAAATGGAAATTCCAAATAAGTGGAATTCAAGTCCATGAAGAAACTCACCATTTAAGATAGATAGTAAGATGAAGAGATAGATGAGGTGATATCATTCCTTTCCTCAAATCTTCAAAGAGGAAAAGGAAAGTTCAAAGTGAAACTCCTTCTTACATGATTTTGATGTGGAAAGGTTGGACATCTTACAGCGAGGTGCCCCAAGAAGTTTCAAGAAGATGAAGAGGATGAAGTTGAAAGTCCTATGAATAATTCTTCATCCTATGTGAAAGGTAAGAAATTTTTTAAGATAAATTCCTTTAAAAAGAGGAATCTACTTTCAAAAGAAGATGACATTTCAGAAGAATATGAGGTAGAAGAGTTGGAGGACTGTAAGGATCATGAAGTAGGTGTTATGGTAGAAGCTATCAGAAATTACCAAACAATGGAAGAAAGCAAAAATGATGAAGTTGAAGTTAAATTAAGATTTTAACTTCAGGTAAAATTAGAAGATGAACTTGAAGAGATAGATGTTTAGAGATCTAAGATAAAGAAATACAATAAAGTGGTTCATGATGCTAAACGTTATATGAAGAAATATAAAGAAGATAAGTTTGAGCTAAATGAATAAATTCAAAAACAAAAGTCTTTAATACCAAAGAGCTCAGATAAGGTTGTTGAGTACAAGCTAAAAATTGAAGAATAGAAAAAAGAAATCAATAGTTTGACTGAAATTGGAAAATATCAAATCAGATGTATAGAAGAACTTGAAGAGGAAGTTTTCAGCATGCAATGATGTTTTAAGGATCAAGAATAACTCTTGAATCTCAATATGGCATCGGGAAAGAAGATCATTTAGGTAATAGAAAAGATAGAAGTAGAGCATAGAGGTATAGAAGAATGGAAGTAACTATCACATCCAAATGATAAGATTGTAATGGGGATTAACCAAAAACAAAAATCAATAATGGTTGAAGTCATACCACAAGAAATTACTCTAATATTGAAAACTGATTTGGGAATGAATCAGAACCAAAAGATTCTGACAACCCAAGGGAAAACCAGTAGTGTAGTATTGACACATAAGAATGCACCTCACATGAGATGCTATTGTTGTGTAAATATGGTACACTAATAAAATGTATGTTCCATATACAAGAGTTACTTAAGGGAACAAGATGAACAAAGTTAGCCATACCAAACTCAATATTCTAGGATATCATTTAACGGTCACTGTTTTGAGCGTGGAGGAATCAGACACATAGTAATATATTTCACATAAACAATGTAGAGGAATGCGTTGAGGAAGACTGAACATGCTCACAAGTAGAAGCTAAATATATCATCAAATGATCTGAAAATGAAAAATCGATTTGAAGATCTACAGGATGAAGCTAGTCCATCATACTTTAAGGAAAATGAATATTATCAATCTGTATCGGGTATGAATTCAAAAACACGAATAAAAAAGAAAATAGATGAAAAATTAGTGGTTTAGAGATTACTTTCAAAGCATTAGATCACACTATAATATGGATCACTAATAGTGGATGTACCTCCCATCTGATGGGAAATAAAGAACCAGTGACCAGAATCAGGTACGAAAAGGAAGGTATTGAAATATTTGGTAATGGTGAAGTCCTAAAAATAATTGGGTCAAAAAAATCCAAGTTTGGGGGAAAAGACATGAGACCTGAAGATGTCTTGGTTGTTGAAGGTATCATTCACAACTTACTAAGTTTTAGTCAATTGTGTGACTCGAGATATTCCATAATATTTTCTAAGAAATTATGTGTCATCAAGAAAAAAGATGGTGCGGTTTTTTTTTTGCAGGGAAAGCATAAAAAGGGGAATCTCTACCTTGTAAGTGGAGAAGAATATATGTGCTTTATGTCCAAGGAAGAGGAAAAAAAGTTATGGCATAAACGCCTTGGTCATTTGATCCAAATATACTTGGAATATCTGGTGAAATATAATGATGTTTGAGACCTCTCTAGGTTATCACATGATCATACCCATTTGTGTGATGCTTGTCAATAAGGAATGATCATTCAAAAGAAATATATGGAAAAATATAAAAGGTCAACAAAATTGCTTGAGTTGGTGAATATTGATGTGTTCAAACCAATTTCACTAAGGGATATTTATGGGAGGAGATATTATGTTCTCTTCATTGATGATTTCAGTATAATGGCATGGGTTTCAGTCATCACTCACAAATCTGAGGTGTTCAGCTGCATAAAAACTTATAGAAGGGAAGTTGAGAAGATTCTAGCTCAAAAAATCTGAAAGATTCGAATCGATAATGGAATAGAGTTAAAAAATATCCAATTGGATTATTATCTTAAGAAACATGGGATAAGTCATGAAGTTTCAGCAGTAAGAACTCCACAGATGAATGGAGTATTTGAGAGAATAAATCGAATTATCAGTAGCATGGCTAGAACAATTCTCATTGAGAAATACCTTATAGAGAAGTTTTGTGAAGAAGAAGTTATGAAATCATTCTACACATCAAATAGAGTGTTACTATTTACAAAAGAAGACAGGACTTCATATGAGCAATGGTATGAAAATAATCCAACGTTGAAGTAATTTAGAGTCTTCAGAAATAAGTGTTTCATTATCAATAAGGAGAAACACATGAAGTTTGAATCCCATGGAGATGAAGGGATATTTCTTGGCTACTCAAAGAAAATAAAATAATATAAATGATTCAATAAGCAGTTGGGAAAGGTTTTTGAAATATTTGATGTAACTATAGTATAGAATGACAAAAATATTCAAAAATACATGATTAGTCTCAGGAGGATAGTGATGAAGAGATAAGAAGATCAGGTGATGTTCTAGTTCTAGAGGCTGATTTTGAAGAAGATTCAAATAATGAAAAGGATTAGCACAATTTAGTATCTACATTAAGACCGAAGAGAAGAGCTAAAATTTATATACAAAACATAATTGGTGATCAGACGGTGCCAGTGCAGACAAGGAAGATGAAGACTCTATAGAAAGCATTGTACTTATCACAGGTAGAGGCTAAATGTTTTGATAAAGTGGTTGTAGATAAGAATTGTGTTTAGAATATGAATAAAGTGTTTGACCAAATTGAGAATAATCTGAAATGGGAGATTGTTTTGAGACCAGAATATAAGAATTTCATCAGGATTAAATGGTTAATTCACAACAAGATGAATGTGTATGGTGTAGTAATTTGAAATAAAGAACAACTAGTGTGAAAAGGGTAATCCTAGATAGAGGGAATCAATTTTGATGAAACATGTTCACATGTTGCAAGGATAGAGACAATCATATAACTCTTTTCCATAGCAATGCAAAGAAAGTTCAAAGTTTTCCAAATGGATGTCAAGTCAGTATTTATGAATGGGGTTCTGGAAGAAGAAGTTTATATTGAGCATCCATATGGTTTTATCATTAATGAATATGAGAACAGAGTTTTTTGGTTGAAGAAGGCACTATATGGGTTAAAGTAGGCATTAAGAGAATGGTATTCAAGACTATATCGGTTTTTTAAGAAGCTCGGTTTTCATTATAGTGGAGTTGATTACAATATCTATGTCAATAATGACAGTAATCAAAGGATGATAGTGATGGTGTATGTCAATGAAATAATCTTTGGTATATTAGGTGAAGTACAATGTAGATAGTTTTCTGAATTCATGAAAAGTGAGTTTGAAATTTCAATGATTGATTAACATGTGTTTTTCCTTGATTTACAAGTAACATAAGAAAATAATGGAACATTAATTTCACAATATAAATATTACAAGGAGGTTTTGAGAATATTTTAAATGGATAATTTCAAGGAGATGATGACTTTGATGGATACCCATATAAAACTATCAGGGGAATGTTGAAGGTAAAGCGGTTAATGTCATAGAATACAGGCAGATCATTGAAAGCCTGTTGTACTTAACAGTGACATGACTAGATATTGTTTTTCCACATGTCAAAAATCGTGATATAAATTTAATCCCAAAGAAACCCTCTTGATTTTAGTGAAAATAATACTTCATTATATCAAGGGAATGGTGGATTTCAGTTTTTTGTATAATGAAAAATATTAGTAAGAGTTATTAGGTTATACAGATGTAGATTAGGAGATTAGCATATGATAGGAAATCAATGTCAAGTGGTGAATTCTATATTGGTCGATTGTGTATTTATGTGATAAGAAAGAAACAAGATTTTATTTCATTGAGTACCGTAAAAGATTAGCATATTGTGGCTAATTAAGCATGCATACAAATATTGTGGATAAAGCATTATCTTGATGATATGGGAATTGAAGTGAAGTATCTGATCGGAATCCATTGAAATAATTAAAGTGCTATAAATCTTATCAAAAATAAAGTCCATCACTCAAGGAAAAGGCACATTGAAATCGAGTATCATTTTATTAAGGAGAAGGTATATCAAGGTCTTGTGAATTTGGAGTATGTTCCTATAGAACTATAGGTTGCATACATTCTAACAAAGACCTTACCCAAAGAATCCTTTGATTAGAATTGACTAGATCTAGAAGTTCAGTTGACTTCCCACACCAAAAAATTGTGGATTTAGGACCCCCTCTCACCAAGGTATGGTCTATTTTTCTCTAATGTATTGATCTATGTTTTTTACCCTTTTACAGAATATAATGAAGTAACCTTTAGGTTCATTGAAAAAAGGGGGAAATTGTGGCTATATATAGGGGAAATGATTTCTTAATCAAGATAGGGGAGAAGGTGATAGGGGGAGCAGTAAAGTAGGGGGATTTTTAAATATGATGTTGATAAAGGTGATCGATCAAAGGTTATATATCACGACAGATGTGGTTCGTGATGAAAGTAGTTGGGTGGTTTTGGAATGAAGTGATTCATTGATGAAATATTCATGCTACTCTTGTTTCTCATTCTGAGCATAGATAATGTGGGCTTAGAGTATGTTTTGAGTAAATATTTGATCGCTATTTGAATCATAAGAAGAAAATACTGGTAAAAGATGGTAGAAGCTTTAACAATATATCAAAATGTGAATATTTTTCAACAAACCCAAAGGAGGAACACTGATGGATCTAGGTGTTGAACCACCTTAACTTGCACCATTAGATTCCCTCAAATTATGATCTATGATAAGAGTCTGGTTAACAATTTCAGAAATGGTAGTCACCTAGAAGATATTGGCCTATGATCAGATGGAATAAACCAGCCCATCCTATAATCTTCTAGTGGTCATAAGATCATCACTTTCTAGAGTAGGATCAAACTACTGCAGCTCTGTGAAACAAGCAGAGTATTCCATAACAGACATGCTTCCCTACTACAGGTTCATTAATTCTATAGTTTTTTCATCTCTTAGATTCTAGGGAAATAAATAGTCATAGAATATCATCTTGAAATCCATTCAAATCATATTAAAATGTCAATCTACCGGGGTGATAACATCCCACCACCTCTTGGCTAAATTGAATAGCATATAAGCTTCAATATTGACCCTCCACTTCAGATGTGTCTCTAGATTCTTGAATATAGATAGAATTGCTTTGAGCCAAAACTCAATAGAATGAAGTCTAACATCCCCTAGAAATATGGGAGGATGATACTACTATAATCCATGAGTCAACTCTTCCATACTTGGGGCAGGTTGACCAACACCTTTCATATTCTGTAGCATAAAGATAAATCCCTCACAGAATTGGTCATCAGTTCCCATATCAGGAACAGGAAGAGGTGCCACAAGTGGCACTATAGGAGGTATCAATGGAAACTCAAGGCCTGCCACCTCAGGTACATGGTCTTCACTGCCTGTGGGGAATTCGACCAAAGGATTTCATGGCGACGTGATACTACAATTCCAAACACATGCCTCAAAAGATATTTAACAATTAAAAATATTTCAGATAGAAAAATAGGATTGGTACAAAGACTTCCTATAGAAATGATCACGCTTATATTCCTTCTCCAAAGGATAGGTCTAGATGATAGGAGAGACCAAAAGGCCATAAGAATGTAAGAGACACCTATATACCCACTAATAAGGTTGGGTTCAGGTATGAGTCTCAATTTCACATATATAGGATAACTAATTTCACTTTAGATGTTATATTCATTTTAAATTTTTCTTGCTCAAATATGTAAATCACTTTAAATTGTTGAATTAGGTGTATTACCATTTCCAATCCATAAGGTCCCATACACCTTATGAACCAAAATATGGAATTCACTTAACCCACACCATAACATGTTCCAACCCATGCAACCGATGTTCCATGGATCAACATTCCACAATTGACTGCTTAAGGTGTCTATTTTAACCTATTCAGGAAAACACTATTAGGTTAAGGTAGGCACTTTATGTGTCAATTATTTTTTCTAATCCATGTAAGAAGCATCATAAAAATTAAATAGATAATCAAGGAACTAACAATGTACTATAGGAAAATGCACACTGAAAATAGATGTGTCATGGTAAGATGCATGGTATATTATTCCTATTGTGCCTATAGTTATACATGTAATAAAATTCCCTCATTTCACCAGGACATGATAAATAAATCTCATTCCAATCATACCAATATTAATAACACCATAAAACAAGTGCATCACTAAACGGTGAAGTTGTATCAACCAAAAATAGCATAATCAATAACTGAAATTTCCTATCCCAGGTAATTTGGGTTTCCCCTATACATGGTTTAGCTGCATCTAGGTATAGAGTCATTTCCAAATTCCTTTAACTCTTATTCTCCTATCTAATACCCAAATAGTATGAAAAAGGAAAAAAGAACAGCTTTGATACCACATTGTAATGTCCCAACACGGGATCCACTCAACTCGTGCTTCGATTTGGTGGGTAACATGGCCTCAAGAGCGCCTCCTCATATTCTAGAGGATGGAAACTTGTAGTGAGGGTGTAAAGGTGGCATGATGGGGAGACTATAACCTCATATTAAAGTGTTACGACAAATAAAATCATAAATATACAATAGTAGAAGCATATAATAATCAGACAGAATAATAAAGTAGTAGAATAAATATCAACCAAAAAACTAAATAATAATCAAAAACTACTATACAGTTCCGTAAACATGGATACATATCATGCTGATGTACATAAGGGGAACTGGAGACATATAGATACAAACATGCTATAAAAAAGTACAAAATAACAAAAAGAAAAAAAAACATTGCTCCATTGGAATCATGAGCATAAGCTCAGTCCTCTACTCCTAATCTTCAACTATAGGAAAGCATATAAAAGACCAATAGTAGGGCACTTACCCTTATCAATACCTGAAGACATATAATCTTCTCGATTACCAAAGGAATCCCAAGTAGGGTGTGAGAAAAAATCCCAGTAGGACACCACCAATGGTTTCTAGAAGTAATCAAAGTAGTGCTCATAACTAAATAGCGTGAATGTATAAATGAAGTATTAAACAATATAGAATAAATAAATTGCAGCCCACTCAGGTTCCTAAAGGACACCTGGTAGCTCTACCTACTTCAACTCATGGATGGGATGAATGTTGGATACATCACTATATATATATAGTAGTAATATATATATAGTATAGTTATATATCACATCCACTTATATGGACCAAGTATGTGTGGACGTAAGTGGTCATATACCTGGAATACTAGTTGTTGGATGGACCGGGGCAAAACTCAGAAATCTATAACCAGTCTAATGAGCCTATAAGCTCAAGAAATAGGGTATATTCCCTACATCTCATAATGAGTGGGAGAAATCATTCCCATCACTCTATATAGTGAGTTTCCCATCATATCAACACTCAAATAAAGGAGGCGGTGTGTTAAGCCCAAAGTCCAACTAGTGTAAATGGTGTGAGACGTCATGCTCAACACCCGATGTAAGGGAGCATGATACCGTCATGCTCAATGGATCCCTTACCATTGTATCATAGCCTATATCAAGGCTTAATCATATTTATATATAATCATGAGGCAATAACTCTCACGTGTCATTTTTACCAAGCCTATACATATATAAATAAGGAAAATAGTTCAATTAAACATTTGATAAGGTAATCGACATTAGGCATGGCCTTACCACCCATTGAAAATTTCATTTAAACCATTATTTTCATTAAAGGAAAAGAAAACCAATGTGCATATTACATTCCATTTAAACCAATTAATTCATTTAAGGAAATATATCCATCGTGCATAAGCCTTTCCATATAACCAACCCATTTAATTTATTAAGACATGAAAATTCAATTAATAAGGATCAAGAGCCATTTTTAAGGTGACATGGTCAAAAAGTCAATTCCCTACATGGGAAATTCCAATTATAGGTGGGCTAGGCACTTATTAGGCACTTTGGGTTCCATTAAACATTCATATAACAAGGGAAATTCAATTTATTATCAAATCAGAATGATAAGAAGGCATTCCGAGAAATTTAGCAATTTTCTATAAGGTCTGATTCAAATTGTCACACCCAAGGGGTGTCCATAAGTGTGGTAACCATCCTCTAAATTATTAAACAAGGATCAAAGGATGTGTATCATGGTGCGATGATCAATTTGATATAAATAAATCAATAAAAAGGGGTCCCTTGGGAAAAGTCAGTGTACGGAACAACGACATAGATACAATACATCAAAACTCATGGGGAAAATGATGAGGCCACCTACCTTAGGGTTTTTGACCACTCCTCACTCGATATAGTCCTCAAATTTAGAGTAGGTTTGAAGAAATTGATGAAACATTCCAAAGACATAAAAATAAGGCAAAAGGTCTTGCACCTAAATTGAATGATGGATTCAAAGATAAACTTAGATAAGAAGGGATAGGATTCTAGACTTTACAGATATAGATCTAATGATTACAATGATGCTCGAATTAGATGAAGTATGGAGAAGTTACTTCAAATCCTAGATTTTTCTTAAGGGTGAGCTATAGGAGAAGAAATAGGAGGCCATATGCTAGATAAAAGAAAGAATAAGGAGAAATAGGTTTAAATGATAAAATGAGGGGAAAATGTAATTTCACCTAAAAATATAAGGGTACACAGTTAAGGTGTATGATTTACCAAACTATGTGAAAACCATACACAAGTCACTGCTTTAAGGGGGAACCTCTCACGGTTAGGTGCATGGTTTATCTAATTGTGCACAGAACATTCAAAACTGCTCTATCCAAGATGTCTACAGCACTGCACAGTCATGCACTTAGGGTTGTACAGTTGCAAAAAAATTGTGCATCCTATAGGTTCCCATTGTGTGAAATCACATTGTTTCTCTTAACTGTGCGGCCCAATATTTTCTTCCCATTTTGGGTCTCTAGGATTTGAATGAGCCCTAGTTGCACCCGAGACTAACTTACTTGATTATCCATCATTATTTGGTCCATTTTAATAAATTTAAAACAAAAACAAATGATTTGTACCTTCATGTAAATATGGGTCATTACAACCTATCACCAGTATAACTGAGGAATCCATGGTGATGCTGGAATACCATGACTCTTAAACGAGGGAAATGTCAATAGGTAAATAAATAAAAAAGTATAGTAGGTAAATAGTTGTATGGAGCTGAGTAAGTGATTGTGGATGATAAATCTGTACCTTCAGTGGTGAGAGGTATGATTATTTTGAATTCTACCCATATGAAAGCTTTGTTTGATAAGGGTTTATCTCATTCATTTATTACTTATCATGTTTTTGATCTTCTAGGTTTTCATATTGAAATGATACCTTTTGTTTTGAAAATTGAAACACCTCTTGGTCAAAGAGAATGTCAAGCCATTATGTGCAAATAATGTGATATAACTATTGATGGGGATGAAGTGATATGGTATTTATCATCGCTTGAGATGGATGTTTATGAAATAATACTAGGTATGTAATTGTTGAAAATGTTCAAATATCACATCAACTATTATACCCTAAGGGTTTCTTTTACAACAGATGATAGTGTCGAGCATCTCTTTAGAGGATACTAGAATATAAACATAGGTGAAAAAGGCTTGTTGGCACCAACAGTTGGAATTATCTCATACCAGTTGGAATATTTCACCTTGGCAATGGTGGATAAGATTGAGAATAATAGTTTTCAAGTAGTTGTGAATCAATTTCTTGATGTTTTTTCAGATAATTTATTATGGTTTCCACCTAAAAGAGAAGTGGACTTTATGATTGATCTCTTTTTGGGGACCAATCCTATTTCCCTTCCATCTTATTAAATGTAACCAAAAAAATTAATGTAATTGAATTTCTATTTGGAAGAGTTGGAAAGAAAAGGGTTCATTCAGCTGAGTATGTATTTGTGGGCAGTGCTGGTTTTATTTGTGAAAAAGGTGGATAGAACTCTTCGATTGTGTATGGATTATCATAAGCTTAAAAAAGTAAAAATAAAGAATCAATATCAAATTCCATGAATTGATGATATGTTAGATCAATTAAGGGGAACCCAGTGGTTCTCTAAAATTGAATTTATAATTGGGATATCACCAATTGCACATTTGAAAGGAAAATATTCCAAAAATGGATTTTGGGAGTAGATATGACCATTACAAGAATGTAGTTATACCTTTTGGTCTTGTGAATTCACCAGTTATCTTTATGGAATTGATGAATAAAATATTTCAAAGATATTTTTATTCTTTTTTTGTGGTTTTTGTGGATGACATATTGGTGTGTTCAAAGATAAGGGATAACCATGAGTAACACTTGATAATAGTGTTGGGAATATTGTGGGATAATCTTTTTAATGATAAATTATCAAAGTGTGATTTTTGGATACAAGAGTTATGTTTCTTTGGCCATGTTATCTTTAAAAGAGGTGTTTTTTTGGATCTAGAAAAGATAGAAACTCTTATATCTTGTTAACTGCCAAACAATGTCTTTGAGATAAACAATTTCCTTAGCTTATTTGGTTATTACTGATGTTTTGTTCATGAATTTTCATGACTAGCTTCGCCTATGACATATTTGATAAGGAAAGGTGTTCCATTTCAATGGAAAAATAACACGAACAAGTAACCAACCAATAATGCATCTCAATCATCCACCACAGATAGCTAAGTGTCGAAGGAAATGGGAGAACCTAATAGATTAGGGGAATAATCTATAACATATTTGCATCTAACTCATCCTGAAGTAATGCCTCACCCGATGACATCAACTCACCCACATGCTTTATCACACCCTACCTAGTCTGACTGAGGGGAACTATCCCAAATTAAAGAAATTTCCATACTAAGGGCCACTAGACAGAGCAAAATCCTATGCTAGTTCAGAAATCATTCACTAAAAATAAACTAGCTATATCAGGTTCCCATGTCAAGACTAAATTGGGGGTGAGACAACAATTCTAAACAAAAATCCATTAACATTCACATACATCATACACAAGAAACACAGACAACAAGTCACCCCAAGTCACCCCAAGGAACAAATCCCTTACCATTCAAATATTTGATCACAAGGGAGTCTCTCAACATAGACCTCCTGTAACATTCAATATAACCAAGGAAAGGGAACTATCTAAAGAGAGTTTTCAAGATTGTAAATTTCACAAAAGTTCCAAACATGCCTCAAACACCCTTTAAGAAATAACCCGTTTCCAAAAGGAAACTAACACATTTTCTTTATATTTTCAAAATATTTTTAAAGTATGAAACAAACACCAATTTCAAGTCCAAGACCATTTAGAAATACATTTTATAAATCCAAAGCACTATTTTAGATTCCACAAATGCATTTATAAATCCAAAAAATGCTTTAAAAACTGCAATCCACTTGAAAAGTCCTACTAGGAAATTTATCAAACACTTGGTGTGCATAGATCAATAAAGAAATAGCATATACTTAAAATAAATTATGAAAACCACATCATTTATCATTAAAAAATTATTCTAAAAATCATACATCACTAATTAACATATAAAAAAGGTTTAAAAATAAAGAAACCAATTATTCTTAAATTCAAATGGCAAGTGCAAGTGGAAACATACCTCAAAATCATGGTGCTTCAACAACACCCACCCAAAAAAACCTTTCAAGGGTTCAAAGAATAAAGAACAAATAAGATAAACCTTAACAAAACAAAAACCCCTAATTAAAACCCAAATAAACCTAAACCCTAGATCCAAAAGTCTAAGTAAGAAGATGAACTCAAGATAAAGTGGAAGAAATGGGAAGAGTAATAAGAGTAGAGAAGATTACCTTGAAGATTCACCCCCAAAACATGAAGAAAACCCTAGATCCACACCTTGGGAGAGAATAGAAGGATTTTATAGGAAGTTAGCAGCTCACCTAGGGCCATACAAACTAGGAGAGTGAGGAAATGGGAATTTTGGTGTTAAATCCCAAAGAGGGTAGAATAGAAATTTCATAATTTTAATGACCTGGACAGGTCACACAGTTTTCTAAAACATGCAAAAACTATGCATACCTCACTATCCAATAGGAACATTCCACATGGTTAGCCCACACGGTTTTCCAAACTGTGCAACAATTGTGTGGTCTCCTCTTTCTAGGAGGAAACCGATCACATCCTCTCCTGGGGGAGGGCGCACAGTTTCCTCTAACCCTATGTCAACTTTACGCCACCTGCTGTCAAACCTAAAATCCCAAATTTTCACCAAAAACTCATGGGGAAACTAAAGAATAAATATGGAACCAAAAATAAACAAAGTAATAACTCAAAATAAAATCACAAATGTGAAAATTATCCCCACCATTAAGCTTTATTCCCCCAAAAATTCACAAAATCTCCAGTTGATCAATTCAAAGGAAAGGGTTAACATGATCTCATGATTCAAATCCTAAAATAAAAGAACATCCCAACCTCTACCAAATAGAACTTATTCCTCCTACATAGAATGATCCAATGATCCAAAACCATTTCCCAAAAAAATGATGGAAGACTCAAGTTATAACTTCTACATCATTGTTTCAATCGGGATCGTTGGGAATACTCCAAAATCCCAACATTCACTCAGAAGGAAATACTTGGAACTAACATCCCCAAACCAAGTGATAACCGATCCACTATTCATCATCTCCACAAGTCGCAACCATCTACAAATGAGAACAAACCAAAACCAAAACCGACTCACAAGGTCTAACCACATAAGGACAACCAATCGGATATTAGCATCTGAAAAGGCACAACCACTGGAATTACATAAGGATAAGACCACTAGGATTTTTACAATAAGGAGAAACTTACAATGATAAGGAAAAATAAAACAAGAACATTTAAACTACTTGCACTCCAAAAGTGGAGACAAGAGCTGAGTCAAGGTTCCCCACACCCCCAATAATTTTTGACTACATGAATAGTTTTATTCCGGGACCTACGGTTGGATCCCTAATGTATTGAATCATCTACTTCCCCCAATCAGGAGATGATAATCCCTGATTAGAACTCCCTTTTTTGGTGTCATGAGCGGCCACATAGCACCCCAGGTAGATTCAAAAGAACACGATACACCACAAGAATTACTTTTCTCCAACAAGGAACTTTCACCAAGATAGGTATTTAGAATATACACACACATCCAATTTTAAAATTTAAAACAAAAGAATGATTTCATAGAATGATTTAAATAAAATAAAACAATGAAAAACACCATCAGATAGGACCATTAAAACAAAATAATTATTACATAGAAAGGGACTTTAAGTTGAGCCCAAAACAGTACCCTACTCCTGCAAAAGGGATGGGGTGTTTTTTTAAGGGGTGGATCTGGCTCTATTCCTCTTCCTAGAAACACCATGACAGAATAATTACAAGTGACCTAGGCATCCACAAGTACAGAATCTCTTCAGATCACTTAGACATGATGACTTCTTATGATCTGATTTTTTATACTAATGACACACCAAGATCCTGTGCTTAGAATAAGATGAAGAAATATCCAGAGGCCTTTTAATTCCCCGACCAGCACCGCCAACTTCAAACTACTTTCAGATCTCCTTATCAGTATTCCCTTAACTGCTTCTAGATACTGGAGGAAAGTTTTCTATATCAAGCACTCCCATTAGCATATAGATTCAACATGAACATATTGCCTCACCATGTTGAAAAATAATTTTATTGGGAGCACTTTGTGTATGAAGATTCTATTTGTTGTCAACAGTTTTCAATACTGGTCAAAATAAATAAGGATATGAAGAAGGACTAAAAAGTTAACAGAGATTGTCTGAAGTGAGGCTACCTGGATAATTGTTATGGAATCATAGCATTGGATGTCATACTTGATCAATTCTCTAAGAATATCAATTCAGATGATTGTTGAACTAATCCTAAGTTCAAATAACTTATGTCCAAGACGACACATTGTTTACAACAATGAATAATGGTGAAGTATCATCTATATGAGGATTATTGAAGAAGAATGAGGATCTGAATAAGACCATGAAATGCCTCACGATTTCATGAGAACCATGAAAGAGCTTACTTGAAGAAAAGAATCATATGAATTTCATGAAGTAGAGAATAATGGTTGAAGAACAAGAGAGAGTGTGGAAGGGCTTGGAATTCTACGATGGTCATGCATTACACATTTCCTTGAAATCAGAAGGATGTTTCACTTTTCTTAAAGTTTAAAATACATGTATCAAAGGTGATACATTGTCTACAACATTAAAGGTGTTTGAAGAAGCCTCAAGCCTTCTCTTTTGGATGAAGAGAGATAATTTAAGTTCTTTTGAAGTCATCATCCATTGAGAAGTTCTTTATAATTAATATTCCAAAAAGCTTAGAAGAAGAAGAGGAATTAAGGGTCATGAAATATTTCATTATTTCAAGAAAACCATGGAAGCTGATTTTCATGAAAGAAAAAACTATGGAAATTCATTGCTGATTTGTATTTCACAAATATCATAAGTTTGGAGAACTTGTGATGTAAGCCGTATGAAGGATAAGGGGAGTAAAGAAGTGTTTTTGGCAAAGTAAATAAAGTGGTGCGCAAGTCAAAAGTGGCGTGCAAGTGTAGAACGCAATTATATGTGGCGTGCAAGTGTATATTGCACGCAAGTCATATTTCAAGATCATCACATCAAAATATGACAAAGGAAATAAAGTGGCTCACAAGTTAAATATTGGAACACAAGTCAAAAAGTGGTGCTCAAGTATAAGTGGCATGAAAGTATGGTGCGCAAGTATAAGTAGTGTGCATGTTTATGTTGTGCGCAAGTCATATTTCAACATCATCATATCAAAATATGACAAAGGAAAGAAAGTAGTGTGCTAGTGATGGAGTGGTGTGCGGGTAATGGAGCGGTGCGCAATTGATGGAGTGGCGTGCAAGTAGGAATGGCGCACAAGTGTACGTGGTACGCAAGTCACCAAAATGCCTATAAATAGATGACTAGCCTCCTTATTTTTCAAGGATCAACACTTAAGAGAAAATTTGAGCTCTGATCGCGCAAGTAGTAGAAAGTCGCGCGCAAGCTGAAGTGGGGTGCAAGGTGAGGGTTATTTATAATGCTTTCAAGTACGGAGGCGCGCAAGCAGAGTGGCGTGCAAGTAATGTGGCGTGCAAGCAGAAGTGGTGTGCAAGTTTTAAGAGGTGCTCAAGTAGGGATTTTTGTGCAAGAAGTGTGTTGTGTCTAAACCCGAAGTGGCACACAAGTTGTGAGTTGTGCACAATTGTGGTGCGCAAGTATTTGGTGGCGCACAAGCAGGGAGGCGCACAAGAAAGGTGTCACACAAGTAAGGATTGGCGCACAAGCTGTGAGTTATTATAGAAGTTCTTACAAGCTTCTGATCAACTGTGATGATGCTAAGTTGAGCTAGACTTCATTGTTTTAACAATCGTTAAGAGAACTTGTGATTCTAGCAATAAGAATAATAATAAGAGCTCAGTGAAGATGGTTTTTTACTGATAGAGAATGTGTGAAGAAGTGCAGGTTTCATTGCAGCTAGTTTTGCATTTAAGAAGTAGAAGAAGAAGAGTGTGTAACTTATAGGTTTGCTACATAGAAATAATAGAAAAAAAATAAGAACAACAAAGTATGTCCAACTGAATCCTACAATTATTTAGGGAATTTTAATTCAGATGATGCTATGTGAGCTGATCCTTAGTGTCTGGATAATCACATTGGTATATGTGATTCTGGCCAAGAAGAGAGAAGAAGATTTAGTGCAGTTGGTTATTGCACTAAGAAGAAGAAATAAGAAGTCTAGTGAAGTTGGTGTTTCACTAGATAAGAAGAGAAATAAAGAAGGAAGAATTGCTTGCCTACTGATTTTCAAGTAATCAAGTGAAGATCACTAAAGAAGACCAAGATCAGAACCTACCTTATCAAGAAAAAATAAGATCGTCGATATAGGCAGTATAACGAACCAGCTAGAGGCTGCAAGTTGGACTAGCCTATCACCAGTCCAGAGAAGAGGATTTTTTCTCACCCCCCTCTAAAGAGTAGGGATACACACTGGCTAGAGGATTTTTTTCCTAGACACTCCATTGTAACAATATATTACATTATAGTGGAGAATACATGCACTATTCATTACCATTCATGGAAAGGACATAGAAACTCTTATTGAGAGGTGAACCTTATAAAAATATTGTGTGCATATTTTTACTACTTTCTATTATTGCATGTGACAGGTAAAAGAGAATAAGAGAATCAAGATCCTAACAGTTCAAGAGGTACAGGGACAAAACGTAATAATTGGTTTAAAAAGTCTTCAACATTGATTCACACCTCCCCCCTCTCGGTGTTAGGTATATCCCAAAGTGGTCCTCTCAATTGGTATCAAAGGGAGGTTGACCTCTGTTGGATTATCTATATTGAAGATATTCTCTTTTGAAGACTTGAGATTATTTCCTGAGTCAAAAATGAAGTGCAGATTTGATGAAGAGTTAGTTATCTCTGAGCAGAATTGTATATCTACTAAAACCATGATGAACGGGAAAAAGAAGGAGAAGAGAAAGCTGAAGAAGTACCTCTTTTATAAAGAAGAGTAAGTATCTATATCTCCATGCCTTGATGAAAATGAAGATATATCAGACATGGAAAGTAATGAGATGGTGGCTCATGTTTTCACTAAGAAGATGGAAAACCTTCCTACCTCAACTGATCAAGTGGTTTGTGTTAGTAAATTTCGAAATTATTCTCATGATGAAAATTCTAGAACAAGTGGTGATGATCAATCTACAACATCTCAAGAAATATCAGTTGATATATTAATAATTATTCTACATGGTATCCCTGAATAATGTACATCTCTGGTTTGTGGAGTATTTAAATGCATGTAGAAAAATATCACTCAGGTGGAAGAAGAAACTGATGTTTTGGAGAAATGATTACAAGTAAAAATTATTGAATGTTTAAATCTCTCCAGATAGGTTGGAGCCTTTTAAGCAACAAAGAAGGAATTTGAAGTAAGTTCTTCAAAGTGGGTCAAAGATGTTGAAGAAAAGGAGGGAGTTAACAAGACTCTAGAAGAGACGATCTATGCAGTTTAAGATGAGCTGAAAAGGTGCAATGAAGTAAATAAGTTATATTTGGAAGAAGACTCCAAGAAGACCAAAATAACTTAACTCTTTGTTACAAAACAAAGTAAAGATGCATTAATATGGAGTTGAAAGATTAAATAAGGCTTGTGAAGAGAAGACGAAAATGATTGAAGACCAGGAAGTCATCCTCAATATGAGATGCATATAATTGGAAGCTGAGTTGACCAATCTTGAGAAAACACATATTGAGTTTCTACAAAAGAAGGAAACAGTTGTTGCTAGTACTCAATGTTCACTGGAGGGTTATACTATCAAAATACCTCCAACATGTGATAATAATATAATGACTTCACTCATTTATCCATCACAAGTATCTGAGAAAGTAAAGGTATCATCCATACTAACTTGTACTAATGTCTCTAAAATTTCTTCTACAAAAAGTGTAGGTTGGAAGAAAAATTCTAAACAATTATGGAGGAAGAAAAGTGAGAAGAAACCTACCACCATGGCTAGGGTGGATAGGGGAAAGATTATGGAAGATGGATCCCCACATAAAGCATAACATACCAAGAATAAGATTCAACAACCTTATAAAGAATATGGTAAGAAGTCAAGGTTTGTTGGTCCATGATGGTGTTGTAATATATTTGTTCATTGTGCACTGGATTATTGGTATAATCCCTTAAATGTAAAAGCACAGAGAAATCCCATCTCAAGGGGGAGAAAACCAAAGAAGAAGAAGAAGCATCCAGAGATCCAGGATCATTTGTACACTGCAAACATATTTGCAATTCTTGAAAACATCTGTAATGTATTCAATGGAAGTGGTCACAAGTTTGGTACATTCTCATCTCAACATGTATCCAAAGCTGATATGAATTAGAGATCACAAAATCTGTCTAAGAATGAAGAATAAATCTTGGGAAGAAATCAGAAGAATGTTTAAAAAATAAATTCTCCCAAGAAGAATCCAAGAAGGAAAGATAATAAAACCTTGGATTCTAAATCCATGAAGGTGAAGGGTATTGCATCCAAAATAACTTTTATGAAGGATGACACTCAAAATAAGACATGTATAATATCCAATATTGTTTCCCCAGTTCGTAATGACTTATTGGTTATCTGGCCAGAAGATTTAGAGAAAGGATGAGAAAAATGGAAGATGCACAAGCTAAGACCTGTGTAAAAAGTAAAAAGAATATTCCACATAAAGAAAATAAAGTTATGTGTGTGAGGTGAAACAAGGCTGGTCATATTGTTATAAATTTCATTTCACTTATTCCAGCCCAAGAAGAATTCCTCAAGAAGATGAAATTTGCATTAGGAGATTCTAGTGATTTGAATTCTCTTGAAGAAAGAAGATTTACACACAAAGAAATGGAAGAAGTGATAATATCCACATAGCCATAATCAGAATCGAATATCAAATGTGAAACTATGAAGACTGGATCAAATGGAGAATCTTGGTTGAGAAAACCATATCAACCTTGTTGTTCATATTGATAAAGCAAGTAGGATCCACCTTATTTCCCAAAATCTTTTGTTTATTGTATTTGTGCTTCTAATACAGGGAATTAAAGGTGAAGCACGCTCTCAGGGGGAGAACCTAAGAAGTAGTGATTGTTATCAACTCATGATAGAAAATATGAAGAATTTTTCATCCGTGGAAGATTCTTCAATTGATATTCAAATATTAATATGATTATGGATCACCATTAATGAAGATAATGAGGTATTTTCCCTTGAGGGGGAGACATATGAAAAAGCTTCCAGAGTTATTCTGTCGATCAGTATCAACTTCAGTAGGTATCAAACTCAATTACTCTATAAATTGCTTGAACAACATGTCATTGTAAAAGGTATTTCATTTCTTAATCTCTCATCCTTGGTTACACAAAATAAAGATATTTTTACAAAGGGGGAGTAACTAAGTAAATAAGTGACATAAGAAGAATGAAATTGCCCCAAGGCCACTTATCCTGTCAATTTCACTTGAATGTTTTTGATCTGTTTATTGAAGTGAGTGCCAGAATTTCAGGTTGATTATTTCCTATCACATTGAATATCTTCATCCTATAATGATAGTGGGAAACCCTTTAAGACAAGTGTATGAGATATCATCTCATGAGGTATCATGATCAGTGGATAATGGACAGTTTTTTTTTCTAAATCAAATCCTCTTGTTTTCTACATCGAACTTTGCTCAAGTAGACATAGAGTGAAATGATTTATGGAACACTGCTTAAGTAAGGACTGATACCCTCTCTACCATGAAATTTGTATTTATTATCAATAAGGGGGAGAGAAAGTGAAATTAAAGATTGAAATTTAAGGGGGAGAGAGAGAAGTGAAGGGGAGAGCGAAGATTCTCATTTTAACATTGACACATTCATTTGAGGAGACTTTAAGGTATTGACAACGAAATAAAAAGGGGGAGATTATTGGGACCACTTTGTATATGAAGATTCTATTTGTTTTAAACAGTTTTCAATAATGATCAAAATTAATAAGGAGATGAAGAAGGACTAAAAAGTTAATGGATATTGGCTGAAGTGAGGTTACCTAGAGAATTCTTATGGAATCATAGCATTGGATGTCATACTTGAGCAATTCTCTAAGAAGATCAATTCAGATGATTGTTGAACTGATCCTAATTTCAAAGAACTTATATCCAAGATGACACATTGTTTAAAACAATGAAGAATGGTGAAGTATCATCCATATGGGGATGATTGAAGAAGAATGAGGATTTGAATAAGACCATGAAATGCTTCACGATTGCATGAGAACCATAAAAGATCTTACTTGAAGTAAATAATCATATGACTTTCATGAAGTAGAGAATAATGGTTGTAGAATAAGAGAGAGTGTGGAAGGTCTTGGCATTCTATGATGGTCATGCATTACACATCGCCTTGAAATCAGACGGCTGTTAAACTGTTCTTAAAGTTCAAAATACATGTATCAAAGGTGATACATTTTCTACAACATTGAAGGTGTTTGAAGAAGCCTCAAGACTTCTATTTTGGATGAAGAGATATGATTTAAGTTTTTTTGAAGTCATCGTCTATTGAGAAGTTCTTTGGAATTAATATTACAAAAAGATTAGAAGAAGAAGATTAATTAAGGGTCATGCAATATTTCATTATTTCAAGAAAACCATGGAAGCTGATTTTCATGAAAGAAAAAACTATGACGATTCTTTTCTGATTTTTATTTCACAAATATCATAAGTTTGTAGAACTTGTGATGCAAGCCATATGAAGGATATGGGGTAAAGAAGTGTTTTTGGAAAAGGAAAGAAAGTGGTGCACAAGTCAAAAGCGGCGCGCAAGTGTAGCATGCAAGTATATGTGGCATGAAAGTGTATGTTGCATGAAAGTCATATTTCAATATCATCACATCAAAATATGACAAAGGAAATAAAGTGGCACGCAAGTTAAATATTGTAATGCAATTCAAAAAGTGGTGTGCAAGTATAAGTGGCGCAAAAGTGTGGTGCGCAAGTATAAGTGGCGTGCAATTTTATGTTGTGTGAAAGCCATATTTCAACATAATCATATCAAAATATGACAAAGGAAAGAAAGTAGTGGGCTAGTGATGGACTGGCGTGCGAGTAATGGAGCAGCGCATAAGTGATGGAGTGGCGCGCAAGTGTATGTGGCACACAAGTCACCAAAATACCTATAAATAGACGACTAGCCTCATCATTTTTCAAGGCTCAATACTTAAGAGAAAATTTGATCTCTAATCGCGCAAGTAGTAGAAATTGGAACGCAAGCTGAAGTGGTGTGCAAGGTTAGGGTTATTTATAAGGTGCGCAAGTACAGAGGCGTGCAAGCAGAGTGGCATGCAAGTAATGTGGCGTGCAAGTAGAAGTGATGTGCAAGTTGTAAGAGGTGCGCAAGTAGGGAGTTGTGTGCAACAAGTGTTTTGTATCTAAACCAGAAGTGGCGCGCATGTTTTGAGTTGTGCACAATTGTGGCGCGCAAGTATTTTATGGCGCGCAAGCAGGGAGGCGCGCAAGCAGGGTGACACACAAGTAAGGATCAACGCACAAGCTGTGAGTTGTTCTAGAAGTTCTTACCAGCTTATGATCAACTATGATGATTCTAAGTTGAGCAATACTTCATTGTTTAAACAATCGTAAAGAGAACTTGGGATTCTAGCAAGAAGAATAAGAATAAGAGCTCAGTGCAGATGGTTTTGCACTGATAGAGAATGTGTGAAGAAGAGCAGCTTTCAATGCAGCTTGTTTTGCATTGAAGAAGCAGAAGAAGAAGAGTGTGTATCTTACAGGTTTTCTGCATAGAAATAATAATAGAAGAAGAAGAACAGGGTATGCCCAACTAAATCCTACAATTATTTAGGGAATTTTAATTCAGATGATGCTATGTGAGCTGATCCTCAGTGTCTGAATAATCACATTGGTATATGTGATTCTGGACAAGAATAGAGAAGAATATTTAGTGCAGTTGGTTATTGCACTAAGAAGAAGAAAGAAGAAGTCTAGTGCAGTTGGTGTTGCACTAGAGAATAAGAGAAAAAATGAATGAAGAATTGATTACCTACTACTTTGCAAGTAATCAAGTGAAGATCACTAAAGAAGACCAAGAGCAGAATCTACCTTATCAAGAAAAAATAAGATTGTCACTATAGGTAGTATAAAGAACCAGCTAGAGGCTGCAAGTTGGACTAGCTTATCACCAGTCCAGAGAAGAGAATTGTTTCTCACCCCCACCTCCAAATTTTAGGGATTCACACTGACTAGAGGATTTTTTTCCTAGCCACTCCATTGTAACAACATATTACATTATAGTGGAGAATAAATGCATTGTCCATTACCATGCATGGAAAGGATGTAGCTACTCTAATTGAGGGGTGAACCTTATAAAAATATCGTTTTCATATTTTTACTACTTTCAATTATTGCATGCGATAGGTAAAAGAGAATAATAGAATCAATATCCTAACAGGTCAAGAGGTATATGGATAAAAAGTAAGAATTGGTTTAAAAAGTCCTCAACACAAATTCACCCCTCCCCCCTCTCAGTGTTAGGTATATCCCAAACTGGTCCTCTCAATTGGTATCAGAGGGAGGTTGACCTCTGTTGGATTCTCTATATTGAAGATATTCTCTTTTGAAGACTTGAGATTCTTTCCTGAGTCAACAATGAAGTGCAGATTTGATGAAGAGTTAGTTATCACTGATCATATTTCTATATCTACTAAAACCATGATGAACAAGAAAAAGAAGGAGAAGAGAAAGCTGAAGAAGTCCCTCTTTTATAAAGAAGAGGAAGTATCTTTATCTCCATGCCTTGATTAAAATTAGGATATATCAGACATGGAAAGTAATGAGATGGTGGCTCATGTTTTCACTAAGAAGATAGAAAACCTTCCTACCTCAAATGATCAATAGGTTTGTGTTAGTACATTTTTAAATTATTCTCATGATGAAAATTCTAGCACAAGTGGTGATGATCAATCTACAACATCTCAAGAAATATTATTTGATTGATTAAGAATGATTCTGCATGGTATCCCTAAAGAATGTACATCTCTCGTTTGTGGAGTATTTAAATGCATGTAGAAAAATGTCACTCAGCTGGAAGAAGAAACTGATGTTTTGGAGAAAGGCATACAAGTAAAAATTATTGAATGTTTAAATCTCTCCAGATAGGTTGGATACTTTGAAGCAACAAAGAAGGAATTTGAAGTAAGTGCTTCAAAGTGGATCAAAGATGTTGAAGAAAAGGAGGGAGTCAACAAGACTCTAGTAGAGAAGATCTATTCACTTGAAGATGGGCTGAAAAGGAGCAATGAAGTAAATAAGTTATATTTGGAAGAAGACTCCAAGCAGACCAAATAACTTAACTCTTTGTTACAAAACAAAGTAAAGATGCATGAAGATGAAGTTGAAAGATTAAAGAAGGCTTGTGAAGAGAATATGACAATGATTGAAGACCAGGAATTCATCCTCAATATGAGATATCTATAATTGGAAGCTGAGTTGGCCAATCTTGAGAAGACACGTATTAAGTCTCTACAAAATAAGGAAACAGTTGCTGCTAGTACTCAATGTTCACTGGATAATTCTACTATCAAAAGAACTCCAACATGTGATAATAAGATCAAGACTTCAATCATTTATCCATCACAAGTAGCTAAGAAAGTAAAGGTATCATCCATAATAACTTGTACTAATGTCTCTAAAATGTTTTCTACAAAAATTGTAGGTTGGAAGAAAAATTCTAAACAAGTATGGAGGAAGAAAAGTGAGAAGAAACCTACCACCATGGCTATGGTGGATAGGGAAAAGAGTGTGGAAGATGGATCCCCACAGAAATCACAACATACCAATAATAAGATTCAACAACCTTATAAAGAATATGGGAAGAAGTCAATGTTTGTTGTTCAATGCTGGTGTTGTAATATATTTGGTCATTGTGCACTGGATTGTTGGTACAATCCCTTAAATGTAAAAGCACAGAGAAATCCCATTTCAAGGGGGAGAAATCCAAAGAAGAAAAAGCAACATCCAGAGATCCAGGATCATCTGTACACTGGAAACAGATTTTTAATGCTTGAAAACATTTGTAATGTATCCAATGGAAGTGGTCACAAGGTTGGTACATTCTCATCTCAACATGTATCAAAAGATGATATGCATCAAAGATCACAAAATCTGGCTAAGAATAAAGAAACAATCTTGGGAAGAAATCATAAGAATGTTGAAAAATAAAATTCTCCCAAGAAGAATCCAAGAAGGAAAGATAAGAAAACCTTGGATTCCAAATCCATGAAGGTGAATGGTAGTGCGTCCAAAATAACTTTTATAAAGGATGACACTTAGAAGAAGACATGTGGAAGATACAATCTTGTTGTCCCAGTTCCTAATGACTTATTGGTTATCTAGCCAGAAGGTTTGGATAAAGGATGAGAAAAATGGAAGATGCACAAGCTAAGACCTGTGTAAAAATTAAAAAGAATATTCCACATAAAGAATATAAAGTTATGTGTGTGAGGTGAAACAAGGCTGGTCATATTGTTAGAAATTGCATTGCACTTATTCCAGCCCAAAAATAATTCCTCAAGAAGATGAAAGTTGCATCAGAATATTCTAGTGATTTGAAATCTCTTGAAGAAAGAAGATTCACACACAAAGTAGTGGAAGAAGTGATAATATTCACATAGCCACAATCAGAATCAAAGATCAAATGTGAAACTATGAAGATTGGAGAAAATGGATCATCTTGGTTGAGAAAACCATCTCAACCTTGTTTTTCATATTGATAAATCAAGGAGGATCCACCTTATTCCCCAAAATCTTTGGTGTATAGTATTTGTGCATCTAATACAGGGAATTGAAGGTGAAGCAAGCTCTCAGGGGGAGAACCTGAGAAGCAGTGATTGCTATTAACTCATGATAGAAAATATAAAGAAGTTTTCATCCGTGGAAGATTCTTCAATTGATATTCAAATATTAATATGATTATGGATCACCATTAATGAATAGAATGAGGTATTTTCCCTTGAGGGGGAGACATATGAAGAATCTTCCAGACTTATTCTATCAAACATTATCAACTTTAGTAGGTATCAAACTCAATTACTCTATAAATTTCTTGAACAACATGTCATTGGAAAAGGTATGTCATTTCTTAATCTTTCATCATTGGTTACTCAAAATAAAGATATTTTTACAACGGGAGAGTGAATAAGTCAATAAGTGACATAAGAAGAATGAAAGTTCCCCAAGTCCACTTATCCTGCCAATTACACTTGAATGTTTTTGATCTGTTTGTTGAAGTGAGTGAAAGAATTTCAGGTTGATTATTTCCTATCACATTCAATATCTTTGTCCTATAATTATAGTGGAAAACCCTTGAAGACAAGTGTATGAGATCTCATCTCATGAGGTATCATGATCAGTGGATAATGGACATCTTTGTTGTATAAATCAAATCCTCCTGTTTTCTACATCGAGCTTTGCTCAAGTAGACTTACAGTGAAATGATATATGGCACACTACTTAAGTAAGGACTGATACCCTCTCTACCATGAACTTTGTATTTCTTGTCAATAAGTGGGAGAGAAAGTGAAATGAAAGATTGAAATTTAAGGGGGAGAGAAAGAAGTGAAGGGGAGAGTGAAGATTCTCATTTTGACATTGAGACATTCATTTGAGGAGACTTTAAGGTATTGACAGCAAAATAAAAAGGGGGAAGATTATTGGGACCACTTTGTGTATGAAGATTGTATTTGTTGTCAAGAGTTTTCAATACTGGTCAAAATGAAGAAGGATATGAAGAAGGAATAAAAAGTTAATGGAGATTGACTTAAGTGAGGTTACCTGGAGAATTGTTATGGAATCATAGAATTAGATGTCATACTTGAGCAATTCTCTAAGAAGATCAATTCAGATGATTGTTGAACTGATCCTAAGTTCAAAAAACTTGTGTCCAAGACGACACATTGTTTACAAAAATGAAGAATGGTGAAGTATCATCCATATGAGGATGATTTAAGAAGAATGAGGATTTGAATAAGACTATTAAATGCTTCACGATTTCATGAGAACCATAAAAGAACTTACTTGAAGAAAAGAATCATACGACTTTCATGAAGTAGAGAATAATGGTTGAAGAAGAAGAGAGAGTGTGGAAGGGCTTGTCATTCTACAATGGTCATGCATTACACTTTTCCTTGAAATCAGATGGTTGTTTCATTGTTCTTAAAGTACAAAATACATGTATCAAAGGTGATACATTGTCTACAACATTTAAGGTGTTTAAAGAAGCCTCAAACCTTCTCTTTTGGATGAAGAGAGATGATTTAAGTTCTTTTGAAGTCATCATCCATTGATAAGTTATTTGGAATTAATATTCCAAAGAGATTAGAAGAAGAAGAGGAATTAAGGGTCATGCAATATTTCATTATTTCAAGAAAACCATGGAAGATGATTTTCATGAAAGAAAAAACTATGAAGATTCTTTGCTAATTTGTATTTCCCAAATATCATAAGTTTGTAGAACTTGTGATGCAATCCATATAAAGGATAGGTGGAGTAAATAAGTGTTTTTTGCAAAGGAAATAAAGTGTCAAGAAAGTCAAAAGTGGCGCGCAAGTGTAGCGCACAAGTATATGTAGTGCGCAAGTGTATGTTGCGCGCAAGTCATATTTCAAGATCATCACATCAAAATATGAAAAAGGAAATAAAGTGGCGTGCAATTTAAATATTGGCACGCAAGTCAAAAAGTGGCATTCAAGTATAAGTGGTGCACAAGTTTATGTTGGGCACAAGTCATATTTCAATGTCATCATATCAAAATATGACAAAGGAAAGGAAGTAGCGCGCTAGTGATGGAGCAGCGTGCGAGTAATGGAGCGTCACACAAGTGATGGAGTGGCGTGCAAGTAGGAATGGTGCGCAAGTGTATGTGGTGCACAAGCCACCAAAATGCCTATAAATAGACGAATAGCCTCCTCATTTTTCAAGGCTCAACACTTAAGATAAAATTTGAGCTCTGATCATGCAAGTAGTAGAAAGTGGCGCACAAGATGAATTGGCACGCAAGGTGAGGGTTATTTATAAGGCGCGCAAGTATGGAGGCACGCAAGCAGAGTGGTGCGCAAGTAATGTGGCGCCCTAGCAGAAGTGGTGGGAAAGTTGTAAGAGGCACGCAAGTAGGGAGTTGTGTGCAACAATTGTGTTGTGTCTAAACCCGAAGTGGCGAGCAAGTTGTGAGTTGTGCGCAATTCCAGCATTCAAGTATTTAGTGGCGCGCAAGTAGGGTGGCGCGCAAGAAGGGTGGCATGCAAGGAGGGTGGAGCACAAGTAAGGATTGGTGCACAAGATGTGAGTTGTTCTAGAAGTTCTTAACAGCTTCTGATCAACTGTGATGATGCTAAGTTGAGATAGACTTCATTTTTTTAACAATCATAAAGAGAACTTATGATTCTAGCAATAAGAATTAGAAGAAGAGCTCAGTGCAGATGGTTTTGCACTGATAGAGAATGTGTGAAGAAGATCAAGTTTCAATGCAGCTGGTTTTGCATTGAAGAAGTAGAAGAAGAAGAAGAGTGTGCAGTTACAGGTTTGCTGCATAGAAATAAGAGAAGAATGGCTCGCAAGTGATAGAGTGGTGTGCAAGTGATGGAGTGGCGCGAAAGTCATATTTCAACATCATCATATCAAAATATGACAAAGGAAAGAAATTATCATTCTAGTGATGGATCTATGTGCAAGTAATGGAGCGGCGCACAAGTGATTGAGTGGTGCGCAAGTAGAAATGGCACGCAAGTGTACGTGGCAGGCAAGTCACCAAAATTCCTATAAATAGATGACTAGATTCATCATTTTTCAAGGCTCAACACTTAAGAGAAAATTTGAGTTCTAATCGCACAAGTAGTAGAAAGTGTCGCGCAAGCTGAAGTGGCGTGGAAGGTGAGGGTTATTTATAAGGCGCGCAAGTATGGAGGCACGCAAGAAGAGTGGTGCACAAGTAATGTGGCACACAAGAAGTGGTGTGAAGTTGTAAGAGGCGTGAAAGAAGGGAGTTGTGTGCAACAAGTGTGTTGTGTCTAAACCTGAAGTGGCGCGCAAGTTGTGAGTTGTGCACAATTGTGGCATGCTAGTATTTGGTGGCGCACAATCAGGGAGGTGCGCAAGCAGGGTGGCGCACAAGTAAGGATTGGCGTGCAAGCTGTGAGTTGTTCTAGAAGTTCTTACCAGCTTCTGATCAACTGTGATGATTCTAGGTTGAGATAGACTTCATTGTTTTAACAATTGTAAAGAGAACTTTTGATTCTAGAAAGAAGAATAAGAATAATATCTCAGTGCAGATGTTTTTTCACTGATATAGAATGTGTGAAGAAGAGAAGGTATCAATGGAGCTGGTTTTTCATTGAAGAAGTAGAAGAAGAAGAGTGTGAAGCTTATAGGTTTGCTACATAGAAATAAGAGAAGAATGGCACGCAATTGGTGGAGTGGAACGCAAGTGATGGAGTGGATCTCAAGTGATGGAGTGGTGCGAAAGTCATATTTCAACATCATCATATAAAAATATAACAAAGGAAAGAAAGTAGCATGCTAGTGATGGAGCAGCATGCGAGAAATGGAGCGGTGCGCAAGTGATGGAGTGGCGCATAAGTAGGAATGGCGCTCTAGTGTACGTGGTGAGCAAGTCACCAAAATTCCTATAAATATGTAACTAGCCTCCTCATTTTTCAAGGCTCAACACTTAAGATAAAATTTGAGCTCTGATCACGCAAGTAGTAGAAAGTGTCGTGCAAGCTGAAATGGCATGCAAGGTGAGGCTTATTTATAAGGCGTGCAGGTATGGAGGTGCACAAGCAGAGTGGTGTGAAAGTAATGTGGCATGCAAGAAGAAGTGGTGAGCAAGTTGTAAGAGGCGTGAAAGTAGGGAGTTGTGTGCAACAAGTGTGTTGTGTCTAAACCCAAAGTGGTGCGCAAGTTGTGAGTTGTGCTCAATATTGGCGCGCAAGTATTTGGTGGTACACAAGCAGGGAGGCGTGCAAGCAGGGTGGCACACAAGTAAGGATTGGCGTGCAAGCTGTGAGTTGGTCTAGAAGTTCTTACCAGCTTCTGGTCAACTGTGATGATGCTAAGTTGAGCTAGACTTCATTATTTTAACAATCGTAAATAGAACTTGTGGTTCTAGCAAGAAGAATAAAAAGAAGATCTCAGTGCAGATGGTTTTGCATTGATAGAGAATATTTGAAGAAGAGGAGGTTTCAATGCAGTTGGTTTTTCATTGAATAAGAAGAAGAAGAAGAGTGTGCAGCATACAGGTTTTCTTCATAGAAATAAGAGAAGAATGGTGTGCAAGTGATGGGGTGGCGCGCGAGTGATGGAATGGCACGCAAGTGATGGAGTTTCACGAAAGTAGAAATGGCGCGCAAGTGTACGTGGCGTGAAATTCACCAAAATTCCTATAAATAGATGAATAGCCTCCTCATTTTTCAAGGTGCAACACTTAATAGAAAATTTGAGCTCTGATCGCGCAAGTAGTAGAAAGTGTCATGCAAGCTGAAGTGGCATGCTAAGTGAGGGTTATTTATAAGGTGCGCAAGTAGGGAGGCGTGCAAGCAGAGTGGGGCACAAGTAACATGGCGCGCAAGCAGAAGTGGCAGGAAGGTTGTAAGAGGTGTGCAAGAAGGGATTTTTGTTTAACAAGTGTGTTGTTTATAACCCCGAAGTGGCGCACAAGTTGTGAGTTGTGCATAATTATGGCACGCAAGTAGGGAAGTGTGCAAGAAAGGTGGTGTGCAAGTAAGGATTGGCGCGCAAGCTGTGAGTTGTTCTAGAAGTTCTTACCAACTTTTGATCAACTGGGATGATGCTAAGTTGAGCTAGACTTCATTGTTTTAACAATTATAAAGAGAACTTGTGATTCTAGCAAGAAGAAGAAGAAGAAGATCTCAGTGTAGATGGTTTTTCACTGAAAGAGAACGTGTGAAGAACAGGTTTCAGTGCATCTAGTTTTTCATTGAAGAAGAAAAAGAAGAAGAGTGTGCAGCTTACAGGTTTGCTGCATAGAAATAAGAGAAGAAGAAGAATAAGAACAGAGTATGACCAACTGAAGCCTACAATTATTTAGGGCAGTTTAATTCAGATGATGCTATGTGAGATGATCCTTAGTGTCTCTGAATAATCACATTGTTATATGTGATTCTATCCAAGAAGAGAGAAGAATATTTAGTTCAGTTGGTTATTGCACTAAGAATAATAAAGAAGAAGTCTAGTGCAGTTGGTGTTACACTAGAGAAGAAGAGAAAGAAAGAAGGAAGAATTGATTTCCAACTGCTTTGCAAGTAATCAAGTGAAGATCACTAAAGAATACCAAGAGCAGAACCTACCTTATCAAGAAGTAAGAAAACTGTCACTATAAGGAGTATATAGAACTAGCTAGAGGCTGCAAGTTATACTAGGCTATCACCAGTCCAGGGAAGAGGATTGTTTCTCACCCCCTCCAAAGTGTAGGGACTCACACTGGCTAGAGGATTGTTTTCCTATCACCTCCATTGTAACAACATATTACATTATAGTGGAGAATCCATGTACTGGTCATTCCCTTGCATGGAAAGGGCATAACTACTCTTATTGAGCGGTGAACCTTGTAAAAATATCATGTGCATATTTTTATTCCTTTTTATTATTGCATGCGACAGGTAAAAGAGAATAAGAGAATCAAGATCCTAACAGGTCAAGAGGTACAGGGATAAAAAGTAAGAATTGGTTTAAAAAGTCCTCAACACTGATTCACCCCCCCCCCCCCCCCTCTCAGTGTTAGGTATATCCCAAACTAGTCCTCTCAGATTTTAGACCTAACTCCAACACCTTCAACTACAGATTAGGATGAATCCAATTCTCAAAATGTCGATCCTTTAAGGAATCATCTATAGCCTACTCCAGAAGGTAAGGAACTATATCCAACAAATGAAAAAATAACTCCAACACTAATCCATCACCTAGCTTTAGACAACACATCTTCATTCCCTTCCTCACCTTTACTACCTCATAGAAATACTACCAGATGAACGAATCATTGAAGAACTCCTAGGTAAGATATTTTATTGGCTTGGTTCGAGAGACTGGATTCCACCACTTCTAGTTCAGAGCTTCGAGCATAAAGGTAGATAACATCACCTTTAGAAATTTAGGAAACTCAAGGAAACTAAATATTCTTCAATTTTTAGTATCCACTCTTCCTTTTTGATAGGATCCTCATGAACATAAAATAAAGGAGGGTTCAACTTTCTAAACTCAAGAAGGAAGCCCTTAGGTTGATCAACTGGAGGGTCTACCAATAGTGAACCACCCATAGATTCACCTCAAATATCTATCAAATCCTTAGTGGGGGCATACACTAAACAACAAGGAAAACCAAAAACCCTATAAGAACTAATCCATCGACCAAAAATCACCACAAACAAACACCAAACACAAAAAGGGAACCAATTCAAAAGATTCCAAAAATATTTTTCTAAAAATCCACTATCACTTCAAAATTAATTCACCAATAAGAACCAAAACTCAAAACCATCAATTTTAAAAACATCATGACTTTACTCTTAAAATGCTTTTAAAAAGAAAAGAACTTGATGGGTTTTACACTCACCAATGGTATTCCATGGAGCCTCACACATGCATATTCTCATGCTAAACTAGGCACCCATCAAATCATGTAATCAATCCTCTATCTCAAACACACATCTATTCATGTGAGCGCTCATAAGAATACCAAAAGTCAAAACAATACTTTTTCCATCTTAGAAACAAAATTTTCAACCCAAGTTTCATGTTATCAATCTATTTCCCAATTTTAACTTTATAAAACTTCACAAAATCCCATTAATTCCATCCAAAAACCTAATTCATCCCATTAAAATAATTTCCTTCGATTAAAAAAATATCATTCCATCAAAAAACATTTCATTAAAACTAATTTTAGCAAAAATTCCTTCTTATTTAAAATAGATTTCCAAAACCCACCTTAAAATAAATATTTGCTTCCCAAACAAACAATTTTTTATAAACCGCAGGTTGTGATTATAGAAATCCAATCTTGTTAAAACCATCCCTATTTTACCCAATAATAATTTTATAAAAATCCATTTTTCTAAATCTTTCTTAAAAATAAATCTAAAAATCCATTTTCCATCTTCCAAAAATCCAAACCATTACCACTTAAAATATAGTTTTCATAATTTCAAAACACGGGTTTTAAAAATATTTTCAGAATTAATAGGTACCCAAAAAAACTCACAAGGGAAAACTAGTGTCGATGTGTGACTTGAACATATGGTTAGCAGCCATATACCAATCACACCTCCATTATGGAGAGTCTTTCAAAACCATGTCCCTAGATCCATATGACTTTCTAGGCCCTGTGATCTCAACAAGACCACTGGACCAACTCCCATTTCATATCCCAAACATCAAACAACCAAAAATAACTAGATACACCAAATAAAACCCAACTTCCCATGGAAACCTAAGGTTCAACGTCGAAAGTGTTGGCTAGACACTCTCTTATACCTACACCCCAAGTATCGATAGTCCTGCTTCATCTAAATTAACATACCAAATAACAAAGGGTGATCGGAAATATAGGTCCCCCAAATAACCCAACCTCCTCTGATACCATTTTGTCACAAACCAACCCATGTTGACCCCAAACTGGACACCCAAGTCGGCCCGAAACAAGTCCTGAGAGGCATTCCCGATCCTCCTGGGCTGGCAACTAGTGTCAGGGCATCAATAGAGAATAAAAGGGAATAATTTCACACAATAAAATAAATTGAACAATGTAAATGAACAGAATATCCCAAAAATAAATACAAATACCAAAATAACTATCATTTATATGAAAACTAAAAATAAAACAAACCAAAAAAAACCCAAACTGAACTTAACAACCACAACGTCTCCATGTGACCCTAAGGGTCACTCTCTGATACCAAAACCAACCATCACCCACGGCAATTGAAACCAATTTGAAACCTACACCTGAATCTAAAAATAAGAAAGAAATATAGGTATGAGTATTAAAACTTAGTAGGTGAGCCAAAATAATCTATTCCAAATGCATTTTAGTTAAATAAAAGAAACATAAATTTCAATTTTGAATTACAATATGCAAAAAATAGTTTTTTCACACATTTCCACTGTAAAAAAACACAGTCCATTTCCCTTTTCTTATTTAAATATAGGTTCTTTTACAAGAATAAGGCATTATCATTTTAAAGGAGAATGATGGAATTTTCATTTAAAAATAGGGAAAGTGAGTATAAAATATTTTCTCAACACTTTTCATGAACCTTTGAAACCCATTACATCACTTTTCACAAAATTACACCATGAAAAAAAGCGGTAGTATTAATCACATAACAAGGGAAATGGAAAAATAGTACGCACAAGTAACCAACCAACAATGCATATCAATCATCCACCATAGATAACTAAGTGTTGAAGGGCATGGGATAACCTAGGATATCAGGAGAATATTCTAGAACATACTTACATCTAGCTCATTCGGAAGGAATGCCTCACCCGACAACATCAACTCACCCACATGCTTGATTTCACCCTATCTGGTCTGACTGAGGGGCACTATCCTAAAGAGAAGAAATTTCCATGCTAAGGGCCACTAGCCAGAGTGAAATATTAAGTTGTTAAAGCAACCATTCACTAAAAATACACTATTTATGGAAGGTTCCCATGTCAAGATTAAATTGGGGATGAGCCAATAATTCAAAATAAGCATCCAATCACATAAACATACATCATACACAAGAAACACACACAACAAGTCACCCTTGAGTCATCCCAAGGAACAAATCCCTTACCTTTCAACCATTGACCTCAAGGGAGTCTCTCAGCATGGACCTCTCACAACATTCAACATAAAAAAGGCAAGGGAACTATATAAGGATAGTTTTAAAGATCAAAAATTTCACAAAAGTATCAAATGGGCCTCAAACACCCTTCGATAAGTCACTCATTTCCAAAAGGAAACCAACACATTTCCTTCACATTGTCAAACAATTTTCAAATTACCAAACACATGCCACTTTTAAGTCCAAAACCATTTATAAATCTATTTTATAAATCCAAAACACTATTTTAGATTCCACAAATACATTTACAAATCCAAAAAATGCTTTAAAAACCATAATCCAGTTGAAAAGGTCAACTGGATAATTTTTCAAACACTTAGTGTGCATAGCTCAACAAAAAAACATCATATACTTCAAAAAAAAATTATGAAAACCACCTCATTTCTCATCAAACAATTATTCTAAAAATCATACATCACTAATTAACATATAAGGAAGTTGAAAAAATAAAAAAACAAACAATTATTAAATTCAAATGGCAGGTGAAAAGGAAAACCTACCTCAAACTCATGGTGGTTCAACAACGCCCACCCGAAAATACCCCACAAGGGTTCCAAGAAGTAAGAACAACCAAGAGGAACCTTAAGCAAACAAAAAACCATAATTAAAACCCAAATAAACCTAAACCCTAGATCTACAAGAATAAGCAAGAATAGTAACTCAAGAGAAAATAGAATAAAGAGGAAGAGGAAGAAGAGAGGAGAATATTACTGTGAATATTCACCCCCAAAACTTGAAGAAAACACTAGATCCACACATTAGGAGAGAATAAGAGTCTTGGAGATGAAGTGAGGGGCTCCTCTAGGGTTGTACAAACTAAAAGAGGGATGAAATATGCGTTTTGGGGTTAAATACTGAAGAGTTTATAAGATGAATTTCATAAATTTAATGAAATGTAAAGGTCACATAGTTTTTCCAAACCATGCGGCAAACGTGTGTCCCTCACTATCCAAGAGAAGCATGTTACATAGTTATCCCACACAGTTTTCTAAATCATGTAGAAACCATGCAGTCTCCTCTATCCAGGAGGAAACTGGTCTCATGCTTTCCTGGGAGAAGGTGCACAGTTTCCTTTAACCATGTTCCAATCATACACCACCTGATGTCAAGCCCAAAATCCCCACTTTTCACCAAAAACTCTTAGGGAAACTCAATAAATAACACAATACCAAAAATAAACCAAGGAATGCCTCAAAATAAAATCACAAATGTGACATCTTCCTTCTCTTGGATCCATGGATCTAATCCATTGGGGATAGATATATATTTATTGATTCCAATCATGACATAATATGGCTATGTTGATGATAGGGAATAAGATCTAAGGTGGGTTTTGGAGAAACAACCCTTTTTGTTGAAGAATCTGTGTCGTTCTTCAATTTCATCTAAGTTTACGAGATAGGTGGCTTCACTCTAAACTCCTCTTGTTAGAATTAGAAGGATTTATTTCAAATTAATTGAATCGATTGATTTAAATTGTAAATTTGATGTGAAAAGTTGGTTGAAACCATCTTTAGTGATGGTTTATGGAATTGTGAAAAAATGGTTGTTGTGAAAAGACGTTTTTTGGGATTTTAAAATGACGATTTTAAAATATGACTTTGTTTGATTCATGTAAATGGTTTGATAGAAATGTTTTTAGTAAAATAAATGTTTTATTGAAATGGATTGAAATGGTTTGGAACATTTGGTTGGCATGGGTTGTAGCATTAATGGTTGGGCGTGTGTTGAATGGGATGGATAATGGTAGTGAAGTACCACCATCAAAGGGATAGAGTATTGATGAGAAGTTCCACCATCAATAGTAACACCAAACTTGAGTGTGTTTGTGTGTACACTACTACAAATAATGCCTTTATCAGCGCTAGAAAAGTCGATTAACAGCGCTAAAAAAAGCGCTATTAATCGAGGCAAGGATAAAGGGGGTCCATTTTATCAACGCTCCGAAAAGCGCTGATAAAGGCCCCTTTTATCAGCACTAAAAAAGTGCTGATAAAAGTAAAAAAAAATTAAAAAATAAAAAATATATATATAATACGTGGGGGATCTTTTAACAGCGCTTGACCCCCCCTTTATCAGCGCCAGGCGGACCCCCCCCCCCCCCCTCACACTCTCCCATGTGCTGCCCTTCCCGCACATCCCCACACACCCGCACCGCTTTGCTTCCACCCAAACTCAAACTCGCGACCTCCCCCCTTTCACAGCTACACCTTTACCACTAAGCCATTTAGTTTTTTCTCTATTTAATGATATATCTATTTAATTATATATATATAGTTATATTTATTCGTATATTAATATAGATTCATATTAATATAAATATATTTATTCATATATTAGTATATATATATTCATTAAAATATTAATATATATTTATATTTATTTATATATATATATATTTAGTTATAATTTTTTATCCATATATTTATTTTTATATTAATATATATTTATAAGATTAGTTTTAAATACATTTATGAAATATGTTTTTTATGTGTGTTTATAAATAAATAAATAAATACATACATACATATATACAATACACACACACACATACAGACAAACACACACACACATAGACACATATATATTTACGAATAAATACATATATATGTGTATTTGAAAAGCTATAGAATGTTAAAAAGACCATAACTTATAATCAAAAATCCCTTTTCAACTCCACAACCAGTCAAATTGAATAAAATGAAACAATATTCGATATGATATGTGGTACAGGCCTAACAGACATCTAGATCAGAAGTTATACTTATTTTAATGTTAACAAATCGGAGTATCCCGACTAAAAACTCAGTTTTGGCGGCCTTATGGGCCTTTTTTGTCCTCGAAAAATATTACATAAGCTTTTCTTAGGTCATTAGCGCGTAGAGCTCGTCGCGGGCTTCGATTTGATATGCTGTAGAGATCAAACGGACACCCAGATCAAAAGTTATGGCCATTTCAAGTTTGAGTTACAATTTTAACTTATTTTAGATCTTTTATTAATTTTTTTGATTTTTTGTGACTTCAAATTGTTATTAAATGATTTTTAATCAATAATAATTAGCAAATTATTAATTAATAATATTTTTTAAAATATTTTAAAGCCATTTTCACTAAATTTATTATATATTAAATGTAATAGTCTATTTATACTTATCTAAAACATATTTAAAATATATATATTATATTTATATCAATATAAATATACTTATATAATAATATTTTATTTTTCATGATTTTTTTTAAAACATAAAATTTATCAGCGGTAGGAAAAAGTGCTGATAAATCATCTCTTTATCAGTGCTACTAAAAGAAGCGCTGATAAAGGGGTCCCCTTTATCAGTTCTAAAAAACCCTGATAAAAGGGGGCCTTTATCACCACTAAAAAAAGTGATGATAAAGGGTCACTTTTAACAGTTCTTTTTTTAGCACTATTAAAATTGTCCCTTTATCAGCGCTTTTTTTTAGCATTGATAAAAGAGTAGCGCTTCCCTTGCCCGTTTTTGTAGTAGTGGTGGTTGTGTGGAATAGAATAGGTTATGCCAAAATGGAATTTGTGAAATTGTTATAAATAATGGTTTGGTTGCTTTCCTTGGAAATTGGTTGGTTTGAAAAATGGTTTGGCTTTGATATAAACTATTTTAACTTTTTTTATTTAAGTTTTTTTATAAATTTTTTTATATAAATGTGTTAACATATTCTATCCTAGTGGCATGAGTAGGTAATTCATTTGGTTAAAACCTGTTGATTTTCATTACCCACCCCATGCTTGGGCACTTTGGTGAATTTAAAGATATTGTGTACCAAGACACAAGTAAAGTAAAAGTATCTCATTTCTTTAGTGATGCATCATGATACTTTGGGTGTAACTTTTGGAGTTGAATCTTGGAGCATGTTTGTAGCTATGTAATTTATTTCCTTATAGTCTTTGGGTTTTTTTGGTTGTCTTTCTCTTTGTATTCTGATTCTAGTTTGGTTTCTACTTTTTTATCTGATGTCACACCTGACCCGTGTGCTTAATTTATTTATTTATTTTTCTGCCTTAAAATATTTTTTTGGGGTTCGGGTTCAACCCATATTAATTTCTTCGATTTATATTAAAAAGTGTGTTTTTTTTGTGTTGATGGTGTTGGGAACATGAGCGGAGTGCATTTTGGAAACACTGCGTGACTCCGCCCAGGTAACTGTGCATCCTGTTTGTCTTCGGAAAAATTAAAATAAAAATATATTGTAATTAAAACGCACATTAATTTTTGCGTCGTTTAAAATTTGTATCTTGTTAGGAATTAATTATTATTAAAATGATATGAACACCTTTATTGTTTTTTATTTTATCACTATGATGATTATTTATTATTATTATTATTATTACTATTATTATTATTATTTTGATATTAGAATTTTTTGTTATTATTTTTATGTATTTATTTATCATTATTATTATTATTATTATTTTATCTTTCTTATTTTTATTATTTTTTCTTTTTTTATTCCTTCTTTTTTTTAGGGTTTCAGGGTTTTTTTCTCTGGTTCCTTCTCTCTCCCCGCATATGGTGCCCCCTCCCCTCCTCCTAGCCGACTTCTCCACCGCAGCAGCCCCTACCCCTTGGTTGCGCTCCTCGCATCACCCGTCGCGGACCCCCGCCGGCCTCACCCAGCCAGCACTGCCCCCCCCCCCCCAGCTCCCATTCAGCTGCCCCGTCGAGGACCCCCGCTGGCCTCACCCAGCCGGCGCCCTTCCCACCTCTTGTTCGGCTCACCCGTGCCCCGCCCGCCTCCCATTCGGCTCACCCGTGCCCTGCCCACCTCCTGTCCGGATACCCTCCCCAACACCCTCTCGGACCTCCAGCGAGGCCTTCCTCCGGCAGGCTACCCCTTTAGCCGAATTCCTTCGGTGGTCGCAGCCTCTCTGGTCGATCCGTACCCCTTTCTAGTGTGTTTTTTCCCCTTCCTCTGATATAAATTCTTTCATTCCTATTATTATTCTTGTTTTGTCTCCTTGTTTGTTATGGGTTTTGATTATTAAGTGTTATTTTTGGTTGTGTTGGGTTGGTTTTAGCTTCTATAGCATATGATTGAGGTGCGAATGAGGTCTCACACCGGTTTCAAGGGGGCATAATCAATGCACCATGTATCCGAGGTAGGAATTCTATTGCACTTTCCATTTTTTTAATTTAAGAAACTTTAATTCTATGTTTTTATCACTTAGTATACATGTTAAATATTTTTGTGCAACCTTCTGATTAGTCACTTAGTATGTGTTCTACGTTTTAGGTCTTGTTTGTTATAGTTTTCTTATGCAGATAATTTTAAAGTAGTATTTTGTGCAAAATTGGGTGTGTTTTTATGTAGAACTTTGTTGTGCCTCTGGTTGGTGTTTTATAAATTGTTCAACGTTGATTAAATTATTTTGGTAGTTCGAATTATAAAAGAGGGTGTTTCTGGGGTGCGTATTATTTTAAAAATTAATTTTTAATGTGCGGTATGTTTTGTCGAGTTTTGAACATTGGGTGTTTTATGCAGATGATCTGTAATGTTAAAAACAGGGTTTAACAATTTAAACAAAATTAAGTCATGTAAGTGGTGTCAATATTTTGTTTGATATTAAATAGAAATTGTTTTGGTAAACATTTCGTGCATTGTGTCTTTTTATATATAAAAATGCATGTTTGGCCTTTCAGAGTAAAGTGTGATGTGAAATAAATTGTTGGGGTTTAAAAATGCATCATCAGTGTGCGGAACAATGTTTTCAGTTCTTTCTGTGGTTTCCCAAGTGGTTTGGCTTTTACAAAAGTGTGGTTTGTGTTTTAGCACATTTTGGAATTTCATTAAAAATGGTCAGGTCTTGAGTGTGTAGTCTAACTATATTAAAAATAGTTTTATTAATATTTGTATGTGTTAAATGATGTGTTTACATCTCTTTTGTTAATGTGGAAATTGTACCTTTGATAAAAGTGGGTTTTGTAAATAGTATTTAAGGGCCTGTTTAGCCGCTTTTAAAAAAAATTGATGTAAAGTGTTCATTTTAAAACCCTCATGGATGTTCCTCATGCCTCTTTGACATGGGATGGTTGGGATGTCCTCGGTATGGAATCCCCGAGTTCCATTATATGGTTTCTTCAGTTGGGAACCCTTGGTATTTCTTGAATTTAAGGAATGAGGGAAATCCTTGGGGAGACTCGGGGTGAGACCTACTGTGAAATATTATTATTATAGATATGGGTTGTGATTTGATGCTTGACAGCATATGTTGTCTCACCTCCTTTTTTACTTGTGACATACGAACCTAACATATTGAGAGAATTTTTTGAGATGAGTACTGCACTGGTAGATTATGGTACTAACCAGTGGTCCATAGTAGGTGGATATGTTTGGGTTTATTGCTATGGGATTTTCCCTCGGCCTACCTGATAAAGGATGGCCTAGTGTTTTGGAGAGTTATATTTCATCGTATGTGGCATGCTACTGTAGATGGGGTCACAGGTATTAGTATTGTTTGGATTATTCTTGATCTCTCGGGTTCGTCTATGTCTAGTGGATTTTATCTGTTTTAACTGTTGTTGAGATACTTGCTTACCTATTTAAATTTCCCTTGTTATATGATTTATTTTGTACTCTTGAGTGGTGTTTTTCGTGGAAAGTGATGTTTTGGTTTCCTAACTTATGAAAAAAAATCTTTAAAATCATGTGTGTTTTGAAATTTTTAGTGTGAGTTTCAAATTAAATCATCTCTTTCCCCTTAAAGTAGCATGGTAACACCTAAGGTTAGAATCTAGTTTTTCAAATGATTAAGGGCAATGGTTTGTACTTTGTTTTTAAGTAAAAATTGTAGAAATTCCTAATTTAATATATTGTAGTTCAAACTTAGAATTGATGTTTCTTATTTTTAAAGGTAGTGCATTGGGAATAGATATCAGGCTAGTCTATTAAGTTTTCATACTCATGCCTGTAGTTATTTTCTGTTTTTAGTGTTTGTGTGGGCTACTGCTTGAGTTCACTCGCCTAGGGCGATGCTTGATCATTGAGTCTGAGAGTGATCTGCGAGGTCACACAGATTTAGTTCAGACATCGAGTTCGGTTAGCTTTATATTATTTTGTTCTTGTTTAGTCGTGTGTTTAGTTTATTTATTCTGTACTTCTCTATTTTATTTTTGTTGATTTATTTATTTTTAATGGGAGAAATCATTCCCACAGTCTCTGTTGATGCCCTGGCACTTGTCGCCAGCCCGGGAGGATCGGGAACGCCTCTCGGGTCTTGCCATGGATCGACTCAGGTGACTGGTTCAGGGTCGACCCAGGTTGGTTCGTGACATCTGATATAGTTCATGGTTGTAGTTTGGTTTGATTATTAGTTTTTTATACTTATAGTTGTATTAAATTGTTCCCATGCATCATGTAGTGGTTTTTTTGGTTATGTTATACTTGGTTGTGGTTGTTTTATTTTCAAAGAGGAAATCATACCTCAATTGTATAGAATCCCTTGGTATTTATTACCAGCCTTTGATGTCTTGGGGATTTCACCTAAGGACCAGTAATACCTTTACCTCTTCCCAAGACAATGGGTTATGAGTGGGATGTTATAGTGCCCCTACTTGATCAAAAGTGTCACATTTTCGATCATTGTTAGGTTTTTTCATTAAATATAGGTGAATGATGCTTCATACATCAACCGTATCTTTTAACTAAAACAATTCATGGTGTTCTACTCTACCAAGTTGTGACCAAAACATCATTTAATCTTGATTTCTATACATCGCCTATTAGGTTATTATTCAAGTGTTGAAGATGGATATTCAAATTTTTTAAAATAAAATTGTATGTCATGTGATTATATATTTATATATTCATATATATATATAATCTTCTTATGTGGTACATAAAAAATGTTTTAAAGTTTTTATTTTAGCATCCTAATACATACAAAATGATTGTTATTATATTTTTAGTAAAATCCATGTCACTCCCCTTGAGACCATGTTCTCGGAGAAACCTAATAGTGTAAATGATAAAGTGGTACTCACAAGTTACTCAAGATAGACTTGAAAAATACTAGAGTTCGTTGATTTTGTTTGATTTGAGCTCAAGATCGAGCTTCTTGAGTACCTCATCGAGTTGAGTTTGAGTGCCAAAATAATGTTATCGAGTAGCTTGTAATCTTATTCAAGCAATAAAAAAATGTATATATTTAACTTAAAAATTATGAAACCCTAGTCGGCGTGTGTTGTCATGACCCCCACCCTCCAAAGATACCACAATAAGGGGAGAGGGATAATGACCCATGAGTCCCACCTCCAACAGGCCTCAGGTTGGTGACTAGCACCGAGGGTATAAAAAAATATCATGTATAGGAGGAATTTACCTCTATGATATAAATAGGATCAGGAGATAAGATTAATCAACTATAAGAAACTATATGGAATAATATAAAATAAATCCAAAAACCATATCACAATGCATGTATAAATAAAAAAACCAATCCAGATAAAAGTCTCCAAATTAAATACCCAAAAGTAAAACTAAATAAGTGAAAAAAAGCTATCCAAAGATCTAATCTAGTAATGTCTAACATGGTCTACATAGTCCTCCTAAAAACATGAAAATAGTTTTATATATGTAGGGTGAGCATACAAGTATGCTCAGTGGGAAAACCAAAGTCTCTTGTGCACATGTGAAAAGTACATACTATTGAACCCATGAGAAAATACTAGAACCAAATAGAACCTATAAAGGTATACTAACCAAACCCATCCTAGCCGCATATTTCTCACCAAATAACGAATCCAAGTATAATAACATAATATGAAGCACATTGATGACAGGGTAACCCACACTGATTTCCCACTGATTTTCCACTCTCACGCCCCAATGTCACATGTCCTGGCACTCCGACCCCTTCCGCATATCATCACAGCACATCACATCCTACCTGTAGACACTGGGTCTATCACATCACATCATATCACATCTCACTTGAATACACTTTTCCATCACATCACATCTCATAACCAATGTAGTTGGGTATCCTGAACATGAAGGACATCAACCCCATGCCCTCCTCATACCATGAATGACCCCCACCATAATTCATCTTACTACATCCTACCTAAATACACCTAGTCCATCACATCACATCACATCACATCTCAATAGTGGCACTTTTGACTTCTGGACATTGCAACCTATGCATGTCCTTATCATTGCCTAAAAGGGAGATAAGGGAATACCGGGTAGTCATCCATCCATCCTCCCACTGGGATGTTGGGAAAAACACCCCCCGCCCCCTTGTGTGATAATATGGGTGTCAGCACATAGTGCTTGACATGGGTGGGGTAAAGAAAAACACAAGAATATACAAAGTATTTATACATAATCCACACACAAGCCCATCCTATGGGTTCACAACAATCACTAACCATATCACTGAAACCCCACTTTCATTTCCATCTCTAAATGTATAAAACCACACAAGAAAAAAAGGTACCATTCACTTTACACTTTTTAAGTCCACATTTATCCAATTTCCATATTCACATTACCAATTAATTCCTTCCCATTAATATTCATTTATTAGATGTTCACACTTCAAAAAAATCCAACCATTCTACTTTCATTATTATCATTTCACCATCCATTACTAAATAGGAAGCTAACACAACACAACACACAACAAGAAGCACAACACAATAACCCAAAATCTGCATCCACTTCCACCTTCCTTCACATCGCAACCACTTTCACAGTCCCACTACACAACCACACCATAACCTCCATCAAAACCCTATTGTACAACCACATCACATCAGTTCCAAAAACACTTTCCATACCACACACATAACATTTTCCATATTAGGAATAGGGGATTTCAATCAATTACACTTCTTTAATAAAGGGTTTTATCACACAATCCATAATATCCCAAGGCATAAAATTCATTAACCGAATATAAGTGATTATTCAATTCCATGTAGGGTGATATCAAGCAATCACACAATATGAATTCCATAAATTCACATTATAACGGTGTAACCAAGGACCCCCAACGGCCATAATTTTTTGTAAGAATTTATCCCATACAATTGCAATAACAAATCTATATCAAAATGGTAAAAACATGATTTCATTACCCCACCCCTTATCAAATTCATTTAACCAATTCTTTTATATTTGTTAATTTGGATGAAACCTTTTCCACATAGATAAACATAAGAAACCCTCCTTGCATGATATACATAAAGGATAAATAAAGGAATTTACTACCTAGAAGAAAGAATCTTTACATGATTCTGTTGTACCAAAAAATAGGGGATGCACGCACCAAATGGAACCACCTAAAGGGAACTTGAACCAACTACAGTAACAAGGTTCCATGACTCTAAAGGAAGAAGGATTAGTAACCTCACATCTCAAGAGAAAGTAATATCTAAGGAAATAATGAAATATATTCTCTTTAGAATGATCAAATCTGAAACTAGTGGGATTTTATACGGTATTAATTGAAAATTAAAGGTGATTCTCATCAATTTGATGTTGTATTTCCATTTAAAAGGTATCTGTTATTTTAATAAATATAAAATATAATTATATACCTCTAAAATAACTTTAAAATCCATTTATTAAGTCATTAAAACCATTTTTTGTCAAAAAATATGTCAAAAGGGAAAAACTAGAAATTATGAAGAAGAAGAAGAAGAAACTGGATTCACTACAGATCTACCATTGGTGATCTACCACCAGTTTGGTGATCTACTATTAGTGACCTACCACTAGAGATCTACCACCAGTTCAGCGATCTATCATTGGTGATCTACCACTAGTTCATTGATCTACCATTGGTGATCTACCATCAGTTCAGTGATCTACCATTGGTGATCTACCATTGGTGATCTACCATTGTTGATCTACCTCCAGTTCATTGATCTATTATTGGTGATATACCAATAGTGATCTACCACCAGTTTAGTGATATGTCATTGGGTAATCTACCATTTGGGATCTACTGTTGGTGATATACTACCAATTCATTGATCTACAGTTAGATCGTAGATCTATTTTTAGTTTAGAGGCCTACCGTTAGTTTATAGATCCACCATTAGTTTAGAGATCTACAATTAGTTCATATATCTACCATTATTTTAGTGATCTTCAATTAGTTCAAAGATCTATCATTAGCTCGGAGATCTATCATTAGCTCATAGATCTACCATTATCTCATAGATTTACAATTAGGTTATATATCTACTATTAGTTCATAGATCTACAATTAGTTTATAGATCTACCATTAGTTCAGATATCTACCATTAGTTTTGTGATCTAAAACACCCCTTTTCTGCCAAAACACCACAAAAAATCCTTCCTTCCTTCACCAAACACCTCTAGACCTTCCCTGAAAACCTCAACCACTAGATTTTCCACAAAGTAATGGGATGGAAGGTCTGGGACATTACATCAGATACCTATCAAACTATTCTCGCCCTAGAGAATTCAAAACCAACTTGGAAAGAAAGAGAGAAAAGTGTTGAGATTCAGCCCGATTTTGGAGGATATTTTTTTAAGGGTTTGATTTTTTTAAACCTTCCCTGTGTGGTTTAAATACAAAGAGATACTTTCAAAATATCTCTATTTACTACTAATATCTTTTTTAAAATATTATCATTATATATCTTTTGAATATTTGAAAGGATGTTTCACAACACAAGAATTTTAAGGTTTCTTTTTCTTATAAAAGGGATTCATAGGGGTGTTGCACATAAAGAGAAAAAAATCAGGTGGTGTGCAATAGATATGTGAGTGATGGTGTTTTGGTGTGGGCAGTAGCAAGAAACGACAAATTGGGTTATGCAATAAGGTGTTGAAATGATGTTGTGTGTTCAATTTTGATCTCCAAAGGGTGAATTCTTATCACAATATGATTATCAGAGAGTTGATGGAGTCGTATCGGTGTGTGAATTTCATATAGGTTTTCTACGCTATATTTGTAATTCAAGTTTAGGATTCTATTTGTATTTTTTGTCCTCTCTGATTCGTAGTGTATTTTCTTAGAGTTTCCCCATAGTTTTTTAATCCTCTATATTGAGGGGTTTTCCATTTTAAAGTTATGTTTCCCCATTTATTTTCTGCTCTTTTTTGTGATCTATTTTTGTTGACGATTCTCATAATTCTTTTTTCACAACTGAGATTTTGTCCTCAGTTTGATCCAATTCTGACCCAACAACTGGTATCAAAGGATATTTATTGGTGTTTCTTACTAATTAGATATGGGTGATTCATGCCATATGATTTCTGCCCATATTGAACTGTTTAATGGAAAAAATTATTTTACTCTTTGGAATCAACGATTTAAAAATATTTTAATCCATAAGAAGACAATGAAGGCATTGAATAAAAAAATAGAGAAGCCGAAGATGAAGTGTGTTGATGATTGGTGGGATATGAGAGGGTTGGAAATAATTATGATCCAGATGTATTTGGGTGATAATATGTTGTGGGCAGTGATGAATCTGGTAGATCTAGAGGAGATATAGGCAAAGTTTGAAAGTGTGTATAAATCTAAATCCCTCACAAATCATTTATATCTGAAAAAAATAGTATCGTTTGTGAATGCTAAAGAATTGAGATCTAGGTAACCATCTGGATGATTTCACCAAACTTATGACAGTACTTTCTTTGGTGGAAATCAAGATCATTGATAAAGGTAATGGTTTAACTTTTGAAATAGAAGAATAAGATAAGGCTTTGCTTCTTTTAGGTTTGTTACCTAATTTATATGATAATATCATCACCACATTATTGTTTGGGAAAGACACGCTAAATTTGGATGATGGGATTTCATCATTTTTTATTAATGAGACTCATTGAAAGACCAATGATGGTGAATCTTCAGGTAATAATGGTATTCTAGTTATGTAAAATGGATGTGATAATAAGATAGGTCATTCGAGGACAAGAAGAAATTTCAAGTTATTCTTTTGAGATAAAGAGTGTCATGTGTAGAGAATCTGTTATGCATTGAAAAAGATTAAGGAGGAAAAGAAGTGTTACAACACCAATTCTGAGGATACCAGCATAAGTCTTATAAAGGGTGAGGGTGATTTACTTTTAGTTAATGTTGATTGTCACAGGTTAAATCTATACACTAAATGGGTGGTTGATTCGTCATCATTGTGCTATATTACACTGAAGAGGGGATTATTTTCTTCAAATGAAGAAAGTGACTTTGGTATATTGAAGATGGGTAATAGATTTTATGCTGATGTCATTGGTGTTGGTGATATTTGTATCACTATAAATGCAGGTTGTACGCTAATGCTGAGGGATGTGCGACATGTACTAGGTATACGCCATAATTTTTTATATGCTTGTACTATTGATAATGATGGATTTATAAGTTCGTTTGAAAATGGAATATGGACCTTATCAAGAAGGATGATGGTATATGCATGAGGTGCAATAGAGGACACACTTTATAGTATGAATATAAAGTCATGTGGTGATGTGATGAATTCAATTATGAAGATAACTTTATCAAATTTGTGGCATAGATGATTGTCGTTCACGAGTAGAAGACCATATACTAAGATGAAGAAAGTTTGGAATTCAAAGCAGGTCAGGTTAGGTGTTTCATGTCTTACACCTAATTATTTTTCTTCAGAGAGTGCCACTTGTGAAGAAAGAATTAAAATCAAAGATTGAGGTGATGCACTAAGAGTTTTAGATTGCTCAGAGTATATTGAGAAAAGGGATAAATTAATTCATAAAGGTGTTCTAGATTATGTGGCAATCACAATTATGGGGGAGCCAGATATTTTTTATTTTGTTATTGGAAATGAAGACACGGGTAAAATGAAGACTTTGGCATTTGGATTTCTTTTACAGGGGAGATTTTAGGTTTTTTTCAGATTTGAAAACAAGAGATGTCATATTTTCTAAAAAGAATTATGTTTTGTGTGATACCAACCGGATTATGATCCAACTAAGTTCATTGGAATTTCATCTCTATCTTTGATGGGTTGAAGAGGGAGATTTTTAGGATTCATCCCGATTTTAGAGGTGATTTTTTAGGGGTTTGATTTTTTTAAACCTTCCACATGTGGTTTAAATGCAGATATTTTCAATATATCTATATTTCCTAATGATATATTTTTTAATATATTATCATTATATCTCTTTTGAATATTTTAAAGGATGTTGCACAGTACATGAATTTTAGGGTTTCCTTTTCTTATAAAAGGGAGCAGCAGGGGTGCTGCACAAAGAGAGAGAAATCAAGTGGTGTGTAACAGATTCGTGGGTGATGGTTTTTAGGTGTGGTTAGTAGTGAGAAGTGGAAATTTGGGTTATGAAACTATGCCACATGTTCAATTTTGATCTCCAAAGGGTGACATCTTTTCACAATATGATTATCCTAGAGGTGACCAAGGAATATTGGGGTGTGAATTTCACACAAGTTTTTTATGTTATATTTGTAATTCAAGTTTGGTCTTTTACTTGGATTGTGTGTACTCTCTAATTAATAGTGTATTTTCATGGATTTTCCCTGTGGTTTTTTTAATCCTCCATGTTGAAGGGTTTTTCCATGTTAAATTTCTATGTCCCCATTTATCTTCTACTCTTTTTTCTATGCTCTATTTTCATTGATGATTCTCACAATTCTTTTGTCACAACTGATATTTTATCCTTAGGTTGATCTATTTCCAACCCAACAAAAATATCCAAACAACCATCCCTCGATATACCTCTCAAGGATCTCGTTAAATTTTAAACACCACCACCAATCAAACTTTCCAACCCAAGCATGCACAACAACCAAACAAATTGTACTACCCAAACATACGAATCAGGAAATTCCATCCTCCACATCAAGATTCTATCCACTTTGGGTGTTACTGACTCACCTGTGCAGTTTTAATCACATAATAGTACAATTAATCTTGATTAGGAATCAATTCCTCCCCTTTTAATATTCCATAAACCTTATCACACATCACACATCAAGAAAGAAACACATCTCATATAAAACACCAAGGTCCAAACATCACATTGAAGCACAACAAGGAAAGACAGGGAATAAAATGACTCAAAACAACTCCGGGTAATGGGAACAAATCTACGTCTCACTATCCCAAGTACTCCCCCCCAAAGACACCATGTCTCCATAGTACACAAACAAAATAAATGGTTCATCCTTGCAACACCTTCTCTCAACGTTCTTGGATCACCATTGGATGCTCCATGAATGTTGCATCGTCCTCAATATCCAACTCTCCCCAGTCAATGACATGAGAGACATCATGAAGATACCGATAGAGATGAGATATGTAGAAGACATCATGGATCCAGTTCATTCGAGGTGGAAGTGCCAACTGGTAAGCCACCTTTCCAAGATGCCCCAACACCTCAAAGGGCCCAACAAAATAGGGAGAGAGTTTACTCCCCTTACCGAACCTTCACTGTCCACATCAAGGGGAAACCTTCAAGAACACATGTACTCCAACCTCAAACACCAAGGGCCTCCTCCTATGATCAGCATAAGAATTTTTCTGGTCCTTCACTGCTTTAATCCTCTCTCAAACCAACTGAACCTTCTCTGTCACACTCTTCACCACATCAGCTCCATGAACTGATGACTCCCCAACCTCAACCCAACACATTGAAGAACGACATGTTCACCCATATTAAAGCCTCAAATGGGGACATTACAATGGGTGAGTGGTAGTTATTATTATAATAAAACTCAACCAAGGGCATGTGTCATTCCCACAATATTACAAAGTCTAAAACACATGCCATCAACATGTATTTCATCATCTGGATAGTCTGCTCTGTTTGCCCATCCGTATGAGGGTGGAAAGTAGTACTAAGAAATAATTGAGTTCCAAAAGCATGTTGAAATCCCATCCAGAATTGTGAGGTAAAACATGAATCCTGATATGAGATAATGGATCTTAGGACTTCATTCATTTTCACTACCTAATCCACATACCTTTTTACCAAAACATCCAATATGCTCAACTCCTTGATCGCTAGGAAGTGGTCTGATTTCATCAACTAGTCCACGATTACCTAGATAGTATCACAACCTCCTTGTGTTCGGGGTAATCCCATGATGAAATCCATCGATATTTCATCTCATTTCCACTTAGGAACATCAAGTGGTTATAAAAACCCACCAGGAACATGGTGATAAACCTTTACCTGTTGGAAAATCAAACATCAAGCCACAAACTCTGCCACTGCTTGTCTCATCCCAATCCACCAAAATTGTTCCCTCAATCCACAGTACATCTTGTAAACTCCTGGGTTTACTGCTAAAGGTGAGATATGAAATAAAAGGGCTCCCTCATGCATCACTATTGGAACAAACAACCTCTCATGAAACATCATCTCATTCTGACCATCCTCTGACCATCCCTCCAGAGCATCACCATGGCTAACATGATCACACATTACCTATTCCTTTAACTCACATCAGAGAAGATTACATTGTCATCTAAAAAAAAGAAATATCCTCCATCAACCACCCTTGCATCTAAGTGAAGGGATTTAAACTCCTCCATCGCTCTCCAAGAATCCCCAAGCTCCTGAACATCATCCTTTTACAACTTTCTGCTAAAAGTATCGGCCAAAAAATCCATTTTCCTGAGGTATAAGATATCTCAAAATCATAATCCTAAATAATCTCCATCCACCTATGTTTTCACGGATTCAAATCATTTTGAGAAAAGATATACCTCAAACCCTTGTGATATGTGAAGACCACAAAGCACTCTCTGATGAGGTAATGCTTCCACAACTTCAGTACAAACACAACTGTTGATAGATCCAAATCATGGGTGGCATAGTTACACTCATGGGGGAACAAATTCCTAGACCCATAAGATATCACCACCTTCTACTACATCAACATATATCCCAAGCCTATACAATAAGCATCACAAAACACCTCAAACATCACACCCTCCTTAGGAAACTAGAGCACTGAAGCATTGACCAAGTTCCCCTTTAGGTAATTGAATGCTTCCCGAAACTGATCAGTCCACACAAAAGTATGGTTCTTCCTAGTCAATGTTTTCAATAGGGATGCAACTTGGGAGAAATCAGGTACAAACCTCTGATAATATCTCGTGAGACTAAGGAATCTATGAACCTCTACCACGTTCTAGGGTATTTCCCAAGAAATGACTGCCTCAACCTTATGATGGGTCTACTGTCATACCCTACTAAAACACTACATACCTAAGGAAATTTACCTCTTGTTTCCAAAAATTACACTTAGAAAAATTCCCATAGAACTGGTGTCATTGAATAACCTATAAAATATCTCTGAGATGCTCAATATGATACTCTTATAACTTTGAGTACATCAAAATGTCTTCAATGAACACATCTATGAATTGGTCTAGGAATTCACAGTAAATAGAATTCATGAGTCTCATGAACATAGTTAGTGCGTTAGTGACACCAAAAGGCATGACCACAAACTCAAGGTTCTCATATCTTCATCTGAATACAATCTTTTGGATATCTCCATCCTTTACCCTCAATTGGTGATATTCAGACCACAGACTGATCTTATATAACCAACTATCTCCCCTCAACTAGTTGAAAAGATCATCGATCCTTGGAAGAGGATAGTGATTCTTAATCATCACCTAGTTCAACATCTGGTGTTCTATGCACAACCTCAGACTAACATCTGCCTTATTTGAGAATAAAATTGAAGCACCCCATAGTGACACACTAGGCCAGATGAAACCCTTCTGTATCAGATCATGTATCTGGATCCTTAACTCCTACAAAACATAAGGGGTTATCTGATAAGAATCCATTAAAATCATAGCAGCACCAAGATTCAAGTCTATCCCAAACTCAACATCACGTCGAGGAGGTAGTGTCATAACCTCCTCTGGGAAAACATCCAGAAACTCCCCAACAACCCTAAGGACCCCCATTGTCTTGGATTTTACTGATTCCACTAATAACTTGGCTATAAAAGAAATAAGGGGATCCACATTTTGACTACCCACCTGACAACCCTGTCTACCAACAAAAACCACACGCTGGCCATCCACATCCGAGAACATGACTCTCCTACGAAAGTAGTCGATAATGGAATGTAAAAAATACAACTAGTTGATACCAAGGATGGAATTTTATAGCATCATCTAAAGTAAGAAAAGATCTTCATGGGACTGATGTGGCCCCATCATCAGTCTACACCCCCAACACACATCAAACAAGCTGGTATGGCCTATGACTGGCATATTCAACACCAGAGGAATGGGAAGCCTCTCTATGTATAGTTATAAATCATGAACTAAAGTGGGTGTAACAAATGAGTGTGAAGCTCCTGAATCAAACAAATCACATAAAAGGGTAGATGATAAACTGATTATACCTCTAACAATCTCTGGACCCTCTAGTTTTGTTGTATCTATTGCATACAACTGAACAGACCTAGATCCTATACCTCTCTACTGACAATCGACTCTATTACCACACTCAAGTTAAGGTACCTAAACTTGAGGAACATTCTGAGGTCGGCCTCTACCTACCCCATCCACTCTGACCGAAGCATAAGTTTGCTGCCCCTACTGCTGGAACGGCCTCACTGGTAATTTCTTCTTAGGATGACATTAAACCTATCCACCCCTATCAAAATAAGATCAATAATCCATTGGTTACTGAACCCGATGATGGCCATGAACCCCACAGATGAAACACACTGGTTTGAATTCCCCAGGAAGATCATGGAAACCACTGGTCCTGGAAGTCCGAAAGGGAATCTGTCAAGGTTGACTCACTACTGGTCGAATCCTCAAAGGCCCTAGCACCTGATACCTACCACTGACAACTCTACTCCTCGAGGAAACCTTCTGGTTCACATCTCACAAAAAACCTCCTTACAAGTACATCTGCTCGATCACCTCTGCCTTCTTATAAACCTCTGTATATGTTGGCAATGTAAAAGGAGTAACTGCATACTGGATCAAAGTACAGATTACCCCCTCAAGAAGACTCTCACGAGACTCCTCATCAGAAAAAATATCTAGGGAAAAATGAAAAAGTTATGTGAACTTGATCTCAAGCTACTACACAAACATACTCCCCTACTGAAGGAAGAGAATCTCCTACCTCTTCACCGCCTTTATGGTCGATGAAAGGAACTCTACCTAGAACTTATTCTAGAAGTTGAACCATGAAAAATCTACCTCCTTCTACTCACCAAGCTATAGCATCTACCATGTACATGTAGCTCCTTGCATCTAAATAACTGCCAAAAGGACCCAGTACTCCATCAGGGCCCGGATCAAACTGAAAGCGATCTCCATCTCATCTAGTCAGTTCTCTTTCTTCACATTAGAAACCTTTCCCTCATACTTCCCTAAATCCTGCCACTGAAAATCTCACAACATCCTCTTCTATGGATCATCATACTCAACTGGATCAACCCTCTAGCAATCAAACTGGGTTTTCCTGCTGACCCTCCACTTCCTGAGCCCCACATGGATGATGACTAGGAGTCATAGCAGGAAAGGGAGAAAAATATTTCCTAAGCTTGGTAGTATGGAATTTGATTTAAAATCATTTTAATTTACTTTATTCATTTTAACCTTCCCAAAACAACCCACCTCAAATAGGAACACAAGTCATCATGATACATGTACCTCTCCAAGGTCTCTAACCTATAAATAGGTCCACCTCACACGGTCATTCAATAGCCTCATATTCCATTCACTAGATCACAAGGGGCCCTAAAATACTGTGTCCCAACTGGTCTCCATGACCTATGTCACGCACCAAGGTCAACTGGCATTTTTGTCATACCAACCCATGAAATCCTCATTGTTCTTAAATCCAAACTTCATCCTATCTCTCGGACATCACCTCTAATACAACTTTGTCATGACCCCCTCTCTCTAAAGATATCGCAATGAGTGGAGAGAGATAATGACCCCTGAGTTCCACCTTCAGTAGGCCCCGGGTTGGCGACTAGCACTGAGGGTATAAAAAAATCTCATGTATGGGAGGAATTTCCCTCTATAATATAAATAGGATCAGGATATAAGATGAATCAACCGAAAACAACTCCATAAAATAATATAAAATAAATCCAAAAAAAACATCCCACAATGCATATATAAATAAAAAAACTAATACATATAAAAGTCTCCAAAGTAAATGCCCAAAAGTAAAACAAAAGTAGTGACACAACAACTATCTAAAGATCCAAGATAATAATTTCCAGCATGGTCCAAGTAGTCCTCCTGGAAACTTGAAAATAGTTTTATATATGCAGGGTGAGCATACAAGTATGCTCAGTGGGAAAATCAATGTCTCTCATGCACATGTGAAAAGAGTATATTCATGCACCCATGAGAAAATAGTCTGAATAAATAGCACCTATGCAGGTATACTAACCAAACTCATCCTCACTATAGATCACTCATCAAATAACGCATCCAAGTATAATAACATAATATGAATCATATCGATGATAGGGTACCCCGCACTACTTTCCCATTGATTTTCTTCTCTCACACTCTAACATCGTACGCCCTAGCACTCCCACCCCTTCCATATATCATCACAGCACATCACATCCTTCCTACAGACACTTGGGCCATCACATCACATCACATATCGCCTGAAGACACCTGGGTCATCACATCACATATCATAACCAGTGTAGTAGGGTATCATGAACATGAAATACATTAAGCTCGTACCCTCATCCTACCATGAATGACCCCCACCATAAGTCATCTCACTGTATCTTGACCGAATACACCTAAACCATCACATTATAGCATATCACATCTCAACAACATCACTTTTGACTTCTAGTCATTACATCCAATGCATGTCCTTCTCATTTCTTAGAAGAGGGACCAGTGAAGAGTGGGTAGTCGGCCATCCATCCTACCACCAGGATGTTAGGAAAAACACCACCCCCCCCCCCTCGTGTGACAATACAGGTGTCGGCATGTAGTGCTCGACGTAGGTGGGGTGCGTATAGAAAATCACAAGGATATACAAACTGTATATACATAAGCCACAAACAAGCCCATACTATGGGTTCACAACAAACACTAACCATGTCACTAAAACCCCACTTTCACTTCCACCTCTAAATGTATAAAACCACCCAAGAAAAAAAATCCACCATTCAATTTCCACTTTTAAGTCCACATTTAGCCAATTTCCATATTCACATTACCAATTCATTCTAGATCTTTATTATTCATTTATTAGCCATTCACATTCCAAAAAAACCAATCTATTTTCATTATTATCATTCCACAATCCATTACTAACTGAGAAACTAACACAACACATCACAAAAAAAGAAGAAAAACACAACAACCCAACAACCACATCCACTTCCACCTTCCTTCACATCACAACCACTTTTGCAGCCCCACTGCACGATCTCACCATAACCACCATCACAGCCCCACTACATAACCACATCAAATCAAATACCCCCACATACTTCACAACATAGCCACTGCCCATGTATTGTATCACCACAACCAAGCCACAACACACAACCACTTCCACAAACACATTCCACACCACACACATAATGTTTTCCAGATTAATCATAGGGGATTTCATTCAATTCTACTTCTTTAATAAAGGGTGTTATCACACAATCCATAAGATCTCAGGGAATCCAATTCATTAACTAAATATAAGTGATTATACAATTCCATTTAGGGTGATATCAAACAATCACACAACATGAATTCCTCAAATTCACATCATAACAGTGCAATAAAGGACCCCCAATATCCACAATTTTTAGCAGGCATTTATCCCATACAATTGTAATAATAAAACCATATCAAAACGGTAATAACATACTTGCATTCCCCTTCCCCTTATCAAATTCATTTAACCAGTTATTTTACATTTGTTAATTTGGATGCAACCTTTTTCACATAGATAAATATAATTACCCCTCCCTGCATGATACACATAAAGGATAAATGAAGAAATTCCCTACCTCTAAGAAAGAAGCTTTACACGATTTTACTACACCAAAAACAAGGGATGCACACATCGAATGGAACCACCTAAAGAGAACTAAACCCAACTATAGAAACAAGGTTCGATGACTCAAAGGGAATAAGGATTGGGAGCCACTCATCTCAAGAGAAATCAATATCATAGGAAAAAATGAAAGATCTTCTGTTTAGAATGATCAGATCTGAAATCAGTGGGATTTAATATAGTTTTAATTGAAAATTAAAAGGAAAATCTCATCAATTAGACATGGTATTTCCATATAAAAGGTATATAGTCATTTAATAAATAGAAAATATAATTATCCACCTGTAAAACATCTTTAAAATCCATTAGTTAAGACATTAAAATTATTTTTTGTCAAAAAAGACATCAAAATGGAAAAACTGGAAATTATGGAAAAAAACTAGATTCACTATAGATCTATCATTGGTGATCTACAACTAGTTCAGTGATCTACCATTGGTGACTTACCTTTGGTGATCTAACACCAATTAAGTGATCTATCATTTTTGATCTACCTTCATTTTAGTGATCTACCATTGGTGATCTACTATTGGTGATCTACCACCAGTTCAGTGATCTACTGTTGGTGATCTACCCCCAATTCAGTGGTCTATCATTGGTGATATAGTGTTAATCCATAGATCTTCCATTGGTGATATACCATTGGGGATCTAACATTGGTGATATACCACCAATTCATTGATCTGTCATTATTTCATAGATCTGCCATTAGTTTAGAGATCTATTGTTAGATCATAGATCTATCGTTAGATTAGAGATCTACAATTAGTTCAGAGATCTATTTTTAGTTCATAGATCTATTTTTAGTTCAGAGATCTACCATTAGTTCAAAGATCTAAAACACCCCTTTTTATTCTAAAACACCACAAAACTCCTCCATTCATCCACTAAACACATCCAGACCTTCCCCGAACACCTCATCCATCATATTTCCCACAAATTAACAGATCGAAAGGTCTGGGCCATTACACATGCATTGAACTTATCCTTCCTCCCACCCAAGCCTCTATATTTCATTTATCTCCCTCCCCCTCCCCCACCCTTGAGATGAGACCATCGCCTCCTCTCCCTCGTCTCCCTCCCTCCCTCACCCTCACTAAGACCCTCACCCTTGAGCGATACCATCATCGATGCCACCTCTTTCTCCCCCACCCTTGAGCGAGACCCTCATTGGCACCACCTCTCCTTCCCTCACCCTCAAGAGGACCCTCTCTGGTGTCGCCTCTCCCGCCCTCGCTGTCAAACCCCTCTCCCCCACCCTCTTTCCTCACTCCCTTGGTGCGACTACACTGGATGCCTCAGCCTCCCCCTACCCTCCAGCCCGACACCCCTTCCTCCCTGGGCCTCATCATCCGACCTCTGTCACACATATGTCAGTTGACACGAACTTTTTTGTTCATGTTCATGTTTTTATTTTGTTTGATTATATATGATTTTACATTTTTTTAACCCTTTATGATTTTGTTTGATTACGTGTGATTTTATTTTAAATACCTTTCTATATTTTGATATTATATTAAACTATAGTGTTTGGTTTTGTGTGATTCTTATAAAGTTGGATATATAAGAGATTTATCTAAACTTTATTATTTTATGAGGTATACTAAAAATTATTTTCTTATACTATAAAAATTCAACGAAGTTTCTACTGCAGTTTTATAAACTCTGCAGTTTTAAGTTTTGAAAATTTACTATATTTAATTTACTAAAAGTTCTATAGATATTGTATTCGCATGAAACTTGATTTTATAGAAATACAACATTTGTATATTGATTTCATTAGTTTACATCTAAGTCTAAAAATATCTTTTGAAGGGTCATTTAATTATATGAAGTTATAAAATGTTGTTTCATAGTTGTAGTTTTCCAGAATGTTTTTTATTCTGTTTTTCAATGATTTCGAGAGCTATAGAAGTCAGATTTATTTGATTCTTGATTAATTGGAAATATAATTAGTTTTTCTACAAATAAGTATATTTGAAAAATTGATGAATATTCTGTTAAGAGCCTTTAAAAATGCATTTAAGTTTGTCGATGTATGTTGTCCAGTTTTTCACAAAGTATGGTTCGGCAACCCTACTTTTGCAAAAGTTAAAAGTATGGTTCGGCAACTCTGCTTTTGCAATAGTGAAAAGTATGGTTCCTCAAACCTACTTTCTCAATAGTGCAAAGTATGGTTCAGCAAACCTACTTTTTCAATAGTGCAAATTATGGTTCAGAAACCCTACTTTTGTAAGAGTGCAAAGTATGGTTCGCTAACCCTACTTTCACAACAGTTCAAAATATGGTTCAACAACCCTACTTTTTTTATGTTCCCTATATTAATATTAATTCCCTATATTACTGTTCATTCCCTATAATTCTATTCATTCCATATGTTACCATTCATTCCCTACATTACTGTTCATTCCCTGCATTATTGTTCATACCCTACGTTATTTTTCATAACCTACTTTCTATGCTTTACTTTGTTGTTGTCTCTTTGTGCTTTTATGCTGAAAATTTATCTGCTACATATATATATATGGATTATTTTCAAAGGTTTTTCTGCTGTAAAAATTCACATTAAATCTATGGATTATGATCGAAGAGTTTTTAATGTTTTTGGTGCTATATTTAATGAGAAAATTTAATAAAATTTTCAACATATTTTTCTAATAAAGTCGGAGGTTTCAAGTTTATTTAAATTGAAATATTCAAATATACTTTCAGCTTGTGCTGGTAGTTTTTAGGAACTGTTTTAACTAAATTTAAAGATATCTGAATGGATTTAAATCAGAGTTTTAAAATCATTCAATGCTCTATTTTTCTGGAGATATTATTGGAAGATTTATTCAAATTATTTTAAATTATTTTATTTAAGATTTATTCTACAGGAATAAAGAGGCAATAGTGCTATGATTTTTATTGAGATATTTATGAAAGATCTTGACTCAATTTATTTTGAATATTAGAAGGAAGTGGAGCTGCTGTAACTGTTGAATATCTATTCTATATATATATTTCTCTCTTGTAGGTTAGAGATACAATAGAAATACACAAATACACACAGGTTAAAATTTTTGATACTCTATTTTTTCAAAGAGAAAGTTTTGTGAACTTTGAACCTGCTGTGAATTTGCAACATCCTACGACTTTATTTCATCACTTACACAATCTCTCAAGGGCTGAATTTCTTCTTCTACTACTTATATTACCTTGATGAGATGAGCTGATCTAATCCTCAATAACCAGAACCTATTCTTTAATTATTTATCTTCTCATTCGTCTGGTTCTGAGTCTGTAACACTATTTCTCATCTCTCACATGCACCTTATATTTTTCCTTTTATGATTTTTCACACAAAAGAATTATTTGTTATTATTTTTCCTAGGATTATGACTCTTGGATTTTAAAGTTAGGATCTAAGGGTTGTGACTCCCTGTATCTAAAGTCGGGACTGTTCAGGTTGTGAATCCTGGTTTCTAAAGTCAAGTTGTAAGGGTTGTGACTCCCCATACAAAATTTAGTGTTGTGGTTATCCCTCCACAAGAAAAGGATTGTCTAATTGGGTTATTATTCCCCCATAAAAATAATTTTAGTGCACACGTATCTCTCATCGAGCAGAGAGGTATAAGAGTATAGTAGACCCACTTTGGACTGAACTACTATAAAAACATCCTTGTGTTATTTACTTTTTCCACTGATTTTTAACCTTAATAATTAAATTTGATAATTGCTTTAATTAATTAATTAGTTTGTTTAAATTTTTTAATATGGCCTATTCACCCCCTGCCCCCTCTAGATCATCTGTCATTACCCATTGTGACCTAACAATTGGTATCAAAAGATAACCTTCTTAAGAATAGTTTATCTCTATCATTCTCTTTCTCGATACCAAATATTGGTATCATAGTTTGTTACTTCCGTAATTTAGCCAACCCTTTTATAGAGTCTACTTTTATATTTAATTGTGATAACATATTCCTAGACCTCATAGTCTAAGGACAAGATCTTATAAGATGGAAGGATTGAACACAAATGATGCTTGGATTCCTTATAAGCCACCACACTTTAATGGTAATGATTATGGCTACTGGATATCCCAAATAGAGGATTACCTAAAATAGTTGAGCATTGAGCACTAGTCTATCATGTCAAAATAGTACATACTGACTGAATTTGAACCAGATACTCTTACCAAAATTGATGTTACTAGATATGTTTTAAATTAAAAAGTTGTTAATATTTTATATTATACTATTAACAGAAGTGTTTTTAGTCATGTTCTTACTTGTAAGACAGCTCATAAATTATGGAATATTCTACAAGTCACTCACCTAGGATCAAAAAAAATAATTCAAACCAAACTTCGAATGCTTCATGCTGAGTACCAAGACTTCAAGATGGCTGAAGATGAAATAGTAAACCAAATGTTCCACAGATTTACAAGCATTTTGAATGGAATGAATTCACTTGGTGAATCTCTAGAAAACCTAGTACTTATTGAAAGAGTCCTTTGATACTTACCAAAGAAATGGAATTCAAAGAAGGTTTCCATTGATGAAAATAATAACTTCAAAGAGTACACACTTGCTGAATTGATTGGATCTCTACTCTAATATGAATAGGAATTGAAGAACATAGCAGATGAGGAGACCACAAAAAAGAAAAGGTGTAGCTTTTAAATCTTTGAATGTTGTTTCTAATGAATCTTCTAATTCTGATCTACAAGATAGTGAAAAGGAATATATGGATCGGATTGTGAATGGAGTGTACAAAGTAATGAAAAAGAAAGGATTCGAGAATCGGTTTAGAAGAAATCTTCAAAAAGAAAAATATAAGAGAGATAAGAAAGGTGGTAAAAATTTCAATGCTTCAAATATAACCTATTATGAGTGAAGGAAGAAAGGTCATATCAAGCCCAATTGTCCAAATCTTAAGAATAAAGACAAATAAAAAATAAGTACAAAAGGAATTGACCACTAGCTGGAGTTGTACAGAAGAATCTGATTCCAGTGAACAATATGGAAATGAAAAGGAATCTGCTAAATTGTGTTTCATGAAATCATTGGATAGGCTTAGTAATTCTAGTTTTTATTTTGGATGTTTTGATTCTGACTATGATTCTGAAAATATAAATGTTTCTGAATTAAATAAAGAAATTGAAAGATTAAGGAAATATATTTTCAAAGCTAATGATTTATATAATAATCTTAAAGAAAACAATGAGAAAGTTGTTTCTGAAAATAAAATAATTTTACAGAAGAATGAAAAACTAAGTAAAATTACTTATACTTATCATTCAAAAGTTTGTGAAAATTTGAAATCTATTCAAGATTTGAATGAAATTTTGAAAAATGAAGTTGAATGTCTTAAACAAAGTTTATCTTATTTTATTTAAGGTTGTGAAAAATATCATGAGATGATGTATTTGACTAAAACTAATAAAAATAAAGATGGTTTTGGTTATGATAGAAGATTACCCCAAATGTATAAAACTCATTTTGTTAAAAGTAAAAAGATTTGTACTCCAAATGTTACTTGTTTTAAATGTGGCATGAAAGGTAGTTATGCAAATGATTGTTCTCTTATATTTAAATAATCATTAGGATTTACAAAAACTAATATTTCTAAATTCTTATAATCTAGAGTACCTTAAAATACATGTTTAAATTCTATATGGGTACTTAAAAATTTTTATTACTAATCTCATTGGAACCAAAATAGCTTGGGTACCAAAAATGTCAAGTAATTGATTTTTGCAGGAAAAATGCCTTGGATGTCTCAAGAATGACATATGGTACACGAACAGTGGATTCTCTAGGCATATGACCGGAGACCCATCAAATTTTACCACTTACAACACATTTGATGGAGGCACTGTTACTTTTGGAGACAATTTTAAAGGAAAAGTAAAAGGTTTTAGTAAATTTGGTATTGTAAATTCTACTTTTATTTCTAAAATTTTATATGTTGAAGGTTTAAAACATAATTAAATAAGTATATCACGATTATGTGATGGTGGAATGAAAGTTAAATTTCAAAATGATAAATTTTTAGTTTTTAAATATGGTTCCTTATTATTTTATGCTAATCAAAAAGATAATATATATATATATTATTGATTTTGTTGAACTAACTATTCAACATGTTAAGTATTTGTGTAACGCCCCGACCCCAGCTACCCAGAGTTGGTGCATTACTTCGTAACATTGGAATGATCACAAAAGATCAAGTCTCGAAAGACCGATTAGTTTAGTAGCCTTGGAAACACTAGATACATTCGTAAACGTTACATTACATCATAAAGTGAAAAACTACAATAACAAAGTCTCCATAGTCCACACTCATATCCTCTTCTGACTATCCCTGCAGGTCATTCATAAAATACTTCTTCACATCCTGGAAAATATTAAAACATTGAAAGGGGTGAGCTCAGATGCTCAGTAAGGATAACAATAATGCGGAAGCTTTCATAAATAAACATTAACATTTAAGGCAATGTATAACTAAAACAAAAGCCCTTTAAACATGAACTTCAACATAATATGGCAAAAGTAAAATGAGATAATGCCATTTACTTATTCACATGGATATTCTACTGGTCGAATAATCACATGCAATATCAATAACCACTTTCATAATGATGGAATGCATAATGTCAGACTATCATAACCACGTAGCCAAGGCCTCGTGCCAAGACCACAAATAAGATTTTGTCAAGGCCTTGTGCCAAGACACTAGTTTGTCTCATGAGACCTGCCGATGCATCGAGGAGCTATAGCGGGCTCCACCCGTCACTTATTAAGTCCAATGCATTCCTCATATGAATAGGTTTAAACATATCATATACCATAACATAATCGTATCACATAAAACATGCATAAAGGAAACATAACATTTCCACATTTCAATAAGATATTAATACAACACATTGATATAATAAAAACACTTTCAAAACCATTTTCAATACCAAAATAAAAGAAAATTAAAATTTTGTATTTATTTTTCATTTTAAAAAAGAGGTATGGCTTCTAGAGGAAGCCGAAACTCAAATAATAGTCACGGCGGCGGAGAAGTCGTTGTCGCCGCATAAGTACGGAAAGAAAAACATTCCCTTTTTGTCGTTTAGTAAAACGCTTCGTATAAAAAAGATTCCTTTTGAATAAACGTAAAAGTCCAAGGGGTTTATACACCGTATAAAAGAAAGTTGTGTATAAAACCAAATATGCCTCAATGAAAGGAGATTGAGACGAAGTCCTTAAAAAGATAATTTTTAAAATGAAATAGATCTATTATGTGTAATCACTATAGGTACACATAAAGAGAGTAAAAATACAAAATAGGACATAATAACATCATGACATAATTTGAAAGTATGAGATTAACCCAAAGAATGGAAGTTGGGTTAAGAAGTTCCCTTACCTCATGTCTGACTTGACTCAACCGTTCTTTAACCTCCTGAATAATAAACTAGAGTTAATATATACCTTATTAAGAACCATTTTCAATTTCATTATCCTTTTTATATCACTTATTACAATGATATGAACATTATGTAATTATTTAAGTTAATAACGGTCGTTTTGTCGATCTTTGGTACTTGAGTCAACAATAAAATTCTTATAATTACAAGTTGTTTATGTAGTAGAATATCCATTATCTCCAGAATTATATTCATGATTTGGATGTCATATATATCTCATATATCCATTATATACATTCATTTATAATATTACGTAACATTTAGAGGTAAGAAATGAAATGCACCGTTCATGGAGACGGTAAGCCGTACGTACGCATGAACGCTACTTTCATTTCAATTTCATATTTAATGGAACGAAATCATAATGATATAAATGTATAATATAATTCCAGTATAATATAGTGTATAATACCATTTACTCCATCCTTTATACATCCCACATATGGCATTAACGATTCAAATCACTTTGAGGGGGCGGTAGTCCGCACTTCCTAAAATGAAATTATCGCGTTTTACCCATAATGGAAATCATAAAGTATGACATAAATGAGAAATACAGAAGCATAAGTAAAACGTAAACATATTATAAATCATATATAAAAATAGTGACATCTTAATGGCCACCTTTGAAGGTGTTATATGAGTGTTGAACAATCATCGTTTCGTGAGGCAGAAATTCGTCATCCACAGAAACCGTATGTTCTTTAACCATTAGATGTAGGTGTGTGTAAGTGTAGCTCGAATCCTTCTTATAAAAACATCCTAGTATATTGATGATACTGGTGTTGTTACAAAAGAAATTAATAAAAAGAGTTTAGGGGGTTGGAGAAGAAAAATAAAACAAAACAACATTAGAGAAGACATTACCTCAAAACCGGGTAACTCTTTTTGATTTGAGCCAAAGGCTTCCTTGGGAAGAATTCTGCCCAAAGTGAGGCTTCTAAGAGTAAGAGAGGGAAGTGGAGAGAGTATTTTGGCAGAGTTTGGCCGATCCAAATGGCTTGAAAGTGTAAATGAGGTGGGAGAGGTGGGGGCCTTTTATAAGTGGAGAGGAGGGGCACTCTTGGAAAGTAAAGAAAAGTCACTTTATTATAAAATGAGTTTCAGATTTTAGAGGTCCCACACTTATATAATTCGAGGCTAAGGTGATAAGGGTTCGAAATATCCTCATCCAATAGGCTTTGGACAAGTGTAAGCCTTGGATTTTACATTATCTTCTCATTTTATTTAAATCGTTAAATAATGAGGTCATCACTGCATCATAATGATGTCATAAATAATTTAATTTATTTAATGTCTAAAAATTATAAACAAAATACTATGATGTAGGAAATCTTTTTAGCTTTCTAATTAATATTTATAGTCAAAATTTGGACTTGTGTAACCCCACTTAAAAACTGTTTTAGTAAAATAACTTATGTTTGTGTCAATTTAATTTTAACATTAAATAAATATATATTAATGTCATTTTCCAACTAAAGTGGCTCCATGGGGTCCCCAAGTTGACCCATGGGTTGTCTTGGTCGGCCATGACTCATCCAATAGGAGTAGGACAAGTGTCAAGCTCATATCATATTATTAAAACATTGTTTTTTACCTTAAACTACACTAATTACCTCTAATCGCGATTAAGAACTTAAAAGTTATATTCACCAAAAAATTATTTTGATCTCATTGAACCACATTTTACTTCTTAATGACAACCATGTATGTCGGATTTTTGAAAATCAAATCACATAAGTGGTAATATTTTATTTAAACGAAAAATCAGTTATTTAACTACCACTTAGTGGTTTCATTATTCATCAAAAATTGAAGTTTTTCAGAATAAGGCCAAAATTTCACCCTAAGATATAATTGATATTCCGAATTCAAAAATGATGTCTATTTTACAAAATTCCAAACATATAAGTTGCATTAATTAATTTTATAATTAATTCCCGCTGTCACAACAAATAGCGTGTTTTTAAGAAACAATTTATATCAAAAGATTGGCAATTGTTTATGTCCAATTTCAATGTTAAATTAATTCTAATGACCACCATTGGATAAAATGGTAAAAATATATTCTAATTATACTCTAAAACCACTCAATAGTATAATTTATCACTATAAATTATTTTGATTAAAAAAGTTGTTTTAAGTATTTTTCACTATTCATAAAAATTTTGAAGTTCTCAGAAAATTACAAAAAATTCAACATAGGCTAATTTCAATATTAGGAATACAAAAATGAAGTCCATTTTGAAATATAAAATTTCTATAATTTTAAAAAGTGGTTATTACTATTCATAACGGCTACTTTGATTTGTCGCGGTGTTTTAGAACTCGAAGTTGCGTACAATGCAAGCTATTGCATTATTGAATGAGAAGCGTATCGTGGAAGCTCGGGGTGTTACATTCTCCCCTCCTTCAATAAATTGCGTCCTCGCAATTTGAAATTTTTCTTTGAAAATAAAAGGTTGAAAAGAGACAATACCTTTGAGGAAAACCCACATCGGAAATAAGGTTAATAAATATATAACATTAAAAGAAAGCAGGATAAGTACAAAGGTCACCCGATATAGCCCATTCTAGGATTATATGAAAATATGGATATGGAGGAGAAACAAACCATCAAGGTCTGATGGAGAGTTATAGAAAACAGGATTAGGAGAAAGTTTAACCACAAGAAAATCACAAACTTGTGATTGGTTAAACGGTCATTGAATCCCCAGTTGGAAAAGTTAACCGACAACATTTTTGTTTTAAGTTACCTTTTATAATGTTGAGGAATTTATTTAGGAGATTTACTAAGAACGTAAGGGAATATACATACTTGTTATGTATACTTTCATTCGTTAATAAATTTTTACCACAAACCCAACTTTTACTCCAAATGGTAACAGAACTCAAAAATATTATATTTATCCTAATTGTATAAGGTTCCAAATATTAACACATACCATTTAGATTAGTAAAACTATTTTGTAATAACCAGGGACTTCCTGTAGGCTAGTGGTAGGAAATAAAGGCCTGTCGCACTATGATTGTGGGTTCGATTCCTGCAACTTTGTCCGACGCGACGGGTTATGCCCCACCCTGCAGGTTGTCCTTTTCCTAAAACTATAGTATTATAATATTCCAAAAATAATCTTCAAAAATGTTTTAACCTTAAACAATACTATCCAAAGATCAACTTAATCCATTCCAACCTTTATAGTTATCCAAAATACTTCTGTCCAACTCACAGTCCAAATTTTATAAGGAAGGTAAACATAATGAAGATCCTTTTTTCCATGTAACAACATGTGAACACCTTCATCATGTATTCTTTTTAAACATACTGAATTACCATGATCCCTTATTCCTTATAGAATACTAGATATACTCCTTCTATCCAAAAATGTATACAAATCATCAATCAGTTTCAAGGAAGTTAAGAATATCCAATATAATTTATCCAAATCAATCACGTCTTATTCCAAAATCACTATCTCGGTATCAGAACCATATTATGGTTTATCTTTCTCTCAACCATATATTTTCCAAAAATTTAACCTACTGTGGAGTCACTTTTCTTGGTTCCACACAATCTCAAGTCCTTGATGAAATAGTACTGTAGTACAATCCTTATATACTCCATAATTATTATAACCAGTACATCATTGATACAACACTCAAATTACAAAATTCTTTAATAACAACATAAGAACTCTAATCATTACTCCTCATCTGTGGTAGTATCATAACTTGATTATTATCCAATAACATCATTTGGGGCATACTCTGATGATTTGGACATTGGTTTGCGTAGTGTCCCCAATCCTTGTAGAAGAAGCATTGTACATTTGAAACCATTTTCTTACCCTTGCAGTCACGCACTTTGTGTCCTTTTTCTCTACACTTATAACAAACTCCCATTCTCTTTAGGCAAGTTCCATGATGTTTCTTCCCACAATTACCACATATTGGAAAATTCTTCTTTCCCCTCATCCCTTTATCCATCATTCTCTCTTCCATCCCTTTCGTCTCTTTCTTCGCTTCAAAGCCATAGGACTCAGAGAATTCTTTACTTATCTTATTAACACATGATACTATTTCTTCATATGTTGAGAACACATGGGAGACTATTTCCCTTTGAAATGTTGGCTTAATACCGTGAAAGATACGATCCTTCTTACTCTTTGGATCATACGTATTGCTGGAGTTCACATTCCTTCTACTGGGCGCCATTTCTATACAATAACATAAACTAGGTTAGTTTATGAATTATAGTGAATAATTCCAAACATTTAAAATAATTAATGTAAATTGAACGGTTTATGGATATAATCCATAATCATAAAAATAAATGTTTTCTTTGAGGAAGTATATACTCATAACCCTTCATAGTGGTTTGTAAATAAAATGAGAATTATCCTAAGCATATCCCCCGGGAGTGTCGTAACCAAGAGTGCAGCAAGGCCCGTTGTCGTGCACCAGTTCCCGTTCGAGTCTAGCTCAAAGCGGTATTTTCGGGTTTTACCCCTAGGTACATCTATGCCAGAGCCGCCTCTACCTGCTCGTATCCAGACAGGGATGTATTGCTCGGAAAACTCACAAAATATCTACAATAACAAAATTCTAGGATGTTCTTCTATACTAATCCTCAAAGTCTATCTTTGGGCTATGTGCTCTAATCAGAGTTTATCTAAATCTAGCTTCCAAGGTTAGTACTAAACTGCCTCTGATACCAACTGTAACGCCCCGACCCCAGCTACCCAGAGTTTGTGCATTACTTCGTAACATTGGCATGATCACAAAAGATCAAGTCTCGAAAGACCGATTAGTTTAGTAGCCTTGGAAACACTAGATACATTCGTAAACGTTACATTACATCATAAAGTGAAAAACTACAATAACAAAGTCTTCATAGTTCACACTCATATCCTCTTCTGACTATCCCTGCAGGTCATTCATAAAATACTTCTTCACATCCTGGAAAATATTAAAACATTGAAAGGGGTGAGCTCAGATGCTCAGTAAGGATAACAATAATGCGGAAGCTTTCATAAATAAACATTAACATTTAAGGTAATGTATAACTAAAACAAAAGCCCTTTAAACATGAACTTCAACATAATATGGCAAAAGTAAAATGAGATAATTCCATTTACTTATTCACATGGATATTCTACTGGTCGAATAATCACATGCAATATCAATAACCACTTTCATAATGATGGAATGCATAATGCCAGACTATCATAACCACGTAGCCAAGGCCTCGTGCCAAGACCACAAATAAGATTTTGCCAAGGCCTTGTGCCAAGACACTAGTTTGTCTCATGAGACCTGCCGATGCATCGAGGAGCTATAGCGGGCTCCACCCGTCACTTATTAAGTCCAATACATTCCTCATATGAATAGGTTTAAACATATCATATACCATAACATAATCGTATCACATAAAACATGCATAAAGGAAACATAACATTTCCACATTTCAATAAGATATTAATACAACACATTGATATAATAAAAACACTTTCAAAACCATTTTCAATACCAAAATAAAAGAAAATTAAAATTTTGTATTTATTTTTCATTTTAAAAAAGAGGTATGGCTTCTAGAGGAAGCCGAAACTCAAATAATAGTCACAGCGGCGGAGAAGTCGTTGTCGCCGCATAAGTACGGAAAGAAAAACATTCCCTTTTTGTCGTTTATTAAAACGCTTCGTATAAAAAATATTCCTTTTGAATAAACGTAAAAGTCCAAGGGGTTTATACACCGTATAAAAGAAAGTTGTGTATAAAACCAAATATGCCTCAATGAAAGGAGATTGAGACGAAGTCCTTAAAAAGATAATTTTTAAAATGAAATAGATCTATTATGTGTAATCACTATAGGTACACATAAAGAGAGTAAAAATACAAAATAGGACATAATAACATCATGACATAATTTGAAAGTAGGAGATTAACCCAAAGAATGGAAGTTGGGTTAAGAAGTTCCCTTACCTCGTGTCTGACTTGACTCAACCGTTCTTTAACCTCCTAAATAATAAACTAGAGTTAATATATACCTTATTAAGAACCATTTTCAATTTCATTATCCTTTTTATATCACTTATTACAATGATATGAACATTATGTAATTATTTAAGTTAATAACGGTCGTTTTGTCGATCTTTGGTACTTGAGTCAACAATAAAATTCTTATAATTACAAGTTGTTTATGTGGTAGAATATCCATTATCTCCAGAATTATATTCATGATTTGGATGTCATATATATCTCATATATCCAGTATATACATTCATTTATAATATTACGTAACATTTAGAGGTAAGAAATGAAATGCACCGTTCATGGAGACGGTAAGCCGTACGTACGCATGAACGCTACTTTCATTTCAATTTCATATTTAATGGAACGAAATCATAATGATATAAATGTATAATATAATTCCAGTATAATATAGTGTATAATACCATTTACTCCATCCTTTATACATCCCACATATGGCATTAACGATTCAAATCACTTTGAGGGGGCGGTAGTCCGCACTTCCTAAAATGAAATTATCGCGTTTTACCCATAATGGAAATCATAAAGTATGACATAAATGAGAAATACAGAAGCATAAGTAAAACGTAAACATATTATAAATCATATATAAAAATAGTGACATCTTAATGGCCACCTTTGAAGGTGTTATATGAGTGTTGAACAATCATCGTTTCGTGAGGCAGAAATTCGCCATCCACAGAAACCGTATGTTCTTTAACCATTAGATGTAGGTGTGTGTAAGTGTAGCTTGAATCCTTCTTATAACAACATCCTATTATATTTAGGATACTGGTGTTGTTACAAAAGAAATGAATAAAAAGATTTTAGGGGGTTGGAGAAGAAAAATAAAACAAAACAACATTAGAGAAGACATTACCTCAAAACCGGGTAACTCTTTTTGATTTGAGCCAAAGGCTTCCTTGGGAAGAATTCTGCCCAAAGTGAGGCTTCTAGAAGTAATAGAGGGAAGTGGAGAGAGTATTTTGGCAGAGGTTGGCCGAGCCAAATGGCTTGAAAGTGTAAATGAGGTGGGAGAGGTGGGGGCCTTTTATAAGTGGAGAGGAGGGGCACTCTTGGAAAGTAAAGAAAAGTCACTTTATTATAAAATGAGTTTCGGATTTTAGAGGTCCCACACTTATATAATTCGAGGCTAAGGTGATAAAGGTTCGAAATATCCTCATCCAATAGGCTTTGGACAAGTGTAAGCCTTGGATTTTACATTATCTTCTCATTTTATTTAAATCGTTAAATAATGAGGTCATCACTGCATCATAATGATGTCATAAATAATTTAATTTATTTAATGTCTAAAAATTATAAAAAAAATACTATGATGTATGAAATCTTTTTAGATTTCTAATGAATATTTATAGTCAAAATTTGGACTTGTGTAACCCCACTTAAAAACTGTTTTAGTAAAATAACTTATGTTTGTGTCAATTTAATTTTAACATTAAATAAATATATATTAATGTCATTTTCCAACTAAAGTGGTTCCATGGGGTCCCCAAGTTGACCCATGGGTTGTCTTGGTCGGCCATGACTCATCCAATAGGAGTAGGACAAGTGTCAAGCTCATATCATATTATTAAAACATTGTTTTTTACCTTAAACTACACTAATTACCTCTAATCGCGATTAAGAACTTAAAAGTTACTATTCACCAAAAAATTATTTTGATCTCATTGAACCACATTTTACTTCTTAATGACAACCATGTATGTCGGATTTTTGAAAATCAAATCACAGAAGTGGTAATATTTTATTTAAACAAAAAATCAGTTATTTAACTACCACTTAGTGGTTTCACTATTCATCAAAAATTGAAGTTTTTCAGAATAAGGCCAAAATTTCACCCTAAGCTATAATTGATATTCCGAATTCAAAAATGATGTCTATTTTACAAAATTCCAAACATATAAGTTGCATTAATTAATTTTATAATTAATTCCCGCTGTCACAACAAATAGCGTGTTTTTAAGAAACAATTTATATCAAAAGATTGGCAATTGTTTATGTCCAATTTCAATGTTAAACTAATTCTAATGACCACCATTGGATAAAATGGTAAAAATATATTCTAATTATACTCTAAAACCACTCAATAGTATAATTTATCACTATAAATTATTTTGATTAAAAAAGTTGTTTTAAGTATTTTTCACTATTCATAAAAATTTTGAAGTTCTCAGAAAATTACAAAAAATTCAACATAGGATAATTTCAATATTAGGAATACAAAAATAAAGTCCATTTTGAAATATAAAATTTCTATAATTTTAAAAAGTGGTTATTACTATTCATAACGGCTACTTTGATTTGTCGCGGTGTTTTAGAACTCGAAGTTGCGTACAATGCAAGCTATTGCATTATTGAATGAGAAGCGTATCGTGGAAGCTCGGGGTGTTACAATTTGAATGTTGTACAGAATGAAAACATCCTTTGGCATAGACATTTTAGTCATGTCAATTTCAGAATATTGCATAAGCTCTCAAAACATGAGAATGTGTTACAGCTACCTTCCTTGAAGAAAGAACAACTTCAAGTTTGTGATGCTTGTATGAAAGGGAAACAACACAAAATTTCTTTTAGACCCATCAATTAGATAATTACTAATAGACCTTTACAATTAGCACATCTTGATTTACTTGGCCCCACTCAAATTTCCATCCTTGGTGGAAAGAAATAGTTATTTTTGACGATTATAGTGGATTTACTTGGGTATACTTTCTTGCTCATAAAAATGATATTTTATCTATATTTACTACTTTTTTTAAATTAGTTCAAAATGAAAAAGGTTGTATGATTATTTCTATTCGTAGTGATAAAGGAGGTGAATTTCATAATTTAGAAAATTTTGTGAAAATAATGGCTATTTTCATAACTTTTCTACTCCTAGAACACCACATCAAAATGGTGTTGTAGAACAGAAAAATAGAACTGCTATTGAAATGACTAGAACTATGTTAAGTGAATATAATCTTCTAAGATATTTTTTGGGCTGAGGTCGTTTTTTTCATGTTATATTTCAAATAGAATTATCATAAGACCTTTGTTAAAAAAATCTCCTTATGAATTATTTAAAAATAAAAAACATAAAGTTGGTTACTTTATAGTTTTTGGTTGTAAAATTTTTATTTTAAATTTAAAGGATAATTTAGATAAATTTTATGCTAAGAGTGATTAATGTATTTTTCTTGGTTATTCTAATAATAGTAAAGATTGTAGAGTTTATAATAAAAGATCTATGATTATTGAGTAATATGTTCATGTTATGTTGGATGAAAATAATGTTAAAATAAATTTTGATACTAATGTTATTGATGATGAGTTTAGAGAATTTAATTTTAGTAAAGAAATTACTCGAGATAATATTGAATCAATTGAGGGAGAGAATACTCCTTCTCAACCTGATCGAAAATCATGGAAGATTCACAAAGATCATCATGTTGAAAATGTAATTGGAAATGTTGATTTTGGTGTGAAAACTAGAAATTCTATTTTAAATTATTGTGTCAATTCTACTTTTATTTTTGATTTTGTTCCTTTTAATGTTAATAATTCTTTGAAAGATGAAAATTGGATTATTGTTATCCAAGATGAATTAAATTGGTTTGTTAGAAATAATGTTTGGACTTTAGTAGAGCTGCCTAAGGATAAATAGGTGATTGGGACTAAGTGGATCTTTAGAAACAAGCTGGATGAATCTGGATAGATTTCAAAAAATAAAGTCAGGCTTGTTGCTTAAGGATACTATCAAGAAGAAGGTATAGACTTTGAAGATTCTTTCGTGCATGTTTCCAAGTCGGAGAAAATTATAATTTTATTGGCTTTTTCTTATTTTCAAGGTTTTAAATTATATCAAATGGATGTAAAAAAGTGATTTCATAATTGGTTTTATAACTGAAGAAGTTTATGTTTCTCAACCCCTGGTTTTTGAAAGTGAAAAATTTTCTAACCATGTTTTTAAATTATCTAAATCTTTGTATGGTCTCAAACAAACACCACATGATTGGTATGAAAATATTTCTTTATTTTTGTTAAATAATTATTTTATGAAAGGCAATTTTGATCCAACCCTTTTTATCAAAAGAACTTCTGATGATATTTTAATTGTAGAAATTTATGTTGATGATATAGTGTTTGGTTCCTCTAGTGAATTACTTTGAAATAATTTTTCTTCTTTGATGTCTTCTGAATTTGACATGAACTTAATGGGAGAATTAAAATTCTTTCTTGGACTTCAAATTTATCAAAGAAAAAACGGATTTTTTTTCTTAATCAATCTAAGTATGCTAGAGTTAGTTAAAATATTTGGTCTTGATTCTTCTAAATCTATGAAAACTCTTATGGGCACTAATTGTAAATTAGATATTGATACATCTGGTAAATCTGTTGATATTAATGTTTATAGAGGCATAATAGGAATCTTTCTTTATTTAATTACATCTATACTCGATATCATTTTTAGTGTTTTTTTATGTGCAAGATTTCAAGCAGATTGTAAAGAAAGTCATTTTAAATCTGTAAAAAGAATAATTAGATGTGTTAAAGGAACTATTGATTCTGGTTTATTTTATCTAAAATATAATTGTTTTGATTTTACATCTTATTCTGATTTTGATTTTGGAGGATATATAATTGACTGAAAAATCACATCAGGTATGTGTCATTTTCTGGGAAAAATTTTAATTTCCTGGTCATCTAAGAAATAAATATTTGTTGCTTTATCTACTGCAAAAGCTAAGTATATCTCTGTTGTTGGTAGTTGTGCTCAAAGTTTATGGATTAAGCAAACCTTATGTGATTTTGGTGTTTATCTTGATAAATTGTATATTTATTGTGACAATACTTCTATAATTTATATTTCTAAAAACCCCTTAAATCATTTTAGAACAAAGCATATTGATCTTAGATTTCATTTTATTATAGATCGTGTGAATAAGGGTGATATTGTTTTAGAATTTATTCCTTCTAAAAATTAGCTAACAGATATTTTTACAAATCCTTTAGATTCTGCTCAGTTTGAAAAAATTAAATTTGATCTTGGTATGTTGGAATTTTAAATTTTTATTACTGTATTTGTTTAGGGGAGTTTGTTTTCACTTTTTGTTTATTTACAACAAGGGGGAGAAATAAATTGGTTTTAATTGTTTTTAAAATTGGTTTTAAATGGTTTGGATGTTTTGGCTTTGTAATCAAACAAAAGGGGGTAGATTTTTTGTGCATGTGCATGTTTTTTCTTTTGTTTGATTACATATGATTTTACATTTGTTTTTTAACCCTTTATGATTTTATTTGATTACATATAATTTTCTTTTAAATATCTTTCTGTATTTTGATAATATCTTTAACTATAGTGTTTGGTTTTGTGTGATTCTTATCACTTTGGATAGATAAGAGATCTATTTAAACTTTTTTAGTTTATGAGGTAGTCTTAAAATGATTTTTTTGTACTCTAAAAATTTAACAAAGTTGCTGCTCCTGTTTTAGAAACTCTATAGTTTTCAGTTTTAAAAAGTTATTGTATTTAATTTACGGAAAGTTCTACAGATATTGGATTCACAAGAAACTTGATTTTATATAAATCCAACATGTGTATCTTGATTTCATTAGTTTACATCTAACTCTAAAAATGTCGTTTGAAGGGTCATTTAATTATATGAAGTTATGCAATGTTGTTTCACAGTCGTAGTTTTCCAGAATGTTTTTTATTTTGTTTTTCAATGATTTTGGGAGTTGTATAAGTCATATTTATTTGATTCTTGATTTGTTGGAAATATAATTAGTTTTTCTACAAATAATTATCTTTAAAAAGGGTTGAATCTATTGTTAAGAGCCTTTAAAAATTAGTTGAAGTTTGTCAAAGTATGTTGTCCAATTTTTCACAAAGTATGGTTCAACAACCCCACTTTCGCAAAAGTGAAAGTATGGTTCGGTAATCCTATTTTCGTAATAGTGAAAAGTATGGTTCTACAATCCTACTTTCGCAACAGTGAAAAGTATGGTTCAACAACCCTACTTTTTCAACAGTGCAGAGTATGGTTCGACAACCCTACTTTCACAACAGTGCAAAGTATGGTTCAACAACCCTGCTTTTTTTATGTCCCATACGTTACTTTTCATTCCTTATGTTACTTTTCATCCCTTACATTACTGTTCATTCCCTACATTACTGCTCATTCCCTACGATACTGTTCATACCCTACGTTATTGTTCATACCATACTTTCTGTACCCTACTTTACATCTGTCGCTTTGTGATTTTATGCTGAAAATTGATATGTTGCATATATATATATGGATTATTTTCAAGGGTTTTTCTATTTGAAAAATTTACATTAAATCTAAGGATTATGATCAAATATTTTTTTAATGTTTTGGTGATATATTTAAAGAGAAAATTTAATAAAATTTTCAATGTATTTTTTTAATAAAGTCATAGGTTTCAAGTTTATTTAAATCCAAATATTCAAATTTACTTTCGACTTGTGATGCTAGTTTTTAGGAACTGTTTTGACTAAATTTAAAGAGATTTGAATGGATTTAAAGTGGAGTTTTAAAATCATTCAATGCTCTATTTTTATAGAGATATTGTTGGAAGAGTTATTCAAATTATTTTAAATTCTTTTATTTAAGATTTATTCTATAGGAATAAAGAGGCAACAGTGTTGTGTTTTTTATTAAGATATTTATGAAAGATCTTGACTCAATTTATTTTGAATATTCGAAGGAAGTGGAGTTGTTATAACTGCTGAATATCTATTCTACATATATCTTTCTCTATTTTAGGTTAGAGATACAGTAGCAATACATAAAGACACATGGCTTAACATTTTTTATACTCTGTTTTTTGACAGAGAAAGTGTTGTGAACTTTAAACCTGTGCATTTGCAACGTCCTGCGACACTCTGTTTCATCACCTGCACGATCTCTCAAGGGCTGAATTTCTTCTGCTTCGACTTCTACTACCTTGACGAGACGATCTGATCTAATCCTCAATAACCAGTATATGTGGTTTAATTATTTATCTTCTTATTTTTCTGTTTTTTAGTCTGTAACACTATTTCTCATCTCTCACACGCACATTCTATTTTTCTGCTTATGCTTTTACACACAAAAGAATTATTTGTTATTCTTTTTCCTCATGTTATGACTCTCAAATTCTAAAGTCGAGATCTAAGAGTTATGAATCTCTGTATCTAAATTCAGGACTATTTGTGTTGTGACTCCCCATACAAAAGTCAGTGTCATGGTTATCCCTCTACTAGAAAAGGATTCTGTAATTGGGTTATGATTCTCCTATAAAAATCATTCTAATTCACATGTATCTCTTACCGAGTAGAGATGTATAAAAGTAGAGTAATCCCACTTTATACTGAACTACTATAAAAAACATCTTTGTGTTATTTATTTTTTCCACTTCTTTTTGACCTTAATAATTAACTTTGATAATTACTTTAATTAATCAATTTATTTGTTTAAATTTTTTAATCCGGTCTATTGACCCCCCCCCCCCTCCCATCTAGATAATCTATCATTACCCGTTCTGACCTAACACACCTCCCACTATCGCTGTCAGATCCCCCCCCCCCCCCCGCCACTCCCTCTCCCAACAATCCAATTCCCCATCCCCGTTCAAATGCCTCGACCCGCCACTTCCCTCTATTCTCTTGGTAAAAATTTCATTTCCCTATCTATCTTTATTCATTAGCTTATTTACATCTGCATCCCTGTTTGATTTTAATGGTTGGGTAACAATAATGAATTGTTTGATGGATTTTACATTCTTATTTTTTATTTTAATGTTAGAGTAAAAATAATGAATTGTTTGATGAATTTTATTAGGTTTTAAATATTGAATTGTATGTGTATTCATTTTCGTGTTCTTCACCACCAATTTTTTTTATCAATTTATCACTACTATAACTTAATGTTCATAACCCTGTATTCAATTATGAATTCAAAAAAAATGAATTATTTCTTAGTGTTTCGCACATTATATTCAATTATGAATTTAAAAATATTGAATTATTTGCTGAATTTAATTATTTGTTCTATATGATATGTTTATTATTTTGAAAGTGATTTTTTTTTGTAAAATGATATTTTTTTTGGTCAACTGAAACATATTGTTTCTAAAAAGTTCTTATTTTTTTGTCAGATGAATTTCTTGTTTGTCAATTGAAACTTATTGTTTCTTACAAGTTCTGAATTTGTTTTCTGTTTTTCAAATGGTTTTTTTGTAAACTAAGATGTAGTGTTTCTAAGAAGTTTTGAATTTGTTTTTGTCAAATGATTTATTATATTCATTTTTTTAACTTAATTTTTTTATTTTCATTTTTTGATAATTAAAATTAAATCTAATGTGCCTTGCAAAAAAAGAATATAATGAGATTTTTCTCTCCAGAGCTTAATATGTCAAGCTCATTCCATCATTCATCTACACCTTTGGAACATCAATTGGAGTCAGATGAGATCCAAACTTTATAAAATAATAATGTTGATGCGAATATGTCATTCAATGATAACAGTAATGAGGAATGGGGCAGTGGTGATATTGTTCCAGAGAATGTTGAAGAAGAAGATGATGTTAGTAGGAAAAAGAGGAAAAAAACTTCCGTTGTTTGGTTATAATTCAATGAAGTTAGTATTCCTAATGGTTCTAAAAAAGGTGAGTGCATTCATTGCAAGAGGAAATTAGGTATGAGTACAAGTAAATGCACTACACAATTTAGCATACATTTGAGCACTTTCTTGAAACGAAAAATTTACCAGAATCAACAACAAAGGATAAATTTACAGCCTACTGACAATAGTGAAAGTGCACAAATATTGCCTGCTCTAACAGATGGAAAGTTTGATATGGAAAAAATGAGTGAGTCTTACACAATGGATACTCATGCATGAACATCCATTTTCAATTGTGGAAGAATAAGGATTTAACATGATGTAAAGACGTGGGATGCCCGAGTGGGAGAAAATATCAAGCAATACTATTAAGAAATATTGTGTGCAAATTTGTGAAACTGAAAAGAAAAAAAATCATGGGACTATTGAGTGTTTTTTATAAGATTAGTTTGACAACTGATTTATAAAAGTCAACTAATCAAAAATTTGAATACATGGTTTCCAGTGCGCACTTTATTGATGTCAATTAGAGATTACAAAAGCGCATTATAAGTTTTTGTCCACATACCTTCTCTCCGTTGTGGTGTTGATATTAATGATTGTATTTTCAAATGTTTGAAGGAATGGAAAATTGAAAATAAAATATTTACTGTGGATAATGTTTTAAACAATGATGTTGCTATTAGAATTATCCGTGATACATTTTCAAGAAATAGAAGATTAATTTGTGATGGGAAACTGTTTCATGTTCGATGTTGTGCTCATATCTTCAATCTCATGGTTCAAGATGGTCTTTCTATGATTAAGCATGTGATAAAAGATGTTCATGAAAGTGTTAAATTCATCAATCAAAATGAGATAAGATTGAAATTGTTTTCTGATATAGATCCAAAGTGCAAAATGAGGGTGATTGAGTTTTGTTTTACTCAAATGTATTCTAAAAATGAACAAAGGTAAAATATTTCTCTTGCTCATGAAATTTTGTAAGAAATTTTTAAGCAATACACTGCTGAATATAAGGGTACCAGTGAAAAAAGTTTCATACTTGGAGTGGACAATGATGTTAGTAGATGGAGTGCAATGTCATCTACTTCGAGGTGGTCTGAATTTTCAAATTATGTGACGTCTGTTGAAACTATTCATCCACAAAAAATCAGATTTGAACATTTATTTAGCATAGGGTTGCTTCATTTGTGAAGGAGATTCTAATGTGTTTAATGCATTAAAGTGATGGAAGTCTAATACTTTGAAGTATCAAATTCTTTCTAAGATGGGTGCTGATATTCTTGCAATTCCTATCACGGGGAGTAGAGTTATTGACACTTATTGATCATCATTGCCTCCTCGGACAGTTCAAGCTTTATTTTGTGGAGGAGATTGGTGTCACAATCTTTACGGTGTGAAAATACATGATAAGATAACTTTATTTAATTTATTATTTGTCTGATCATTAATCATTTGCAGTTTTATTTTTATTTTTTCATTTATGCAAAAAGAAAGAAAAACAATTGAGATTCTATTAGAAGGTATTTTAAAAAAAATCATGGTTGAACACAATTTTTTTGCATCTTTGTATCAATTTATTAATTTTGTTTAGTAAACTGTTATTCTGGACTAATCCATATCAAATTTTTAATTCTATTTAGTAAAATGTTATTCTGGACAAATCCATATCAATTTTTTAATTCTGTTTAGTAAACAGTGATGAAATAATATGATTAAATACATCACATACTATCCACATCACTGCTATATATTGGCGGGCACTCTTCTATATCATTGCTATCGACACTGAATCTAACGTCCTTGGACTTTATTAATCATGTTCAAGCCGATGGGTGTGGAAGTCCTGCCTGTTGTGGCGCCTCCTCATCTGGCCTCAATATTTTTTTTAAGAGTTATATCTGATATCTTTAAAAAATATTTTGATATCTTTGATGAGATATATCTGATATCTTTGAGAAGATATATTTGATATCTTTGATGAGATATATTTGATATCTTTAATAAGATATCTTTCAGGAGATACATGAGATATCATGTGACGAATCTCCTATTTATATGAGATGTACGGCTCCTCTCTCGGCAGTTGTTGGAGGCAATGCAGTTGCGTTTTCAAAGAGCGGTTTTCAGATCTGCAACTGGTGGAACTACTTTGATTTGATCAGCTCTCATCTGCGGTGGTTTTTGATCTGATCCCAGTGCTTTTTCATCTGCATTTTTGTTCGGACATCAATATTCTTCTTTCACGGTCAGATCTATTTGGGTTTCTTTAGCATGTTGCATTCTTCATTTCAGGCTTCATTCAGACTGCATCTATACTCTGACTTTGATCCACTATTTTTCTAAGTATTACTTTTGAGATCCCTTTCATTTTTTGGGACTCTCTACCATGTACTTATCTATTTTAGTGGATCCCTCTTTCTGGACCAGGTCTCGTGGTTTTTCCCTTTTGGGTTTTCCATGTAAAAATTTCTGGTGTTAACTTTATATTTTGCACTGTTTTTGTCGCTACGCATCCACTGTTTGAGGGAAATATTTCTCCGTTGCGCGTTCACTTTTATATTGTTTGTGTGTTCATCGCTTGCCATCTTTCCCAACATTTGATATCATAGGGTTTGGTTTTCTATTTCATATTTATTATGGAGGCTAACTACAATTGGATGATTTTGTTGAATGGTACCAACTATCATATGTGGCGACTTAAAATGAAGGATCTATTTTTTGTCAAGCGAATGCATCTTCCAGTGTTTAGTACCCAAAAGCCAGAAAGGATGTCAGGTGAAGAATGAGCGTTCGAGCATGAGATGGTTTGTGGCTTCATTCGCCAATGGGTCGAAGACAACGTGATGAACCACATTGTCAACATCTCTCACGCCAGAACTTTGTGGGAGAAGCTCGAGACTACCTATGCTTCCAATACAGAAAATGATAAATTGTTTCTTCTCAAACAAATGATGAATTTGAGGTACAAAGAAGGTACGTCTATTTATGATTATTTAAGTGAATATCAGGGATGTTTTGATCAGTTGTCTGGCATGGGTATCAATTTTGAAGATGTGGTTTTAGCACTTTTATTGCTTAACACGTTACCTGATTCTTGGGAGAATTTACGTGTTACTCTAATCAGTTCTGCTCCTAATGGTGTTGTGACATTCAGTTTTGTTAAGTCTGCTATTTTGAATGAAGAAGTCAGGAGACGTACTCAAGAGAAATCTTCAGAGCTTTTAGTCACAGAGAACAGGGGGAGAAGCCAGGAAAAGAATCAGGGACATAGCAGTCGAGGAAAGAGTAAAATGTAACGTCCTGGTTCCGGAAGCCACCTAGAGGCGCCCTGTACCTGATTGGTCACATGGCCTCAAGCGCATTTCCTCGAACGCCAGAGGTTGCCGACTAGCAGCGAGGGTCATGGATGTGATAGTGGGGAAACTATGCCCTCATTGGCAGAGTAACATATCGGAAGATAAACAATTATACAATAGCGGAAGCAGTAAATACCCAACAACAGTAAACAGCAGAAGACTGAAATGATAAACAACTGGAGCACATATATATAAAGTGATGCATGATACATATATGTCTAGGAAAACAGCCAAACAAGTCACAATGCTGGAATACAACAGTGCTAAACCAAAGTACAAAAAGAAAGGAGATAAACTCCTCAGCATCACAAACTATAGCTTGGTCTCATGCTCTCCAGCTCCACAGTAATCAAGAACCTGAAGTAGAATGGCGCTTACCCTTATCTATACCTGCAACAATATAATCTGTTTGGGCCCAAAAGCATGACTCAAATAGGGTGTGAGAAAAAATCACAGTAGGCAACCACCCGAAAATCTGTGCCTAACAGTCAGTGAATATATGGCAGGTAAAAGTACAGAAAGCAGTAAACAGGAAAATACACAGTAGCAAACAGTCCACAGTTTCTAGCATATGATTCACAAACAAGTAAGTGGAACAATAGGTAACCCTCTGGGTAGTTCTCACAGCTTAACCCCTATGGTTCAACCAACAAGTACTAGCAACCCTCTGGGAGGCACACACAGTCTCACCCCTCTGGTTCAGCTAAAGAATAGACTCTTTGGGGAAGCACTCACCATTAATTCCCCATATAGTCTCGTATCGTACTAAAGGAACTTTGGGAAAGCACTCAACGTCTTATTCCCCCTGTGGCCCGCGTTGAGGAACTACAGACACTCTGAGGAAGCACTCAACGTTAATTCCCCATGTGGTCTCGCATTGTATTATAAAGACACTCTGGAGAAGCCCTTACGTCCATTCTCCTTATGGTCTACTACACTAGGTTCCCACAGCCCTGTGTAAAGTCAGCAAGTATAGTATCATGTAACGGCCAAAGTAACCACAAGAACTACTTGGCTAGCATTCTACAGCATCTCAGCATGAAAGAACAACAGTCACACCATCCTACAATACTAGGCATGGGAAAACAACAGCAGTCAAAAGGTAACTAGACCCAACAGTCCAGACAGGCAAGAACATGCATGGAAAACACTTCCAAAGCCTAACAATTAGCCCAAAACACAATCAAAATCCTCTACTCTAGCATACAAGCAAAACAGGCAATCAATAGGGCTAAAATGGTAAACACACAATACCCCGTTCAAGGGTATTGGTGGAATTTGCACAAAATACTCAAAGACTTTCTATAGAAAGGCACAAACCACCTACCTTGATGTTAGGAGATCGGTATAGTTAAACCACGGGGCTTGAATCGCCTTAGAACGTCGAAGATCTACAAAAACGTCTAAAACGTTCAACCCACGACAACTTGGAAAAGAGAAGGAATCGTGAAACGAGGTTCCAGCATAAGAGAGAACTCACCGATGCAATTCCAACGCAATCGACAGAGTTTGATTCGGAGGAAGGACGATCGCTCGGGGGTTCGTCGAAGATCTGCGGCCGTTCGGGAGCTCTCGGCCGAACGAGACCTAAAAGGAGACGTTTCTGGTGATTAAACGCGACCCCGGTGCGTTTAATGAAAAAAAAAGTACAAAACGTGTACTTTTGGAGTACACGACATGTACTCGCCTTTTCCGTACTCCGCTTTAGGCGACCTCCATGTCACCCCTACATGGTCGTGTGTGTGTCCATGACACGACCAGCACACGGCCTCCAACAGCATCGCAGTACATGGCGTGTACTTTGAAAATTTCCAGATTTTTCTCTTTTCCTAAAAAACGACCAGAAAAGGAAAAACATACCTGAAAAGAAGATTCGGGTTCTTACATAAAAGCATAAGCAAATCCAGATCAAAGTAGAGAGATTTTGAATGTCATCATTGTGGTAAGAAGGGGCATGTTAAGAAGTTTTGTTATCAGCTGAAAAGAGAAAACATAATGAAGGAAAATCAGCTAAAGAAGAATGTCGATATAGATGATCATGTCGCTGCTGCTACAGGGGGTGATCTTGTTATTGTTTATGACTCCATTAATATTGCTTCTGATCATTCTTGTTGGGTTGTTGACAGTAGTGCTTGTTTTCACGTGACATCAAAGTAGTTCTTTACTTCTTACAACCCAGGTAATTTTGGGATTTTAAAGATGGGTAATGATGGTCATGCTGATGTTGTAGGTATCGGGACTGTTTTTTTAGAGACCAGTACTGGAAGTAAGCTGATTTTGAAGAATGTTCGACATGCACTAGAGGTTCGCTTGAATCTTATTTCTACCAGCGTTCTTGATGATGAAGGGTTTATCAGTACTTTTGGTGATTGCCAATAGAAGCTTTCCAATGGCTCTTTGATTGTGGCTCGAGGGAAGAAGCAGTCAGGTTTGTACTGGACTAAAGCTTCTATTTCATGTGATACTGCT